>OZ025291.1:337373909-338598909 GCA_964019185.1 Maratus speculifer
AGACTGAAAAAAAAAAAAAAAAAAAACTTCTTATGCTGAATATTTAGTGTTGAAGTACAAAAAAAAAATGGGCTGAAAGGGATATTTTTCCCTTTCAGCCCATTTTTTTTGTATCAATTTGCTTACCAATATTGGTTTTCGAGACTTTAAAAAAATAGAGATACAAAAGTTAATCTCCCTTCCCCACGTGGTGCGACAAGAAAAAAAAAAACAGGAGGTGGAGCTTCTCTCTCTCTCTCTCTCTCTCTCTCTCTCTCTCTCTCTCTCCGCGCACGCACACTCATTCGTAAGAGTAATACTTTATACTTCTCGGTTCTGTTCTTTTTTTTTTTCGTTTGGTAGTCAACATGTTGTTTCGACTCCATATTTCGAAACGTTGGTACTTTTTCGACATTTTAGGAGTAGTCGGAAACGACGGCAAAGTGTACTTTTGCACTTCGGATATTGCCCTGGCCACAGGACAGAGTTACGGATGGCGAGTCTCGATGGCCACCTGCCAGATGAAAGACGTCACGAACGCGTGCAAATTGAGATCGGACACTTGGGTGATTGAACATTCGGCCCTGCTCGATTTGTTGAAATCGGAGCGAGAAGGATCGGTGTATTATGCCCTGAGATTCGGGTACGTGAAAGAAATCCAGAACGACGGGAACAGTCCTCCTGTGCTCCAACAAACTTTTGACGAGAAAGAAGGTATACCGTTTGACACTTGGATACAAAACTTTAAAGAAAAATGCGCCCAAGAAGAGGCGGAAAACAGAACAATCGATGATGAGAACTAACTTTTTTTTTTACATAATTATGAAAAAAAAAGTTGCAAAAAAATGGGCCAAAGATTTTGGGGGGTGAAAAAAAAATCCCCCAAATCTTTGGCCCATTTTTTTGCAACTTATTTTTTTCCAATATTGGGAGGCGATGTCATACTTTATTATTTGTAAAAAAACATTAGCATGCGTATATACAATTTTTTTTTTACTTATCGCTCAATCATTTTTTTTAAATAGTTCATCTCCGTCAAAGTACTGCGGACTCTTATAATAAAACATTGCAAAAATAAAAGATGATTTTTTCCATGTTAAAAAAATTTCGATGTAAAAAATATAATTCATTTTTTTTAACCACTTGTACACAGTGTAAGTTTGTGTATGTGTGTGAAATAAAGACATGAGATTTGTAATTCAACTTTTTTTTTATTTTTTTTTTTTAAACAGTTTACAAAAACAATTTTTTTTAACATAACATTTAACCAATATTGGTATGTCGTCTGTCGTAAAAAAAATGGGGGGTCGAAGAAAAAGTCTGGAATCCAGACTTTTTCTTCGACCCCCCATTTTTTTTACTCTTTCAACACCGATTTTTTTCGGTTTGAGAAAGATTGGGGTGTTTTGTCAGTTTTGTCGCAGCAGCACAGGTCCATAGTTTTTTTTTTTGAAATCTTCAATCCACTGATGATATTGTATCCCATCTCCCGTTTCGCATTGCTTGATGATGAAAAGTTTCAAGTTGTAATCGTACGGCAGGTCTGTCACCCATCCGTATTCGAGCGTTCGCACGAACCGCTTGGAATGCGACCACGGGAGAAACCGGAGCGCATCCAGGACGTCTCGATGTCCCATCATCATCATGGTTTTAGGAAACGGTGGTTCGATCACAATTTCTTCCAGACGTTGACACGGCAGCCAAGTGGTGCACCGCATGGACGCGGAAACGAACCGGGCCACGTCTTCCACGGAATAATAAACTTGTCCGTCGTGGTCTCCCAACACGCCCATGACGGTTTCGGTCCTTTCATTCAATTTGATTTGGATTCTAAAGAATGCCATGTTCTCTGTCTCTCTCGGGAGGAGGAGTAGTAGTAGTAGCGACGGTAGCAACAGCAATGAGAATGAAAAGAATTTTTTCGATCGTTTATATACGACTCGGTTCAGAGTTCCCAGCTTAAAAAAAAAAGATGCCAGTCACGTACTGTCCTTGGAAGTTTAGCCACGAATGAAAGAACGAGTTTTTTAGATGTAAATTGAAACGGTTGGAGTCTTGTTGTTTCACCCCGCCTCTCGACTAAAGCAAAAGAACGAGTGGGGTGGTGGTTACTTTGGTCGATGTCGTCATATTTTTTTTTTCTCTGATCAGTCTGATAATTCGGCGCCGCTCAACTCGCTTGCATCTCTGAAGGACATGACTCGCATGCGTCTATGTAATTCACGATAACGTTCAGGGGTGAAACTTGTTTCGTAATGATGCAGAACGTACCACAAATCAGCCGATTTCAAATTTTCGCCACATTTAGGACACCGCATGTCATCATGAGTTTCCAAATATTTTTTTAAACATTTTCCGTGTACTTTATGATCACATTTTTTCAATTTCGATCGTCGCCTGACACTTTGAGCACAAAATATACACGATTCCATCGAACTGGGCTTCCAGAAAGGTTTGAAATGCTGACGCTCGAAGCCTCGCGTTCAATATATATACTATTCAAAACTTTTTTTTTTCTGAAAAAAAAAAAAAAATTTTTTTTTTTTTTTTTTTCAGTTTCCAAGACACCAAGTTTGGGAAATTTCTGTTGGACGATACATTTTTTTTCAACGGTCACTTTGTAAAATAAGAATTCGAAATTTAATGTTTGATAGAATTTATTTTTTTTTGCAACGGTCACTTTGTAAATAAGGATTCGAAATTCAATGTTTGATGGGATCATGCCTCAACTTGTACTTAGAGGCGATGCCCACCGAAGCCTTCCATTTGTGGCAGTTTTTCGATTTGCACGACTGGCAGTCTTTCACTTCGATGCCGTCCAACAAGACGACTTGGAGTTTCTTCAACTTTCTGGCGTACGATTTTCGAAGGTCGCAGCTTATTTTAAAACTCTGTTCGTCCATGCAGTTGAGAACTCTGACATTCATTTCCGAAATTTCCCGGAAAAGAATCGAGTTGTTGAAAGATTTTTCGAAAGAAGTGCTCGTGACGCCGTTGGTGAGAGTGAATCCGTTACCTCCTATGGCTAGAACTGCCGCAATCTTTTTGTGTCGGTAAACGCGCGTCTTCTTCTTTTTCTTCTTCCTCTTCTTCTTCTCCTCCTCCTCCTCCTCCTCCCCTTCGAGTCCCGTCGTCGCGGACCCGTGCTCCATCGGATCGAAAGGGATGCCGTGCAGACGCGAAATTCCCGCGTTCGCTCTCCACAGGGGACACGATCTTCTTTTGCAGTACATGCAGGGTTTCACGGGAAAGGGTTTCAGCCGATACACGCGGAGGCGAGGCGACGGAAATTTCGCCAGGCTTTTCTGGACGGCACCGTAAGTGTATTTGTCGAAACAGTGCAGCGTTCCCACTCGCATTTCGTCCAACTCTTTGGCCAGGAAGGCGGACGTCGAAGCTTCTCGAACGAAGACGCAGTGGACTCCGTTGTCTAAGGCGAAAGTGTTGTCGCGAATGGCTATCACGGCAGTTATCTTGTCGTGTCGATAGGTAGATTTCGGGCGTACCACGGTCTTTCCGGGAGGAGGAGGAGGTGTCGTCGTCGTCGGCGGCGGTGGAGGAGGAGGCAGGTGGTCGCGGCGAAGTCTCTTCTCGGCCGCAAGTCTTTCGGCCAGGCGAAGAATGGGTTCGCAGACGGCAAGGCGAATTTTTTTTCCAGCTGGCGTTTCAAGAGCAGGAGCAGGAGCAACAGGAGCAGGAGCAACAGGAGCATTGGACGCTTCTTCCATGGCGAAGCGGGAATGGGAATTTCCTGATCGATGGCTCCTATTTATACTATCATAATCAGTGAAAAAAATTTTTTTTTTTTTTTTTTAACAAGATATATTTTCTATATCTTTTTTACAATTTGCTCTCGGAAACATTTTTAAAGTAACTCTCAAATAAAAAATGAAGAAGGTCAAAGGTCAATGACCTCTATAGTTTTTTAATGTTACGCGTTATGGGTGTTTGGAGTTATGGGCGTATTTATCACACTGATAAAATATATATCATAACCTTCTGGCTTTTTTGATGGTAAACTTTGTAGTCTCCTAAAATCTTCATCGCTGCAATTTTTGGTGCATCTTTTGCATTCAATGTGTTGAATGGTGTGCCTTACAATCATCTTTGCACAATATCCGTGATAATAATGTCCGCATGCGAATAAAAACATCTCTGTTGGATGTATGACGGTGCTACAAATGTTACATATCATATCCATAGGAAAAGCTTTCTCGCATACTTCCACTAGTCTTTTCCCGTAATTCGTTGTATGAGGAACAGCAACACGCGTTGGAGTAAAGCTTGGAGAACGACGCGCAATTCGAAAATTAAACGACATGGTTAATATGCTTTAAACTTTTTGTATGTATAAATTTTTTTTTTACATTTGTTCTTCTCGAATTCTGTTTTCGATCCACTGCTCGGTTTCTGCAAGTCTGATTTCGTCAATATGTGAAATATCCCTACACGTCTTGCATCTCGTTAAACGTCCAATTTTATAAACACAAGTATGATGATAAAAATGCCCACATTTCATCATAAACAAATAAGTAAGCTTTATAGATTTTTTACACAGCCTACATTTAAGATCGGGTAAAGCATTTTGAGGAATTTCTATTGTATTAAAAGTTGAAATCTCCATAAAAATCGCATAGGCAAAAGAGGATGGGATGTAGATGGCAATCTCCAAGCGAAATGTGACTTTAAATTGATCAAGAACTGCTATTTATATGGATAATTTTTTTTTTTTTTTTTTTAACAATTTATTATAATTTTATAGTAATATTTCATTTCTTTACATCAAACGATCTTGCGCATTCCTCCCAACCACCGTGGTCTTCTATCCACGGTTCACATTTTTCGATTATTAATCTTGAAAAACAATCATACATTACATCAACAATTGATTTAGGTGAATTATTTTCCATACACATGACAGTCAATTCTCCGATGAAAACAGAAAAAGTTATTAATCGGCTCCAAGCTATACCATCGGAAAACAATTCATCGGCAATACGTAATAACATAGAATTAATAGTATTTTCATCCACTTCCTGTATTTCTGTACACAGGGTTCTTATTTGCTCAATATATTTATCTTTAAAAGCTTCCAAAATTTTTTTTATTTCTTCAAAGGCAACTATCTCTTTTTGATTTAATGTATTTATCGCATCGAATTCATAACGATCACGTATTAGATAAGAAAATATATTTTCAAGAAAAAAATGCATCCTGAGGATATCTTTTTTCGTATAACTTCTTATTACACGTTTCCGTGCCAAAACGACTGAAGTTTCGGAGCGATCATCTATACATACTAAAAAAAAAAAAAAAAAAAAAAAAAAAAAAAAAAAAAAAAAAAAAAATTTTTTTTTTTTGAGAAAAATATCATCAGGGATTCTTAAACCATTTTGTGGCACGTACGCGTGTCGCTCGTCCCCAAGGGATTAAAGCCGTTCCCTCACCCAGTCGGCAAAAACGACGCACAGTTGAGCAGTGAGCCATCTTTTTCTCATTTTGCAGTTTTTGATGGATTCCACAACCATTTACCACGATATATTTTATTGGATGGGAAATTTCGTCAAATTTTGGACATTCGAAATCTTCTAAGTTGACGTACGGAATGCCCAATTTTATCAACACGTCTTTTTCGATATGCCCTCCTTTGAACGCCACGATATATTTTTGTTCTGTTTTGTGATTTTCGTATTCCACTTTTACAATTGAATTAAAAAATTTGATGTCAAAAATATCTGTCTCGTTAGGCAGGGATTGAAAAGACAACCCGTGCACGTTATTTGTACAATAATTTATAGTCTTCCACTCTTGGGGGGTCACTCGATTTACCAGATGATTCAATTTGAATTTGTACGATCCGCTGCGTCCGTCTGTCAAGGAGGCATATCCCATCTCTCTGCAGTAAAATTTTTTGTCGATGCAGAATCCATCAAAATCGATCACGAGGCAAACTTCCGAAAGACTCATGGTAAAACAAGTTCCAAGTTTTCTCGGTGGCAAGCTCTGAAAGATAAAAAAGAATTTCACTTGCACGCGGCAGGTAAATTCTTAAATTAAATTTGAACTCCTACTTTTACACACCTTGAAGAAAAAAAAAAAAAAATTTTTTTTCAGATGTTTATAAGTAGGAGTTCAAATCTTTCCATTTTTTCCGCGGCACTCGCCCGAGATGGATTTTTCGCTTTTCGAAAGACCGTGTTACCAAAAATGGACCCATCAGCGTCTACTGAAACCTTTCGTATGGCCGGCAATCTTATGTGATTTTCGGGACAAAGTTTTATGCAGACGACGACTTTCTACGTCTCCGAAAGATCCCGAATTCGAGTCCGACGCCGCTGCTGATACTGCTGCTTCTGCTGTTGCCGCTGCTACTACGGTCGACGAGGATCGATCCGAACCCGACACTCGCAGCGAGGAATCCTCGTCCCGAGACCTGCTCGTGGTCGACGTGAGCGAGGAAGAGCGGAAAGAATTTATCAACATGTACGGTTCCCTTTCGCCACCTCCCGAAGAAATCTCCGACGAGGCGTTCGTCCGGAACGGGCAGAGAAGACCGAGAGACCCCGATTCCAGATGGCGGGGTTACCATCGGAGACTCGGACACGGACGAGGCGAAACAACTCGCAGATGGAGACGTTACAATCCCCGAAATTATCGTTACAATAATTATAATTCTCAAAAATATCATTATTATAATTATTCTGGACAAACTGTCGAGACAAAGAGGTGATTCCAGACGACGCGGGGGGGGGGGAGGACAATCTACCATCAAAAAAAACTTGTGACGAGGCGAAAAAAAAACTCGCAAATGTAACCTTACAACTTTTTTTTTTTTTTTTTTTGTAATCTAAAGCAATTGTGTCCTCGCAACAATGTACACTTGAATGTAACATTTATAGATATATAAATAAATATATTATTTAATATTTTAAAAGGTTTTCGTGTGTTTTATTTTTTTCTTTCCAAGCCTGTAAAAAAAAATATCTCACAATTAATTAAGTCAGCGCTGGACTCTTCAAACTGTCATTAGTAGAGGATATTGAGAAAAAAAAATTACGGTTCAGGTAAATATTTGATTGTGCGTCCGTTACATTTATAAAAAATCGCCGGTGGAAAATTCTCGGGGATCGTTTCAGGTGGTTCAGCGTGCTTTATGAATGACGATACGAATGAATCGTCTAAAACTGGCATACTGTATAGATTTTCAAACACCGTCACTTTAAACATCTCTAACCAGACGAAAAATGAGCGGTGGTTTTCTTTCGTCTCGGTTATCACTACATAAGTAGGATCTTTTAAATTTGTAACATTTCCTCCGGGATTCACTGCCACTCGGGTACCTGGGCTGTTTATTTTCTGTTCAAAGTCTCGCACCGTACTCCTTCTCGCTTTTTTGAGCAAAAAACTCAAATTGAAATGAGAAATTATCCGTTTCCGTAAGAAATCGGGACCTACGTTATCCAAAGGCCCCGTAACATCGCGTACTTTCTTATCGCTCAGTCTTCTCGCGTAGGATCTGCTGTACCCCAAAACGGCGGCGACGTCCTTACACAGCCAATAAACGAAACAATCTGAACCGATAATCCCGGTAAGATAATGATGAGGGATCGAAGACTTTCCAGGAATATTGTAGACGACCACGAACGACATGGTGGCAACGAGAGATTGACTCGAAATAAAAAAAAGAGGGATTAGCCACTCGATTTTCTCAAAGTGGAACCGACACGTTAGTAGATCTTGACTCTGCAAATCTCCCGGCGAAAAGTCATTTTAGATTTATCAAGAAGTCCCATTTATGTATTTAAAAAAAAAAAAAATTTTTTTTTTTTAATGAAATAACAATTTGAAACTTATATAGTATTCAGGAATTTGTGTTACATTATAGTACAAAAAAAAAAAAAAAAAAAAAAAAAAAAAAAAAAAATTTTTTTTTTTTTTTTTTTTTTTTTTTTTTTTTTACCATTTGGACAAATGGTTGTTGTTTTCGGTCATGCAGACCCCCGTGCGTCCGCACTTTTGAAATTTTGCTATTTTATGCGAAATTCTTTACTTTTAGAAGAATTTGTTATTGAATAGGAAAATCAAAATGTTTAAAATCATTATAATAAAGAATAAACTAACATATTTAAAAATGGTTAAACGAAAATTATCAGATATCGAAAAAGCCGAATCCAAAGAAAGACGCCGTATGAAAGATCGTCTTAGAAAGCAAAAAGCTAGGTCTTCAAACGATTATCTAGCTCATGAAAATTAATTACGAGAGGAGCGACGAGAACGTAAAAGGAAACAATCTAATATTGAACCGACTAATTGTAAACGACCATGCTTGGAGGGGGACCAATCCACTAGCCATAGTGTTTTACATTCGGTCGGTTCTAACCAGGGGAGTACAATTAATGATTCTAAAAACCCGGAAAAAGTATTACCTATTACCCTTTATTCTCCACCACCTCAAAAGAAAACTAAAAATAAAGAGGTAAACAAGAGGAAGATTAACATCAAGGGATTACCTTAAGGGTAATTACCTTAAAGGAGAAGTAGTCTAATTTATATATATATATATATATATATATATAATATTCGTTATACAATCATAATTGTTTTAAATTTGTTACAACCAGCTCTCAGAAATTTTTTTTCAAGTAGCTCCCAAATAAAAAATGAAGGTCAAAGGTCAAAGGTCAATGACCTATATAGATTTTTAATTTTACAGACGTCAGAAAAATTGCAAAGTGCATGCAAAAAATAATTTCATCTTCTTAGGGTTTTAGATTTTTACTGAAGATAAAAAAGATTTATGAGTCAAAATTTACTTTAATTAACATGTCAGAATAAAGAGGTAAACAAGAGGAAGATTAACATCAAGGGATTACCTTAAGGGTAATTACCTTAAAGAAGAAGTAGTCAGTAATTTATATATATATATATATATATATATATTATATAAATTATGGTATAAAATAGTAATGTTTATTGGATTATTTTAAATAGCTTTGAAATAAAAAATGAATTGACTAAAAATGACATACAGAATATACAAACTTTTGATTTTGAAAACCTTTTTACTAACATTCCTATTGCCGAGTTGAATAGCATTTTATTTAAAATTATTGATTTGATCAGTGGGGACATCGATATGGATTTTAATTTATTTAGATTATTGTGTAATTTTTGTTTATATAATAATTATGTATATACAGGCTCGGACATTTATTTACAAAGTAATGGGATAGGAATGGGGACAAGTTATTCTTCCACGGCAGCTAATCTCTTTTTATTTTTTTATGAATATCAATTTTCAAGTGTAAATAAAGATGTTAACTTTCTGGCTTTCAGATACATTGATGATTTAATTATTTTGAACTGTGATCGTAATTTTTTGGAAATTTCATCCGATATTTATCCTGATATGCTGGTCCTAAAAAAAACTAATGAAAATAATAACGCTGCTGACTATCTCGATTTAAAAATCCACATTACAAATGATTTGCAATATTCCATATATAATAAAAATTAATTTTGAAGTTAATCAGTTGGTTAACTGGACTTCAAATATTCATAAACGTGTTTACATTAATATAATTATTGGTCAAGTTTTCCGTTACTACAAGCTCTGTTCAAATAAAAATTTATTTTTAAAGGAACTTCTTCATTTAATTAATATTTTACAATACAAGAATAATTTACCTCTAAAATTTATTAAAAAATATACTAGTTTTACTGGCAGTCTGCATTTTTAGTAATTGCTATATGATTGACAGTTAATGATTTGTATAACTTAAAGCCTTTTGGACGGTTTTACAAGGATGTCTGCAATCGTGTGGCAACGACATGGATACGAATACGGATTGATTTTGGATGCTGGTTTTTTGTTGTTTTGTGTGGCTGTTTCTCTGAGGATTGGGTAATACAACTTTATTTATTTCTGTTTTAAGTTATATTACATACTTGTTCATTTCGGCAGTATCAATTTTAAATGTGTTATATGCTGTTTTCTGTGGCGTTTGGGTCCGGTGGGGGAGTGTTATGATTTCAAATGTTTTTGTACATTTGGTTTTTTTAAATTGTAGCACTCTGATCGAAACCCACTGCCACTACATTATAATAGTCCTTTCTCCTTTTCCATTCATATGTATTTGCTGTGTTTTAAAACTGCCCACTGCTGATGAGATCCACAGCCTTTTTATATTGTCTTTATACTGTTTTTCTTACTCGTTTTTTATTTCCTTTAAAGTTTAATAGTTTGATATAATTTTTCATTATGGCACGGGACTTTGGATCTGCCGTTACACATTATTCTTAAAGTGCTATATATATATATATATATATATATAATATTCGTTATACATTCGTAATCGTTTTAAATTTGTTTCAACCAGCTCTCAGAAATTTTTTTTTCAAGTAGCTCCCAAATAAAAAATGAAGGTCAAAGGTCAAAGGTCAATGACCTATATAGATTTTTAATTTTACAGACGCCAGAAAAATTTGCAAAGTGCAGGCAAAAAAAAAAAAAAATACACGAAACATTTTCAAACATAAAAGTTATATTTATTTACAACTATAAATATATATTTATTTACATTGTTACTAAGTTACATTGTTCTACCCGATCCTCGGTCGGGACGGCGTGTTTTTTCGCTCTTATTTTTTTTTATTTTGTCTTTTGTTTTGTTCTTTTTTCGCCTCTTTGCGTCGAACCGATCCTCGGTCGTGGCGGCGTGTTTTTTCGCTATTCTTTCTTTTCTTCGTTTTTTGTTCATTTTTCGCCTCTTTGCGTCCACCCGATCCTCGGTCGTGGCGGCGTGTTTTTTCACTCTTCTTTCTTTTCTCCGTGTTTTGTTCTTTTTTCGCCTCTTTGCGGCGATTGATTGGGTCGCGACGACGTGTTTTTTTCGCTATTCTTTCTTTTGTTTGATATGGAAAGGGTTCCACAGTCACGTCCACCTCGTCCCTGGTCGCGGCGGCTTTCGCCAACGCATCTGCCCGATCGCTGTGGACGTGACCGGCGTGAGATTTGATCCAGTGCATAAAGACTTTAATTTTATTTTTTGTGATGAAATCTCTGATCTGATCGGCCACTCGATGTCGTCGAAGACAGGATCTCTCGACGAATCCAATCGCCGCTCTGGAATCCGTATAGATATTCAGTTCGCCGACACCCCTCTCACGTGCGTCCATCACGGCCTCCTTGATCGCCTGGAGTTCGGCCGTAACTATGCACAGACCGTCGGAAATGCGGATTTGTTTTTCCGCGATGGTCCGTTCGTCCGACACGGCGGTGAAGGCGCACCCGGCGTGCTCTTTCCGCTTGGATCCGTCCGTGTAATACGAACACGACGTTCGCGGAATGCGATCCTTGATAAACGGGATCCGATCGAAATCATAAATACGACAGATTCCGGAGTAGTTGACACCGGGCTCGGAGACTGCAATTCTCCATTGGTACTTCTCCGAGCGCCGTCGCCGAATTTTTTTTTAACTTTTTCTTCGACTCTCGAATCGGAGACTGTCGCCGAGTTTTTTTAAACTTTTTCTTCGACTCTTGCACTCGAGACTGTCGTCGACCGGGCGGCTGCCGCTCGATTTTCGGGCTTTAAAACGTTTCAAAGACTCTCGTTTCGGTTTAGAAATTTTCAAACGCTTGTTCGGCGTCTCGAGTGCTCGCTTCCGCTGCGGATCCTCTCGGCCGCCGAGGGGCGCGACGGACGTCGCAGGGTTTACGAGATCTCGGGACGCCTCGGGTCCACGTTTCGGGGAGTCGTCTCCTCGATCATCATCGTCATCATCATCATCACCACTACCAGCAGCAGCAACAGCAGCAGCATTGGGCTGTAAAAGATCCCGGTCTAGTTTAAGGGAAACGGAAGTTTCTAGCTCCGGCGAGGACGCGTTCGAAAGTTTATCGAGAGTGAAATTTTTCACCAAGGTCAGATTGTTCTCGGAATCAGGAAAGGAATCTGGAAAAAACGTGGCCATGTCGACGAGTGACAAGAGGAGGCGTCGAATGAGACACGTCTGATGCGCAGGCTAATATTTATATCCTAAAAAAAAGTTGAATTCTTAAATAATATTTTAACCAGTAAGAGTTTTCAAAAAAAATTTTTTTTTTTTTTTTTAAATATAACCATAACAAAACATAAACATTACAATAATCCATAACAATAAAAGATACACATCGTGCATCTTTTATTGTTATGGATTATGTTTCATCGATGACATTTTTCAACGCCTACGTCACGTAATGTATCAATTAAATGGTAAAATTGACTATATTTATATTTATATTTGTATTTCATATATTTATATGTGTGTGCGTGTGCATATACGTACATCAATTGAAAAAAGTAAAACATAAGCATAACTTAGTATTATAAACCATTAAAACACGTACATTAAAAAAAAAAAATTTTTTTTTTTCGCTAGTCTACGGGCTCTCAGAATTTTTTTTTTCAAGTAACTGTCAAAATAATAAATGAAAGTGAAAGGTCAATGACCTCTTTAGACATATTTTTTACTGACGCCAGAAAAAAGTTGAGTCAAAATTTATAATAATTAACACGTCGAAATAAAGAGGTAAAGAAGAGAAAGATTAAAACATTAAGGGATTATCTTAAGGAGAATTACCTTAAAAAAGTAATCAATATTTATATATAATTTTTTTTTTTTTGGAAAAAAAATCACACGAAATATTTTAAAACAAAAGTTTTATTTATTTACATATTTACATTATATAAATACATATTTATTTACATCGCTATCAGGACACAATTCCTTTAAGCAAAACATTGACTGCGTGATAGATTTACATTTTTATAACAATTTTTCCATTTTAAATCTGCACAAAGGGCACGTGTTTTTTCTCTCGAACCATGTTTGGATACAAAGTTCATGAAACTTGTGAGTGCAAGGAAGTTGTTTGGGCTCCTTTTGAATCTGTTCAAAACAAATGGCGCATTCATCCAGGTTTTTATCCACACTCGTCGAAACACTTTCATTGATACGATTCAATATAAACTCTCTAAAAAATTCATGTTTTTGAAATAAAACGTCCATTAATTGAAGAATCATTTCATTACGCCACAGAAACTCTGGATCCTTGAGAAGGTGAACCTTTTGTTTACAATGGCTCCTTTCGTCGTCGTCTTCATTTTCCCGATACGGACAATCATCGTTTTCTTTACACCAATTCGCTAGGCACGCATCGTTGTAATAATGAAGACAGGGTAACAGTTTAACCGCCTCCAAGATTTTGCACAAGACACACGTATCGTTTTGAGCAAGTTGCGAGTAATCTATTGGGATCATGGGTATGGCATCATAAATATGCCATTCAACAGCAGGTCTTTGAAATAACTCGTTTATAATATAGGCCATCGTCATTGCATTAGACTCAAAACAGCGTAGCACATTATTCAATCTCTGTTTCCGTGGACCACGTAATATGGAATTGGTTGATGTTTTACCCAAGAAAGGGTAAAAAGAATTTTGCAAATTGTCACTATCGGAGACTTCTACACTAGTCATGTTTTGTAAAGGTGTGAGACGATTATGCAAACTGTTAACTTTATAAGGCTTAAACTTTATGTGGCATAACTTCATATGGCCGAGCGAAAAACTGACTGCAATTGTTTAAAAAAAAAACTTTTAGGAAAGAGTTTGGTATTCTGATGCGAGTTTTTTTTAACATAAGACGGAAATAATTTCAAAGTTCAAAGAAACAATGTTCTAAAAAATTTTCAAAGTAAATATTACAAACTTTTTTGTTTGTATCACATCAGTCTCTAATTTTTTATGATTCATCGTTTCTTTTCAGTTTTCTAATGATCTTCATCAAAGTTTTTTCTAAAATCAAATCAGTTTTTCTCATTCTCGGTCTCGCGTAGCTGTGCGGATGGTATAGTATCGTACATATAGCGCGCAACTCGCGCCAATGGAGGGGAGTGGAGCAGGCGTAGCACGTCAGCGTAGGCTCGGGTGTTTTTAAATCTTCTTTAATTTTGTAGATGATACATCCCGCATGGAATTCGTGGCCGCAGCGTCTCAGTATAATTCCGGACCCTCCTCTCCGCTTTCTGCAGTACACGCAGCATAATCTTCGAGACAAATACTGGCCAGCGGCATCGAGCACTGGGGCACGCTCATCGACAGCAGCCAGTGTTGTCTCCGCCATCTCCGAACGAAAAGTGACTGCGGATTAAAATTTAATAATCAGATTAAAAAAAAAAATTTTTTTTTTTTTTTAAATATAATATAGTTATATTATATAGATAATATTATAATATAGCGTGATTACATATTTTATAATGTCGATATATATTTATTTTATATAAATTTTTTTTTTTTTTAATGCTTTTTGCACGCCATCTGTTTATTTTGAGTCATGCCCTCATGGAATTTTAAATAGTATCTTTTGATTCACTTTTTTGACTCCATCCCTTTTAGTGACGACAACCCATGAACTAAGCCATAGATTTGTTTTTTTTTTGTAAAACACTATAAATTTTGGGTGACGATAAAGATTTACAGAAACTTTTAAAAGAAAATAACAGTCTTTTTAAACCGTATGCCTTGGGTACCTTTTGTGTGATTGTTTTGTTGATGATTGTTGTTGATTGTTTTGTGTGATTGATTTTGTTTTGTGTGAGAGAAACCTGATTCTAAAAAAAAACACATCGCTTTCAATGAATCTTAATATTTTTTAACATTGGATTGTTTCTCTTGACTGGATCCGTTTCAAAATGTCCGAGATTGGCAAAGCCTTTTTCGCAAAAAAAAAGGGGTTGAAGGAAGTTGCTGTGGCAACTTCCTTCAACCCCCTTTTTCTGCTGAGAAAGAAACATACCTTTTACAACAGAACAATCTTTATTGAGGAATCTTTTTTCATACAGACATGGACCAGGTTACACATTAATGGTTTGGGTCAGTCCTTTCGACCTGATAATGACTTTCGTCGCTGGTATCTTGCCTAGGATAATGGTAATACTGGAATCCTGAGGGAAGCTCGGTGCAGTGTCCTCCGAGTCGCTGGAATCGCTGGAGCTGCAAGTGACGACGGAGGGGGAAGATCCTCGACTCTTTGGCTGGGGCGTGTAGGAAGGCGACGCCGGCGTGTAGCAGGGACTGTAGGGAGAGTAGACCGGCGAGGCCGGCGTGTAGCGGGGCGACGCCGGGGTGTAGCAGGGACTGTAGGGAGAGTAGACCGGCGAGGCCGGCGTGTAGCGGGGGCTTGTGGCAGAGTGGACTGGGCTCGTGGGGGAACAGGCGGGCGAGGCCGGTGAGTAGGTTGGCGAGGTCGGTCTACGGTGGATGAGGTCGTCGATGAACTTCCGATAGGGAATCGCATCCGCTGCGGTCGAATAATGGAGCTTATACACCCCTTTTTCTTGCGAAACAGTGACTCGAAATTCCGATGTGGGTGTGTGGGCTGGCGATGCTGGTGTGTAGTCTGGGCCGGTGGGTGAGTAGGCAAGTGAGGCCGGTGGTCGTCTCCGGTGGATGAGGTCGTCGATGACCATCCGAAAGGGAATCGCATCCGCTGCGGTCGACTGATGGAGCTTATACACTCCTTTTTCTTGCGAAACAGTGACTCGAAATTCCGACGCGACCGTCTCGATGAGTTTTTTGGAAGGAAGCATGGACAGCAGGTGGATCAGGTAATAATGCGACACAACTTTACGCCGCAGCCAACTCAACGGGTACTGTTCCAGGGCCTCGTCGTCCGCCACCTCCTGGACCAGGGCTTGGCCCTCCACGCCTTCGGGCCTTCTTAAAAACTCGGCGACGGAGGTGTCGAGCCAAAAGAGCATGTCTTTTCTCCCGAGGAAGCCCCATAAAGCGGGTCGAGCGGTGAATTGCAGCTGGATCATCATGGTGAGACTGAATCTGGGTGGGAGAAAGAAGGACGTTTTATAAGAGAGTGGGACTCCGCCTCTCGCTCGTTTCCAATCCAAAATGACGTGGGTGGTGGTTTTGTTTCATACAGACACACACACACACAAAAAAATAGCTTTTGTATCTATTTTTTTTAAAGTCTCGAGAACCAATATTGGTAAGCAAATTGATACAAAAAAAAAATGGGCTGAAAGGGAAAAATATCCCTTTCATCCCATTTTTTTGTACTTCAACACTGAATATTCAGTATAAGAAGTTTTTTTTTTCAGAAATTTCAGTTATATTATGTAAATTAGATTTAATATGCCTGTATGGATCCATACTCCACATAATAACGATTCTGTTTGAACTTGTCTAAAAACGATGTGCTTGTATCATAATGTTTATCAAAAACTGCATATCGATACCATGCTTGACAGTCGTATATGTCACACATTTCTTTAAAAATTACAAGTCCACGGATAGTATGAGATCCATCTTTAGAATACTCAAATGAATATATCAAATACACATGTTTCTCTGGGTAAAAAACGGGCCCTTTAGAATCTGAGTTTGAAAAAAACACCCAGCGACTAGACAACATAATGCTTTTGAAACCAAAAAAAATTTAATGATTTACGAATCTTCTTACAATCAGTCTATCATAATGCAGGCATTCAAGAGTTTTTAACTTATATATATATATATATTTTTTTTTTCACCCCAGGGTTCCGGGCCGGGCACCGCAAGGCAACCACACGTAAAGCTACTCTCAGGATCGTTGCGTGCGAGACGAGAAGACCTGACCGAAAAATCGAAATTCGGAACACACTTCCTCCGGAAACTTTCTGCCCTTCTAAAAAAAATCGGAGGTGGAGAAAAATGGAGTGTGGAAAAAACCCCCAAAATGCCTACTTGCAATAATTCATTTCTCTCCTTACCTCCCCCCCACACACGCGAAATAAAAAATGGAAAAAAAAGAAGAATTTTGATGCGAAAAGCATCCTGGAAAAAAAAAACGAAAAAAGAGGGCAGCCCTCGTCATCTCAGCCTACGATCTTTACCATTCTACGTCATCTTGGATCGCGCACTGTGGGACGACACAAAGAATGGCTCGGATCCGAATTGCCCCCTTTCTTCTTCTTCTTTTCACCCCCCCTCACGGATAAGTTTTTTTCTTTCTCAATCACAAGAGCAGACTTTTAAAAAAGAAATGCACTTTTGTGTTCCAATTTCTTCTCGTTCAAGTCATTTTTTAACACTTCTTTTTTTTTTTCTTAAAACTCAAATTTTTTCGTTACATTTTTGGTAGAGTGCTAAGAGTTGGTTTCGGTCGGGAAAAAGGGAAGAAAAAAAAAATTTTTTTTTTTAGAATTGTGTCCCACCATAACCCCCCGCTGCGATATTCAAACGTATCGCAACGCCACAATTCTTTTTTTTTTTAAAAAAAAAGATGTTTTGTGCCAAAAATGCCCCTTCGTTTTGATGAAAGGGTCTTTTTACCGAAATAAAATTATTATTATTTTTTTTTAGAATTGTGTCCCACCATTTACCACCCGCTGCGATATTGTAATCTATCGTAACTCCACAATTCTTTTTTTTTTATGTAAAATATATTTTTGTGCCAAAAATGCTTCCCCCTCTCCGTGGCAAGGGGTCTTTTTTTTGCCGAAAAAAAGATCAATGATAAACAAAAACAAACTCGCATTTAGTTCGAAGGTGAAAAAAAAACCACGGAAAAAAAAACCTTCGAACCTTTCTTCAAAACAGGTTGACGGAGGGTGCCGTCTACCTGTTTTGAGGGGGGAAGGGAAAAATGGGTGTGGGGAAGAGTCGACTCTTTTTTTCTGTGCGCCCTATATTTGGGAATAAGAAAAAGAAATGACACAAGACACAAAATATAAGACAAGACACAATATATTTTTTATGAAATATACTTTATTGGACCAGAAAAAAAAATAAAAAATAAAAGTTTGCTCTCGTTAAAAAAAATGAATCGTGTGCGTCTGGATGAAATATCCAGATGATGATGATGATGATGATGATGATGATGATTTTTTTTCATTTTTCTACCTCTCACACTCTCTCTGTTACAGACAGGTGAGAGTAAAAACTCATTCGGTCCCTCGTCACAGTCCGATGTCGAAAGGTCGCCAAAACGACTTACGAACCTCCCTTGAGAGGCACCTGCTGCGCGCGACCCCTCGACTCGTCCCACACGCGCTCCCTACTCAGTAATTTTTTGTTTTTTTTTTCGGGGTTTCTTTCGTTTCCACCTTCATTCCTCCATTATCTTTTTGATCCAGGCAGTCCGCATTCCGTCATTAAAGTCAGACTCCGGCCGACCGAAATCAGACTCGGTCCAGTTGGAGACACCGTCCAACGGCTTCCGACTCCGTCCAACGTGACTCTGCTAAAAAAAACGGGGCACCCAATTCTGTCAAACAACTTAGGGTAACATGGATTTAGGCCCGACTTTCGGGCTTTACCGTTTCTAGCGTCAACTCGAGCATTTACTCCTGAAGCAGTACACCTGGACGTTTCGCCATCCACTACTAAGCCCAAGGACTTTCGTTTCGCTTCGGAGTCAATGGAGTTAGTTTTTCAATCAGGCATCCGACTTCCTTTGTCACTTGATAGATATTTTTTTTTTATTCAAAGGAATGTCGCCTCTCGTCTCACCGCAAAGCCGTCGGCATATTTTCCGCCGATCTACGAGAGGCTCAGGCCTTCCATGGAACCGAGTCTACGATGCGGATCCAAGTCAGCCCACCGCAGCTGCTGCAGGGATCCACCGCGCCCCGTGACGCAACAAATTCCCACACCAGGGTTCCGGGCCGCGCACCGCAAGGCAACCCAACGTAAAGCTACTCCCAGGATCGTTGCGAGCGAGACGAGAAGACCTGACCGAAAAACCAGGATTCGGAAACCACTTCCTCTGGAAACTTTCTGCCCTTCTCAAAAAAACGGAGGTGGAGAAAAATGGAGGGTGAGAAAAAAACCCCAAAATGCCTATTTGCAATAATTCATTCCTTACAACTCTTTCCCTCTCTCCTCCCCCCACACACGCGCGAAATAAAAAATGAGGAAAAAAAGAGAATTTTGATGCGAAAAGCATCCTGGAAAAAAAAAGAGGATAAAAGGGGGCAGCCCTCGTCATCTCAGCCTACGATCTTTACCATTCTACGTCATCTTGGAATAGAAACCGCGCGCTGTGGGACGACAAAGAATGGCTCGGATCCGAATTGCCCCCTTTCTCCATTACGCTCCCCCACGCGGATAAGTTTTTTATTTTCTCAATTACAAGAGCAGACTTTTTTTTAAAAAAAAATTACCTTTGTGTTCCAATTTCTTCTCGTTCAAGTCATTGTCCAACATTTGTTTGGAAGATGTTGGTTTTGGTCGACAAAGGGAAAGGAGAAATTTTTTTTTAATTTAGAATTGTGTCCCACCATAACCACCCGCTGCGATATTAAAACATATCGCAACGCCACAATTCATTTTTTTTTGAAAAAGATGTTTTATGCCAAAAATGCCCCTTCGTTTTAATGAAAGGGTCTTTTTTACCGAAACCAAATTATTATTATTTTTTTAGAATTGTGTCCCACCATTTACCACCCGCTGCGATATTTTAATCTATCGCAACTCCACAATTCTTTTGTTTTATGTAAAATATATTTTTGTGCCAAAAATGCCCCCCTCCCCTCTCCGTGGCAAGGGGTCATTTTTGCCGAAAAAAGGATCAATGATAAACAAACTCGCATTTAGTTCGAAGGTGAAAAAAAAACCTTCGAATCTTCTTCAAAACAGGTTGACGGAGGGTGCCGTCTACCTGTTTTGAAAGGGGGGGGAATGGGTGTGGGAAAGAGTCGACTCTTTTTTTTATGGGCTAGGGTTTGTTGTTGATGTTACAGTAGCTGAAAAACAAAAGTCATTTTTAATTGAATGTACAATGTTCATAACCTACGGCTTTCCAAATACTCTTTTTTTTTGTGCGCCCTATATTTGGGAATAAGAAAAAGAAATGACACAAGACACAAAATATAAGACAAGACACAATATATTTTTTTGAAATATACTTTATTGGTAGGCATCTGAACCAGAAAGTTTGCTCTCGTTAAAAATGAATCGTGTGAGTCCGGATGAAATATCCAGATCACGATGATTTTTTTTACCCCTATTTTTCTGTCTCTCTCTCTGTTATAGACAGACGAGAGAGAAGCGCGCGCGCACACGCGTAGATATAAAAAACTCATTCGTTTCCCTCGTCACAGTCCGATGTCGAAAGGTCGCCAAAACGACTTACGAACCTCTCTTGAGAGGCACCTGCTGCGCGCGACCCCTCGACTCGTCCCACACGCGCTCCCTACTCATCAATTTTTTGTTTTTTTTTTCGGGGTTTTCTTTCCTCTCCACTTTCATGCCTCCATTATCTGATTGAAAAAGACAGGCCGATCCGTTATCGGGAAACCCGTACGTCTCCGAACCGTCCACCTCGACTCTACATCACGGGGCATCCACAATGGATATTTACACCCACCTGAAGCAGGCTTTACCGTGCATGCAGCAACTCCATCCATTACTTCACAGAAGCAGTCCAGTAACTAAATCGACTAGGACTCTCGTATGCTTCGGAAGCGATGAAGTTGCTAAGGTTCTTCAAATCAGGCCATCGACATCCTTTGATAGATATTTTTTTTAATTCAAAGGAAAGTCGACTCTTGTCTCCCCGCAAAGCCGCCGTTATGTTCGATCTACGAGAGCCTCTGCCATTCCATGGAGCCGTGTCTACGATGCGGATCCAAGTCAGTCCACCGCAGCTGATGCAGGAATCGAAATTCCCACACCAGAGTTCCGGGCACTAAAGGTACTCCCAGGTCATTTGCTCGAGAGACAAGAACAGCCTAAAATGGAACCAGATATTCGAAAACGTTCCCTGATGGACCAGTTACTGCCTCCCCCAAAAAGACCACGGAAGTGGAGAAAAATGGAGAGTGAGAAAAAAACCCCAAAGTACCTACTTGCAATAATTCATTCCTTACAAACCCTCCCCCCTCCACGCGAAATAAAAAATGGCGAAAAAAGAGAATTTTGATGCGAAAAGCATCCTGTTAAAAAAAAGGAAAAAAGGGGGCAGCCCTCGTCATCTCAGCCTACGATCTTTACCACTCTATGTCATCTCAGACCGCGCGCTGTGGGACGACACAAAGAATGGCTCGGATCCGAATTGACTCCTTTCTTCTTACCCCACCCTTTATTTTTTCTCAATTACGAGAGCAGACTTTTTTTTAAAAAAAATGTACCTTTGTGTTCCAATTTCTTCTCGTTCAAGTCATTTTTTTTCTCAAAACTCAAATTTATTCGTTACATTTTTTTTGGTGGATTTTTTATTTCCAATTCAAAGTAGGGATGTACTGTGGAATACAAAAATGAGCAACGTTAAAAAAGCACTAAATATATAAGAAATTGCCGACCCGTCTCCCCCTCCCATGAGGCTTCACAGACCGGGTTGCTCAGCAATTTTAGGAACCATTTCTTTTTAATGAAATGTGCGACGGCCGAAGAAAAAAAAACCCGCGCTCTAACCAAAAAAAAATATTCTCGATGTTTTCACCGCTAGTACCAGGACCCTAGCGGACTTTTTCTTCTCGCGCCTGGTTTCGAAAAAAGATGGATTGCCGACCCGTCTCCCCCTCGCATGAGGCTTCACAGACCGGGTTGCTCAGCAATTTTAGGAACAATGTCTTTTTAATGAAATGTACGACAGTTGAAGAAAACCCTCGCTCTAACCAAAAAAAATTATTCTCGATGTTTTCACCGCTAGTACCAGGACCCTAGCGGACTTTTTCTTCTCGCGCCTGGTTTCGAAAAAAGATGGATTGCCGACCCGTCTCCCCCTCCCATGAGGCTTCACAGACCGGGTTGCTCAGCAATTTTAGGAACAATGTCTTTTAATGAAATGTACGACAGTTGAAGAAAACCCGCGCTCTAACCAAAAAAAATTCTCGATGTTTTCACCGCTAGTACCAGGATCCTAGCGGACTTTTATCTTCTCGCGCCTGGTTACGAAAAGATGGAAATGGATTTTGAGTGCGTGCAAGCGTGTTTTTAACAAAAAAATGTAACGAATACATTTGAGTTTTTTTTATAAAAAAAAGTTGAGTTAAAAAAAAAGAAATTGGAAATGAAAGATACATTTTATGAAAAAAAACACTTACCTTTTCCATGATCCGGAATGGAGCGAAGAGACTTTGAAGCGGAGAGTATTTGGAAAGCTAATTACGCAAAAACTACATTTTTTTTTAAATTTCCGTCTGAAAGGAAAATGATTTTACCGAAACAACATAATAGTAAATTGAAAAAAACAGGCGTATTTCTATAAAAATTACAAGTCCCGCGACACACCAACGTTAAAACGGTTAGGTTTCCGAAAATTTTACAAGTCCGCGGCGAGAGGAGTCGTTCCAACACCTTTGAAGTTCGAGAGCGGTAGATTCGGAAAAAAAACACAAGTCCCGCGACACACCAACGTTAAAACGGTTAGGTTTCCGAAAATTTTACAAGTCCGCGGCGAGGGGCGTCGTTCCAACACCTCTGATGTTCGAGAGCGGGAGATTCGGGAAAAAAACACAAGTTCCGCGAGACACCTTCGTTAGCACCGTTAGGTTTCCAGTGTCCAAAAAATTTACAAGTCCGCGGCGAGAGGCGTCGTTCCAACACCTCTGAAGTTCGAGAGCGAAGCGAGAGAAAAAAACACAAGTTCCGCGAGACACCTTCGTTAGCACCGTTAGGTTTCCAGTGTCCAAAAAATTTACAAGTCCGCGGCGAGAGGCGTCGTTCCAACACCTGTGAAGTTCGAGAGCGAAGCGAGAGAAACGGAAGAGCAGCCGGCTTGCAGCGCTGTCAGATGCCGACTGATCTGGCGAGCCAATGTCACTCCCTTTTATACCCAATCCAGGCTGAATTTTTTTTTTTTTTTTTTTTTTTTTTAAGAGCGTACAAAATATTTTCAAAGTGGAGAATTATTTCAAAGTTCGGTTTCAGTCAAATATTCAGAAACGTACAAATAACAAAATTTTTCAAAGTCGAAAATTATTTCAAAGTTCGGATTCAGTTAAGTATTGAGAAATATAAAGAACGAGGAATATTTTCAAAGTTTTTAACATAGTCGAGCATGAACACGAAATATTTTCAAAGTCTCGTGTCGCGAAAAAAACACAAAGTCCACAAGCATGTCGATTTTCATCAAAGTCCCGATTTCTGAAAAAGTTTCAAAGTCCGAAGTCAGTTTATAGCGCGTGTGAAATGTTTTCAAAGTCGAAAATTATTTCAGAATTCGGAAATTATTTCAAAGTTCGGCAAAATTTTACAAAGTCGGGAATTATTTCAAAGTTCGGCAAAATTTTACAAAGTCGGGAATTATTTCAAAGTTCGGTAAGACTTTTCAAAGTCGAGAATTATTTCAAAGTTCGGCAAAACTTTTCAAAGTCGGGAATTATTTCAAAGTTCGGCTTCAAGCGAGAGAAACGGAAGAGCAGCCGCCCGGCAACGCTGCATGATGCCAACTGATCTGGCGAGACAATGTCATTTCCTTTTACACCCCCCCCCTGAAAAAAAAAATTTTTTTTTTTCGTTTGGTATTTAAGGTGTGTTTTCAAACAAGTCTTCCTCTTATCGACGTGCTCTCCTGTCTGTGCGGTTGTCGCGCGATGTTGTCCTGTAATGCATTGTTACGTGCAGTTAAGTACTCAGAAAATTAAAAATGAGGAATTTTTTCAAAGTTTTTAACATAGTCGAGTATGAACGCGAAATATTATCAAAGTCTCGTGTCGCGAAAAAATACAAAGTCCACAAGCATGTCGATTTTCATCAAAGTCTCGATTTCTGAAAAAGTTTTAAAGTCGATATTTCAAAGTTCGGGAATTATTTCAAAGATCGGCAAAATTTTATAAAGTCCGGAATTATTTCAAAGTTCGGCAAAACTTTTCAAAGTCGGGAATTATTTCAAAATTCGGCTTCGAGCGAGAGAAACGGAAGAGCAGCCGCTCGGCAGCGCTGCATGATGCCAACTGATCTGGCGAGACAATGTCATTTCCTTTTACACCCCCCCCAAAAAAAATTTCTTTTTTTCTTTTCGCTTGGTATTTAAGGTGTGTTTTCAAACAAGTCTTTCTCTTATCGACGTGTTCTGCTGTCTATGCGGTCGAGTTTTTTTTACACAAGTCGGAAATAATTTCAAAGTTAAAAAGATGTTCTAAAAAGATTTCAAAGTACGGAGTCAATTTATAGCGCGTGCGAAATATTTCCAAAGTCAAGATATCAAGCAGCTCAAGAGCTTCATATTAAAAAAAAAAAAAACTTTTTTGACTAGTTTTGTCGTCAGTTGGATTTCAACTTTTAACGAGGCAAGACGTGCTTTCGATGCTGTCTTCAAATGCGGACAGCGGCATCGAGTAACCGGGGCGCATGGATATAAACAGCCGCAGCAGGTGTTGACTCCACCGTATCCGAGCGAAAACTGACTGCAGATCGCTCGAAAGCGTCCTATTCCCTCAAAAAAAAAAAAAAAAATTCACTAGTTTTGCCGTCAGTTGGATTTCAGCTTTCGACGAGGCAAGACGTGCTTTGGATGCTCTCTCCAAATGCGAACAGCGGCATCGGGTAACCGGGGGGCATGGACATAAACAGCCGCAGCAGGTCTTTTCACTACCGTATCCCAGCGAACACTGATTGCAGATCGCTCGAAAACTATTCATTCCGAAAAAAAAAAAAAAAAAAAAAAAAAAAACTTTTTTTGACTAGTTTTACCGTCAGTTGGATTTCAGCTTTAGACGAGGCAAGACGTGGTTTCGATGCTCTCTCCAAATGTACGCGCTTTAACGCTCAATAATACAATGTTATACTAATGTTTGCTTTATAATTTACTTTTCCAATTGATATAAATGAAAAAACTCCTCTTGAGACTTCTCACACCAAAGGCAAAGTGACCCGAAAGTTTCATATGCGACACGACCCAGATCGAGTCGAGGTGACCACTGGTCAGCGGCGACTGCGGGGGGGGGAAACACGGACATCATGAACAGCAGTCGCTCTTCGACTCCGCCGTCTCCGCGCGAAAGGCCGGCTCTCTGCAACGCACGGGCACCCGAAATCGAGTGGAAGTGACCGCTGGTCAGCGCGGTCATCCGAACGAACGGGACCTTTCGATTCTCCGGTCCATTTCCGAAAGTTTGACAAGCGACACGACCCGGATCGAGTCGAGGTGACCACTGGTCAGCGTAAGTCTCGTGCCGCGAAAAAAACAAAGTCCACAACCATGTTTATTTTTCATCAAAGTATCAATTCTCTCAAAGTGGAACCGGCATACGGACAGCAGCGTCAGTGGATCTCGACTCCACCGCGTCCCAGCGAAAACTGACTGCAGATCGCTCAAGAGCTGCCTATTATTTAAAAAAAAAAATTGACTATTATTGCAGTCAGTTGCATTTCAGCTTTCAACGAGGCAAGACGTGCTTTCGAGCCTCTCTCCAAGTGTACATACTTTAACGCTCAATAATATAATGTTATGCTTATGGTTTACCTTTTCCAATTGATGTACACACATATGTATATATAGATTTACAAAAACTGAATAAAACCATAAAATCATTATAAAAATATCAGTTTGTAACTAAATGTAGCTAAAACAATAAAAGATTTTCGAGTGCGTACTCGAATATTTGTTGTTTAGCACGTTTCAAATTAGGGACCGGAAATAAAACAATAAACAAAATACTTTTTTTTAAAGACACTAGGGGGGCCCCGCCCCCCTGCTCGCTATGCTCGCCAACCCCCCGCGTAATCGCTTCGCGATTCCAAATTATTGGCTACCCCTGCTTGCTGCGCTCGCCAATATCCCATGGTATGAATAAGCAGTTGCAGACCTTTCAAATGATGCGTCACATGACGGGTGTTGTAAAGAAATTAAAAATATGCCCCCCTGGGGGGCAGAGTGGGGGTGACACACAAGACATCCATAAAATGAATAAACAGTTGCAGACCTTTCAAATGATGTGTTACACAATTGGTGTTGTAAAGAAATCACAAAATGCGCCCCTCTGAGGGCAGAGGGGGGGGGGGGGGTTACACACAAGATATCCATAATATGAATAAGCAGTTGCAGGCCTCTCAAATGATGTGTCACACAATTGGTGTTGTAAAGAAATTAAAAGTGTGCTCCCCTGGGGGGCAGAGTGGGGGATGACACACAACACATCCATAATATGAATAAGCAGTTGCAGACCTTTCAAATGATGTGTCACACAACTGGTGTTGTAAAGAAATTAAAAATGTGACCCGCCCTGGGGAGAGCAGAGTGTGGGGGGGGGGACACACAAGACATCCATAATATGAATAAGCAGTTGCAGACCTTTCAAATCTTGTGTAACACGACTGGTGTTGTAAAGAAATTAAAAATGTGTCCCCCCTGGGGAGCAGAATGGGGGATAACACACAAGATATCCTTTAAATGAATAAGCAGTTGCAAACCTCTCAAATGATGTATCAAACGACTGATGTTGTAAAGAAATTAAAAATTTGGCGAAATATTACAGTTATCGCCAAGTTGGCGTCACTTTTGACAACTAATTTTGGTCGCCAAATTTGGCGATATATCGCCAAGTTGGCGACAAACTTGGCGATTGTTGGCGATGGTAACCTTTCCTCTCTTTATGGTAACCCATATGGCGATGCATAGACGGAGACCTTTCCTGATTGGTCTATTCGACTCATGGAAGGAGTGGACAACCCGGATTCGTTAGTTCCGGAAATCTTCCACATCAGCATCATTCCAGGAGTCATTCCTTTTAAGGCTAGTTTTTTTTTACTATAGAAGGATTATAAAGACATTTTCAATTTTTTATTTATCTATACGAATCCGCGGATATCTTACTCGAGGGTTAAAAAGTCTCACTTACTTGTGGTCAGTTTCGGTCAAGCATAACTATGCGAGCGTCCTTCATAAAGCATACATAAACACTCATTCCAGTAAACAAAAAATATTAAACGGAGCAACCGCAGTAGGTCTTGTCACCACCGTATCCTAGCGAAAACTGACTGCAGATCGCTCAAGAACCCTCCTTTCCGGGGAAAAAAAAAAAAAAAAAAAAAAAAAAAAAAAAAAAAAAAACTTTTTTTTGACTAATTTTGCCGTCAGTTGGATTTCAGCTTTCGACGAGGCAAGACGTGCTTTGGATTCTGTCTCCAAATGTACATGGTTTAACGGTTAATAATACTATGTTATGCTTATGTTTTGCCTTTTCCAACTAATATACATACTAGTATTAAAAAATGCTCTGACGAGCACCAAAAAAGGTTAATATGTTTTTAAGTATGAAAGGGTTTGGCAAGTGCTTCTGTTAATTATTGAGCATGAGGAAGGACAAGGGATCCCTTCTTGGCTACAACTCACTTCAATGACAACTTTTAAAAAAATCATATTTGCGCTTTTTCCGTATGAAAGAAATTTGCGGTTCTTTAGTAGAACTTTCCACCGTGCTTTAGATGTTAACCAGGGGTGTAGTCGTAAAAATAAGATAGGATATATGCTCTAAGCAGAGGGATACCCTAGAATGTGTATACTATAAGCTTTCTTGAGAAATAACGTATATGGTGTTCTATTAAAAAGTCCAGAAGGCATACGGCGTATAACATGCACTTACATCCCTGATGTTAACTGCACTGTTCACTCTGCACTATACTACAAATAAATTTTCTGTTCAATTATACACTTAGGGCATGCTTGATGCCAGTGCATGAATGTGATGCAGGAACTAGGTTTTTGGCACTGTGTCGTCTTCCCTTACATTTATGTCTAATTAAGCTGCACCTTTACTGGTTATGTCTTTACACTATACATTTTTATAGTAACTGCGACTGATTTGTTTTCACGGAAAAAGCGCAAATATGATTTTTTAAAAGTTGGCATTGAAGTGAGTTGTAGCCAAGAAGGGATCCCTTGTCCTTCCTCATGCTCAATAATTAACAGAAGCACTTGTCAAACCCTTTCATACTTAAAAACATATTAACCTTTTTTGGTGCTCGTCAGAGCATTTTTTAATACTAGTCATTTAATTTTTTGATAAAAACTGAAGATTTTCTAATATCTTAAAAAGAAAAATAACTGCTGCTGTCAAAATTTATAAAATGATAACAACAGCATAAAATTTTGATGTATCAGAATAATTATAAAAGTCATTGCATTGCTATATAAAATGCATGATAAGAAAAATAAACCATGGATTTGAACGAAAAAAGTACAGAACTTTATTAAAAGAATTAAAAGCCATACCAATTAAATATATTCAAGGTAATTTCTCAAATAAAACATTCACAACTAGAAAAATTCTAGAAATTGAATAACAATTAACATAAGAATATTCCCGAAGGAATAATAATTTAACACAAAAGCATTTCTAAATAAAACAAACTTACATCCGACGGGATTTGAACTCTATACCCGCTGCTGAGCAGCCAAATGTCTTACCACGAGAGTCCTAGTTTAACACCAGAGATGTTGCAAATTTTGCTATAATACCTACAGGGGCGTGCCAGCAGAATTCGGCGCCTGTGTGCAGAACTGCATTTGGCGCCCTTCCCTCCCCCCCCCCAAAAAAAACTATGAATATTTAAAAATGTATAGTTGCCATTCTTTTGGAATTTTTTGAATTAGAAAATTTATTTAATAAAATATGTCTTGTTTCTTTACAATTCGTACTTTATTTCATTAAATAAATAAATTTCTGTTTCGGAACATGCTTAAATTACTTGAAAAACAAAGAAGATTGGCAGCTATGTAAATAAAATTTGTAACACAGTAAAACCTGTATAAATGGAAGCACTCTCTATCAGAATCCTGCGTTACAGTAAAATTTCACTATCCCGAAGAAAATAATTTAATGCAATAACAATAGATTGCATCTAAAAGAAAGAAGTATTGGCGATGCTTACGAAAATCTACTGCACATAGAGATCTGAAAATTTGGATAAGGATAGATGATGGTAGATGCACCGTGCACCTGACACTCAATTTTTTTATTTTTTGTTAATTACCCGAAATATTAATTAAAAACCCTTAAAGATAATCGCAAAATGGCGAACTTTTATTCCTCAACGAGATAATGCTTGTGTGCTTCCCCAAGCAGTCCTTCCCACTGACGAAAGGCGTAACGTTTGATTCCTTCTGCATTTTCAAATTGGGATATAGTGAGATCCCGGTAGAGTTACAAATAAATAAATAAATAAATAATAAAGAAAGAAAGAAATGGTATTTTTCAATGGTATTTTTAATTACTATTTCAAAAAATATTTTTATTTGGCAGCGATTCGCATCAGTTTTCAAGTTTTCCATTTCTCTGAAGTTTCAAACGTAAAAAAACAAACAACAACAACAACAATAAAAACTGTTGATACATTCACGGATACAAATTCAAGATTATACACTGCTAACAATATAATGTTCGTTCGAAAATATTTTTATTCAAAATTATAAAGTCAAATTAACATGCTGCTGAAGACATTGCCCTCCCCACTGCCCATCTCTACATTCCGTTTGGAAAAAAATAACATTTAGTATTTGACTTAAGGTTATTTAAGGTTATTGTAATTGGCCTAGGTGATCCAAGGTGGTTGGTTAGTAAAACATAAAGTGCACGGAATTTTAAAACACCTTTTGCATAAATCTATATTTTCCCATTCATATTAACAGCCATCATTGTAGTTTCTAATTTATTTATGTCTAAATTAATTTTTTTTTTTTTTTTTTTTTTTTTTTTTGTTATTTTAGTCTCTGTAACGTCTACGGTTATGTGTAATGCTAATAAGTGCTCTTATTTCAAAAATTCAATTTTGTGTTCGGAAATGAAATGTACAAATCTTACAATCATTACAATAATTTATGCAGTATTTGAATAGACATGAGTGTACGCAGGGAGTGCAGGGAAAGGCTCCCCCTTCAACCTTCGAAAAAATTAGAAAATTTGGACATTTATGGCCAAATTTAGTCTATCTTCATCAACTCTCCCCCTTTTTCGCTATCTTGATAATTCCAGAGTACTAGATAGGTAAAAGTTAGATAAAAGATGTTTATTTCGCTCAGAAATCTATGGTGTGAAAAAAAAGCACTTTTGTTCAATATATAATTGTTTCCACCAGAAATGATCATTAGTAGAAGTGCTGAGCAAAATTATTGCTTTGGCCGCTTAAAGTAAGCTTTACTCTTTAAGTGCGAAAACCAGTGTTAAACCTACGGCACGGAATGCCAACAACTTCACGAACGGCTGATGCACCATTTTTACCAGTTAAAATTTGTTACATAGCTGACGCCAGTATCTCCATTCAAAAATCTGTATACTGAACAGAAAAGAGAACACTAGCATACAAAAGGCTATACAAATGTAATGAACGTTATCAACTTTTTGGCAATTTCTGGACCTCCGCTACCCCTTACGATAACATACGTTATCATTCCTCAATAACATTATCTTTTCTTTATTGGTAAACACAAGTATTATTTTAAATTCAAACATACTTTACACCTGTTTTCTTAAATGCAGATTATGTATATGCATACACATAAGATGGAAGAATAGGAATACCAAACATTGAGAAATTCAATATTTTGAAAATAAATAATTTTATAGAGATTTAATTATTATAATTTTCATAAAAATAGTTAACAAACTAATATATATATATATATATATATATATATATATATATATATATATATATATATATATATATATATATATATATATATATATATATATATATATATATATATATATTGCAGGCTATTTTGATATAGCGAACAAGTTATAAATAAAAAAAAATTATATTAAAAAAAGAAAAAAAATGAAAACAGAAAGAGAAAATTTTGGTTGCATCATTCAAAAATGATAAATATATCAAGACACCCCATCCCTCACTAGAGATATCTTCCGTTATCATATGCTAGATTCTCTCCCCCCTTCCTCCTAAAGTAATAACGTTATGTATGCATAGCCAGTGCCGTAGCTAGAAGTGAATAATGGGAAAGGGGGGGGGGGTCATATTTCCTCTCTTTCTCTCTATGACGCAGAAAGATAAATTAGTACATGTTCACTCTGTAGTTACTATGTTTCTCATTAAACTGTTGTAATAGTTTCATTTTATGCTAAGAAAAGAATAGGATGGTGACAAATTCAAGTGTAAAATGAGGGAAATCTTAAACAACTTGTTAGCTTCATATGTGTAAATAGGATGAGCAAGTTTTGAAACACTTATTTTTGTAAATAAGTACAAAATATATGACGGAATGAAATTTTCGCCTTGCTTTTAACATAAAATGAACAGCGCTTACTTAACAAAAAGGAAAAGGTTATAAAGTACTAAGATTTTTAAATAAAATTAATGTTCAACATCTATAATTGATTATTTAATCGCCTGTTAAGTAAGCACCATTCTTTTTATTCACTTATTTTTGTTAAAATTTAGTATTTTTGCAAAAGCTGTGAAAGGTCCTCAAAAATTAATTAGATTTTTAAACAGAATTTCATTTGAATTTTTGGAATAGAAATCAATTTAGCGACTTTGGAATCTTTTCCCGGGAGGCTCAAAATGTTTGAGGGGAAGCTGAGCCGCCCATAGAACCCCTTAGCTACGGCCCTGTGCATAGTCCCCAAGTTCTGGTTTTACATTGTTTCTCTATTCAGGATTCTCCAAAGCGTCCCCCGCGGACGCGACGCCGCGATTGAGCCCTTAAGTTTTCTTGGCACCCATTCGAATGTATCCTCTTATACTAGCTATTTTCAAGATTAAAAATCCATTTTAAGGGATGCATTTTTAAAAGTGTGGGATGTTATTCGGTACTTAAAATATAGAACAGAGATGTTACAGTCACATTTTATTGTAGACAACACAACACATATCACATTATATACAAATCGCAAGACGAGCGCAACTTAATCAATTGACTATTCATAAAAATTACTTAGCACAAAGAACATCTCTAAGAGAGATGTATAGCGGACACACATCCCAATCTTACATCTTAACTGCAAACTCAATTACTTCACTTCATTTCATGTTTTTTTAAAAAAGGAAGGCAAAATATCTCCGGATATTTTGCCGAAGGTGGCAATAGCGCCACCTATAGATACTATAGTTTAGGGAAGGCAGTCACCCTGTTACAGCCTCCCCCTCTGGTTCCGCGAACGTCCCGGTGTGGAACCAGTAACTTTCTTTGGTGGCCTACCGCGTTTCCTAATGGGTGCGACAGGCACTATGTCAGAGTCATTACATAGTTTTAAGGCAGAAGTGTGACATGTAGCAAGTGGATCATTTGGACTGTCCATACTTGCTATGACAAAAGTGGTGGGTGATTTTTGAGTTAAAATGATGTAAGGTCCATCACGTTTAGGCATGAACTTCGACGTTTTGTTGTTAGAGGCTTTACTTACTGGAAGTCAACCCAAACTTTGTCTCCTGGAACAAAACTATGTCCCGGTTTCCGACTACGGTCAGCAAATTTTTTCCTCTGATCTTGCTTAGATTCAACTTTTTCTTTGATTTCTTTGGTGAATTTGGCGAATTTCTTGAGATATGGAGTAATCTCAGGCACAAAATTATCATTTTGAATTACAGCACGAATGTCATGCTGAACATCATCCGTTGTTCTCAATTCTCTTCCAAACTGCAAGAATGCTGCTGTTTCTCCAGTAGTGTCACACTTAGCAGTATTTAGTGCAAAACGGATTGTTGGAAGCTTTTCTTCCCAAGAGCAGTGATCATTTTCTACTAATATAGCTAATCTCGGCTTGAGATCTCTATTTTTCCTCTCCACAGGATTAGCCTGGGGATGGTATATGGGAGTTGGATTTTGTTTGATACCTAAAAGAAAACAAAGTTGTTGCATCACACTACTAACAAATTGGGGTCCGTTATCACATATTATACTTCTCGGTAGACCATATCTAAGGATAACTTCTTCAAGCAACGTAGTTGCACACTGCGCTGCAGTAGCATGTGTAAGGGCAAACAATTCCACCCATCTTGTAGCACAGTCTTCTACTATAAATATCCACCTTTTACCGTTTTTACTTTTTGGTAAAGGGCCAAAAAGATCAATTGATAGAACTTCAAATCTTTGTGAATACACTGGTGTTTGTAACAAACCGGATGGTTTTTGATTAGAAGGCTTATACCTATTGCATTCAGCACAATTTTTGACATAATTTACAATGTATGAACGCATTCCAGTCCAATAATACCTTTTGGATATTCTATTTAACGTACCTTCAGCACCGTAGTGACCAGCCGTAGGTGAATCGTGGTGTTCTTTTAAAATTTTCTCCCTTTCATGTGACGGGACAACTAGTTGAGCTTCTTCTGATTCCGAACTTGGAGAATACCTGTATAAAACTCCTTGATTCATAATATAACCGCGATCAGTCCAGTTAGTATAGTCAAGAGTTTTTTCTTCATCTTCGAAACTTTTAATAATTTTCTTTAATTCTTCATCTTTCATTTGTTCAGCACGTAAATCACTTGATGATTTAGAAGGAATATCAACTATTATAGCGCAAATATCGCAACTTTCTTTATTGGTATGATCACAAGCAGGACGAGAAAGCATGTCAGCTATGACGTTAGCTTTGCCTGGAATATATTCTATTTTCAAATTAAATTCTTGTAATTGCAAAGCCCATCTGGCAAGTCTTCCAGAGGGTGACTTTAAACTCATGAGCCATCGGAGAGGCTGGTGGTCGGATGCCACAGTAACTTCTGTTCCATCAATATATCCTCTGAATTTATTAAGAGCCCAGACAACAGCAAGTGCTTCTCTTTCTGTGGTGTGATAGTTGCGTTCTGCAGCAGTCAACAATCTACTTGCATACTCAATCGGATGCTCTTCAGGACCTTCACTCTGTAGAAGTACTGCTCCCAGAGCATAACTACTTGCATCAGTTCGAATGAAAAAAGGTTTAGTTTCATCAGCTTGTTTCAATATTGGAGCTGAAACGAGGCATTGCTTCAAGGTTTGAAACGCATTTTTTTCATCGGCACCCCAGTGCCATTCCGCATTCTTTTTTGTGAGATTACTAAGTGGTCTGGATATTTTTGCAAAGTCTTGTATAAAACGGCGATACCATGAACATGTCTGCAGAAAGGATTGCAGTTGTTTTATAGTCTTCGGAGGTGGGATCCTCACAATAGCATCAACTTTCCCAGGATCAACTTCTAGGCCATTTGGTGTGATCCAGTGTCCTAAATATTTTACTCTGGTACAAGCAAAGTTGCATTTTTCTCTATTTGCAGAAAGTTTCCATTTGTCTAATCTTTTAAAAACAGCTTCAAGATCAGCTAGATGTTGTTCAAAACTTGATGATAAAACAATTAAGTCATCAAGATAAGTGAGAATATTTACATCTGGGAGTCCTTTGCGAAAGCTATCCATTGTCCTCTGAAACGTTGCAGGGGCATTGCGGAGACCAAACGGCATTCTTCGAAAGCGATATGTTCCTAGAAGGCATACAAAAGCAGTTTTATCTCGATCAGGTTCATAGACACTCATTTGATAGTAACCAGCATTCAGATCCAGCGTTGTCATGAACTGAGCAGTTTTCGCCTGATGCAAAAGATCGTCCATACGAGGGAGTGGATAGGTATCTGGTATAGTAACTTCATTCAGCTTCCTGTAGTCTACACATAAGCGAACACTACCATTTGGCTTAGGAATGAGCACTATTGGTGCAGAGTATGGAGACTCGCATTCTTCAACAATTCCTTTGGCTAGAAGATCATCAATTTGGGTTTTACACAATTCTTTCTTTGCCGGTGATAACCTGTAAGGAGGTAGTGATATAGGACGATGGTCTCTGGTATTTATATGATGTTCGACGACGGGTGTTGCTTCTCCCCCTGGTCGAAAGGTATTGGAAAATTTTTCAAGTAAGTCATTAAGCCTTTTTCTTTGTATCTCAGATAGATGCTGACCTTCTGTTTCTCTTAACATAACCGAGTTAACTGTGGCAGTTAGTGCTGAGATTTCAGGCGTCGTAATGAAAGGATCATCAGAAAAGGGAATTTTACGTTTAGGATTGTTCTGGAAATACCAACTTTGGCTTCTCATGTCTAGCACGATCCCCATTTTATTTAAAAAATCTATGCCTAACAATGTTCTATTTCCCTGGGCTTCGGGTAAGGCAAAAATCGTTGTACTAGTTGTACGACCTTCTATTTCAACTGTGATTGTTGCTTGAAGAACGTTGGTTTCTTTTCGTAGTCCATCAGCAAGTGTTATGCTTACACCGGTGTCTTCGAACACAGTCCCTTGGTCACACAGAATCTTGTATAACATTTCCCCAGCAATGCAATGAGTAGCTCCTGTATCTGCGCAAGCAACCCCTGTAACACCATTTACCTTTATGTATAACAAAGGTGTTGCTTGAGTATTGACAGAACAAGATTTGAGATGAAGGGAACGAAAATTTGCTGATTGCGACTGCGTAGAAGTAGATGGAGAACAATTAGGACATTTGGCTTTGACAAAACCTTGTTTACCACAGCCATAACAATTTATAATCGGACGCTTATCATTGTTTTCGTATCTTGAATTTGTATATTTTGAAGTAGAATGATTATTTTTATAATTTGAAAAATGTTCGTTAGTTTCATGTTTGGGTGTTTGATTTTTCCAGAACTCTTGACCATTTGAATTTTTCGGCAAAACATGTTTCTGCGCTTCACGCGTTTTTGGATAACTTGCTGACTTTTGAGAAGAAGGTTTAATGTTTTCGTAAATGTCTAGCTTTTCAGCCAACACGACAGGATCATTTAACTTGTCCCAACCATCTAAATAATGATTTTTATATTCATGTGGACACTTTTTCTTAATCTGATCAGCGATTATTAGTTCAGTTAGTTTTTCAAATGAATTGATTTCTAATTCGGATAACCAACCCTCAAAATAATTTCTAAGTTCAAAATAAAAATCTTTCCAAGTAGAATTTTCTCTTTTTTGATGTCGGCTAAATAATACTCTAAATTTTTCTGCTGTTAACTTAAATCTTTTAAGCAATATGTCACGAATATAAGAATAATTTTTGAACATTTCTTCTGGTTCTCTGGCGATTAGTTTACCAATGTCGTTCAGAAGTACGGCAATTAATTGAGAAACCCAAAATTCTTTGGAGACATTAAGCATTTTCATTTGACGTTCAAACATTGTCAAAAACAAAGACATATCATCCTTTTCAGGAATAAATGTTGGCAAGATATTTTTAATATCTATACGCATCTGGTCTATTTGATTTTGTGGTACTGTTGTCGCGGTAGGGTTTTGAGCATGTAGCTTAAGCTTTTCTAGCTCATATGCTCTTTCCTCTGCAATACGTTTATCCTGAATCATTTGTTGTTCTGCAATTTCTTGTTTTTTGCGATCTTCCACGATAGCAATAAATGCCTCTTTAACAAATTGTTCGTCGTCTTTAAGCAGTTGACACTTCATAATTTTCTCACGTAACACTGATAGTTTATCATCTTTATCTACATCTAACTCTAATTCTGTGCCCAAATTAAACAAATCGATTTTTTTTCCTTTAGAAAGAAACTCCATTTTCCCCAAATTGTTGTTGATATTGTTGATTTATGCTTAAATTAGAAAACTATTAGATACGTGACCCATTAAATAATAAGAACAAAATGACTACCTTCCCCTTACAGGTAAATATGGATAAATTTTCATAAATAAATGTTAAAAAAAATGCAGGAAATAATTTAAAACATACTAAAATATACCACTAATTTAATCATGAGCTCATGAAAATATTTAGAAGAAATATTATTATACGTTAAAATTCAACCTTTTTACCAAATTAGCTTACCAATGACATAAATCATTCATTTTAAATATATGAAATATTATAGGTAATTCATTGCGAAATAATTATCAACCACACATAAATATGAAAACAACTCGAAATATGAATAATGAACTTACTTTACATCTAAAAAATAAACAAAATACGAAATAATAAAATTTACCAAAATCATTTTTAAACTCTGTGCACAGATTAAAAAACAAAACAAAATTCACTTACTCAGAATCCTTGCTTTTAAAAACAATATCAAAAGAAAACACTTTCAATTTCAGAAAACTAATGTTTCTTAATAACCTTACTCAAAATCAACATAAAACAAAACAAACAAAAAAAATTATATATCTATATGAAACAGCATTTGTCTTAATAAATAAAAGAAAATAAAAACTTTTTTCCGCAGCTGGCCAGCAAAAAAAAAAAAAAAAAAAAAAAAAAAGAGAAACAAACAAACAATCAAAAAAATAATTTCCACTTTTACCCGTAAGAAAACAAATAAAATAAAAATCTATTTTTAGATAAAGGTTGTCGATGATTCACATAACAATTAAAAGGACGCAGAAGAAAATAGGCATTGAACACTTCTAAGAACAAAATCAGATTATAAGTAGAATGCTTTTATATGACGAAATAAAGAAGTTTCAATCACAAACACCAGTTATGTTTAAAAACTAGAAGATATTTTGTTGCTTATGAAGACTGAAGAACATTATTTATTGTCATGTCGACAATATTTTTCAATTATTTCCAATGTGAAGGGTACGGATTACCCTTTTTGAATGCATGTTCTTGCTTTTTTGTCAGGATGACGCACTTAAAACACACAATTGAAGAAGAAGAAAGCACTATTAAAAATAAGAACAGAAGCTTGATTCATTGTAGATTTGACAACACCTTTAAAATGGGTGCGGATTACCCTTTTTTTTATACTTTCTTGAATTTTGTCGAGATGATACTACCACACATAACTGATATTAAAGAAATTAGCACAAAACTGAAGTATATCTTGATACTTGATATGGCACATTATATAATAGAACTTTTTGGAAATCACAGGATGAATTGTTCTTGACGAACACGGCACTTGAGAAGATAAAACTTCATTTATTGCCGAGGTGATAATAATTTAGAAGTGGGTACGGATTACCCTACTTTAAGTATAATTTCTGGAATTTTGTCAGGATGACAACAGCGAACTTGACCCAAAGACTTTGAAAGCACAAAAATTTTCCGAAAGAACTCCATTTTACGTTGGGCGCCAGTGTGGGATGTTATTCGGTACTTAAAATATAGAACAGAGATGTTACAGTCACATTTTATTGTAGACAACACAACACATATCACATTATATACAAATCGCAAGACGAGCGCAACTTAATCAATTGACTATTCATAAAAATTACTTAGCACAAAGAACATCTCTAAGAGAGATGTATAGCGGACACACATCCCAATCTTACATCTTAACTGCAAACTCAATTAATTCACTTCATTTCATGTCTTTTTAGAAAAGGAAGGCAAAATATCTCCGGATATTTTGCCGAAGGTGGCAATAGCGCCACCTATAGATACTATAGTTTCGGGAAGGCAGTCATCGTGTTACAAAAGTAAAAAATATTTAAATAGTTTTCTTGTAATACTTATCGACAGTGGCGTAGCTATGTTTTTTGGCGCCCGGGGCCAGCTAGAAATTTTGCGCCCCCACCCCAATATAGGTATATAACAATTTCTCTCAATTTGGCGCCCCTAGGCCTCGGCGCCCGGGGCGGGCGCCTCCCTTGCCCCCCCTTAGCTACGCCACTGCTTATCGATAACCTTAAATAAGTTTTAATTATTTAATGCTATTAAGTTGTTATTCAGTGATTAAGGTTTCTATAGCTTCTTCATCTACAAAACTTTTTACGATAGACTGTCCTCTGAAAATTTAATTTTAAATTTATTCTGAATTAAATTATTGTTGCAAATTATTTTAAAATAGTTTCTGAATCATAGGGGACTTATAGCTATCAGCGTGAGATGTACGCGCATCATATAAGACGTTTCTAATATATAAGTCTACCTCTTTTCATGGACTGATATTGTAGGAGAAACTTTTACCAGTATTTCCGAATAGTAATTTTCTTCTTATTTATGATAAATTCTGAAGTAAAGTGACTATTGTTTCTTATAAATAATAATAATAATAATAATAAAAACAAGTGAAATTTAGCTCCTATGGTAATAAAGCTGTATATTATGCTTTTCCACAGCAGTCAGATAATAGTGTTGCATATTTTCAGCTATGTGGCGCCTTTTATTATTTATAACTATATGAAGTGCGCCTCTGTTTATAAAGGTTGGGCAGGTCTTGTCTAAGTGATTTATTAGAGGACTCATAAGTAGAATAAAATAAAATTTTAAAGAAAGAAATGAATATTTATAAATAATTTCTATAAGGTAAATCTACAAAAGATAATTCAGATGCCAAGAAAATATAATACATTTTAGTATAAATAATTAAAGATTTTTTTTTAAAATATTTGCTTTTCAACTGAAATCTTTTGGCGCCTTTACTGCTTTGGCGCCTGTGTGCGCTGCACACTTTGCACACTGGGTCGGAACGCCCCTGAATACCTATATAAATACCAGCATAAGTCTTGTGACTGTCATCAACAGCTCAGATCTGATTGTTTTATTTTTTATATGCCCGACGGCTATTTTCCTACTTTTATTTTAGCTACTCGAAACAATCGCCAAATAGGTTTCCTTCGCCTTAATTTCATTTTAAATATAAAGCTGTCACTAGCTTTATTTAAAGTACATGACTTTCATTAAAAAACACATAAATTAAAAATACATATATCAGATACATTTAACTTGCACGTTTTTCTTTCATTTTATAAAAAATACTATAAGTAAATATATAACTATTTAATTTATCCCATCGACCAAAGAACGATAGACAAACTGTAAGATTATATGCCAATAATGGATGAACATAAATGTTACACTTCCTTGACATTAAACCCGCTACACTTGTTTGTTAAGTAATCAAATGATTTTAATTCGATGATTCATTTATATTCTTATGAATGTTTGACTAATTTATTTGTTCTTTTGTTATTTAATATAAATTTTATGCCAATAAGCGAATAGCTCTTGATATTAATTGAGAAAAATATAATATATAATTTATTAAAGTTACTTTATGGTTGTATCCGCCGACATTATTTGGTTAAATAAAAAGCATTTAACTCTTTACAAATTTCCGCTAACATTGATATTTTTGGTACCTTCGTATTAATGCCACCGCAGTAGAAGTTGTGCTAATGCGCCAATAAAGAGTGATCTTGTTGTTCGTGCCTTTTTAGTGTTTTTTTTTTTTTTTTTTTTTTTTTTTTTTTTGCTCATTTTGACGTAATTTTTAGTATTTTAGTACATTTTTAGCCTATTTTTGATACCATTTTTTTGTGCGCGTGCGAACAAGATTGCTCTTTATTGGCACATTAGCGCAACTTCTGCTGCGGTGGCGTTAATACGCAAGTACCATATTTTTATGCTCTTTAATAAATTCTAATATTACATTTAAAATACTTCAATGTTATTCACATATGCGATATCTTACAAATATCTCTTTATGGTTTGATTTGATAAATTCTGCATTAAAATATGAAAACTTTTATTAGTATTCTTTTGTTCGAAATCACCTGAATAAATCGAATTTTATATTTGGTACGTCTCAACGTCATAACTAAACGTCATCATTAAAGTAATCTTTTTCGTTAATGACTTTTATTTTTTTAACCTAAATTCATTAATTTTCTAAACTTAAAATTTTTTAATGGCAACATTTTTCCTTTTGAGTAATTTGGCGAATAGTTTGGCGATTTCTATAAATGGGTGAAATTGATCGACCTGATAATCAAGTAGCACCTTACGTAATATAAATAAAATAGGTATGCATTTTTGGCACAGATGTCATATACGCACCATGTTGGCGAATTTTTTTTCTGACGCCAATGTCATATGCACATCGGAGTATTTAACTGAATCCAGAGTGTCGTTATTTTGCTTGATATGTCAACCCGGATGTTGTTATTTACTTTTTAATAAATAATTTTTTCTTTTTTTTAAATATATAAATTGTTTTGTTCTATTAAACAAACCTTTTTTTATTTATTGTTATTACCTTTCAAAAAATATATACCGGGTGTCCCAAAAATGACTGATGGATTTTAAAATTCAATAACTTGCAAACGGTGGCAGCTATTTAAAAATTTTTTGCAGGAGGGTTATGTACAATGTCAGGAGTATTTTTTACCGTAACTTTTGATTTTAGTTCGAATTTCAACCAATAGATGGCGCTGACAGCAATTGAAGCCCAGGTCGACGCCGAAACTGACCTCACTCAACACTGATCACCTGGCCTTCAATCGCTATCAGCGCCATCTATTTTTTGAAATTCGAACTAAAATAAAAAGTTACGGTAAAAAACTCCTGACATTATACATAACCCTCCTGCAAATTTTTTTTAAATAGCTGTCACCGTTTGCAAGTCATTGAATTTTAAAATCCAACAGTCATTTTTGGGACACCGGGTATCCCAAAACGAGATTTTCGCCAAATTGGCTTTAGAAAAAAACTAACGCCAATGTGATTCGTATATGACATTTGTGCCGCATTTTAATATAGAAACAGAAAAAATTCGTGCGAAAACAAAAATTAAAGTTCATCAGGTTTGTTTTCAGAGCTATTTATATATTTTGGCATCATACCCTCCCTTTTTGAAGCCAAAATAGCACCAAGCTTTGGCAAACATATTTATATTAATCAGACATTCATAAAATAAGTAATAATTTAATTGACCTAGAATAATTTAACGTACCCTAAAAAAAAAAAAAAAGCTGACACATTCTCACGTCCGAATCATCATGGAGCGCCCGACTCACCGCTCTTGTGTCGCGCCAAACCGGATTTCTTACCGGTACGCCCTTACCTTACATCTCAAATCGCTTATCTTTTAATTGTCCTGTAGATTTTTCCATTCATGTCTAATTATTCATAAAATAATAACAGTGAAAAGTATTGGTATGAACGTTTGTACTTAATAATTTTACATATCTTTTTGTCTTGTACAATTAAAAAAAATAATAATATTAATGTCAATCTTGTGTTAAATCAGTCTTTGAAATAAAATATTACGTGATGGAAAAACACGGTTACGTCGCTTTTGCGGTTAAAAACATTTGCTATTCGGTCTTTCGGCGCCATTTTTTATTTATTCGCCAAACACACCACCAGAATAACTTTAATAATAATGAACTTTTCCGCAAAATCTTGTCCTGATTGCCTAAATTTGTTCATTCCATCTTATGGACCTTCAGATTAAGCAAGTAAATAAAATTACGAATAAAAGTATCATATTACAGTGGCTAGCATAAATTTAAGAGAGACTAAACTTTTTGCCAGAGGCGGCTTTTAACTTAAATAAATGAGAAATAATTAAATAAAAAAAATATTTCACTTCGCTCGTCAAAATAGATAGTGAATATGATACATGAAAATAACAACAAATAAGTATTTTTTCACGTGATTTATCTAATCCATTTATTTATTTTTATGTTCATTTAAATTTACGTGCAACAATTACAAGAAGAAGTAAATATAAGAAATATATAAGAAAAAGACTAAGTTCAGCTGGAAATTTCAGACAAAAATTCGATTTTCTCAGCGACCGACAAACATACAAAGATGAAAAAAAAACTGTTCTGAGTTTTACCATGAGGATTAAAATAAACCAAAAACGAGGTTAATCCATCCACGGAAACATTAGCAAGACTTTGTTGAATTTTTTGCTTTAATTTTTTCATTAAAAATTAATTAAAAAGCTATTCTAAGCTGCAGTAATTTTTTGAATGCTATCATTTTATTCGTCTCGTCGAGTTCTATCTTTTAAAAAAAATTTCACTGCCGTATCTCAACTGGTTCGCCAGAAATTTTAGAAACTTGTTTGCACTTTCTATTTCTTAAACATATTATACCAAACGCTACCGCGTTTGCTATGATAAGTACATTAATATATGCATACGCACACACACACACACATAAATATAAATATATGAAATATAAATATAAATATAAATATATAGTTGTTATTTTGAGTCAATTTTACCATTTAATTGATACATTACGTGACGTAGGCGTTAAAAATGTCATCGATGAAAAAAAACGCATAAGATTTACAAAAACTGAATATAAAAGCATAAAATTAATATAAAATATCAGTTTGTAACTCAATGTAGCTAAAATATTAAAAGATTTTCGAGTGCGTACTCGAATATTTGTTGTTTAGCACGTTTCAAATTAGGGACCGGAAATAAAATAATAAACAAAATATTTTTTTAAAATAATATACTTATAAAGACATTTTCAATTTTTTATTTATCTATACGAATCCGCGGATATCTTATTCGAGGGTTAAAAAGTCTCACTTACTTGTGGTCAGTTTCGGTCAAACATAACTATGCGAGCGTCCTTCGTAGAGCACACATAAACACTATTCCAGTAAACAACAAATATTCAACGGAGCAACCGCAGTAGGTCTTGTCACGACCGTATCCGAGCGAACACTGACTCCAGATCGCTCGAAAACCCTCCTTTCCGAAAAAAAAAATTGACTAGTTTTGCCGTCAGTTGGATTTCAGATTTCGACGAGGCAAGACGTGCTTTGGATGCTCTCTCAACATGTACATGGTTTAACGGTTAATGATACTATGTTATGCTTGTGTTTTGCCTTTTCCAATTAATATACATATAAGTACAGTAATATATGCATACGCACACACACACACACACACATATAAATATATGAAGTATAAATATAAATATAAATATAAATATATAGTTGTTGTTTTGAGTCAATTTTACCATTTAATTGATACATTACGTGACGTAGGCGTTAAAAAATGTCATCGATGAAAAAAGAATGCATAAGATTTACAAAAACTGAATATAAAAGCATAAAATTAATATAAATTATCAGTTTGTAACTCAATGTAGCTAAAATATTAAAAGATTTTCGAGTGCGTACTCGAATATTTGTACTCGAAATTTGTACTCGATTATTTGTACTCGACTATTTGTACTCGAATCGCGTATCGAACGCGAGGATCGCAACGGCGACACGTGCGATACAGGAGGCATTCCACCGTGATGGTTCGGTCGTCCGAAAACAGAACCGAAAAATGCGCGCTGCCGCCGCTGCTGAAATCTCTCATTTCGCGTTTCTGTCCCTCTTCGATCATGCAGGTCGTGCCGTCGTAAAAGCGCATCTGAAAGAGACGGGTGGGACAACGGGGGGAGGAATGCTCGATCAGGACGTATCCGTGACCCGGGAGATGATAGGCAAGCAGGTGATACGGGTGATAGTCCACCAGAAAATTGCTCAGGTTGGAATGCAATTGCGCGAGGGTCGCCCGATGACAGGCCACCACGCCGACGCGGGACTGCTGCTGCCAGTGATGCCGAAAAAGCAAAGTTTGTAAGATTTCGGGCGGAAAGAGCACGTAATGATGGAGAGAAACGTGCAGCGTGCTTTCGTCGATCTGCAAACGGAAGCAGTGCGTCCAGTCCTCTCGGGCCGCGTACCATCCGGGACGAATGCGACGCAGGAATCGCAGATATGCGTTGGAAAAAGGAGCGCCTCGCGGTATGCGGTAGGCCCCGCGACACCGGACCAGAGTGCGAAATTCTTCCATTTTAGAAAGCACGTGCAATTTATCGTGCAGAGGTATGTAGTTGCGAAAAAGTGTTAACAAGATATCGGGATGTAAATCCGTGAGTCGGATAGGGGAGGACGCGAGAGTATTAGTATTAGTATTAGTAGTAGTAGAAGAAGACATAGACGTGGATGTTTCCGCGACCGCTGCCATTTTGCCCTCTCTGTCTCTAATCTTTGTTCGCAAAAAGGATTCCCTTTTTATTTCAACTTCTAATTCTTCTAGTCGACATTCCGCGTGTTGTTTTCTTAACCCCCTCCTCCTTTTCCTCCTCCCATCCATTCGATGCACTCGAGCGAGCGAGCGGGAGGACGTGTGGGCGCGTCCAGTCGGCTCTCAAGGCTAACCGGCGGCGGCTCGGTTACTTCGGCATGCAAGGTCAACGGATGTTATTCTTTTAATTCTGTTTTTTCGTTCCCATCTCAAAAACATTTTTTTCCCTCAAGGGCATGCATGCCTTTGTCAACTTTCTCACGAAACAGGATGGGTTTTTTTTAGTTGTTGTTTCCCTACCCCCTGAAAGGTATGCAGACTCTTTGTCTTTGTCTTGTCGACCCAACTCTGCGTTTTATCTTTCAGAGAGAGAGAGATTAAATGAAAAACACAAAGTTTAGTAGTCCGGTCTATTTTTTTTTGGTTTGAAAGCATAGCGATTGAATCTCTTTCTCTCTTCTCGAGCCGAATGTCTTTTCGCGTGAAATTGTTAAAAGAAGTGAATGAAAAAATTGGTGCGGCGATACACTGTCACGTCACTACAAACGGAACGGTGTATTTTCGAAGCATCGATCTCGAAAGATTTTTGGGACGTCCGCTGGTTAGATCCTTGAGTTGCGAACGAATTTGCAACTACCGGTGTGGCAGAGGAAGCAACAGTGAAAGCGGCGACGGTGTGGAAATGTACGCGCTGATAAGAAAATTGATCAAATTGAAAACGGGCAAAAAATTATTAGACTTTATCACCTGGGGACGCGTGGTTCCTCGAAAACAGTGGTCGAGACATCGGGGATTGACGGAACCCTGGTTGCTGGTACAGACGAAAGACGCGACGACGGGAAGCAGCTTTTTAGACTGGTTGCACCAGTTTAAACGAGAGCAAAGAGAACGTTGTAAACGACTCGGTTTACGAATTTGAACCGAGAGAAAAAAAAAACATTTTTTTTTCCTCGGTTCATTTTTTTCCTTTTTTTAAAAAGACTTTTAGGTTACCAATATTGGAATAAAAAAACGCTTTAACATTTTCATGCCATAATCAATAATATACAATTAAATATTCATTATAGAGATGAAATGTGTTTTTTCCTAAATTATTCAATGAAACTTGCCTCATAAAGGTACATTACTAATTCACATCAAGATCATAAAATAATGAAACGTTATTTCAAGTTTAGTCAGATTTAATAATTAAAAAAAGCTTGATTAATACATAAATATATTCGGTAAGATTGTAATCATCAATGAAATCAGCAATATCTTTATTTTTTCAGAAATAAGTTATTCTTTCTTCATGGAAAAACATGAATTCAATAACCTTAACAAAAATTACAAATGAAAAAATATATGGAATTGATATAAAGCTAAAAAAGTCAAATTTTGCACCTACATCTGAACTGAATATTTCATTGTTTACATCCTTAAAATATGTGAGAATTTTAGAGAGTTGCGGATTTTAGGAGTGCGGATTTGAGGGAGTCTACTATATATATATATATATATATATATGTATGTATTGTATAGAACAACTTTTTACAAGTCTCAAAAAACATAGCTTGAAAAATTTTAAAAGTGTTTGCCCGTTACTCCCGAAAATGAAGCAGAAAAGATCGTTTTTTCTTTCATTCTATCTGTGCCAACGTTGGTACTCTGTTTGTCGCAAAAAATTGCGCCAAAGGTTTTAAAAAGAAATTGGATAAACCAATTTCTTTTTAAAACCTTTGGCGCAATTTTTTGCCTTTCCCTTTGAACAATCTGATGGAAAAAAAATTCCATCAGCAATATATGGGAAAGATTTTTTTTTCTTTCATTCTATTTTCTGTGCCAACGTTGGTACTCTATTTGTCGCAAAAAATTGCGCCAAAGGTTTTAAAAAAGAAATTGGTTTATCCAATTTCTTTTTAAAACCTTTGGCGCAATTTTTTGCCTTTCCCTTGAACAATCTGATGGAAAAAAATTCCATCAGCAATATGGGAAAGATTTTTTTTTGGTGGGGGGTTGGTGATGAAAAAGTTTTTATTCCAACAGGCTTCTCAATCTTTCGTTTCTTCTGGCAATGACTTCGACTTCTAACGAGTTATAAAACTTATAATTAACGTGATAAGTCATTTTGGATTCCATGTGGTTTTCGTCTTCTTCCAGTCGAAACTCTTGCACTCCCACTAAAGGCACGGATTCTTGTTCGTTCCAGTTCAGACTGCTGAGATTTGGCGAAACTCGATAAGTGATCGGAGACAGTCTTTGAAATCGCGTTTCGCAGTGACAGTAATAGGGCGAAGGGGTCATGCATTTGACGTGGAGGGTTTTGTTGAGTTTCCATTTCACTTTGAAATGGGTGTCCAAGCGCCATCGACAATAGATTTGTTGCCAGCGACCGGGCAGGATCTTGACTTCGCTCCAGTCGTAAAACCGTAAGTTGTGGTAGCCGTTTCGAGAAGCGGTCGAGTCGATCAGTACGAGTCCGTAGCCTTCCAGACGATACATGTACATTTTGGGCTGCTGCTGCCGCTGCCGCGGAAGGGGGGGTCTGGATGCCGTCTCCCCCTCGTCCTCCTCTAGATACTGGAATTGCGTCAAGAAACTTTCGATGTTTTGAAAAACGCGATCGATGGATCCGCGAAAGAAACTTTGGTGCAAGACGGCGGGTTTGTAATGGCCTTCGAATCCTTCGAGGAAAAAGTGATAGATTGCGAAATTCAGGGTTTCGGGGTCGAGGCGAAGACAGAATCGATGGGTCCAGTTTCGCGTGGCAAAGTACCAGCCGGGTCGGATTCGGCTCAGCCGTTGCAAGTACGCGGTCGAAAAGGGCACGGGAGACGAGAGGTAAGCCGACTGGTACGTCAAGATGGCATGAAATTCCGGCATGCTCGTCAAAAGACGCAGTTTGTCCTTTAAAGGGATAAACGTTCGAAAAAGGATCAGGAGTATGTCGATGGGTAACTCCAGCAACTGCGTAGAGGCCATGATTCGTGTCGGGGAGTTTGCTTGATAAAAAAGTCAAAACTCAGTGAAGAAATGAAAAAGGGCGCGAAGCTTCTTTTTAAACTCTTGGCATCGCGCCCGCCTCCCCCCTCCCGAACTGCTGCACTCAAAAGAGGCTGCTGCGATTAGTCGAAACGGAATGCGGGGCGTATCATCCGGGTGGACAGCGTTCACGGCTTTCGGGGGGGGGGAGGCGAGCAAATGGTTAGTTCAAAGTAAGAGTTCCTTTCCCTTTCTCGCTTGCTCGCATCATACAGTTTCAAGGTAATCAGTTGATCAGTAGGTTGAAAAACAAAGAACAAAGATTCCATTGCCGCCGGAAGGCAAAAAATAAAAAAGAAGTTCATGATGTGACTCGCATAAATTCCATGACAGAAATTAGAAAATCCCGTGTCTGTTGATTATGATAAGCATCGAATCGAACTGGGAAGAAAATATATTATTTGGCGGGTATTCAGAATTGAATAAATTGGCTGGAACATGTTTCGGGTACGTTTTAATTTCAAGGTTCAAGTTTTTTTTCCTTCTCGCATTGAAAAAAAAATTATCGGCAGAAATTAGGAATCCTATATACTTGGGTATTAATAATAAACCAAAATATAAGAAACTGGGAAGAAAGTATATTGTCATTTAAACAAATCGACAAGAATTCAAACTTTAAAGCAAGAACAAAAAGCTTATTCTCATATTTTTCATATTAGAAATTTTATACTTGGCTGGTAATAGTAAAATAAATCGAAACACAAGAAACTGGAAAGAAAATATATTTGAACGCGTTCCATAAATTCAGCAAATAATCTTTAAATATGGATTGAGAAAAAAATGAAACTATGTATTTGAAAACGTATTTCCATAAAATCAGTAAATATTTTTTCACAGATGGATCGATTGAAAAAAAAATAAATGTAAAACAAGAAATATAAAAAAAACTCAAATAATGTTGGTGCAGATTTTGATAAACTATTTAAAATGTGTGATAAAAGCAGAAAAAAATGAAAAGAAATATGGGAAAATGTATAATGATAAAAGAAATTTACAATGTAAAACAAGAAAATAAAATAAATCATATAGTGCTGGTGCAGATTTTGATAAACTATTCAAAATGTATAATGATAAAAGAAAATAAAAAAAAAAGAAATATGGGAAACTATTCAAAATGTATAATGATAAAAGAAAATAAAAGAAATTTACAGTGTAAAACAAGAAAAATAAAAAAGAACTCATATATTATTGATAAAAATTTCTATTATTCGTGGATTGAACATTTTCGATGTCATAGTTTCTCTAAATCTCGTCTCAATTGCAACTTTGTGAATAACTGACTGAGATTTTGAGAAATATATGACATCGAAAATCTTCAATCTAAGAATAATAGAAATTTTCAAAACAGTTCCTTGAAGCCAAGAAGAAATTTTACGAAATAAAAAAAATCCAAAACGGGAAGAAAAACTTAAACTTAATCTTGAAATTAAAACGTACCGCATTGTCCAAGTTGATTTTAATCGCTCGTAAAATAAATCGAACATCGCATCTAATATTTAGCAAGAATGAAACGTGAACTCATTGAGAATCTATATATACCGTCAACCACGCGTACCTCAATTACACAGTGAAACAAACAGTTAGACAAATAAACGAATCAATTATTAAATTGTTTAAATTATCGAAAAAATGACGCAATACTGAAATTGAAATGCAGTCATCACAAATGTATGAAATCCGTAAAGTATAATGTCATAGTGTTTAAATAATTATCGAAGACAAAACAGTGTTAAAAATTGACTCTTTTACTACATCATCACTCCATCACTTTTATAGAAAATGATTCCTTCATCCTATCGTAGAGCAGTCTCATTGGTCAAAAGAGAGCTATTCTATAAAAGCAGAGGAGTGACGATGCGGCAAAAGGTTCAAATTTGTTAAAGTGTATTTGTAGCCAGATTGAAAAAAAAAATTGTTAAATATGTAATATTTCCTAATGGCACATTATGAAATTGAAATGCAGTCATCGCAAATGTACTAAATTCATAAAGTATGACGTCATAGCGCTTAAGACGAAACATTGATAAATGACAGCAGCAAAATTTCTCTTAAATAAGTAATATTTTCTCATTGTGCATTCTGAAATTTTCTGTGAGGGGTCCGGCGCTCAAATCTTTTTGCAGTTGACTGTATTATTATTTTTTTTATTTATTCGGTTGTAGATTGGCAACCATCTTTTCATTGAAATTTGTCTCTGCCGTTTGGTAATGAGTTGTCGGTTCTCGGTTGTTGATGTCTGCCGCGCTCGCTTGCGCTTGTGTCATGAGAGCTAAATGGTATGTTTTCTTTTTGTCCTCTATAATACAATATTTTAATCTGGATCATGGCTTTTTCATTTATTTTTAACAATATCATGGAGAAATTTAGTTTAGCAAAAAAAATGCCTAGCTGGATGAAATTTTTCTTTTGGCAGTTTATACGAATAGATGTAAAGCATACTTCAATACTTTTGTTCAGCCCTGCAGTTTACCTAGTACCTTTATTACACGAAAGTATTTTGCTAAAATTAATTATATAAAAAAATAAATAAAAAATGTTAATCAAACAACAATACTCTTTAAACTATTTAAATCATATTTCCAGAAATTATCATCCTTAAACAAACCTGTATCCAGTTCTTTGCGTGACCCTGTATATCATTTAATTTATATTTTACAAACATTTCATGATAAACTGAATGCGATTCGACGTAAAAGAGCAAAACTTTTTAAAAAACAAACCTTTAAGTAAATTACACTCATATTCAGTAACTTTTCCGAGTTCTTTTGCGCAACCCTGTATATCTTAATTGTGTAACTACTAGCATTTATGCACACAATATAATGTGAATACATTTAGTGACACTTAAAGCATATATCATAATTAAAAATGCATTTCATCCATGGAACAGTTATCATGCGTAATATACAGTACTTCGAATAGAATATGCTTTTTGAAGTGTGTCACTGTAAATGCCATGCACTTCGTATTATGCGTGAAATAACTCATATTAAGTCTCAGCGACGTATATCAATTTGATTACACATGATAACGTTTACCATCGTTAAAGTATGTCGCAAACAATTTCCTCCTTTATTATCATGTATTAGAATTCTTTTGTGTGACCCTGTAAATGAATAACTATTCTTTTTAGCTGCATATTTTAGTGCTTTTCGTAGATGCAAATAAATGTGAATACGTTTGTCCGGGTGTAACATCTTTAAAATTAATTTGAAACGATTTTCCCCCATTGGCACTAATATAATCGAAAACTTTTGACTATCCCTGTAAATAAACTAATCGTGGTAGAAATTTCATTTTTAATAGGGTTTGTGCTTGTGTAAACTTCAATAACATGGTAAAAGTTCATCGCATTCCGAGTATATTTAAGAGAGTTAGAGAGCGGACAGACGGACAAACAAACTGAATGCATAAACATTTTTCAATTTTGTTGAAAAGTGTTAATAAAAATTACTGTAAAAAGAAAACTTTTCCTTCTATAGTAAAAAAACTAGCCTTAAAAGGAATGACTCCTGGAATGATGCTGATATGGAAGATTTCCGGAACTAACGAATCCGGGTTGTCCACTCCTTCCATGAGTCGAATAGACCAATCAGGAAAGGGCTCCGTCTATGCATCGCCATATGAGTTACCATAAAGAGAGGAAAGGCTACCATCGCCAACAATCGCCAAGTTTGTCGCCAACTTGGCGATATATCGCCAAATTTGGCGACCAAAATTAGTTGACAAAAGTGACGCCAACTTGGCGATAACTGTAATATTTCGCCAAATTTTTTATTTCTTTACAACACCAGTCGTTTGATACATCATTTGAGAGGTTTGCAACTGCTTATTCATATAATGGATGTCTTGTGTGTTATCCCCCATTCTGTTCCCCAGGGGGGGACACATTTTTATTTTCTTGACAACACCAGTCGTGTTACACAAGATTTGAAAGGTCTGCAACTGCTTATTCATATTATGGATGTGTTGTGTGTCATCCCCCACTCTGCCCCCCAGGGGGGCACATTTTTAATTTCTTTACAACACCAATTGTGTGACACATCATTTGAGAGGTCTGCAACTGCTTATTCATATTATGGATACCTTGTGTGTAACCCCCCCCCCTCTGCCCTCAGAGGGGGCGCATTTTGTAATTTCTTTACAATACCAATTGTGTGACACATCATTTGAAAGGTCTGCAACTGCTTATTCATATCATGGGTTATTGGCGAACACAGCAAGCAGGGGTAGACAATAATTTGGAATCGCGAAGCGATTACGCGGGGGGTTGGCTAGCATAGCGAGCAGGGGGGAGGGGCCCCCCTAGTAATAATACAATTTTTAGTTCGCATCAAACGTTTTCAATTTCTTATTTAATTTTAATTTGAAGTTTAATAATAATAATAATAATAATTTCCCAATTTCAATTATTTTAAAGGTAAACATTTCTTTTAATAAATAATAATAGACCAAGACCATTTTAAAAATTTCCTATTTCTTCTTAAAAAATGCTCCAGCTGTAATTCATTTCTTTCAGTTCGTCTTATTAATACAAAATCCCTTCTTTTTTGGAAGCTTTCCAATTTTCCACGTGCTTTTGTTTGGTAAACTAAAATTTGAGCGATAAATGGATTCACATTGCAAGCCTTTTTTGAGGCTTAGTTCACCTCCACCTATATTCTTCCTCCATGGGGTGAAACTTTAGACATCAGGAACTGGTCTTTTGTAGTAAGTCATTACTCACGGATAGTGCTGATAATTCTTAAATACGTTACACTGTAAAAAATTTGACCCTTTTGCTGCATCGTCACTCCCCCGCTTTTATAGAAGATCTCGCTTTTGACCCATGAGGACTCCATGTGGTGAAGTAATCGTTTTCTATAAAAGCGGTGGAGTTATGATGCAGCAAAAGGGTCAAATTCTTTACAGTGTACATTATGGAAGAAAGATATAAACACTCTATTTTTCTCTGTTTAGCGAAACGAGATTGACCAATCAGAAGCCTGCATTTTTTTTTTTTTTTTAATTTGCAAAAAAATATGGGCTTCAGATTGGCAATCTTGTTTCCTAAACGGCCAAAAATCTATCTGGATCTCGGCTCAAGAAACACTTCCGTGTCTCTACAAGCAACTCCCGTGTATGGCAATCGGCTACAATTAATTAAGGCTTGTACACTAAAAAATTTGACACTTTTGCTGCATCGTCACTCCCTCGCTTTTATAGAATATCCCTCTTTTGACCCATGAGAATGCTCCGTAATAGGTTGAAGGTTGAAGTAATCATTTTCTATAAAAGCGGTGGAGTGATGATGCAACAAAAGGGTCAAATTTTTTGCAGTGTATTATAGGAGCTCTACAAATAATAGATCTGTTTTAACTCACATCGCATCTTAGTAATCAATTTGACAGCCACATTAATGGTTTTTTGTTTTCCCATCAATTTTGTTTCTCCATTTTCATTGGTTGAAAACTAAGACTGGGATTACGGTACCTCGCTCTGTCTTATCTTACGCTCGATCGTAGGATGGGCGTTCCTGCGATTGATCGTAACTTCGTATAAGGAAAGGGCACCTAACGTCACTGTGGGCTCTTATTAGTGTGGGCTAAGGCTCCTATATACTCGGGCTGAATCACGCCTCCATTAAGTTTCCAAAACGGTTGCCTGGTTTGGCGTCTTATCGCGAAGATGGCGAGGCGAGTAATTTTAGTTTCTCAATCTCTCTCACGGGAAAATATAAGGCATTTAAAATTGGGTAAAATAATAACGTGTAAGTATGCTTTTGTATAATGCTATATTAGAATTAAAAAATTATTTCCATCAATTTATTTTTATTGATATGTTTTACATGCTTATTTAAGAAAGAAAATATAAATGGAACTAATTCTAAATTTGATTTAATGTGAGTATAAATATATATTCACATACATTAGACTGATTTTATTCTTTTTTTTTATTTTCACAGTGAAATTATGATTAATATTTTTTTAATAAAAAAGCTTCAAATGCTAATATTCTTTGCTATAAGTTAGTAAATTAAGGACACAGTTTTAACGAATTAGTCGTACGTAAAATAATTTCTAATTAAAAATTTAAAAAATGAAATAATTTAAAAAGGAAGAATGAAATCCTTCCGTGTTTCCGGTTTCTTTTAATTTCATCTTAACTCGCCCCCCTTCCCCCTTAATCCCTAAAAGATTCAATCAAATGCTTAAGATTTGTAAAACTTTTTTTATTTACTATATTGCCCTTTTATTACTTTATTGCAACAACAAATAATCAATTATTTAAATCTCCACCTTTCGAAATTACCGATTCCCCCCCCCCCCCGAAACAAAGCACTCAAAATGTAAAATAATTAAACAATACTGTTTCATTTTTACTTTCTTCTATCTTCAATAGAAGAAAGTATTGTAATCGAAATTTTTTTCGACTTCCGGTTTTTGACGGATTGACACGTTTTAGGGGTCAGAGATTCCAAAAAACATATTTTTACAAAATGTCTGTCTGTCCGTGTGTCTGTGTGTGTGTCCGTGTGTGTGTGTGTGTGTGTGTGTGTCTGTGTGTCTGTATGTCGCCATTCCACCATCAAAAAGTATATGAAGTTATGCATAGAATTGAACCAAATTTTTTGTGAATGTTTTTGGCTGTGGCAAGCAGGTCCTCCTTCAGTTTTGAAATATTCCGCCGGAAGGGGGCGCTGCAATCGCGATTTTTGTACCATTTTCAATATTGTACCGACCAAAAGTATATGAAGTTATGCATCGAATTGAACCAAATTTTTTGTGTATGTGTATGACTATGGCTAGTTGGTCCTCCCTGAATTTGAAAAAAATCCACCGGAAGGGGGCGCTTCAATCGCCATTTTTGTGCCATTTTCAATATTGTACCGACCAAAAGTATGAGAAGTTATGCCTCGAATTGAACCAAATTTTTTATGTTTGTGTATGTCTATGGCTAGTTAGTCCTCCCTGAATTTGAAAAAAATCCGCCGGAAGGGGGCGCTGCAATCGCCATTTTTGTGCCATTTTCAATATTGTACCGACCAAAAGTACATGAAGTTATGCATCAAATTAAACGAAATTTTTTGGGTAAGTGTATGGCTATGGCTAGTTGGATCACCCTGAATTTGAAAAAAATCCGCCGGAAGGGGGCGCTGCAATACCGAATTTTATGCCATTTTCAATATTGCACCACATAAAAGTGTATGAAGTTAGTTCTAGAACTGAACTAAACATTTTGTATATGATTATTTTTTGGTAAGGCAAGTAGGTCCTCCCTGAATTTGAAAAAAAAAATCTGCTTATTATTCTATTCTCCATCGGCTCGTGCAGAGACGGAAATTCGTTTTTACTCCGATCAATTGATAGGAGCAGAAATTTAAGATGAAAATCAAAGTTGGTAAGGTATTGAATCAAAATTATTAATGCATTAAAATGAGTAACTATTTTTTTTAATATTATAATGTATGTATGAGATAGAAGAAAGTTTTGGGATTGGCACATCCAACTAGTTTTCTGTTCTATTTGGAATTTTATAGTAATTGTAGATAAATAATACATTGTTAAATCAAATGCCCTTCCCTTACGCCAAATAAATAAATAAAATAAAATAATACTAATAATAAAACATGACACCTCCTCCATTTTTAGCTTTAAAATTATAAATCTTTTATATTTATAATTTTTTCTAATGCTTTTGATATTTTTCTAAACAATAAATTTATAATCATAAAATCCCACCACTCTGAATTTTCGGCTTTTTCCTTTTTAACTCTTCCCCCCACCCTCCTTTTCCTCCGCAAAAATATAATATCTTTTTCACTTTCGATTAAAAATATCTCTATTCCTTATTACTTTATTGCAACAATAAATAATTAATTATTTAAATCTCCACCTTTTGAAATTACCCCTTAATTACCCCTTCCCCCAAACTGAGAATTCAAAATATAAAACAATTAAACAATACTTTTTCATTTTTATTTTTCTATTCTATTTGGAATTATATTGTAATTGTTGATAAATAATAAGTTGTTAAGTCAAACACCCCAACCCCACGCTAAAAGAATAAATAAATAAATAAAAATAATAAATAAATAATAATAATAATAATAATAATAAATAAATAAATAAAATATGCCACATCCCTCATTTTTATCTTACAAAATTTAAAATCTTTAAAACTCATGATTTTTTCTAATATTTTTGTTATTACTTACCCATCATACGTAGTATAGGGTAAGTCTTACAATCGTTTTGAAAATCGAAAAAAAAAATTTTTGACGGATTTACACGTTTTAGATAGTGGAGATTCCGAAAAACATATTTTTAGGAAAAAAAATTTGCCGTCCGTCCGTCTGTCTGTCTGTAAACGCTCTATCTCTCGAACAAATTGAGATAGAGACTTGAAATTTTGTATGTAGTTAGTATGTAAGAATGGGACGAAGCCTATTTAATACCAGCGACCTCGATTATACGGAACTATTTTTTTCGGGCTCTCGAAAAATTCGTTCTGATGAAATATACATAAAAATTTTCGATTTTTTTTTATTTTAAGGAATAGACGTAAAAGGCAATAAAATAACACACATTTTGCATATAGAACGAAGTCGATCGCATTATTAGTTGCCGAGATATTTGTAATCCAGTTTTCCACATTCTTCGATTTTTCATGACCCTGTATTTCATTCAAATTTCAATTCAGAGGTATATTTTAATTGGAAATGAGACGCTTAATTCGACGCAGTTAATTGTTAGTTAATAGAATTATTATTTTTGGAGTTATAAGGATGTTTCTTTTACGCAGTTCGGTACTACTTGAGTAGTTTGGCGTTTTACATAATTTGTCGAAATTGGTACATCAGCAGTTCTTTAATATAGCATTACTATGTATATTAACAATATTTAAATTTTGTTTATGAATTGCAATGCATTGTATGAATAGTTTTCACAAGTTTAATTTTCATATACATATCCATGATGGGTAAGTATTACGGTGGCCCCCAAAGACTAGTTTTTTTTTTTTTTAACAATAAATTTATAATTATAAAATCCAACCTCCCTCTGAACTTTTGGCTTTTTCTTTAACTATGCCCCCCCACCCCCTCCTTTCCTTACGCCGCAAAATATAATATATATTTCAATTTCGGTTTAAAATATCTCTATTCTTTACTTCTTAAATATTAAATAAATCCAACCATTTAAATCAATACCTCACACTCTAAAAATAAATAAATAAATAAAAATAATAAATAAATAAATAATAATAATAATAATAATAATAAATAAATAAATAATAAAATATGCCACATCCCTCATTTTTATCTTACAAAATTTAAAATCTTTAAAACTCGTGATTTTTTTCTAATATATTTGTTATTTTTTTTAACAATAAATTTATAATTATAAAATCAACCTCCCTCTGAACTTTTGGCTTTTTCTTAAACTATGTCTCCCCCCCCCCTCCTTTTCTTACGCCGCAAAATATAATATCTTTTTCAATTTCGATTTAAAATATCTCTATTCTTTACTTCTTAAATATTAAATGAATCCAACCATTTAAATCAATACCTCACACTCTAAAAATAAATAAACAAATAAATAAAAATATAAATAAATAAATGAATAAGGCGAAAGTTGCATAAATGAGGGAAGGGGGAATTCTTGTCTTTTCTTTCCTTTTCTCACCTGTCTGGTATAAAACACGACATGAACTTCGAAGAACCGGTTTGTTGTATACAAGCGATTAGGTTGGCGCGATATTTGGCGAAGTTCTCCAATCCAGATCTATTCTTTGAAATATTTATACACAAATTACTCCCCTTTTTTTCATTTATATGGAAGTTAAATACTCTAAACACATTCCTGAACAGGTCAGAATAATTTTCTGCTAAACAATCGTCCATTTTTAACGATTTTGTAGCCTTAAAGTCATTCAAATGTTTCTCGCCCCATAGGAATCAATGGGAAACAAACGGTAACTGGGAAACAAGATGCTTGACGATTCAGCCTGAGTTATAGGAGCCCTAGTGTGGGCAAGCTGTTTTCGCCCGTGCTTCGTTATAGCACCCACTCTACATATGAATTCAGGCATTCTGATTGGTCTACAAATTTTATTATGGTTGTATGCTTGCTATGATTGGGCTACGTCGTCAAGATGATTCCTACAATGATCGCTATGACAAAAATGTAGCGGTAGATTGGTTGACAGAAGTGTTTGTTTGTAAACATGCCCTTTCCTTATTACGGTGCCTCAGCGTAAGTCCTCTTGCTCTCAGCCAATCAGAGGCCGTAGTCACTTTTGTTGTGGTTGCGCGCGCATCCATTTGTGTTGAAACTTACGACAGCTTTCGAGCTGCCTTAAGTTTACTCCGCTACCGTAATACCGTTTGTGCTTTGTTTACATCGTAAGTCTCTACGTCGATCTTAAGTGAGGCACCGTAATATCGCCCTTAAGGATCGGTAGTTTTGATTGCTGGGCAGCATATGATCGCGTGGTTAAAACTGATCTATATTTGAAAAGAGTATAGAGAAAGAATAGAGATGAAGTATGATGGCTGTGACGCTGTGAGTGACACAAAAAATGTAACTCTACAATCCGCTACATTCGGCTCAAACACAACTGCGTGCTTTCACGAAAATATGTAAAAGTTTTTAGTTATTCAGTTTTTAATTCATAATACAATGAAATGCCATTAGAATGCTTAAAGATAAGCAACTCATTTTTATTTTGAGAAAAAAAGCACTTGTTATGTCACAATTCAGTCCCTGTTTTACATTCCTGCTTTTTTTGGGCCGAATGATGGCATTTCAGTTGAGTTGAGTTTGAATTGACAGTGCTTTGAGGCCCATAGCTACTATGGCTGTCGCCTCGATATGGTATTTCAATTTGAGTGATAAAGCGCATCATAATCACCACAGACTTCTCATATAAATAGACACAACATTCTATTGTTCTTTCGATCAGACTTTGAATCCAACATCTTTCGCTTTCATCGCCAAAAGGATGACATTGTTTGGCGGTGATCGCTTTATTGGCAACATTCAGATTTCATTCTCGCAGTAAGATAAATGTAAACATAGAAGCGGGGAAAGATTTTGAGGAGGTTTTGGCGGGAGAAAAACCGATTTGGAGCGTTAAATCTGCACTCCGTCACGTGACGGAAGGCAAACATAAAGGTTGCCAATGTGGAGTCTACTGTCTGTGATAAGGAAGAAGAAGAAGTCTGTGATAACCACAAACCATTTTTACTGCATACTGCTCATCTAAAAAGTATCGAAAAAATCGAATCTCATAAATGTTCAACAATGCTGAATGATAAATATCGATCATAGCGACACCTGCTATTCTATATCGACTGAAGAGTATGATGTTTACCTTTAAACTACCAGATGTCACTGTAATCTAAGTTTTTCGTTTAGCAACGTTCTTCATGTATGGGATTCAATTCTGGTCGATTGCCACCTGCGAGTCTTTTGACGATCTATCTCTCTATCTATTAATTATCTTCCATATTTATTTTCGTTTTTCGACCTGTTAATTAGGTTTTATTGAATAACATTGTAAATATGGGCGAAGATTTGTCAGCAAATTTACAGAGTTATCAAATGCAGTTGCAGCAGGTAATAAAACATGAATTATTTGCCATAGTGATTTTAAAGCTCATTTAAATGAATTTATTTTTTTTATCCCTGATATCTTTAGGCTTATGGTTACTTTACTTATTTATCATTGTATTCAATAAATTATTTTTGCTTCTAATTTAATTTTGCAACTAAGAAAGTATAATGTGCTCTTGTATGTATATATTTCTTTTATTCGGATATTTAAATCTTAACACTTCATTGTATGCTTGTTAAATGTAATGTTTGCTAAATAGCAATTGTATTTTTGAAAAGTTGTTTGTTTTATTTTAAAGGCATTCCTCATTCAAGATAATATTTACTTTAAAACAATTTATTTTCTGAATTCTTGGGTTTTTTAATCATTGTTTTTATTTTATTTTTCATAATAGGTTGAGGCTGCTTTAACAAATGAACCTGATAATGAAGAACTTCTTAAATTGAAGAAAGATTTGCAGGTAAGCTTGCTATTTTCCTGTTTGTTCTTTGAAAATTTTTATGAGGACTTGAACTTGATTAGTAGTTATTAATTATTAATTTTGTGATTGTTAAGTTTTGTATTTTACATCTGAGTATATGTTTCATGGGCTTTAAGTTTTTTATTCTTAATAATGATTTCAAATATTGTTACAACTTAAAATGTATGCATATTATAATAAATACTTCTTTTAAACTATTATTCCCATGTTACATACTTTCAGTATGTTTTGCTTAATATATTTGTTTCAAAGTATAAAAGAATGTTGTTTCAGTACTTTTTCGATTAGCCAGGCACCAGTGCTATGTACATACATGTATATTGTGTATATACATATATTTATATGCACATATATATATGTATATAAATATATGTTTGTATAGGTTAAGGGTTATTTGATAAATTTGGTAATTACTATTAATAATAATCACGTCTTTTAGTAAATTTGATAAATGTTGCATATTAATCAAGTTTACTGGTTATTAATAATTACCGATGAAGTTCGAACAATATGATTAATTAAACTTAGCAACAAAGATATATATATACTTAACAAAAATATGTACTGTCATAACTGTCTAAATCTGATAACAAAAATAGTTATTAAAAGAGACAACAATACTCCATAAAAAGAAGTGTTCTATTAGTAAGAAGCAAAAGACTAAACAGTTTAAAATAATTAGTTTTATAATTATTAAGTGAATGAATGAAATAAAAATTTTAAACACTGAAATATTCAAAGAATAAGGTATACAGCTTTGAAATGCATACTTTTAGCAATAAATATTTAGAAAAAACATATACAAAATAAAAATCTCAAACTAAACAAGTTGAAATTTATTACATTTACCAACCTTGATTGGTAAATATAAGAATAACTGTTAATTTGATAAATTATCATAAATCTATCATAATTGGTCTGTATGGATATCATTTGATTATTATTAATAACTGATTAATCAAATTGACTGCAACATATATATGTGTATATTTAACACTGGTGCTGTGCTAACCGAAAAGTACCAATCTTCTTATAAATGTTTCAAAATTTATGCTAAAGTTCATAATATAGTTTAAATTTCTTAACTTAACAATCACTGCAGTTTCTAATATTCTGTGGCATACTGTTTACTGTGAAAAAGGTGTAAAGTTTTTGAGTGTCAATTTTTCAGTCTGCGGAATCTAGAAAATCTGAAGTCCATAGCCATATTTTGTGGAGTTACTGGGTTGACCAGTAACTTCTTGTCAAAGTTGCTGACTCTTCTTCTGAAAAAGGGAATGGCTGAACAGTAAGCTTTTGTTTTACTCTTAAAAATATTTTAAATTAAAGGTAGGTGGGGTGTAAATGTTTAATATGTTGTTTCTATTCAAAATTTTTATAATAAAAAATTAAATTCTATTAAAAAATATATATTTTAAATATCCTTTTAATATTTTAATTAACTCTATTATAATGTATTAGTCATGAAAACATCAGGTTATTGTGTAATAATATGCATTTTATCAATTTTTCACAATGGAAGATTTTTTGAAAGATTTTAAATTCTAATGAAATAATGTTTGTGTTTCTTTCTTATTATAAATATGAGCTATGTTGATTATTGATTCTTGAAATTTATTACTCTTTAGCTACATATTTTTTTTTTTTTTCATTTTAACTGTCAGGAGTTTTCTCATATTTCTTACAATGGGCACGACTGAGTTTTAACCCCCTTCTTGGCGTGTTTTCAAAATATCGCCACATTGGCACGCTTTTGCGCTTTTCCGGAGTTTCACTCCAGAAGACACCATTCAAAAGAGCGCAATTTAAAGTGGCCATAATGAAAATAAATCAAAAATACATGTTTTAAAATATGAAAATTTAAAAAAATTTGAAATATCACACATAAAAAAACAAATAATCAACTTACCGGCAAACTAGATTTTTTAACAGAGTTTGAGAAATCGCGGCAATAAAAAATAGAGCAAAAATACATATATTAACGCAGAATCTTAAAATATTGCAAAAATTAGGATGTAAAAAGCATGAATATTGCGAAAAATTAAAACAAATATCTCATTTACATACAAAATTATTTCATAAAATTTAAGATTCCAAAATCGGATGACCATAACCAAAAATTTAATTTACAGAGCTTTTAGAAGAAAAAAAAATCCTTTCTCAGGGTGGCTCTGCCCCCCCTGAACCCCCCCGGTCACATTTTTCTTTAAAACATGTATAATATTTAAACATTCAAAACAGTTCTGTTCAAGAAACAAAGAAATTGTACACATACCTTTTTTTAAAAAACAAAACCAGTCTTTTTTTTAAATAAAGAAAGAAATCAATAATAGATTTTCTAAAGAAATATATTAAGTTTTGAATGCAAATGGTCATTTTCATTTATAGTTAATATGTAATTACTCGACCAACTCTCATCGTAATCCAATGGTCTAATAACACACAAGAAATTTAATTAACTTCAAGGCGCCAGAATTAAAGTTCTACAGTTTCTCCTCTCTCGTCCAATAATAAAGCTAGAAAAGAAAGAACGAACAGAGCATGCGCCGCAAGCTCCCGCAAATGAGGGAGAAATTGCTTATTCACTCCGAGGGTTGCCGAGAAGAGCGACAGCAAAAAGTAAAGGAAAGCAAGGCGTGGCGTAGTTATCGCACACAGGGAAAACGCTGCCAAGCAGTGGGTTAAAACTCAGTTTACCCCTTACAGTGTTAGATGATTTTTTATATGCATTACTATTTTTTGTGAAATTGCGAACTTTTTTTAAATATATGCTTCGAAGAATTTAAGGATGGATTAATCGACATTATCCTGGTGTTGTTTATTTTTATAAAAAATAACTTGCCTAGCAGTGGGATTTAATGTGAATAATACAAAAGCATGATGTTATTTTTGATTTAAAATGCTGTGCTAACATGTGAACTGTGTAGTGTAGATGTGTTAGTAATGGATACCCCGCAATGTTTTTGGTTTATATAAAAAAAAAAATTTTTTTTTTCATAACACTCTTTTGCATATTTAATAATTTGATACTACTTGGTTATCCTGTTGACCAATTTTGCCAAATTATACATATTGACATAATTTTTATTTGAAAAACCAAAAAAACAAACCAATAATTAGTAGAGTATGAATAAAAATACAAATAAAAATCACTTAATGATGTTTTCAACATGTGAATTGTATTTAATGCCATTGAAAGTGACATTCACGATCATGCATTATTGGCCTTTAATCTTATAGTTTGCCGATCATTTTTTGGTCAATGGGATAGCTAAGTAGTACCAATAATTTTGCATGATTTTTGACACTCTTAATCATACTAATTAGGAAGCAGACCATCTAGCATGCCACATAGACATTGCTAAAAATGCAGTTTCATTATGTTTATAATGCATAAAATATTTTAACTTACCGTAATTTAGGGAATAACCGGCGCAGCGTTTACAAGTTTCAGAGTTAAAATTTTCATATGCGCCGTTTATACCAGGGCGGCTTTTACGAAAATCTTGAGCAAATTATTCAGTGTTTCAAGGGAAAAAATCACTTTTTTTCGTTCCTTTTTCCCTGTGTTCACAATGTTACCGATCGTAAATCAACAAATGCATCATGAGTCACCCTTTTCCAAGAAATATGGTGACTGGAGTAAGCAGGAAGAGACAATAGATGCTTACTTTTCTTGCACTTCATTGTAGAAACAAAGTATTGGAAAGCCAGTTTTTCTGAATTTCATAATTGAAATGTCTCTTTTGTTGGTACAGTTTAGTTCAGTTACAAAAACTACAGTATTTTCGATCCCCAGTTAGTGTAAGATTTTTAGTTCTCATTCTTATGATGATTTGCATATTTTTAAAATCTTTTTTAATATTTATCCAATAATAAGTGCAAGATTCTTTAATTTCCATTCTTATGACAACCAATAACGCACATTCATTGCTACCCTTTAAGGCATATTCCGTAAACGTTTGGAAAAAAAATGTTCCAAGAAAGTTTACAAATTTTTCCAATAAAGGAAAAAATGAGAAATTATTTTAATTCTATTCTTTTATATTTAAAAAGGACCGTGAATGTGTCATCAAAACCGTGATGTTTGAGTGTGGAAAAGAAATTAATGAGCTGCAAAGAAACAAAAAAGAAAACAGAAAGAAATGATAAGCAAAACGTGTTTTCTTTTTTAATCAATATCTTCTTTGATAATTTACCGATTTTCTTAAAATTTTCAGCAAGTTGTAATAATAGTAAATTATGCAGTGTAATAAATTTTTATCTAAATATGATAAGTTATTCAAAAGTTACAGCACCCTACAAAAAGGTCCACTACAAAGTAACTCCAAGGAAAAACAAATGTTCCGCGGTTTCTCGAAAGTCAACATTATCAGAATAAGGCTGCATTCAGATTGCAATATTTTCAGATCAACTGAATTCTTGGAAGAGCCTTTTGTATAGGACCCATTTGCAATTCCTTCATAATAGAACGGAGGGGAATTAACAAAAGAATCAGGGTATAAGCAATCCATCCTACTAGACAGAAAGATTTTTCTTTTGCTGTACAACAGTCCCTTTCCTGCAAAACTGATTAAAGATCAAAAACACATGTTGACACAACAAGCGAACCAACACCGAACTTCAAGAAGTGTTCAGATGTGTTTGGGTTAAGATCATCTGCTCTCCAAGATATGTTTAGTTACGCAGAAAGGAATTGTTCTTTGATTTTTTTTTTCTTTTTTATTATTGTTAAAGAAAAAATATTTCTGGCGACGGGCTTACAAACTGATATACATTTCAAGAAATGAAATTTGTTCAAAATTTGTATATTTTGGTTATGTATCGCCTCTTTAATAAGGTCTCAAAATAATTCCTTTTGACTGCGGCCATTATGCTGATTTTTTTTTTCCAAAACGATGCCAATATTTGAGGGTGCAGCGTTTCTTTCCTAAATTATGGTAATTAAAAACCTAAATAATGAAATTCAATTTTTAAATTACACCTACCAAAATGTAACAATACCGAAACATGTATGAATAGCTGCTTTTAAGTTATTTTATGTAGTTGATGAAATTTCAATATATATATATATTTAAATGTATATAACTTTGCCTTGCAAATTTTATAATCAAGCCAGTCAGAAAGCAGAAAATATTGTTTAAGGGCACTGTCAAAAAAGCGTTCATACTGCTTAATCCCTAGGGGTGTAGCGTCAGATATTTATTGGGGATGGGGGAGATTAAAAAATTTTAGGAAGTAATATAATTCAAATAATTACTATCCCTGCATAACAGCAAATCTATATAACATCTGATTCAGGTCACACATGGTCACAAGAGTCACAGTCATTATGGCGAAACAAAAAATAGGAAATTCCATACGTCTCTTTTATGAATCTCAAATGACTACTGTATGCGACTCCACTTACAGGTCATCGTAACTGCTGCTTTGTTATGAATCACCAGATGACTTTACATTATCGTTTTAGTGAGACTCTCATTTGACCTCTCATCTGGAGACTCAATTTCAAAGTCATTATGAACATTGCATTATGATAGATTACCAAATAATGTCCCGTCAAAGTCACATGGTGACTTTTCACCACTTTTCACAGTGATTACTTCACAGTAGGATCTCTGTCACTATTTGACAAAATCTAGTAACAGAAAGCCACCATGTGACTTTAATGTGACATCATTTGGTGATTTATCAAAATGCAACATTCACAATGATTTTGAAATTGAGTCTCCAAGTGACAGTCACATGAGTCTCTCAACATAATGACATTGTAAAGTCACCTGGTGACTCTGCACAAAGCAGCAGTCGCAGTGACCTATCAATGGAATTACATATTGTAGTCATTTGAGACTCATAAAAGGGATGTATGGAATATCCTATTTTTTGTTTCACCGTAGTAACTGTGACCATGTGTGACCTAAATGAGATGTTATATGGACTAGCTGCTATGCAGGAATATTAATTATTCGAATTATATTACTTCCTTTTAAATATTTGCGTGAAAATTATCGCTTGAAAATCCTTTGAAAATAAGCATTTTGGGACTCGTCCCTTAAATTTTGCACACCAGTGTATATAGCAATCTCTGAATTATGTGTATACATAGCATAGATGTGCCAGTAATGGATACCCCTTAATGTTTTTGGTTTATTAAAAAAAAAAAAAAAAAACTCACCTTTGCAAACAGTTTGACTTTTAACTATTATAAACTTATACATATTCATTTCATTAAAATGAGAGATGTGTAAAACAACAGTTAATAATATATATATGCTATTAAAATGTTTTAAACAATTGAATACTTAAAAAAGAGAACATAACAATTCTGTTTTAATCCTGTTGTTCTATTCATATTAAGTGCAAATAATGTTCTTTAAATCAGTGTCTAAATATTATATACAAAAATTATGCAGAGAAATAACACATTGCACATTGCATTTCAAAACATCCAGCAACTGTTTCTGTTCTATTGTTTTTATTAGCAATAAGGTGTATCACACACTAGGGAGACAAAATGTGCGAGACAGGAAATTAATTCTGATATTCAAACTGGTTTCTTTGTTAACAAAGTGATATTGTCTCCTGCTTTTTTGTCCAGTGTTGAATTAAGATACTTTGTGGGTGGGGGGATTGCACTTTTTGACTTTCGAAAACACAAAATCTTGAAGTTTTCTGAGAATGGGCATTTCGTTGTTCCCTCTGGGCCATCCCTTGAAATCAACACTGATTAAAGATGCATACATATTAAAACTAGTCGTTGGGGGCCACCGTAATACTTACCCATCATGGTTATGTATACAAAAATAAAACATGTGAAACTATTTATACAATACATTGCAATTCATAAACAAAATTTAAATATTCTTAAAATACATAGTAATGCTATATTAAAAACCTGCTGATGTACCAATTTCGACAAATTATATAAACGCCAAACTACTCAAGTAGTACCAAACTGCGTAAAAGAAACATCCTTATAAATCCAAAAATAATAACTCTATTAACTAACAATTAACTGCGTCGAATTAAGCGTCTCATTTCCAATTAAAATATATCTCTGAATTGAAATTTGAATGAAATACAGGGTCACGAAAAATCGAAGAATGCGGAAAATAAGATTACGAATATCTCGGCAACTAATAATCCGATCAACTTCGTTCTATATGCAAAATGTGTGTTATTTTATTGCCTTTTACGTCCATTCCTTAGAACAAAAAAATTCGAAAATTTTTATATACCTTTCATCAGAACAAATTTTTCGAGAGTCCGAAAAAAATAGTTCCGGATAATCGAGGTTGCTGATATTAAATAGGGTTCGTCCCATTCCTACATACTAACTACATACAAAATTTCAAGTCTCTATCTCAATTTGTTCGGGAGATAGAGCGTTTACAGACAGACAGACAGCAAAATTTTTTTTCTAAAAATATGTTTTTCGGAATCTCCACTATCTAAAACGTGTAAATCCGTCAAAAATTTTTTTTCGATTTTCAAAACGATTGCAAGACTTGCCCTATACTACGTATGATGGGTAAGTAACAGACATGAAGCTGCTGAGCTAAGATATTGGCCAGGGTAGCTTAGATGGTAGAGCAACAGCACAATATGCTGTGGCCCTGGTTAATTTTTATTCCATGTTGGGTTATTGCATTAATTGTGTTCATGTTTGTTTTAATATGTATCGTTAAAAAATATTTTTTCTCTTTGGTAAAAAATTGACCGAGAATTTTTTAAAATCCCAAGGGTCTCAGGTGCACCCTTCCTATTTGTAATCAAATAGGCAGGACTTGCAGAATTTTGTGCTGCCTCTGTCATTCTGCATGTGCATATACACACAAACATCTCATTGAAAAAGTATAGGTTCATGTAAGTGTTTACTATCAGAAAGATAAAGCCACCATTTATTCTGCATAGATTTTAAAACTTGCTACATCTGTTTTAAATTTCATAATAGGACTTTAATATTTGCTTGGTATTAATTAGAATGTTATGTACTACATTGTTAAATTTTTCTGCAGTATAATATAATGTATTATAATCTGATGTTATATGCTATGTCTCAGGGTAGACGAACCTTTATGTATGTATGCCAAGAATTCTTAAACAATATTTGTCAATATTGTAATATTCCAAGCTGTTATACCCATAAAAATATTGAGACATGCTGCCTATACAAAACATTGGTTAATTGAATGAATCACTTTTTGCATTAAACTAAGAACAAAAATCAAAATATTATTTTTCTATGTATTGTAATTAGTCATTAATTAATTAAAATTTTGATTTCAAACTATTCAACTAACTGGCCAATTATATTTTAATAAGGAAATAAATTTTTAATTGCAATCCAAGTTGTATAAAGAAATATTTTTTTAATGGGATTTGTGTTGTTATACATTTGATGTGGAATTATTTATATCTGGATATTTTTTTATTACTTTTACTAATATACATAGAAAATGTATACACTTATATCAGTTTATTCCAGTGACTGCCTTGCAAAATTCATTTGAAGGTATACAGCTTTAAAAAATTCATACTGACAGGATGAAATAATTACTTGCTGAAAATGCTGACTGCATAGAAAATATTTTCTAATGTTTTAGTCTATATATGCTAGTAGAATTTTATCGAAAAAAAAAAAAGTTATTATAAAATTCACATTTTTTGTATGCCATCTTGGACACATGTAAAAATAGGTTTACTATCCCTGCTAAAATAATTGTAAAATAAGAGAGTTGCTACTATGAAGAGATATTTATGATGTTAAGTGTATTAATGAGCAAACAGTATTGATGTTTTTTTTTCTTTGATAATAATACTAAGCTGTATAAGAATCATAATATTTAAAATAGTTTGAAAAAGATTTATGCTTTAAATTATTATGCAAAATAATATAACATAAAAGATTATACTGTTAAAGAATACAAATAATCAATTTGAATATCTTTTTCCAATTTATTAAGTATTAATATAGTTATTTGGGTTCCAGGAAGTAATACTTCTGACAACCGAATTAATAGCTGCAAATGCAGAAAAAGCAACACCAACTTTAAGCTATGAAGGTTCTAGTAAAGAATCAACATCACAGAAGCACAAGTGGAAAACTGGAGATTTATGCATGGCTCCATGGTCTGAAGATGGACAGTAAGTATTGATAATTTTAAATATGCAGTAAAATTCAATTGGTTTTCACTGGTTTAGTTCCCCCCTCCCCCCCCTTTTTTTTTTTTTTTTTTTTTTTTTTTTTTTTTTGCTGAGCTTGGTAAATTGGTTGTTAAAATGACACTTATAATGCAGAAACTCATATACTATATTCTAAATTTTGTTTAAATGTTCATTTGTGTAATAACTTATTTTAAGAATAACACTGGCCTGTTTGCTGTGATTCCATAATATCATTTTGAACAGTTCAAAAAATTTTCTTTTTAGCTTAAAGTATAATCGATAAAAATAATTATTTTATCAATTGTAATTGATATCAAAAATAAAAAGGGTGTTTTAGGCCATAGTCTGCTAAAAAGCAACAGAGACTGAAAGCAAGTTTTTCTTTGAACAGCATTTTCAAAATTGGTGAGCTACCTATTTTCAATCAATAAATTGGAACATTTTTGAAAATTAATCATCACATATTGTTTTTGGGAAATATGAAAGTTGTTTTCAAAATAATGATTTCTAGGTTTTCTGTATAATTTTAAATAAGTAAATTTTTGGTGACATGTTAATTTTACTTTGAATCTGTACCAATCTAACAATGCATATTTTTTATTTCAAATAATAATAAATAGCTTTTAATAAGCTATCTTGTGATCACAAATAAGATTATGAATTAGAAAGGAATTCTTAATTTGCAATGCATTATTAATTAGTCTGGCACCATGTTTAAAACTTATAATCCTTAAGAATTAATAAGTAGAGCAATGTAAAGATGTGTTCTAATAGTATAATAGGAAGTCACGACTGACAGGATTAACTTTCAAGGCTTAACATCAGCATGTTTAACTTTTTAGATATGTGCACAATGCACATAAACTGTCTGAACTCTTAAAAACCATTTAAATTGCCTTGAAGGTATGAAATCTCAGAAGGGCCTGAGAGAATAGAATAACACTGTTCAGAATAACACTTGTTAATAACACTGTCAAGCATTTAAATTGATAATATGTGCTACTTCTGCCAATCAGGAGAGTCCTTGTAATTTGCATAGATTAGATGAAATGGCAAATTTTAAGTATTTAATTAATTTTCTTAAGTACAGTAGGTTCTCAAATTTCTAACCTTAAAATATGAAAATACTGAAAATTCATACATGATCTAAACAGTGTTACTTTTAATTAAGATGTAGAAGAAAATTCAAGATTTTTTTTTTTTTTTTTTAATTATATCATTATTTTATATCATTAAATAGTATTTGACCAATCCATCTTTGCCCATATTAACCATGGGTGAGCCTTCTGGGAAGAATAAATGAAAATACAATATCATAAAAATATAGTGATCACAATAATGGAGCTCTGTCCATTCATGCCATAAATCATTAAAACTAAATTAGAAATAATGACATTATTTGATGCAATTATAATAAAATTTCCTTGCTTTATAATTGAAAATGTACATTTTTTTTTTTTTTTTTTTTTTTTTTTTTTTGGCATGTCTAATGAAAAAAAAAAAAAAAAATTTCTCTGCCTGCACAGAGAAAAATGCAAAAAATTCAGCCACCTGGTGTAACATTTAGGGAGATTTTATTTCATATGACTTGAAAATAATGTCTTTACTACATAGTTCCACTGATGATGGTAAAACCCAAGTTTTAACATGGAAATTTTTTCCTTTGTAAAAACTATGAAGACTAAATCCACAATAATTATATGAAAATAGTCATTTTCTAGATGCTTTCAGTAAAATGAAGTTTTGTTTCAAAAGAAAAAAAGAGCCAATACTAAATATGCCTTTTTTTTTTTTTTTTTTTTTTTTTTTTTTTTTTTTCCTCTTATATAAGCCACTGCATCATGTGTATGAAAAAAGTATTGCTATGAGATAAAGCTGTAATATACAAATGAAATATGAAATAAAACAACTGTTTGATTAGAGTCAGCTTGATTTCATGCTAAAAGCATCATATAGAAAATGAAAATTATTTATTTCATTTGAAAAATATTATTTTGTCTGAATATTTGTCTTTAAATTGAACATGTGTACTTTAATAGATATTTTAAATCCAAATTAAAGATCAGATCTGTGGCTGATTGTGGAAAAAAAGGGATAAAGAGTAGTGTTATAATTAGGATGAGCGAAGCGAATCCTCTACTAGGCCACTCAAATGACAATTTGTCATACACTTTACAAAAAACTATACAGTATTTTCACTTGAAATTAAACACAAATATAAATTATGATCTGTAGATTTGCAGAATATTATTTTTTTTACAGAAATACTTTTCAAAAAATTATTATTTTAATTAATTTATTTTACATGCATTTCCAATGCGGACGCATTTTTTCAAATAAAAAGTGAAACACGTACGTTTTCAGAAGAAAAACTTAAATCATGGGGTCAGTAATTATAGCTAGAATCATCATTAAATAAATAAATAAATAAAATATATTTTCATTATTCTGATAAAATATCTCAAAAACTGCTTTCAGATTTTCAAACTATGCTTATTCCTTTAAGTATGTATAGTTTCGTGATTTCTTTTAAAAATGTATAAAATACTTTTTTTTAGAAAAATTATAGCATATTTTTAATGAATTAAAATTTGTGAAAATTCTCTTATTAACATTCAATTATAAAAGTATTTTTCTGTGTTAGGTATTCAAATACACAATTTATTCTTATTTTGTGAAATCATTTAAGCAGACGATATTTATGAATTTTAAAAGAATTACATTATGTTTTTGTGAAGTGGCAATAAAAGAATTGTAAACAAATAAAATTAATTAATATTTTGTATAATTCTACTTCGAAAATATTTTTATTTAAACCAGTCTTATATCATAAATAAACAATCTGAGGAAATTCTTAGTTATTTGGTTGAAATACATTTTAAAATTAAAATGCGCCAAAACATAAAATCACATTTTTGCTTAATAAAGATGCAAAAATAATTTTAAAAATATATTATTACTTTCAAATATTTATCTTATATCATAATACTTCGCGAATCCAAACAAAGCATGGCTTTTGCTAGTTGTAAAAAAAAAGTAGTGAGTATATACAGTATAGGCAGAGGGTATATAGTATCATTATGAATATGCATAGATTATACACTAGTGCTTTATTTGAAGAAAAAAAAAAAAGTTATGCAGAGCTTTAAAAAAAAAATCCAGGAGGCACACATCATATGGGTCATTTTCAAAAAACTTTAAGAATTTTTAATAACTAAAATAAAGTTTTAAAATAAAAAATTAAGCATCCACACTACTTTCCTGACTCTTTAGAGTAAATGTGGGCAAAATATTATCAGAAATTAAAAATATTAGTGTAGGTATGGTTTCACTGTGTCAGATATAGCTAAAGAGCCATGTCACCTCTTCCCTTTTTACTTTTTTAACTGCAGTAAAATCGTAAATCAAATGTCAAAAACATTAATTTTTTTAGTTGTGACAATTGTTGTATGTTTTATCTGTAGCATAGACAATGTATTTTTTAAAACTTGTTTTCTTTATAAAAATGGAACAATTTTTTTTGTTGTCCCTAGATTTTCCCCCCTCTGGTGCCATATTTTTGTAAGATTCTTAGTACTAAGGTGACAACACAAGATTCTGCAGTTATTCGAACAGTCTATTTTTAGATGAGGCCACCATTTTTAGGTGTGTTCGTAATTATGTAAATACGTAGCATCTATTGTTGTCGCTCAGTCTGTCCGTCCACATATAACAACGCAAAAACTACCCAACCAAATCGTTTGAAATTTAAAATACATAATTATAACATAATTTTGTCAAGTTATTTCAAATTTTATGAAAATCGGGTGGATAGATCAGTTACGGGGACAATCAAAAGGATTCCGTTACATTACGGTCAATGGGGAAAAAAGTTTCAAATGCATTTTAATCGTTTGAAATTTAAAACATAATTATTGCGTAACTTTGTCGAGTCATTTTAAATGTTATGAAAGTCGGATGCATAGATCATTTATAGGGACAATCAAAAGTATTCCGTTACATTACGGTCAATGGGAAAAAAGTTTCGAATGCATTTTAATGATGTTACACTCATTCGAACATAATAGAATTGGCATGAATCTATGAAACATATACTAAAATATGCATTCCGTACAATCTGTGATGCAAATAATTTTTATTATTAAATTACAGGGCAACAAAAGTATTCCACTACATAATGCTATACGGGGAAACATTGTTTGGGGCGTGTTTTAATTATATTCAACTATTTCACATTTTATGAGTAAGATATATGTTGCTGAGGTGTAATAAAAATTATTTCCTGCATATTTACAGAAACAAAGATTTCGACTACTATACTGTATCCGAAGTACGCTCTACTATATCAGCAAGATCTGAATATTTTTAAAAATTTTTTATTGGACGAACGCACCTCATTTGCTATGTTCACGTGCAATTTCCAACTTGTTTAAATTATTAAGTTATTTTTACTGTGGTGTTGAAGTAAAGCATTTACAAGATAAGGATGTTTTATTCAGTTTCCCCTCTGTTACCAGCTTATTTATGTGAATTTTTTTTTTTTATACTTTTATAAAATTTTAACCACAAGATCAAATAGTGCTTCTTAAATAAAAAGGCTTAGTTTTTCTTGTTTTTTATTCACTTTGTGCTGCTAAAATTATTTGTAGTTTTTTCTCCCTCTGTAACTATGCTTATTGTAACAGAGTGGAACAAAATGCAACAGAGTAAGAAACTACTAAAAAAACAAGTTTATTTGAACATTGTTCTTGAAGGCTGTATATTACCGTTTCATTTTCTTAGAACAGAATTTTAAAATATGCATTTGTCTTTTTTAATAGAAAATAGTAATTTTTATGGTGAGCTGGTTGCTTAAACATTAGACTTTAATTTTCTAATACAAAATGCTTCTTTAATTTTAGTCATTTATATTTATGAATCAATACTACTTATTTATGAAAAAATGATGCAGCATGAAATACCACTATTTTCAAATATTAATTTTTGTAAAATCCTTTAATTCTTGCTTGGTCTGTTTCAAATTTTAGGATATCTTATAACATATGATAAAAATGTATTCAAGAAGAAAAGATCATTATTTAAGTAGAAAAGAATTTATAAAAAAGATACACCGCGTCAAGTACCACTCTTTTCGAATAATAATTTCTGTAAAAATCGTTATTTCTTGGGTTAAAGCGTCATCCAATTATTACGCAAACTTGTTAAAATTTGAAAATCTAAGGTAAGCTATTTGAAACTGAAACACAGCTTATAACATATGATAAAAATTTATAAAAACAATGCCATGTGAAATACCAGTATTTTCGAATAGTAGTTTTTTGCAAATATCTTAAATTCTGCCTTGATCTGTTTGAAACATCGAAACTTTATGATAGCTTATAACACATAAAAATTTGCCTGATCTAATCCAACTATTTTTGAATAGTATTTTTTTGCAAAAATATTCTTGCTTTAAAGCACCACCACCTCAACTAATTTTGATGAGATTTTTTTTAATACTATGCAGTGCTTTTGTCGTAACACATGATATAAATTTATATATATTTAAAAAAATGCCCTGCCAAATACCACTATTTTCTAGTAGTAATTTTTGTAAAAATCTTAAATTCTTGCTGGTTATGTTTGAAACATTAAGATAGTATACAACACATGATATAAACTTATAAAAAAGTATGCCACATCAAATACCACTCCACTATTAATCAGCATTCCCTTCGGTTACTTTTTTTTCAACTCTGTTACCATCAATTTAAGCTGGGTTATTTCACTAAAAAAATTATCAATCATCATTTTGAATAATTAATTGTGTAACTTTAGCTAATATTTTATTTATGTAGTATTTTTTTTTTTATAATGTAACTGAAAAAATGTGAATGCACATTTAATTGACACTTATGACTTTTCCAAACAAGTAACCAAGAGGAAATCCTTTGTATTTTACAAAAAAAAAAAAAAAAAAAAAAAAAAAAAAAAAATCATAACAAAACAACAGTTAGCATTTTCTAAAAGTAGCAATCATGTAATTACAGAAAATGTGATATTTACTGTTTTAGGTGTCTTATTTTTTAAATAAAAAGGTTTGACTGCTGGTAACAGAGGGGAACATTTTACTGTTGCAAGTTCATACTTTATTTTTTTGTTGCAAGTTTATACTTTATTTTTTATTTGACATTCCCAATCAAAAAGTGAACTGCTATTTTCAGTTTTATATACAAGAAATGTTTTAGTATCATACTATCATCTAATATTAAATTGTATTTAGAATTTTTTTTTTTTTTATTTATGAAAAATTTCCCAAATGTACAAGTTTTTTGAAAATGACCCATATACCTCATATTTTCCACTGTGTCCCTGATAAAGAGTGGTCTTAGAAATTTCAAAGTAATAAACAGCATACAATGATTTAAATCAATTTCATTTAATTACTTTATTTTTAAAAAAAAAATCATTGATTAAAATCACATGCATTTAAGTGTTTTCGTTAATGTTTAACTATACTCTAAGTCAATGGTTCTCAATCTGGGATGTGGCTGGTCTGCTGGAGGTGCATGAATGACAATGTATCAATTTATCATATGGTTATAAAATCATTAATCATAAAAAAGCTGGGGGGGGGGGGGGTCAGAGAGATTGTATTTGTGAGAAATGGCACTGCTCCAAAATGAAAAGCCTTAGAAAGATGTACAGGAAAGAAAGGCTTGTCTTAATGTGCTATTTACATTAAGCAAAAAGTAAAGATATGTGTTCTCAATACACACTAAGAACATTTGGTTCTACTTGATTATCGCATCGACCAATTTTGCCAAATTATACAAACTGACATCTTTTTTTTAATAACGAAAGAACAAATTAGCAAAACATTAATAAAAATACAAATAAAACGTTGAATTCACTTGATGACATAACAAACGGGTCTAACATTTTTAATGTGAAGTGAATGGGTCATTAATTTACAATCAATCATTATCGGCATTTAATCTTATGGTTTTAGTTCAGTTTAGTATGGTTCTTATAGTGATAGTTTCTTGGTTGATTGGATAATCAAGTAGTACCGATTATTTTTATCATTTTCAAATGTAATCTTCCGCTTATTTTTCTTTGTAGATACTTGAAGCACATTTTGAAGTTGTTTTTGCACATTGATCTGTAGATAGCCATGCTCTGTAGTGCGACAAATTGAAAATAAATAAATAAAGATGGCAAGTAGGAATAAAATATCCTATCTAGCTTCATTTTACAGAAATTAGAATAAGTTCAGATAAAGCTGGAAAATTATTTTTTCTCTACAAAGTATTAAATTAGACTTAGCTAAAAATTTCATTATTAATCTTCCGATTTAAAATAAATAATTAGTTTGATACTTTGTTCATTTTTTTTTTTCTGAAAATGTTTGTAGAAGAAATTTCTATTATAAAATAATTTAAAAGATCGTAAAGTTGTAATATGGCCAGCTAAATAAAATTAGTATTTTGATTGTCATTTTGATCTTGATTTGTAAAAATATTTTAGTTACACTGAAAAGGGATTCATTAGTTCTTTTTTATGCTAATTTTTGGTTTAGTCTTGCAATTGTTTACTGATAAATTATAATCCTTTTATATGTTAATAATCTGCTTGTAAAGATAGAAAAAATAAAAATGAAAGTGATCCATGTGTCAAGGGCTGTTTTTAGCATTCTTTGTCCAGTTGGTTAAAGGAGCCATTTATTTATACATGCTTGCCATGAATGTTCATGAAAAATGTAAGAATATACATAATGATTTTTGTGAATTATTTCTTTTAATAATTTTACTTTCAATTTTTAGGTATTATGAAGCAATTATTGAAGATATAACTGAAGATGGTCAATGTACTGTCAATTTTACAGCTTATGGTAATACGGATGTGGCTGATGTAAGTTTTCTAAACCTTTTTTAAAATTGATTAAAGATATTGTTATATACCTTATATAGCTTTTTACATGCTTACCTTTTCTCTTTTTAGTTAGATCACTTGCATCCTGTTGATAAAGAACGAGGAGAATTTTCTGAGAGTTCCTCGAAGAGCAGGTACTAAAACATTTTTTTAAAATATTTCTTAAGTAAATTTTCAAACATATGCAAACAGGTAGGGTAATATGCTATTCTAGATTGCCTTTTTAACATATTCAACCATAAAATGTGAAAATCTAGGGGATAAATAACAGAAAATTATAAAATTTAATGTGAAATAATAAAGATAGAAGTTGGTGTTAGTTTGTTTTGTGTATATCTGCTTGCCTATGTGCAATCTTCTAGAAAATAAATAAATAAAACTGCTGCATATAGTGCTACACAATTTGAGTTTTGAAGCTATTGTTGCATTTTAGTAAGAAGAATTTGGTTTTAATCTTTCTCAAACATAAATGTTGTCCCCCTTTTCAATGTTTGTGTAACAAGTCCTGAATTTTCTACAATTTTTTTTTGGTCATTTTTTTATGTTCTATAATGATCCCCCCCCACCTGCATTTGTAAAAGTAAATTTGGTTTCAAACTTTTAGTCCTATAGAAAATTTTAATCTGTGATTTTTGATTTTTTAGCAATTTTCTATGCAATTCTTAGTGTTTTTTCATGTCTGTGGTGATTTTTTGTTTTGTACATTTTTGAAAGTTGGTAACAATGCTGGACTAGAAATATGAACATTCAATTTCACTGTAGATGTGACTAATTTAGCATAATTTTAATATTTCTAAGTTTTAACCTTATTATTATATTTTGTATCAATTTAAATTTTGAACCTGAATATTTCCATATCTCTTGCTTTGCTTCTCGGTGTGAAAAGCAAAATCTTTTAAAGTGCCAGCAGAAAGATGTTAGCCTGTCAAAAACAATTATGCAACTTGTATAAGTCATAATGATTATAATTTTGTATATATTAAAATAAAGTTTATTAAATTTTGCTGTAAAATTTGGTATAATAATTTACTTTTAAAGTTTAACTAAATTAAAATAAGGTTTAAATTACAAAAGACCACAGTCACAAAGAAATTGCCAAATATACTGTAAACAGTCAACTTCAGTGAACACATAAGAATCAGATCAAACTAAATGCTGATTCAACATTTTAAGTGCTGAAAAAAAAAAGATAAGTAAAATTAATCTTGATAAACAAAATAGAATAGGAATTCATCAAATAGTGATTTTGGCTGAATAGCAGCATGCTGAATAGTTACTGTTAGGCCATATACTGAATATTTGGGCAATTGAATAACTATTCAGCCACTAAACTTTGGGAACAAGCTGAATTTTGAGCTGGCTAAATACTTTTATACAGCAAACCTACTTCAAATCCTGATAGCTTGGGAACAGAGGTTATGTAGATTTTAGAATTTTGTGGATTTTTAGTCATAGCTGTTTAAACTTTTAAGATAATAACTTGAACATGATAATGCATTTGAATTTATAATGGATGCTTATGATATAGTAATAAAGTAAAAGATAATTTGAATAAAAATGAAAGTAAAAGCAAAAGTTAAGAAAATATTTTATAATGCAGAACTAAATGTACATAATGATGAGAATTTTTTCTTGGCTCATTTAATGAAATTTGGCTAATAAAAATACTAATAATTTACATTAAAATCATAAAATAATGAAGTTTTAATTCTTGTATAGCCAGACAACTTCTTTGCGATGAGAGCCTTTTGCCTTATGTTTAATCTTTTACCATTGGTTTAAAAAAAAAAAAAAAAAAAAAAAAAAAAAAATTCTGTAATTGAATCGTGAAATGCTCTGATTAGATAAGATAAACTTTACAATAAAAATTAACTACTGTTAATAATGAAGGATTTTAAGTACCTTAAGTGGAGTGTATACTGGTCACTTGTTCCTAAGGGATTAACAAGTAAAAAAGTTTAATTTATGAATGTATTTGATAAAAAGATCATGATTGCCATTAATGTGTGCATTAGCTTGAATTTTTTTTCAAACAATAAATTTAAACTTTCTTCATGAGAAAATATGATTTCACTCATATTATCCAGAATTATGCAGTAAAATAAAATGTGTATGATATAAAAATTTAAAAAATCTTGAATTTTCACACTTTCATTTTAACTAAACTCTTTATTGGTTACATCTACAATAATGTGTAGATTTGAGGAAATCTACTGTATTTTAATGTTTAAACAATTTTGTATATAATATTAACACAAATACTTCCATTTTTATAAACAAAATCTTTTTGCAAGTAAAGTTTACTCTAAAAAAAAATTTCTTTGATTTATTTTAGAGCATAGTTATAAAAAAATTTTAATTAATAAAATTTTTAATTTAATGGCTTTTTCCTTGAATTAAAGTTAATAAAAATTTCTTATATTTTAAAAATAAAAGAGGGATTATGAAAGAATTGGAAGAAGAAAATAAGTTATGCTCTGTTTATTTGTTAGGAAGGAACTAAAGTAAAAAATAAATAAATATGATCTATATATAATATATATGTGAGATAATGTGCTCAAGATAATTAGATTAAAGTTAAGTTAGATTTTTTGAACAAAAAATCTACTTAATTCATCAAAAATACAATATATTAAATCAAAAATACTGGGTGTATAATTACCAACGAAAACTGTATTTTCTTCACAACTTTATCAATAATGAAGATATTTTAGTGAGATTTGTATTATATTGATCTTGTTTGAATAAAATGTGATGATGATATTAAAAATGATTGAATTTTGACTAATGATGCAGTATAAATAAATATTGCCAACTGCATTCTATATTATGGAATATGTAGGTCAGTATTCCTTTAGATATGAATGTGTGGCAATTTCCATCACTCCTCATCATATCATATTTCACAGAAATCAGAGTAACTCTGTTGAAAATATAGGTTAAGATATCTTCCATTATTGTTGAAATAACAAGCAAAAATCCAAATTTTCCTGGAGTGAGATGAGATACAATATTTCTGACTGAATAAGTAGATTGGGATACTGGTTTTATGGGTAAATATTATATATTGATGTCTATTATCAACCCTCAAGTGTTATCTTTTATTTAAAAATGATTATTTTTATAATTATTCTGAACATCTTTGTAAACTAACAGTTAAAAGCAGAAGTTATTTAAAGTCTTTAAAAATATTTCTTAAAACATTTTCTTACATATTTGGTTTGGCCAAATATTTTGATATCTATCAGATCAAAATGTTTTGAGATTCAGTGTAACCGAATATTTAGTAGCTTGGTCAAACAGATATGAAATATTGGATGCTGGGATATAAAATAAACATGAAAACAAATGAAAAGGGAGGGATCAAGTAATGTGGACCCTACAGTAACAAAGTTAGTGTTCCTGTTTGATGTTTTTCAAATAGTTCTTTGCCCTGTCTTTTTTGTTTTAAGTGTCAACAAGGTTCAAAGTGTACTGGAACAAACTGGAACAATGTTTTGGTTCGTGAAATTATACAAATATTAATTTGGTCCGTGAAATTATACTAAAAATTGTTTCAGTTCATGAAATTATTAAAACACATTGTCATAGTTCTGGAAAAACAGTAATGTTTCCCTTCCAATTCATCTTCATTAAAGGGAATTAAAATGTGTTGAGATGTGGCCTTAAGATCACCAGGATAAGCAACATCCAACTAAACATGCTCAAAGTATTGGTCGAGGGAGAGGGATCCAAGATTTAACTTTAAACGTTATGTATTCAGAAGGTTAGAAAACTAGTGAATAAAAAATGCATGGCATACAGAATTTTCAAAGAGCTTCAGACTAGGTATTAGGGGGCCATTAGAGTCTTAACTAAAATTCAGAAACGAGTTCAAGCGAAGATCGGATTAACAAGGAGCAATTTTTTACCATTTAGGGTGCAAAAGCTTCAAGGGCTTTGTACTGGGTTCCAGGAAGAATGTAGAAACAACTGAATGGAGAATCGGCACCAAAAGTGAAAAAGATCGGGTAAAAAGGAGTCATTTTGTGAACAATTTAGGGCCTAAGAAATCAGAGGTGCATCAGGACCAGGGCTTGAAAATTCTAAAAATTTTAGTTTTGCAGCTGGGAATCTAAATGAAAAGTATATGTTCCCAGAAAAAAAATATGTGTGAGTATTTTGACAAAATTTGACATTTTATCGTGATTTTTTGATGAAACTTGCTGTTTTTTTTTTTTTTTTGTGGTAGTTTTATGAAACTTGCCATATTTTATCGTGATGTTTTAACGAAACCTGTTGAGTCATCGTAAGAACCATTTATATAGATTTGAATTTTGTAAGTGTATTATTTTTATGAATTGGAATTTCACGAAAATGATTGCTTTTACTTTGTGAAGGGGGCTTTAAAACAGCTACTGTTTTAGCCTGGATTGACCTTTGAAGGAATTATAAAATGTTACTTTAATTTACTATTAAAAGGTCTTCAACTTTTCTTTCCCTAGAAAACAAATTATCCAAGCTCAAAAAGAGTACAAAAAAAAGAAAGCACAGAAGAAAGCTCAAAGGATGAAGCAGTTAGAAGAAGAAAGAGAAAAAGAAAAATTAAAGTGGCATAGTTTCAATGCTAAGGTAATAATTTCTATAGTTTTGATTAACATTTACTGAAATAATTTGTAGTGTTTTACCTACCACAGGAAAAAGTAAATTCGTTCCAATTTATCTTGATTTTGTTCTATGAGCAAACATAAACTGTATATTATCCTCTACAAGTTTTTTAAAAAAAATGTATGGTTTTTGTATATTTCGTTTTTTTTTTTTTTTTTTTTTTTTTTCCCATGCATGTGATTAGTTTTATTAGCAACTAAGAGCACATTCTAATGAAACATGTTTCTGCATGTGAGATCATGGTATCTCATGTTTTCATGTGGGAGAATTTGAACACAGCAGTTCATTATATACAGTGTGTTTAGTTTTACTATTGATGATTAAAGATGGTTTCTTTTTCTTATTGTCTGAGCGAAGCGAAGTCTTTATACTCAGAGATACGTAACGATATTAAAATTCAAAAAAATTCTTTCGTCAAGCAAATCTCAAAAAGTACTTGTCGGATTTTGATTCTGTTTGCACCAATAAGTACCTATGAAGGTAATCTGGTGAATGCACCTACTTTTAAAAATTAATCCCAAATAGTTTAAAAGTTATATTAAAAAAACTGATAAAAAAGCACAATTTATGTGCATACGTCACAGAAATTTGGTGAGCGTGATTTTCACCGGCTGGACATTTTCGTAGATAACCGAATCAGTACATGGAGTAAATAGTAATCATTTTCGCACTCAGAAATATTGAATGCAATAAAACATTTTAAAATTTAATCATGCAGGAAAATAAAACTGTTATTTTTTTATATTAAAAAAATGTCATAAAAACTTTGATTTTGAGATTTTGTGATAATCTCTTAACAGCACTTTTTGATCGCTAAAAGAATGTTTTACATATTTCGCGTGTGAAAATTAGAAACAATTACGTTTTTAAATAAAGTTTCTTTTATGACATCATTTTCCCTTTATATTTATTTTCATTGCATGTTTTCTTTTAACTTATATTTTGTTTGTGTATGGAAGTCAATTCTGGTCACTAATTTTTCGGCACGGATACCACAAGCGCATCAGATTTGGCGCAATTTTTTTTAAAGCCCATTTGGCGAAAACTCCCTTTTCAAATAACGCTTACATACACATTTTTAAATTATTTTCTATTTTCAAAAAGAACTTACAGTAAATAAAATAATAATAATAATTAATAACTATAAAAAGAAATATTTTATATAATTAAAAGAAGGAAGTGAAAGTAAATAAACATTTTATGAGTAAATAAACAAATAATAAATAAATAAAGCCGGGTTACCATCTCAGGTAAAATAATGCCATTTTGACGCCAATTATGTACCCTGGTGCATATGTGACATTTTTTCCCATTTTTCATCCGTTTCCTGTTGGCATACAACTTTGAAATATGGAGTATGTATGCATACCTGGGAGAAATACTGGAATTAGACATTGATTTTTTTTTAATTCGATCCAAAAAGGGGCAACGGGGCTATTTTTTAAAGTTTTATACAATTTATACTGCATAAAGGAGCCACTTACCTATTTCTATATACCAGAAGAAGTAAGTGGTATGTAAAAAACAATTATAGAATACATAAATAAAATACTTGAGATAATATACTAGAGATATAAGCGCCAGGTTTGGCGAGATTTTTTATGCCAACTAGGTGAAAACATCGTTTTGATTACCAGATGCATATAGCATGCTATAACAACACGTTATTTATTTCAAAATGAAAAAAAAAGGAATAAATGAAACATTTCCTGTTATTAAAAAAGATATAACAATCAATAAATGATAATATTTTTAGAACAAACAATTTATTATAACATTTATATGATAACCAGCATGTTAGGCAACTAAACGCCATTTTGGCACCAATTAGGTACCTCGGTGTATATAGGGCATATATGTGCCATATTTATTTGTAAAACTGGGCATGAAAGTTTACCAGGTTGTTTTCATAGGCGCTTATAGCTTTTTGCAACATAGCGCACCTTTCGAAGCCAAAACTGCACAAAAGAAAAAATAATCAATATTTGCAGCATTTTTTTTTTTTAATGTAATGCACATTTTGTAATCAGTAGGCTCGATAATCAGACCTCGATTTTTTGCTTTAAAAGATGATATTTCATACGACGTCTTTTTGGGATTCGTCGTTTTTCTATATTTAATAGTATGTGTCTACTCGTTTTGTACCCTTTTTTGTAACTTTCTTCTTTATTAACAGCGACATCTGGATTTCTTATTTAAATAAAAATTCTTCTAAATACAAAGAATTTTGTTAAAATAAATAAATAATAGGAAATGCGGACATCTATTGCTCAAAACACAAAATTTTTCCTATTGAGTTAATAAAAATCAGTAAAAACATAATTTTTATGATAATAAAAAGGTGATTTATGTAATAACATAGTCATATATTATGTGCGTTATGGATTAAGTGTGAATATTTCAATGAAAAGTGATATTTCAGAAGTATTATGAAATTAGTTAAAAACCATTTATTTTAAACTTAATGAATAAAAGATTTATATTTTTAATGAAATAAATGGGATTTGAAAAATTATTGGAAATTTATCACCATAGATGTATCAATATTACAATCAGTACCTTGTATGCAAAATGGAACAATTAGCAATACTTTTTGTACCCGAAAAATGGTCGTTGCTTTTTTTAAGGTTAAAAAGTAGATTACGAAATATTCCTATATAGAGATGCCAAACCCTCGCTTATTGCATAGCAGAATTTTCTTATAGGAAAAGTTATTTTTTAAATCCGCAGAATGTTCCAATTTAATAAAACATTTTCTGTATTAAAATACCAGTACCCAAAATGCCAGAGACTTGGCAGCTTTGCCTATAACATTTGAATTAATCACAGTACTTTTTTTTAACCGGATTGAAATTTAGTGAGGACAACGTTTTTTGGCCGAAAGCAGCTTTTTTCCACATGTGTAACTACGATACAGTTCCTTGATGTTGACTTATGAATGTTTTGACTTATGCTATTATTGCTTCCTCTCATTTATTTATTTGAATTTTAAATAAGATGATTCAAAATAGTGTTTTTTAAATATACGAAAAAAAATGCATTTCGAGAGAGGGCGAAAAGGACAATATTTGGCGATTTATTACCTGCGTTTGGCTAAGTGTCTTACTACCTTGTATTTAATACTCTTCACAATACTTCGCTGTTATATGGACTTAGGCGCTTTTATAAAAAGTTTGACGTAATTCGGGCTTAAGAAAGTGAGTTTTTTACTGAATAATACAAATAAATGAAAAATGAATACTAAGAAATACTAATAAAAGAAAAATGAAGCATTATATTGATCTATGTATATTTAAAAATTCATCTGCTAGCACTAATTAGATAATTTATGTGCAGGGGTGGGGAAATTTTCCAAATTCTTACCAGCCAAGGATTTATTTCGCCAGCCCGCAAAATGCAACACACGCAGTTGAAAATAGTTATGACAAAATCGCACGCGATTACAAACAAAATTACTATTACTACAATGCATTTTCATAATTCTTTTTTGTATAATATTAAGAAATATATGTAACAAAGGTAAGATTAATATTATATAGAACTTAGTACCATACTTACATTGTAATAATTTGGAAAGTTAAAATAGCTAGATTAAAAAAGTTTCTGATAATGTGCCTATTGCCTACAGTTTTTCAAAAACTAAAAATGCACTCGCCTTATGAGAAAATCCACTCGCCACTGGCGAGCAAAATGATGTATTTCCCCATCCCTGTTTATGTGTATATAATAGGAGATAAATAGCTTTTGATTCTGTATTTCTATGCTATAAAGCATTAACGTTTGTGTGTTTTTCGTTAGCATTGGGAGTACCTAGCCGATTTAAAAAATAATGTGGGCAAAAAATGTTGGTAACCATCTTTGCTGCAAAATATACTATATTTTGCGTAGGAACAATAATCACCATCAATGCACGAGCAAAAAAAGTTCTAAAATTGAGAATTCTTTGATGTTAATATGACTAAAAATTTAAAATCTTTTTTGGTGGCAACTTTAAAGATATAATATTCTCGTTATGAACGATTTCTAAAACATTCGACAATTTAATTTCACATATTAAACATTTTTTTCTAGAAAAAGTTTTAAACCCAATTTATTGAGAATATTGCAATTTCTAGGATACTGTTGGGGTCAGAAACTATAACTTTGGCATCACAGTAACTTATAAGATGTAAGTGCTCGTTTAGGACAAATTTTTAAAAAAGGATTCCTTAACTCTTATCGACAACCTCATTGCATCCGTGGAAAACAGATATTCAACATTATAAACTATTCGGACGGATTTCACACCATATAAAATACACTCCATTTCTCTTCAAACATAATAGTTTATGTTATTTATAGTTTCTCAAATCGGTGCGAAGCTTCTGTTTATGCTCATGACATCATTTCAAAGAGCTATATTTCCAATATAGGAAAATTTTGTGTTTTATTTTCTGTATTACTTTTAACATTTTGCATATTTCCAATTTTATATCCATGCATGGTTTGCTTTTCTTTTATAAAAATAGTATATGCAACAAGATTTTTTAGTTCTACGATTCGATATGCTTATTTTCATCATTATATTTTATCACAATGAATGACCAATTAAAGGTAACAACTCATTTTCTTTACTTATTGCAAGTTATTAAATTTGTATTCTCAGCAATATCGCTCAGACTAATCCCTCTGAGGGAAGTCCTAGTATTTTAATACCACAAGACACAGACAAAACATAAACACTCAATTATATAGTAACTTTTAGTGATAAATCCGTTAATTGGTTAAGTTCATAAACCATTATGAAGAATAAAGAATAAAACTTTTGCAATATGAAATAACACAATTTTTAAAGACTGTCTAATGCACATCAAATTTATTAATATTAGCAATAACGAAACTTAAAATAAATGTAGATTATAGGAAAAAGTTCCATAGAAACTCTTTCTGTCAAACCACTCTCTTGAAAAATTGAAACATTTACTACTATTCTATCTGTAGTTGTCAGCTTTAATTTCTTTAATAATTGTATTATCTAAATAAATTTAAATAATATTTGTTAATGTCACTGATGTATATCAAAAATTATTTCTAATTATTTGTAAATAATTTACTTTTACTATTTTTTGGCAAAACTCTGCCAAAGTTTTCATTGTGCATCTTAGTTTTATTAATTTGTTACATATTATGTTTTAGGCTTTTAATAAAAAAGGACATGTAAAGAAAAGCATATTTGCTTCACCAGATAATATCAATGGACGTGTTGGGATTGGTACTTGTGGTATTGGTGGAAGACCTATGACTGAATTCCAACAGCAAGAAAAATGGAGAAGGAATGTAAATGGACCGCTAAGCAGCATAAAAGCTGCTGCTGCATTAAGAGGACAATCATCTCATTAAAATTCATTCATGGAAATTTAGGAAGTTTTTTGTGAATTTGGATAAATGTATTTATAATTTTTACTTAAATAAAAATTGCTGCTTAAGGCAGTATTGTAAATGAATTTCATATGAGTTGGTATATCCCAATCTGCACTTTATACATTCAGGAAATTATTGTTTTAATCCGAAAAGTATTAGGAATATATTTTTGCATTTTTAAAAATGTTTGTTAAAAATTGTACTTTGCAAAAATACATTGAAACCGTATCCAAAAAGCACCTCACATCTTACTCTTAAAATTTTTTAAATACTTGGTAATTTTATTCTTTTCACTTAAAAGCATAAAAATGCTTTTTCATCATTAAATATTTCACTTAACCCTCTAATGCCAATGACAGTATATATGTGACTATCAAGATTGCCAGCTTAGCAAAAAATTTAAATTTCTGGATTGCCTGCAGTTTTTTTAATAGCAATGCCTACATTGTCTCTCATTAAATAAGGCAACTATTATTATTTTTGAAAAGTGATGGCAATAAGCAATCTGAATATTAAAAAAATTCCCACCTAACTTACAATCTGTATGGCAACAAAAGAGCATTAGAAGGTTAAGTAATCTCTTGTTTTTAAAATGTAAAAATTACTTTTCTTACATACTTGAGTGTGATTGAATCAAAAGGTATTGTTGAATCCTTCCACTCATTAAAGCAGTACAAAAACTTGTTTTTAATTTTATTTAGAATATGTTTTGAATGTTTCATGATCAAAGTCTGTTTTGACTCTTGATTAGATATTTAAATGTCATTAGTAATTTATTATGATATAGATGCACATGAAAAAAAATTTTCTACGAATTTTATGGTAAGTGTATAGGTTTGTGAAGGATATTAATTTTTCATTCTCTTGTAAAAGAAAAAAAAAATGTTTTGCTGTTATATTTCATTCATGTACATACAGAATAAAAATTCAGCTTTGCTCCACCTAATTATAAATGATGTTAAAGCTGTATTTTGAAGTTTTTAGTTTTATATTTTGTTGATGACTGGTTTTAGGGTTGGGTTTCTTCTGGAATGGTGGAAGAAATTAAATAATGTCCAAAATTAAGATACATCAATTATATGGTTTTAAACAAAATAAAATGACATGAAATAGTTCAACTTTATCAATTTATGAAATATTAATATAAAAAAATGATTTGTGTTTAGTATTGAACATTAAAGAAAAAAAGAAATTTCAAAAGATTTTAGTGAAGTTGAATCGAGAAACAACTTTTAAATGTTCCTTTTGAAAAGTTTCTTATACTTAGTAAGCATCTACAACATTTTTTCTCCTGTAGTTAAGAAAAAGTCCCCTTTCAATTTTTTTTTGTCCCAGAAAATCGCAAGTAAAAAATGTAGTGAATCACAAACTTCTGAGTTTCTGAGAAAGAAAAATTCAACTTTTGTTGACTTCTAGAAGTTTGGAAAAATAAATAAAAAATGAGTTAGAATACAAACTTTTGTTTTGTTATACAATGTTTCTCTATGGTAAAGAAAATTAACGATGTGGTTGTTTGATACTGTGTGTAATTATTATATTGAAGTTAATATATTATGCATAGTAGTACTTACATTTGACTACAATAACACCAATGTCTATAATAAATAATAATAATATAAGTCATATGATTGTCAACTTTAAAGGCAGAAAGTGTAGTAGTTGATGTGATCCTTTCACTCATTTTATTTATAATACAGGATGATTCATAATGAATGGGACAAAAAGAAAACATGATTGTGAACGTTGTAATTAATATATTTAGAAAATTTAAATTTACCTCAAAACTACATTTATTCAAGTTTCTACAGGTGTTCAATATGTGTCCCTTCGGTGACATGACAAATGTAGCTCCTGCCACACTCATGATAGCATATCCCCCTGTGATGGAATTCAACACTGCATTTATCTGCTGTTTCAGATCCACTGAGTCCTGAGGAAGTGGAGGCACAAATGTCTTGTCTTTAACAAAATACCAGAGAAAAAAATCACAGGGCGTTAGATCTGATAATCTCGGTGGCCAATGAAAATAGTCAAATGCTATGGCCCAGCTTATGTTATCCCTGTGCAGTGGTTCTTTACAAAATGTCATGTGAAAATGTCTTTGCACAACAGTTACTGCGGAGGTTTTGGCATATTCGAAAATGCAGTATGCTTTCTCTTGCATGGATGATATTTTGTTTAACAGCGCCTCTAACGGCGAGTTCGTCATTCGATGATTTTTACCTTTTGCCAAATAAAACTTGTATAATTGTAGATGCAGAATAAACTTGTTTCGGCTTAATAAATCCATCACGGCAGTCACACTACGTTATTCTTTTTGGCCCATTCATTATGAATGGTAGGCTGGTACATAACTTTAATTTGAAACTGAAAAGTTTAAAATTCACGACTTTGATTTTTTTTTTTTTTTTTTTTTTTTTTTAAAGAAAAAAATAGAAAAAAATAAAAATAATGATATTTTGAAGCTCCATAATTGCAGCGAAAGAACAAAACATACAATTATCCAATTTACCACAGCCTAAATCTTGCCAAAGGACTTTTGCACAGTAACCAATAAGATGAATTTCATTTGGAGGTTGCCATTAAACAATTAACAAATAATCGTGATTTTTGTGCCACATACGGTAGCGTAATATATATATTTCACAATTCTTTGACAAATATCATATCTTTTACATGGTCATTTTCCAAAATTCATGTTTTTTTCCATGGCATAAAATGTTTGAAAGTTGCAGACAATTTTTTTTTACTTCATTCCCGCAGACAAAAATTGTCTGCAAGACATTTTCTTTGTCTCCAACTATGCCGCTGTGTCGTGATGGTTCTGCTTCTGAGTTGTCAACAACAGTTGTAGGTTGACTGTTTCCCTTTTTATATACCAGATAGCTACTTAGTACTTTTATGTTAGCCAAGCTCAGGTGATAAATTTCCTAATATTTTTCCACCACTATCATTTCACTATAAACCTACTGCTCATTTCATTTTAAATACATAACTTTATTTAAAACATGCATTTTTCTATCAGAATTTTCTAATTTGTTGAAGGTAGCGAGTAAGTAAAATTATAAATTAAAGTAACATGTTGCAATTCTCAGGGAGACCAAACTTATCACTAGAAGTGGCTAGTTTTTTTAATATTCTGTAATTAACTGACACGAAGATTATTATACAAAAATTTGTATTATTGTAGTCAAAAGTAAGCACTATTACACACTCTGTAATACAATCTAAATAAAATTGATGTAAATCTATAATTTATTTATTTTTAAAATTAATTTCTCTAGCTGAATATTGGAAAGTGTTAAATTTAGTGGAACGTAATGTGACCTTATTTGAAATCAGTGGTGTAATTATAAATTTAGTTAACACAATTAAATTTTTAAAAATTGAACTAAATTTACATATGGTTATCTACAAGAAAATACATTTATCTACAACTCGAACATATAAATTGTTTGTATATTAAATTATTAAAAAAAAAAAAAAAATCCCAGTATTTTTTCTACATTGGAAGAAATTTGACAACCCTGCTTAATGCATTTTTTTGTTTATAACATTTTGTCATAAATCATGTCACTCATGCCTGTAAATATTGTGTTAATAAAAATTTTCATTTTGCATTGTTGTACTTTTTTTAAATATTTAATCTTATGTTTTATTGTATGTTAATGTAGAGATTGGAAAATATCTTGAAAGGTTAGGTGCCAGGAAAAAACCAGTCTAAAGAAAAGACTATTAATACAAGATTATTCTTATGTAGCTCTAATTACAGCAAGAGTAAGGAATCTTCCACAGTCTTCTCACTTTTGGGCAGGCAAAACTCTGAAAAATGATATTGTTTTCTTAAAATGAATTAAAATTGTGGTTCTAAAAATGTCTTGTATGCAGCCTAATGTATCTTTTCATCAGGGCCCCAAGTACGGGTAATTCAACTCAATTAAGTTAATAAAAATAAATTTACAATTCCATTTAATTAAAAACAGTTTAGTTTTGTATCAAATGCAGTAAATATCTTATTTCTCTTTGACAAGTGAAGAACCTGTTTATGAATCGTCACTTACAAATATTTTTTTTTCCTCTCTCTCTAATATTATGTATGTGTGTGAGGGAGGGGGGAGGGAAATCTACTAAATGTATGAAGCTGAAAATTTGCATGTCCAAGATCTGCCACTGTGCACCTGAACCTCATCCTTTTTAAATGTTGAATACAATTTCCAATACACCGTTTCATACTTCTATTCTTTTATAAATGACTTTTTTTGAAAACATATATACATTAATGTGTAGCATATTTGTGTTGCTATAAAATGTATCAAAATTTTTTTCATAAGAATAAAAATACTCGCCATACATTAGGAAATAATTTTCGTCTCTCTGTGTATTACCCTACCCTATATATTAATCCCGATAGCAGAAAGTTAGAAATGAAAGACGGGCATTGCAGATTTTAATTTTTCTTATGCAGATTCTTTTTCATCAAACATGTATTTTGCTTCATATTACATTTGGTTTGTTATTACATGATGCAAAATGTTGCGATTATTATTAATAAAAATTTATAAAATGCCTAAAAACGTTACAGGTAAGCAATTGCTTGATTAATTAATTCAATTATAAAAATAATTTATCTGTAAGTTCTTTTTTGTCCCTGAAGTATATGTCACAGTCATTAAAAAAATTTTTTACTATTGGGAAATTAATATGGTTTTTACAATGTGGCAATTACTAAATGTTGTAATTAAATTCATTTAAGGCAGAGTTACAGTTATTCACAGAAGCATATCATAAAATAATGTATTCAAATTCTTGAATTCAAAATAAAAATTATGCTGTGGTAAAAAAATAAAGATATATATACCACAATCTCTTTTCAAGGTTCCTGTATTTTTTTAATAACTGCTGCTCGATTTATATACTTCTAGTGTACTACAATGTTTTCCCATATAGCATTATGTAGTGGAATACTTTTGTGTGGCCCTGTAATTTAATAAAAAATATTCTTTGCATCACAGATTGTACAAAATGTATATATATATATACTTCATAGGTTCATGTCAATTCTAATTTAAATCAAGAGTTTAATATCATTAAAATGTACTTAAAACTATTAATTCCTATTAATCGTAATGTAATGGAATACTTTTGATTGTCCTTCTAATTAAAGTATACATCTGATTTTCTTAAAATTTAAAATGACTCGGCAAAATTACGCTAAAATTATATATTTTAAATATCGTGCAATATAGTTGGACAGTTTTTGCTTTGTTTTATGTGGGCAATCATATGGACAGACTGAACGACGAATATAGGTGGTAGCTATTATTTATACAGGGTGTCCCCTCTCAATGGTGGCCAATGGCTAATTTCTAAACCGTTGGTCATAGACATATAGTTCCAATTGCAAAAATGCTTTAAAAAAGGCAAAGAATTGTTTTTTAAGCGATTTTGGTCAAAAAAATGTTTTACTAAAAAATTACGAAAATTAAATTTTTATACGGTCCCCCGGTCCTATAAGTGATATTTAGTAAAATTTTTTCAACACTCTAGCAAGTAATACAGAAAAGGTCCCATTCATGTAACATTAAAATTGACCAAGTTATGAAACTTTAAATTTCATGACTTAAACCACTTTTCTATAGCTGAAAACGGATGAGTTCGACGGAGCTTTAAGGGAACCTACACTAAGTGCTTAAAGTATTAAAAAGGGAGTCGATTTCCAACGCTGTTCAAAGGCTACTTCCTAAACTATTTGTCACAGACATATAGTTCCAATTACAAAATATTTTAAATGAGCGATTGAACTGAAGGCGCTGTCACCGTATAAGTTTTACGGTAGAATTAATTATAATTAACTTCGAGATTGGTTATTAAAATAACTCAAGACATGAATTTCAAAATTCTCTTTATCAAAAAAATCAAATTTTGGGAAATAGCGAAAAAACTTTAAATGCATCTAATGGTTTTCATTATAAATTTTGAGATTGCATTGTTACAATAGTGGCGGTTTGTATAGACTGATAGAGAAATCAAAAAGCGATAAGTCGAATTTTGAAATTCATATCCTCAATTGTATTTTTACGTATGTTTTATTTTGTTAGCAAATGAAGCTGATTCTTTTCGTGATTTTATTTTTAAAAGGTATGTTATTTTGATAAGCTTTTTATTCATAGTTCTCGTATGTAAATTTTCCTAGTTCAAAACTTATATTCAAATTTTAACTCACTTTCAAATATCTGATTGAGGTTCAATTCCCATACTTATTTAAACCCGATGACAATGTAATATTAATACGATTTTAGGTGCGTTCCATATGTTTATTTTATAGGACTACATCAAATTCTATTAGGCTGAGTAATCTAATAGAGCTTTAAATATGTATAATTTTGTAACGATTTGTGACTGTTGCTTTTCATAGTTTAATTTAACAAAATTTCTGTTATTTTTTCACCTATATTTTTAACACAAACTGCATATTTTACATTAACATGTAAATGTCAACATAAATTCAGAAACAACATTGTAAAAATTTTTTTTACTCTCAATGCTTAAAGTTAAATTTTCTATCTGATGTTTATTTTTATTTCCAGTAAATTTGTGACTGACCCCTATTTTGCAGCAAAAAATATTCTTCAACTTTGAACAGCTATAACTTGGTCAATTTTGATCGCAGAGGAATGGGACTTTTTTTGTCTTACTTGTTAGAGTAGTGGTAAAAATTTTCTAAATATCACTTATAGGACCGGGGGACCGTATAAAAATTTAATTTTCGTAATTTTTTAGTAAAACATTTTTTTGACCTAAATCGCTTAAAAAATTATTCTTTACCTTTTTTAAAGCATTTTTGCAATTGGAACTATATGTCTATGACCAACGGTTTAGAAATTAGCCATTGGCCACTGTTGAGAGGGGACACCCTGTATAATTACGGACACACTAAGTTATTCAGATCTTGATGTAATAGTAAACAGTATTTCGGATGCAGTATAGTAATCAAAATCTTTTGTGTGTCCCTGTAAATACTCTCTGCTTTCTTTTATATAGAAAATAACTTTTAGTATTCCTCAGCAACATATATCAATCTCATAAAATTTTAAATAGTTAGTTACAATTAAAATGTGCACCAAACAATGTTCTCTCTATAACATTATGTAGTGGAATACTTTTGTGTGGCCTTGTAAATCAATAACAAATGTTTTCTGCATCACAGATTGTGCAAAATGTATATTATAATATGTACTTCATAGATGCATATCTTTTTTATTATGTTCAAATCAGTGTAACATTAAAATGCATTTGAAACATTTTTCCCCATTGACCGTAATGTAACGGAATAATTTTGATTGTCCCTGTAATTGATCTATGCATCCGATTTTCATAAAATTTGAAATGACTCAACAAAATTATGTTATAATTATGTATTTTAAATTTCAAACGATTCGGTTGGGTATTTTTTGCGTTGTTATATGCGGAGAGGAGGACTGAGCGACAACAATAGGTGCTACGTATTTACATAATTACGAAAAGACCTAAAAAGAAAAGAAAAATATACAAGTATTACAATTGAGTTGATTTCTATTAAGTGTAAGATTGGCTAAAATAATTGTATTTTAATGTTTTTTTTATTATTTTGTAAAGTAAAGGCTGTTTTTTTTTCATAATTTCTTTAAAAAATATATATATATATGTATATATATTATTTTTATAAGTTTTTATTTAATTTCAACGATCATAGGTATGTTTCTCCAGTTCAAAATTTGTACTCAAACTTAAACTCATTTTCATTATCCAATTGAGGTTAAATTTTACATACTGACGTAAATTCGATGACAATCTAATATTATGATTTTTGGTGGTTACCATTTGTATTTATTTTACAGGGTAACTCAAAAAATTTCTGGTAACTTACCTCCGTAAAAGTAAAAAAACACTGAATCCGAAAATTACCTTCATGGCAGGATTTTTCGCAAATCATAAATTGTCAAAGTTAAAGAATAACAAAAAATAGGATACTATAAAATAGATTAAATAGCTGTTTTTTTTTTTTTTTCCAATATTTGATAATTGATTTTTATGTATTTTATAGCACTGAATCTGAAACTGATTTTTATGTTGGAATATTTTTGAAAATCGTAAATGTCAAAGTTAAAATATCACAAAAATCTGTCACTATAAAACAGATGTAAAACTTTTAAAATTTTCTTTTAACACATTCAATGTTTTTGAATATACTGGGATTTTTATATTAAACAGCTGAGGGGTCAGAATGAGGTTGGGAGAAAATTCAATTTTTACTTTGGAGTGTGCAATTTGCAAAAAATCCTGACATGATGATTAAAAATTAAGGTAATTTCTCGGATTCAGCAGTAAAAAATACATAATCAGTTATAACATAAGTTAAAAACACTACACACATGTCTGTTTTATAGTATGAAATTTTCTTTTTTACTTACCCATCATACGTAGTAAAGGGCAAATCTTCCATCCGTTTTGAAAACAGTTTTTTTTTTTAACGGATTTACACGTTTTAGATAGTGGAGATTCCAAAAAACATTTTTAAAATTTTTTTTTTTTTTTTTTTTTTTTGTTATTTATGTCTGTAAATGCTCTATCTCACGAACAAATTGAGATAGAGACTTGAAATTTTGTATATACTTTACAAGGAAAGTCTCCATACTGGGCATACTCAGATTTTTTTGAAAAAACAAAAAGAAATTAAACTACTCATGTTTGTAATAAAAGATCAGTGAAAATTAGCGGCGGAATTGCAGTAGAAAACGTAAAAAAATAAAATACTTTTGAATATTTGGCGTGAAAAGACAAAAGTGTCACACAATATGATGAGCAGCACTTTTCTCCGCCAAAACCAAACGATTTTAATGCAACTGAAAACTTTTGGATTTTTAGAATCCAAAAGTATAAATGAATTTAAACATAAACAATGATATATATATATATATATATATATATATATATACAGAAATACTAAATTGTTGTTTTACAGAAATACTAAATTGTAATTAAAATAAGTGTTTCAACATTCGCTTATCCTATTTGCACACATGAAGCTAATATGATGTTTAATATTGCATTAGTTATACACTCGAAATTTTCATCATCATATTCTTCTCTTAGCATAAAGTAAAGTTATTACAACAGTTTAATAAAAAACATAGTACCTATAGTGTGAATATGCACTAATTTATCTTTCTGCGTCATAAAGAAAGCGAGAGAAAATATGAGCCCCCTTCCCCTACGTTTTCTTTACCCCCCCCCCCGTCCCCCGCCTATTATTCACGTCTAGCTACGACTTTGATTCAAGATTTTAAATAATAATAATAAAAAAAAGTTACAGAGTGCAGAGCTATATGTTTCATAAAACTGTAATAATATTTTTTAATAATTCCACGAATCTGAACAATATTTACCGTATTTTCACGAACCGGTACGATATTTGTTATAATTTCACGAACCGGAACGTCGTTCCGGTTTGCTCTGGTACATTTCGAGTTCTGGTTTTAATATATTATCATCATTATTATTATTAATTGCATATTACTTCGTGTACATAAATTCTATAAATCATACATAGGGCTCAAAAAAGATCTTAAGCGTCTTTACGTTTAATAACTATTATGCATATTCTAAATTGTTTATTTAGACATTATCTAGATTGTAAAGTTTTGTTAAAGTACTTGGAAAGAGTTTCATAATCTATGCTGGCCGCATGATTTTTTGTTCTTCTTTCAGTATAACAAAAAATAAACTAAATTCTGTATCTTAAAAAAAAAAAAAGTGCTTTCAAAGAGATGAAGTAATGAGATTGAAAGATAAAATTTAAAGATTTGCTGAAGTTTTTATTAATAAAAATAATGTTTATTAATCAAATAACGTTTCAGAATAAAAATCATAATCTTTAAACACAGTAACGTAATGAATATTACATGGATTAATACCCACAGAAATTAATTGATGATCTTCTGCAATAATTATGTTGGTTTAAGCTTGTTTGGTTGGATTTTTGCATGGTCATTTCACTCCTAATAGTTGAGGAAAACATGGAATTTTTTTAGCGCCATTTCTAGAGTTCTTTTCTCTATTTCTGTAATACATCAGTTCAAATCGTTACGGAATATCTGTTCTTCGTTAAGGAGACGGTGGACTTTAAAAATAAATAAAGTAATTTTATTAATTTTCTTGAAATTTTAATTAATAAAGCCAAAAATGCATTTTTTTTAATTTTGAATAATTTGTCTGGATTGACCTTAAATTAATCTGAATATGATTTAAAACAGATTCAGTTTTTAACTATGTTTACATAGTTTTGAAATCTCATCTGCAACAAACTTCAACGCGAAATATTTTTTCTTAAATTCCATTGAAATTTCTTAAGTTAATGATTTTATTTTTCGAAATTTGTTTAAAAGACAAAGAACAATTAAGCAGTTTATTACAACCAGATGTCATATTACGGGGGGAAAAAATGGAGAAAGCATTATCCAATTTATAAACACCAAATGTCATATTACAGAAAAAAAAAATGAGAAAGCTATTTTGTAGAAAACTAGGGGGCCCCGCCCCCCTGCTCGCCAACCCCCCGCGTAATCGCTTCGCGATTCCAAATTATTGTCTACTCCTGCTTGCTGCGCTCGCCAATAACCCATGGTATGAATAAGCAGTTGCAGACCTTTCAAATGATGTGTCACACAATTGGTGTTGTAAAGAAATTACAAAATGCGCCCCCTCTGAGGGCAGAGGGGGGGGGGGGTTACACACAAGGTATCCATAATATGAATAAGCAGTTGCAGACCTCTCAAATGATGTGTCACACAATTGGTGTTGTAAAGAAATTAAAAATGTGCCCCCCTGGGGGGCAGAGTGGGGGATGACACACAACACATCCATAATATGAATAAGCAGTTGCAGACCTTTCAAATGATGTGTCACTCAACTGGTGTTGTAAAGAAATTAAAATTGTGACCGCCCCCTCCCCTGGGGAGAGCAGAGTGTGGGGCAGGGCCGTAGCTAAGGGGGTGCTATGGGCGGCTCAGCCCCCCCTAAAATATTTTGAGCCCCCCCTGGAAAAGATTCCAAGGTCACTCAATGAATTTCTGTTCCGAAAATTCAAATGAAATTTTGTTCAAAAATCTAATTTAGTTTTGAGACCCTTTTACAAATTTGCAGAATTACTAAATTGCATTTAAAATAAGTAATTCAATCCTCCCTCATCCTATTTGTACATAGGAAGCTAACATGATGTTTAATTTTGCAACAGTTATACACTCAAAATTTTCATCATCATATACTTTTCTTAACTTAAAATGAAGTTATGACAACAGTTTAATAAGAAACATAGTATCTACAATACAATGTGAATATGCACTAATTTTCTTTCTGTGTCAGAATGAGAAAAAAATTATGAGCTCCCCCTACAATCTCATGAGCCCCCCCCCCCCTACAATCTCTTGAGCCCCCCCTATCGATCACTTCTAGCTACGGCCCTGGTGTGGGGGTGACACACAAGACATCCATAATATGAATAAGCAGTTGCAGACCGTTCAAATCTTGTGTAACACGACTGCACGACTGGTGTTGTAAAGAAAATAAAAATGTGTCCCCCCTGGGGAGCAGAATGGGGGATAACACACAAGACATCCATTATATGAATAAGCAGTTGCAAACCTCTCAAATAATGTATCAAACGACTGGTGTTGTAAAGAAATTAAAAATTTGGCGAAATATTATAGTTATCGCCAAGTTGGCGTCACTTTTGACAACTAATTTTGGTCGCCAAATTTGGCGATATATCGCCAAGTTGGCGACAAACTTGGCGATTGTTGGCGATGGTAACCTTTTCTCTCTTTATGGTAACCCATATGGCGATGCATAGACGGAGCCCTTTCCTGATTGGTCTATTCGACTCATGGAAGGAGTGGACAACCCGGATTCGTTAGTTCCGGAAATCTTCCACATCAGCATCATTCCAGGAGTCATTCCTTTTAAGGCTAGTTTTTTTTTACTATAGAAGGATATTTCTACTTTTTTTTTTTCCTTTTGAAAAAATGCTATTGCAAAGTGCCGCGAAATGGATAAATGGTCTTTAAATTGGAATAACAAGCACACATAGTAGAGTATTACATTGTATGGGATAATCCGATTTCATAAGTACCCGACCCGACTTTCGAGCAGGATCGGATTGGAGCCAACTTTTTTCGTTGCAAATCGCATTAGTTTCGTATTGACGAAACATTTTTGTTGGTTAAGGTTAACCCCCTCCCCCCCCCCCCAAAAAAAAAAAAAATAAATAAATAAATAAAAACCCTTCAAAATATTATTTTACATGAAAAGCTATAAGCATTTGAATATGGATTAGTCTATATATATAGTTTTTCTTCATAATATTAATATTAAAGTTATATAGTTGTAGAAAATATTTTCATGATTGTATTAAATTATGAATAAATTTTCTTTGGTTTCGGGTCGGGTTGTATTTCGGGTTGCAAAAAATATTTTTATCGGAATTAGGTTAATCCGATTTTTCAATAGAAAGTTCAAAATGATGTTTCAGATGAAAAACTATATATCTGAATATGAATTAGTTTATTAGTTTTTCTTCATAAAATATATTAGAGATATGATTGTAGATTATTTTTTCGTAATTGTATAAAAAATAATGGATCAAATATCTTTAATTTCAGGTTGGGGTTTAATTTTAGATTTAAAAAAATGTCGCATTTTGGATTAATTAAATTTTTTGGTCAAGTTATGGGCTGGCATTAAGTAGAAATGTAGAATTCGGATGGGACTAACCAAACCTCCTCTAAATAAGGGAAAAAGCCTTGACATGCGTCACGAAAACGTCACACAAAGCAACTGAAAAAAAAATTTTTTTTTTGCTTTTTTTCCCCGCTCGTGGAATTATTAATTGTTATTACATATAACATAAATCAATAATTCTATGTGCCAACGAAATCGAAACATAAAAGTACTACTTTTTTTCTTTGTTTTGTCTAATTTATGTGACGTTTACGTAACGCGTGTCAAGGCCTTCTTACTTATGTAGGGCTTGATGTTGGAACATTTTTCTAGCATGCTTCTTTTAGTCCAAGAGCCGACCGCACAAAACCCTAAGTCATGGAGCACAAGAAAAAAAATCTTTTATTTTATGGAAGAGTAGTCAGTCATAAGAGGAATCTAATGACCCATGTCTTCCGGAAGCGAAGTGGTGCATAAGCCAAAAATTAATACCACTAGTAGTTGACTCGTAGGATTAGCATTGTGTTTTCCTGTACCCAGTTTTCCTACTAATGATTGTACGGCAAACACAATGCTAAACCTCGTGTCAACCATTAGTGGTATCAATTTTTGGCTTATGCACCACTTCGCTTCCGGCAGACATGGGTCATTAGATTCCTCTATTACTACTCTTCCATAAAATAAAGGACTTTTCCTTGTGCTCCATGACTTAGGGTTTTGTGCGGTCGGCTCTTGGACTATTTGATTTGATACCAAATGCACAGAAAGGTGGGAATGTACTGTCACCTGTAAAAAATGGCCAAACTATCGTTTGAAGATGGATTGAAGTTCACGCAGTGGCGCAGCCAGAATTCGGTTCTAGGGGGGGGGGGGGGTTGAGTTTCTGATACAGGTGTTTGCCGGTTGTTTGAATCGCCGGTTAATAGAATCAGTACTAATTAGAATATTAACTGTATAATACTTAAATTCAAAGAGCATCTGTGTGGCAGGAAATCATCATTTTTTTTTTTTTTTTTTTTGCATAATACCAGAAAAGTGATTTAGTTCAAATAACTAATTTTTACTTAACTAATCCATGCACTAGGCGCTTTCACAGTTTTAAGTAGAATTTTTGCCATTTCATTAAATCACTTTATTAAATGAAATATGATTCAACAAAGCGGCAGATTCCGAAATACGCCAAAACGTTTAAATATTAAGTTTGGTTTTGATTCATATAAGCGGTAATTATAGCTATTTTTCTTAGCTCTGAGAGGGGTTTTAACCCTAAAACCTCCCCTTTGGCTTGCGCCACTGAGTTCACGCAACCGTTCATCCTGTTTAGCTGTTGAAAAAAGAATAAAAAAGTTTGCGTTTTGACATCGTGAGAGTATTTTGAACCTTTTTATAGTTCGACATATGGTGGTATTTTGTTCTAAAATAAGGATGAATATTAAATAAATCTTTCACTTCAGATACTAAATTCTTGCAAAAATTATTTAATGGCTGTCACAGAATGTTTGCTATTGCATTTAAAAAACAGTCAATGTATTTTAAGACATACTGTATATTAAAATCAATACACAAATATGCGTGCTTTTAGAAGTTGACGCTGGTTTGAAATTTTTGGAAAATCGCATGGATCATTTTCAAAAATGCATTTCTTCTACATTATTATCTTCACATAAGCGTTTTTAGTCCGGTAAAGTTTTATCCTTAATTTCGAAACATGTTTTATGCACCTAAGAAACACTTGTTTCATGTTAGTTGTAGTAAAGCTTTTAAATCAAAAGAGAAAATTTTGAATTTGAACGTCCACCACCTCCTTTAATAAGTTGTAATTATGGTGAATTAACCAGTGTACTTGAAACCGTATACGTCCACTTCAGCCAACTGTAAAACATTGGCATCAGATTCTGGGCAGTCGTCGCAAAACTTAACTATTTGTACACTGATGTAGCGGCCATGTAAAGGACACGGCAGGCATACAAATTTTCTGACCACAGCATCGCCGATCCCACCGCCAACATGTTCTCCGCACAAGGCATTTTCTTCGAATACTATATCGTCCCACTTCTTAGTCAACTTCACGTGACCAACACGAATTTGAATGTCATGGAGACGAAATGCTGAAAGCGAGAAAAATAATTTTAATATCAAGCTAGACAAGTTAAAAATAAAATAAAACTCGATAACAATAAAAATACATATGTGTTAGAAGTAGGGTTGCTAATTTTCATTCAGAGTTTTCTTGCAAAAACCAAAAAACGTGTAAAAGTTTTTTTTTTTTTTTTAAAGGTTTATTCTTAGCAATAAACTGGGTTCTTTTAATTTGAAATCTTCACTGAGAATTTTCAAAACATTTTAAGCCTTAAAATTTTAGTGATTTCAATTTTAGTCTTCTTTTGAATATTAAAGAATTATTGCACATTTATTTAGGCAACATATTAAAAAAATCAAAACCATAAATGTGCAAAACAATACAGTTTTTAAAACTCATATTGCAAAGTATGAACAGGGCAACGAAGAAACAGGAAACCTCGCATGAAAATTTGTTCATACAATATCTATTAATACTACAGAGTGTCAACATGAAATTTCAAATGTTCATTGCACAGAAATCATGAGTCCTAGGGATTTGTGGTATCATGAATAGCAACACAACAAGTTTGTTTTTCCGCATTTTTTTCCAAGACAGTTATTTTTTGTCGTATGCATTATTGATATCCCATGACAACCAGTTTATTTCTCTGCAAATGTTTATTTGTCTTAAAAAGTTACACTTTTGTGCCAGTGATGTAGTCGTAAAAAAGCCAGAGGGTATACGCTCAAAACACAGAGTATACAGTAGGGTGTATATATTATAGCTGTCTTGAAAAGCAGAGGATACAGGGTGTTCCTTAAAAAACCCAAGAGGTATACGGCGTATACCCCCGTATACCCTCCATTACATCCTTGCTTTTTTGTCTATGTTTGCACTTTGATATAAGCTCCATTCGTAGCTCTTAGAATATCCAGTCGATATACAATTTCAACCTACGTGTTACGCAGTATGACAATTGTAACTCAATCGATTACTTCCACAATTACAAGAAATATTAACTGTTTCAGAAGAAAATTGCAGCAAAATAAATTTATTGTGTTGCTGTTCATGATACCGCGAACTGCAAATCTCTAGGACTCATAGTTTCCGCACACGTTTGAAATCAGAGAGATTTCATCTGGATCCTGTATATATTTTATATTTCGTGTATTAGCTCCAAATTCAAATTGAGAAATGTCTGCCTTGTTACTCTCGACATTCCCAGTCTTTCCCAAAATTCCGGGTTTATTTCCGCTATTGAAAATTTTTGGTTTTTTTTTTTTCAATTTTCATACCAAGAAACCAAAACTCACCAGGATTTTACTGAAAGTAAGGTTTTATATTAATTTTTCTAAAATGCACCAGGGCTGTTATTGTTTCTATTTTTTTTTCTTACCGGAAGTACCATTTTTGAAGCTATAAATTTCATGTTATATTTCTTTAGTATCTGCTATAGAGTCGAGATATACCATAAATAATTTGTTTTAGACTAGGCAATGGTAAAAATTTTAGGAAAGCTGCGAATTCTAAGTACACTCTCGAAATATACATCTCTGGACATATTGGGAGCAGTATGTCTTTGCTGAATTCTGATTTTTTTCAGATTTTAGAATAAGATTTTAGATTATTACTTTATTTATATTTTAAAACTTCTTCACAGGAGTCATATATTTGTGGAATTACACGTCAAGTTGTAAGTGGAGTAGAGATTCAAAATATGCTCCAGCTGAATCTGCCGCAGAACGGTATGAAAATTTGCGCCATAATCAGTGAATACCAACCGAAAGGGGTTTCTAAGTCAAATTAAATCAGCCTTTATATCCAGATCTCAACATTGACTTACGCGTTTAAAAGGAGTTGAAGTCATATTATCTAAAGTCACACAAAAGCTTAAATTGGTTGCTACACTGACAACGTACGTTGTCAGTGTTGCAACCAATGTCTAAAGTCAGCGAACTCCTCTAATGCTCGTATACATCATCTACCTCAACCTAGAAAACCGCGGTCGAACACTCAAATGAAATTCCTGATAACATTTTATTGGACATTATCAAGGAAACTTCCTATCAGAATTAAAGGTGAATGCCGTTTGAGCGTTCGACCGAGGGTTTTGATATAACTAGGGGTCGAAATAGTTGGTGAATACGAGCGTCAGTGTTCTCGAATCAACCTGGCTTCGATGAATGGACCGATGAAAGGAACGACTGAGATGATTGAGAGCCTGGCAATGACGCGATGTTCCGGTACAAAGGAGCCAGTTATCGTGGACAAGGGCAGGTGTTGAAGCAACTCCACATCCAACATCATCATAGGCTATTGCATCAGGGTATCCCAATCCTAATGTTGTCTTATAAAGTTTCTCAGGCATTCGGTGAGCTAACAAGGCCGGTCGAACTTAGCTTTTTTTTTTTTTCCAAGGAACAAATATTTTTTGTAGATGGTCCATATTCGAAGGTGGCGATAAAGCAAGGTTGCACGAGGAGAATCGTGTTAGCATTAGAGAGTGACTGTTTCTATGAGCTTTCGTATTCTTGAAAGTGTTGCTCGGGATCTTCTGTGTGAGATGTGAGATCTTGGGCCTGATCCGATTTGTTTCAATTACTGAGTGATGTTCTATAGCAGCATTCAAACTTTAGAGTTTAATGCTGGAGGTATCTTCTAGAGGATGTGGATCGCAAGTCCAATTAATTTTTAGCTCTTTAAGGAGATCAATGTAAAAATAGAAAGAGAACAGTAAAGATAATTTTACTGTGTTCTAATATGCAAACTTTAATAGAGCGAAAAGATGACTCCTTTAGTGATAGAAATATTTAAAAAAACGATATGTCAGCGTAGTGCTTTTAAACATTTTTTTTTTTTTTTTTTTTTTTTTTTTTTTTTTTGGTCTAGGAGGATATTGTATAAGATTTTATTGCTATGATATACAAGAAAAGGTTATATATTTTACACAGGAGTAGAAATAGGAAAATCTAATGATCCAGGTCTATTGAAAGTAAAGTGATGCCTAAGCCAAAAATAATTACCATTTCCGGTGTACGCACATTAAAAGGCTTATTCTATGTTATGTAAACAAGAATAACAAAATATATGAAAATGTTGCCTTCATCTAGTACTTTTATAATAATATCCTTATCTTCCTTGTCGCAACTAGTGCCAACAGCGTGGCAAAAGTATTTTTATCGTAATTATATTTTAAGGTTTATCTATGTTATCGCATGCAAGGGTAATTTGTATTTTAAAATTAAGTTTAAATAATCTTATTAAAGAAAATGGAGATCCGCGAACGTACAACTCTTACTTGACTTTCGACAGACAATTTATAAAATACTCATTTCTATCATTTTGTTTTGATTTCATTGAAAAAAAAAAGTTGCATCATTCGGAAAGTTGTGCTTCATTTTCTTAAAATGATGCAAATGCTTGTAGAAATCGAACTGTGAACAAAATCTTAATTCGATTTTATGTTTTTCAATGGAAAATGAGATGAGTTTTTTTTATCTTTATGAATTTTGCATTGTTATTAATTCGTTAGAAAATGTGGAATTGTTGTCTTTACGGCAGAGTGCTTTTCTGTATGAATTCAGACGATTTTAAAATTTTACCATTCATTGAAAAGCCATCAGTGCCGATGTAGACGTTGACCCAGCTTATTTTAATTTTATTATTTGAGTTTTTAATAATTTGTTATATTGAATCTAATGTTTTTCAACGTTAAAAGAATTGTTGCTGGCCTATATTGCTGACATCAGTCTGTACGGATATTGCAATCATGTCTTGTCGTATTTCTTCATTCGGCTGCTTTTAGTAGTGTCAGTGTTTCGTCTTGGAATACATTGTTACACTTCCGTAGTGGCACTGACAATGTCTTGAATTTTTGCTCGTTTTTGTGTGCTACGTAAACCGAGTCCGTCGTGCCTGATTCCAATTTTGACCCCTCTATATATATGACTGTGTGTTCTGACATAGTGTTCTATTTTTTTCTCTACTGTGGTTTCACTAAATGTTCATCTAGGCCCTTCACATTTTCCGTCACCTATGGACTGCATATAACAACACTGTTAAAATTAATAGTGACACATTGCACCTTTTAGGGGTGAAAGGCTTGTTCACTGGTGACACCCCTAATGGAGCCAGAATGGTCCCTTTAATTAATCTAGAGTGCCCAATAATAAAAAATTAAAAAATATACAAACCGACTTTTGGCCCTCGGAGGATTCGAACCCACAATGTCTGATTACAAGCTCAGCGCTCTAACCGCTGGGCCACCGAACTCCCCTTCAAAGACAACCTGAAATGTTCAAATGTCCTGAAATTCAAAGATTGCTTTATCTCGCCAAAAGTTAGCCATCCGAAGTTCTAAACGAATCTGGGATAGTGTATAGCGGTGATAGTCATCGTAGGGAGAAATAACTGTTTTGATCCACCAGTGACGGCGAGTTGAAGAACCAGGATACACGTCACAGAGCATGCGCGAATGACTAGGGGGGGGGGATATTCCAACGGTATGCATTGTGTGGCACCCTAATTAGCGTGAAGCGCCCAGTGAGAGCACCCGAAACACATTTTCAAGCCCGCGTGTGACAAATGGTAACACCTTTTCACCCCTGGGCGCCAAATGCAACTGGTTTGTCACCATTAGTTTTAAAAGTGAATATTTAGATTATTACAATTTATTATTATAATATCAATTTTCTCGTAATAATTCAAATAGCAAGTGTTTAATACGTACCCCAGTTTCTTCTGTTTAGGATATATATTCCAGTTATGACATACTCATCTTCCAGATCCACTTGCCACCAAGGCCATGGCTCTGATTCAGGTCCATCTTTCGTGTGGGCAAAATAAGGCTGCAGAAACCCTTCGACATTTCTGTTCCCGTCGTTTGCCCGGTCCGCTGTATACTTCACATTTTTCAAGCGGTACGTTGAACTCTGGTAAGATGGTTTAGCTAGCGCGAGGCTGTCTGTAAAATTAATTCCATTAAGTGTTTGTGTATTTATTTATTGCCATAACTACGATTATTAATATAACCCGTTATATACTTTTTTAAAATTAAAAAAGAGGAGACTGTCCCCAACAATTTATGTTTGTTCACCCTCGCCCAAATCCCACAGAATCTAACACTACTCTAATTTGCTTTGTTTAAAAAAAATATCCATGTACGGAAGATTGAATTATATTATCCCGACCGCAAATAAACAAACACTCAACGTCCCAGCGCTTTACGCCAACCTCTCTAGCCAAGCACTTTGGGGGAAAAAAAACTTCGAAGAGCATGCAAGTCCGAAGATGCTTCGATTTTTCATGTTTCATCCATTTGACCGCGTATGTCTCGTTTATGGAATATTTGTAAGAATACGAGTGCGAAATAAAAAATGCTTATCTCACCTTTTGAAAAATTATACATGCATTATGAATGCTGTGTAAGTTGACCTTTAATTTTCCAATCTGAAGCATTTATTTGTGAAGTTTTATGCATACCATGTACTACCATCTAGTGTCAGTACACAAATACATTACAACAATTATCACCTGAATAGGAACAATGCATATAAGCTGAATATATGCATGCGTATAATATTGTGAACAAGTGAAATATTAAATCTTATAGATCCACTCTATAACTTTGTCCTTTCTTTAAATGATCATAATAAATGAATGAAAATTCACTATAATCAAATAAGTCACTGGTTTAGAGTATGTTATAATAAGTGCTTTGTTGCTGATTGATAACATATTAAAAATATTCAATAATGGACACAATCCTTCTCCTCAAAGTTTTTGGTTCATAAATAACTAGGAAATAAAAATTTAGACTGTATTCATTTTCTTTCAGAATCCTCCTTGCATGCTAAGATACTGTTATGCTGATAATCTTGATTAAACCAGTCAGACAGCAGATTTTTTTTCATAATAGAAAACTTTGAATTTTATTTATGCTGTAATTTACAAAATAGTGTTTATTTTAAAGATTGCGAGACCAGTATATATTAATCGAATGCTCACTTACTTTTTTTGAGCTACTACCGAATTTATTTTCAAAAAATTAAAAATTATACTTAATTATCAGGAATTTGAAAAAGTAAAAATCTGACCATACTCGTTATCAAATTTGTGGTATCTTCCAATTCTGCATTATTCCTTTAGAATGTACTTTATATTATCAATACTTAACAAACTGTATAAAAATAAATCTATTATTTTCTGAAAATTAAAAAGAAAGAAAGAAAGAAAGAAAAAAAAAAAAAAAACAAGAACGAAAAACCATGCGTCCAGCATAGACTATTAAACTTTTTCCAACACTTTCAAAATACTGTAACAAAATTTTGCAATTTATTAAGCTGAAACATGATATTTAAATAAAAAATTTGAAAACCCAATTTCTGCAACTACCATCAACAATTTAAAAAATATCAGTTTTTTTCTGAACTTCCTGTATATAATCTATATGTGTATATTTACTACACAGTATGCTAAAAGTTAATTTAGTTATAGTTAACAAAGTTGAAAATTTCCTTTAAAATTGCCATCAATAAACGAAATTGTACTTGCGATTTTTTGTACAGCCTTGTATTTGAAAAAGTAAGAAATATAGAATTTCTACACTCTAAGTAATATGAAAAAATAAATAATAAATAAAGTGAAAACGTGCAGCACAAATGAAATCGCACTTCTAGCAATTATTATTCGAGGAGTACTGTTGTCAAATTCTTTTGTGTGTCTGTAAATGAACGATGAATTCTATACTCACCCTATTCTACTATTAGCGCCTTACAGTACCCTTCATGAGTGTATAAATTTCAATATGCTTAAAATAATGTAATATCGTTATAAATAAAACACACCGCAAACGATTTTTCCGCCACAGACCGTATGAATCGGAATTCCTTTTAGTATCCGTTGTAAGCGAATCGTAAATGCTAAAAAAATATTTATTTTCATTAATGAGTATTTTATCGTAAACCCAAAAACATGTAGGACAAATCAAGTTCGTAAATACTTTTGAACTATGTTGAAATATCTTGATGAACTAAGTCAACTATTGTTTCAACTATTATACCTTCATAACTCTAGAAACATGCAGTTTAAATTTTTCAGCATCAGCCTTTATTTTGTATCAGTATAATCTTATTGTAACAGCATCAGTATTCGACTTAGTCTAATCAATAGCAACTTGTGTAGACTTAAATAAATTTGCAAGTTCAAAAGCATTTTCTTTGAAAAATTCTTTTACTTGAATATTTTGTAGCGCTAAAATATTTAAGTTAATTGGATATAAATATTTGCACATGTAAACTTCAAACTACGGTACTAGAATAGAATGTTTGTAGCATACACGTTGCACGTCGAACTTCATTTTTTCGCCAAAGCGCTTGGCTAGAGGGGTTGGCGTGAAAAGCGCGCTGGGACGTTATTTTTGTAAAAAAAATCCGTATACAGTCAAGTCTCTATATAACGAAATCCATCGTTCAGACAAAAAACTTCGTTATATAGAAAAATTCGTTAATTAGAGAACGGCAAAAAAATTTTCATTTAATGTTTAAATTTTGAAATAGAATTGTTTTTGAGGTGTTTAATTAAGTTTTTGAAATATTTAACGGAATTTTTTTTCATAATCTTAAACATTTTCGCCGCTTCCTTTTTTCCCCCAGTGTCTTATTGATTATTTTTAAAATTATTACTTTATTAGAGAGAGTTGTGTTTAAACTAGAAGTGATTTTATGTAAATGCAGTAGAGGATAACACCGGCAAAGATGACATTTAGTAAAAATTCTTCATTCAAATGATCTCTCACAACAAAAAATGCTCCTAGTTGCCACAAACAACACTGTAAAACATTTGTGTAACGTTACTCCATAAAACTGGTGGCAGCCTTGCTGCCTCCAATTTGGTGGAGTATTTTAACCGATATAATCGGTGTAACATTGCAATGTTACACCGGTAATGCATGTTTTTATTACACCATTATGTAAATGAAAAATTACTCAATGAAGTGTAAATCGTAGCTGCCACCAATTTTATGGAGTAACGTTATCACAAATGTTTTACAGCGAACAAACATCCTCTCTAAACTCTAAAAGTAATGAGAGTTAATTTAGGTTGAAGAAAATCTGCTGAAAAACAACCTTTTCTGCAGTTCCCCCTTATTCCTGCCTTACTATCCAAACCAAGAAACAAACACCATTTTAAAGGCAATAATGGAATAGTTTTATCTTTTGGGATGCTTTGAAATAGTTGCAAATCGTCCCACTAGCAAGCAAATGTTTCAATCTTTTCCAAGAACATGCTCATCTCGGCTAAAACACAGTCAAGTGTAACCATGCAAAAAGATGTTTTTCTTGGGTGGGGGGGGGGGGGGGGTCTTTCTTTTTTTTTTGGACATGAACAATAAGGTAGAGGAATGTAGCTATGAAATATAAACCAGAAATCAACGAAAAAAAAATTATTCTACAAATAATTTGAAGGGTTTTCTGAACTTATGGTAGAACCTTTTCGAAAAAATTCGTTAAATGGAGATATATATTTCGCTATATGGAAATTTTTTTTAATGTAATCATGAACAAAATTAACCCTTCCTATAAAAAATTCGTTAAATAGAGAAATTCGTTGGATAGAGTTTCGTTATAGAGAGAATCGTCTGTATATCTTTAATTTTTCTAGACCATTTGTCAGTTTTTTAAACTTGAGAGTCGTTTACTGTTATCCACGAATTTTCTGACCAAATTAAGTATCTAATAATGATCCAATTGTACACCTACATCGTCAAGAAATATTTATTTCAGATTCAATTTTATAGTTTCGATTGTTTGTGTGAGAGATAACACTTTTCGGTGCAATTTTATTCGTAAAATATTATGTAAACCTCTTTATTATTTCTAACACTATTTGTCTATATTTTTTGTTTTGGGATATATTTTAAGGGCGTAAGGGACACAAAAATCTTCAAATTTTCTAAAAAATGTTATTGTATTAATTTTTTTTAGCTTAAAAGGATGTTTAAAAAATGTTTCAATCTTAATTAGAACAGAAAATATTAATTTTTAGCTCACAGGCTATCAAAGCCTGAGAGCTTACGTGCCCGTCAGTTCTGTATGTGTATATGTGCGTATGTGCGTAACGCAATAACTCATGATAAAAATATCCGATTCACTTGAAATTTTGGTTATATGTATATATTGATAAGGCGCTTCCCTGATTAGTTTTTGAAGTTAATTCGATTTATATAAGAGGGGGATCGGGGGCTAATGCCCCTCCCTTTAATTTATATAGATGGGATTTTTATATGATAAAGCACATCCCTGATTAGTTTAGGGGGTTCAATGATTGAGTATAAAAAGGGGAAATGGGGAGAGCTATTCCCCCCCCCTCCTTAACTTGTTTTTTGAGCCGCATAAGCCCTTAAAAATATAAGGCTTTAAAGAACAAATAGTATGCGTAGCCTGTAAGCTCAATGCCATCAGTTTAACTGGGCAATATTATTTTTATTAACTTTGTTGGAAACTGTTAAAAAGATCATATGAAAACATGAAGTAAATGTTTCATCTGTTATGTTTTTTCTTTAAATTCCCTGCGATATTAGTTGGTCATTTTAAATATGACGTAATTTCTTTTATTTGCTGCTTTAACCTTTTTCCGGCACACTGTGCCTAGTTCGGGCACACCTTATTTTAATTCCGAACATGCAAATGACACCAATAATATTTAAATAAAATATTGATTTTACAATGAAAGCTTAAATTAAGGAGGTCTTAATTTCTAAAAAAAGTCCTTTGTAAATTCCGGTGACGGTCGATAATTACTCATTTTATTAACAGAATTCGTCTGCGCCGGAAAGGATTAACGCATATTAAGGAATTTATTTATTATTTAAAAGTTTTTCTCTTTTTGGAATTCACGCGAAGACGTATATTTATTTCTGAAAGGGATTTTTTTTCTACATTAGTTTTTATTTCGTTTTGGTTTGTTTCCAGAATTTATTTTTCAAGCAATGTCAATGGGTGTCATGAAAACGAGTTATTTTAAAAATGTGTTTTCCATCCTGATGGGTTTTTTCCAGCATTTGCTCTATAAATGTAATAAATAAGAGACTTGAAAAATGATTGATTTTATTCATGAGAAAATTGTAGATCAATGCTCCCCACATGTGGTAGGCTTGACCCACTTTATTTTACATAGAAGTATTTTTTAAGGGAAATAAAATCAGTTTGAAAAAGTCGAGAATTGCACGTCAAGCGTAGCAAACGCGGTGCGTTCATACTATAACGAAATTTTTAAAAATATTTAGATTTTGGTGTAATAGTATGCAGTACTTCGGATACAGTATAGTAGCTGAAACCTTATTGCGTCCCTGTCATATTATCTGCTTTCTATTGTGCAGAAAATAACTTGTAGTAAACCTCAGTAACGTACATCAATTTCGTAAAATGTGAAATTTTTTGATGTAATTAAAACGCGTCAAAAACAATGTTTTCCCCTATATCATTATGAAATGGAATACTTTTGTGCGGCTCTGTAAATTAATAACAAACACCTTTTCTACCGGAAATTATACAGAATGTATAATTTAGTATATATCTCATAGACTACATTTTATAGATTGTATACATTTCAGAGATATATTATAAATATATATTTCTATGATATATAATTTAGTATACATCATAGATTTCATTTCATAGATTCACAGATCAATTTTATTATGTTCAAAACGCTTCATAATTGACTTTTCCATATTCCTGTTTCAATTATTTGCATTAAACAAAGACTATTCGTCACCTGAGAATAATAGGGTTCTATCTATGTTTTTCAAAATTTGACTTCTCGATATAGAAAGGTTCTATTTGTGTCCATGAAGGCGTTTCTGGATTAAAATATTGTCATAATATAAAAATAATGTTATACCTAAATTATATATAACATCATTTTGATGTAAAAATGCCTTCATAAATACAAATACAACATTTCTACATCGAGAAGTCAATTTTTTCAAAAACACAGATAGAACCTTATTATTCTCAGGTGACGTATTGTTTGAACAAACTTCGCGATGAAAATCGCTGAATGCAATGAATTCAGGTTCAACATTTGAAATAACTGAGATCTAAAATAATGTCTAATATGAATGTGGATTTCATAATCCCTGCCACTTCGTTGATTTTCAACTTTTTGGTCTCAAAAAGGGTTGAGGATTCAGACAATATTATCTACTTTCATAGTCCTTAACGAAAATTAATTGCAAACAATTCTGGGAATTTATCGGATCGAGCCTGATTGGAAAGTGCGCACACTTTGACATCTACCTACATAACTCGAGTCACAAAATATTTTATTTAAATTTTTTTGAAATGCTCTTGAAATAATAATAAATAGAATGAAAAAAAAAAAAAAGGAGCTATTTTTGTTCCAGATAAAAGGCTAAAAAACCAGCCCTTTTCTCAACATTCCAGAGGAATTACTAATTACTGGCATAAATTACTGGCAGATATAAAGTATATAAAAAAAATAAATAAATACTTACGTGTTTCTAATGTCTTCTTGTACATAGCCTGAAAAAAAGAAAAAAGAAATTTATTATAGTAAAATTATTGAAGGTAAAGAAATATTCATAGAAATTATATGTAATAAATAATTATTTTGAATGATAAAATAAAACCCTCATGTAAAAACAGTTAAAAATCATTAATTATAGCATGAGAAGCGATTTTTTAAAACAAATTATAAATATTACAAAAAAGCCTGCTTCCCCCCGCCCTTTTTTAAATTTTTTTTTTTTTTGCTAATCTCTATGTTAATTTTATTCCTCATCCGTTATAGTGGATTTTTTGTGGCATTTAACTTAACATCTTCAGACCTGAGGTACACAAATGTGTATCCCCATTCTATTTCCTCATAAAAACTAAACTGTTCGAAATTTTTGCATTTTTACTTAACATCTATACAGATGAATGTTTTTTGCTTTAAAACAAAACCAATAAATGTCAGCACTGATGAATATTACCCCATAAAATAAATATTATTTTCATCCGAGTTTCGAAAATACCTTCAAGACAATGTGACCAAGAAAGTAAGAAATATTCAAGATTATTTAACTTAAATGCTTTGCATTAAAAGATTTTGAGGATTTGCTGATCATTTACTTGTCTAAAGACCTTAATTTTGTTATTGCATAAATTTATATTACCGATAGTTAAACTGATGTTTTAAAAGGATTAGTACTTTTATATCCATATTTGTAAACCTAAATTACCGGTCCCCTACTGATTTCATAAAAATAACTCTTTCTGTCATCTATGGTGTCATTTCAATTATGCAAAAACAATAAATATATATTTGTAGAGTTATTTTATGCTCAGGTCTGAAGAGGATAATGTGAGATACATTAAGTTTTATCCTCAATGTTAAAATGAATTTAATGTAACGCTAGTTCTATACATGTTGGTTGCTTATTTTTGTGGTATTATTTGATGCATATTAATCTAGTTAGAAAATTGTTATAAAAATGGCAAATGAAAAAAAAAAAAAAAAAAAAAAAAAAAAAGGGGTATAAAATGGGAAGGAATGGAATCATTTTCAAGCACCATTTTTTTAAGTATCGCGATCGCATGCAACTCGATTGTGAAAAATGAATTCGTTTGCACTTACAAAGGTTCTTCAGCATTTATTGTTGGCTGACCATCTAAAACAAAAAACAACGACAAATACTTCACTAATAGGTAAATAAAATAAGCAGTGTAAATAAATTAATAATGCGTTTAAAACTAAAATATTCTTTATTTTTATTTTATTTCTATTTATTTATTTATTTATTTTTGCTAATGTAAGTAGCAAAATGCTATTAATGCTTGGTTCTGGCATACGACGAACATGAAAGTACCAATTTCAATAAATTTCAAACTTTATTTAAATAAAAATTCATGTTTTCTACAAAAAAATTATTTAATGCATATTAATGAGTAATCCCAAAAATAACATTAAATGTAAAAATAAATAAATAAATAAATAAAATCTATTAGAGCTTTCGATTAAAATGATTTTCACTTATTTTCTCTAGACTGGGGAGTGCATTCTATGAGCGTGAGAAGCCGGGGTTGCACACCTAGTATTTTTAATAATAGCAGTCTACGAAAAGATCGTGAAAATGTTATCAGGTATTTTAGATAAAGTTAATGTTTTCAGGGAAAATATTGGCTCGGAAGGAAAAAGATTACAATGGAAAACACAGTAGAAATGTTTGAACCAGTGATAAAGTGTAAATAGATAAAAATCGTATTGAAGAAACTTTAGATTTTGTCTTTGTTCATAGTACACTTCTAAAACAAAATAGAGGAGCTTATGGTTATAACAAAATTACACAAATATTTACACCTATAAGTAACGTAAAAAAGAATTTCAAAGAATTCAAGCTTTTTTGCGATTTTTTAGGTCTTTTTTTTTCCCCTTGTATTGTGCATTACCACATATCCCTCATAGCATGCATGGTCACAATGACGTCACTGTGAGTCACTTTGGTCACATTACATTTGTGACGAAAATGCCACCACTCAGTGACGTCACATTGTGACTAAGATGTGACTTTCTAAAATTTTTTTTTAAAAATTACAAATATTCTTCAAAACATGTTATTTACTTTAAAAAACATGTTTCTGGCAATTTAAATATCGTCGTTTTTGTCACAGTTTCGTCACAATGTTAATGTCAAAGTAGTCACAAATGACACTCTTTTCACAAATTGGTCACATTGTGACGTCACAAAAAGCTCTAAAACGGCCACAACGACTTCACATTTTAGTCACGGTGACTTCACATCGACCTCACATCGACAATCGATGGTCACAAAGTCACAATGTGACTTCACAACGACGTTGCAGTGACGTCATCATGCTTTACGGGATGTTACTTTCCATTTCATGCCCATGCATGACAGTCTCACGCTGTTATCTTTCCGCGTTTTTTCTTACTCCCCTAATTTTTTTGAGTAGTGTACTTTGGACATGCGCTTCAGTAAATTTAATCTTTTCTTAAGAGAAATTACCATAAATTGTAGAGGCTAACTTCTATCTTACAAAGAGAGTATAGATTATAAGTGCGAGAGCTTTGTTTGATGTTAATTTGTGTGCGTAAAAGCAACGTCTGTTCTCCTTTTTTTTTTTTTTTTTTTTTTTTTTTTTTAATTTTCTTCAGTAAGTTTGTGGCTTTAAGAATCTGCGTTTTCTTTTTGCAATAGTTTCATGCTATGTTGGTCAGTCTGTGGGTTATGAAATAAGGGTTGAAATTTGGTATCGGTGGATACTAGTTCAAGTCCTGCCTGCCTCATCCAGGATCAGTGCTGTAGTTGGAAAAAATATTTGTGGGAACGCAACTGTTCATACATTATGATGCTATCGGATTTTTGCTAACCCAAAAGCCAATTTGAAACATTTAGCCAATTTTTTTTATAACAGTTATAATTATTATATTGAAGTTTTTATAGGAATGTAATTTGCTTTCATTCAATAAGAATAGGATAACTGGTGTTAGTTCAGAACCTTTGCCCCCTGAATACTAGGCCTCAGCACTGACCAAAAAAAAAAGAAAAAAAAATTGGCGGCTGTTAAAAAGGACTGTTTCAGCATGTATGCACTTTTAAAAAATCCGTCTTCAGTAGCCACAATTTTTTTTGTCAGCGCTCAGGCCTAGTATTCAAGGGGCGGTGGCAGCACGACAGCTTCAAAGCATATGATTGTCGAAATATATCCTTACTTGATAAGTTGAAACGGATCGTCTTAAAACTAGCAAAAAATAACATTTTGCTTGAAGAAAAAAAATGCGCTCAAATACGATTAATTTTTTTTTTTTTTTTTTTTTTTTTTTTTTTTTTTTTTTTTTTTTTTTTAATTAGAGTAACAAATTAAATATTTCTGGTTAATATAAGCACTGTCGAGGATTATAAGATTGAAGTCTCGTCTTTCAAGATTTGAAGCTTGCCACGTGTCCTGGGTTGTTTAAATTCTAGAGTTAGCTGAGAGCACCTGTCATTTTTGGTAAGAACGCATTTCGTCATAGTTCACTAAAATTCTACGAAAACCATATGTTAATAATACTTACAAGGAAGGTCTCCATACGGGCATACTCCAAAAAATCTGAAAAAATTACAGAATGTTCTTCTCATGAGGATACATACGTTTATAAAAAAATTTTCGGCGGAACCTCCGTTCCCTGTCCGTAAAAAAATAATGAAAATTTCGTTATTTAGCGATTTATCTTCGGTTGGCGATGAAAAGCAATTTCAAAAAATGTTTTTTTTTTTTATATGTTAAATACATTTCAAAGGAAAATAGTTTCATGTTCAACATGTTTAGATAAATTAAATATCTTTGTTTTTGTCAGTTTATGTTTGTTTTTAGTATAATTTCGTTATATTGATATTTATATGTATTTAATTTAAATTTAACCATCAAAATTTGAGATTTGAAACGAAATTCAAATTTGAATAAATTAAAATTGTTTCAAGTTCAAAGTCCAGTTGAGCATTGTCAATTGGATTCTGTTGCTATGGAAACATCTACATTTTATTGTTGAATACGCTTAAATGTATGAAAATAATTTTACTGAATAAGAATTTTTTATATATGAAAATATTTTTTTCCAGTAAGTTGAGTTACAGAGGTAAATTAAATAACTACGTATAGATTGAATATATTAGAAATAGAGATTGAAATATAGATTGAAATAATATATACATGTGCAATTTAATATATATATATCTGTATAAAATATATCAAACTCTCTCATTGTTTATGTTTAAATTCATCAAACACCATTTACGCGGATTCTAAAAATCCAAAAGTTATCATTTCAGTTGCAATAAAATCGTTTGCTTTTGGCGGGGAAAAGTACTGCTCGCCAAATCGAGTGACACTTTTGTCTTTTCACTCCAAATATTCAAAATTATTTTATTGTTTTACACATTTTCTTCTATAATTCCGCCGCTAATTTTCACTGATCCTTTATTACCTACATGAGTAGCTTAATTAGTATTTTTTTTTTTTTTTCAAAAAAATCTGAGTATGTCCAGTATGGAGACCTTCCTTGTTGGTGCCACTTTACATAAGTTTCGAATTTATGAGCTAATAAATTATTTTCAGTGACAGTAGTTTCGACACTGAAAACTTTATCGTTTGAGCAGCCGTATATAAGTTAATTTTAAACTTAATAATTTATTATTATTATTATTATTATTATTATTATTATTATTATTATTATTATTATTATTATTATTATTATTATTATTATTATTATTATTTTCTTTTTTTGTATTTTGAAAGTTGATTTGGAGATTAGAGTGCATTTTATTTAAAGTAGCATAAAGTAACTTCAGAAGCATCACTGCAGTTTTTACAGTGTTTTAAATTTTAAATATATGAGTGTGCAATTACATCGTTGCGAATTTGATAGTGTTGTCAGTTGTCACAAAATAAGAAATTTACATTTCAATTTCAGATTTACATTTTAACTGCATTTCAGGTTACTATTTTTTAAAATACCATCCGTAAATTCTGCTTTGTTATTAAATAAATCTGAAAAGGTTTCTTTTTTCATATTTTGTTTTATGACTATATGTACAAGTACAGTGAGTCCGCAGAATTTTAGCCATAGATTCAAGTATGCTGCCAGACAAATTTAGGTTGAGAAACATTGGTATGTATTATTCAAAAACATAATCTACATTCTATTTAAGGAATTATTTTAATTCTAAAATAACTTTGCATTACTTACCGCAGCGTAATAAACAAATCCAGTTGTTTTTAAAATGTTTGGATTGCTCATGTTTGTAAAAACTTCACAAACGCCATTTCCAGTATTTGAAATCCTATAATTTAAAACAGATTGAATATAAACAATTGAAAAATGTATGTCCTTATTTTCGTTGCAGTAAATTAAATACAATAACTAATTTATGAAATAAAAAAATTGTTATATAAGCGAGAACAAATTAAAGAGGAGGTATTAATTAAGAAAACTATTGGTTTTAAATTGAGGGTTTTCAACCATTCAATATCGAGGACAGCATCAATGAATTTTTAAAGTTTAGCGGGCCACACATAAGTCACTTAAGGGGGCTCAGCGCTTGATCGATATGGAAACACATGTAAACAGAGCTCTCGTTTCGAGTCCATATAAAAACAGAATTCAATGCAATATATTCAATGCAATTAATTTAAACTTTCTGATATTTTTAAGGTATGTTTGTAGCCTTATAAAATTATAAAATGAAGTACTTCAATGTAATATAATAAAAAATATCGCAAAATTTACATAATACAATTTTGGAAAAAAAAATTATGTGTTATATCACCATCTGTAAGATATCTAACGTTGAATTAACATAAGAACCTAATTTTTGCTTTTAAAATGATCAGGAAAATTTACTCTATAGAATGAAATAAGGCTATAACTATCATTCAAAAGAAAAAAAAAAAACATATTTAAAAAACTCTCAAATTTGAAAATAAAAAAACCCATAAAAAATACAATTTTTGTTCATTAAAAATACTCAAAATATTAAACTATCTAAAATATATTAATTCATTCTATAGATAATGATGTTATATGCATGCAAAAAATAAATAAATAAATAAATAAATAAATAAATAAAATAAAATAAAAAATAAAATAAATAAATAAATAAATAAATAAATAAAAATAAATAAATAAAATAAATAAATAAATAAATAAATAAATAAAAATAAAAATAAATAAATAAATAAATAAATAAAAACTAAGCCATTCCATCAAATAGTTACTTTTAAATATTACGGATAGTCGTCAAAAATCAAGTTTTGAGAAAACGTGACTTAAAGTTGAAATTATATGGGTGGGGCTTTGAAAGTGTTGATACATAAATGCTTATAACTCCGTTAAAAATGCAAATATTTTTATGCGGTTTTTTGCACTGAGTTCAGAATTGATGGGATAATCAAAATAGATAATAAAAAATCGATTTTTTAAAAAGTTTTCAAGCCCAGAGCCCCCTTAAAATAAGCAATAAATGTACATACGTCTACGTCATAAGATTACAAAAGCGGGTTTTGTATAATATAGGCGCAACAGAATTGCAGAGTTCTCATTCGATTCTTGATTGACATTTTATGTATTCATATTTGCATGCGATATTTAAATTTATCACGAAAGAAAATCTACAAATATCAAAATTATTAACTCTTTCGTGACGAAAGCCTTTTGCTTAATTTTAAATCTTTTACCACCAGGTTTTCAAAACAGAATTTTTTTTGTAATTTAATCGTGAAAATGTTTTGATTTAAGTAGGGCAAACAATACAATAAAAAATACTTGATGGGAAAAATGCAGAATTCGGAGCATTTTAAGGGGTGCGTATATCGCTCACTTGACCGCAAGGGGTTAAAAATCCATTTCGGCTTGGCCTATAGGCGGAGGTAGATTTCGAAGAGTTTTCATTTCAACAACAAAAAATAAAAAATTACTAACGATAAACCCAGTTTAACTACTTTATTTGGCCGCTTTTGAAAATTTTTTAATTTCATTTTTCTGTAAGAACTAATTTTATCAAAATCCTCTTAAACGAAATTCGGCTCAAATGCCCATTTTGAAAACATATTTTGAATATATATTCTGACTTTATTAAAAAATAGACCAATACGCACATTATATAATTCTTAAATAACAAAAAAAAAAAAAACTGTCAATTGAATGCGTTTGAGAGCAAAAATGAATTTAAAAATGAGTCATAAAATAACCGATTTGTTATTTGAATACACCCACAATTCTTCAATAAAAAGATCGCTTTGAGAAATCTTGTGCGAAGTGCCCAATTTGACAGCTTTTCAAAATATATATTTAGCCTTTATCAAAACACTGACCAATACAGCCCATTACACAGTTCCTAAATAACAAATAATTGTCAATTGAATGCGTTTCAGAGCAAAATCGAATTAAAAAATGAGTCATGAAATAACCAATTTGTTATTTGAATACATCCTCAATTCTTTAATCATAATCGCGTTGGGATATTTTTTTTTTTTTTTTTTTTTTTTTTTTTTGTGAAGTGCAGATTTTGACAGCTTTTAAAAAATATATATTTAGCCTTTATCAAAAAATTGATGAATACGCACATTATATAGTTTCTAAATAACAAAAAACTGTCAATTGAATGCGTTTGAGAGCAAAATTGAATTTAAAAACAGCCACAAAATAACTAATTTGTTATTTGAATACATCCTCAATTCTTTAATCATGATCTCTTTGGGAAATTTTGTGTGCCCATTTTGGCAACCTTTTTTGAAATATATTCTGCCTGTATCAAAAAAACTGGCCAAACCGTCTCATTATATAGTTCTCATTATATAGTTCCTAAATAAGAGGACCTGTAAATTGGATGCGTTTGAGAACAAATGTGGATTTAAAAATGACTCAGAAAAAACGCAATTTATTATACTTCCTCAATTTTTCAATCACTATTACTTCGGAAAATTCTGTTCAAAATACCCTCTTTGGCAGCCTTTTTAAAAACTATCTTCTGCCTTTATCAAAACATTGGCCAATACGTCACATTATATAGTTCCTAAATAAGACGATCTGCCATTTGGATTCGTTTAAAACCAAAAAATGAATTTAAAAATGAGTCAAAATATAAGCAATTTGGATTTAAGGGTTTTTTTTCTCCGACTCCTATTTTTGTTTAATTTATTTTTGATATAAGAATTGGTCCTATGAAAAACTTGTTAGTATGAAAGTTGTAGATATTATTGAAAAGATGTAAAATAAATTTAATTAGATTTGATTGCTTAAGAATTGAGTAAGTTATGGATTTTTTTCTTTTTTCTCCCCCTTTTTCTTTTCGTTTTTAATTTTTTTCATCGGTAAAAGTTCGTCCTATCAAAAACTTGTAAATACAAAAGTTTTAGATAGTGTTGATTACATTTATAAAAAATTTAGTTGGATTTAATATCTTGAGAATTGATGACGTTATTAATTTTTTTCTCCCCCAAATCTTGTTTTTTTCTCCCCTTGAGCCCATTTTTAACTTTATCAAAAATTTGTCATGCATAAACTTTTAGCCCATTTTTGAGAAGTAATATAAACTTAAAACTGATTCGATATCTATTTTAATTAAGAAGTTATCGCGTTTTTTCAGTTTTCACAAAATCCCTCCCTAATTCCACCCCCTTGATCCGATTTTGCCCATTAGCGAACTCGACCGAGATTTTATGCCCTTGATTTTATGTAAAAGTTTGAAGAAGATCTGAGCATAATTATGGAAGTTATCGTGTCAAGAAGAAAGTGAAATATATATAGATAGATAGATAGATAAACTTTTTTACTGATGGTAGTTTTGGGGTCTAGGAGTCATGATCGGTGTAGGTCTGCAAAAAAATTTCAGAAATTCCAACATGGGAGAGAATGCAATAAGTAGTATTTCATACGAAATCTACCTAATATTTCATATGAAATCTACCTAATAATGGAAAATGAGAAAGATGAAATGAATCTAAAATGAATCCGAAATAATCAATAATAAAATTAATCTCAAACGAGTGAAAGACTTTAGTAAAACTACATCATAACAACAGACGATATATAATCAAGTATTACACGTAACTTAGTAACTGAGTATTACTATGTATTAAAAATATTTAAATATACTTTTAACTTTTATTTTGTAATTGTGATGCATTTTATAAATAGTTTACACATGTTTTATTATCAATATTTTATAATATGCATATCCATGATGGGTTAGTATATTACTGTGACCTCCAACGCCTAGTTTATTATAGTTATAACACATGATACGCCAATTTTGGAAATATATTTTTTTTTCTTTGTCAATTACATATTGTTATCGTGTATTTTAAGAAAGTTCATCAGATGGTTTTTATCGTAATTTCATAATTTTTGGTAAATATTGTATGTTTCAATGATTTTATTTTTAGAAAATTCACATATATATGTATATATATACTATAAATTAATTTAGCTTATTTCATTGTTATATTCGCCATTTTAAGGAAAACGGCTTAGCCCAAACGTTGGTCCAGAAGCACATCTGTTGCGAAATCTTACACCTCCCTGGATTTAATTCAGACGATGCCCGTTGTGAGAATAAAGTACAATAAATTATTGTAACGCAATACTTTTTTATAATAACATAATGCTTTGTCTTAAGTATAGTTCATGGAAGTTATTTCTACCTGACGCAAACACATGATGGTGTTTGCTGGCATTTTCCTAAGCAGCTGGCTACTTCGATTCTTTCTGGTATCCGATGGATTCCAACGCCTTTCTCTCTTTTACCACTTGTCTTAATGTAAGACATTGGTGTAGCAGCAATCTGAAAGGGAAATATATGTCCATGTATTTAACATATGCTAACGTAGATTTCAAAGTTCTCAAATTTTAAAATTAGGAAAAAATATCAATTTTGAAATTGTCCATTTAACAACCTAAAAGTATTATGAAATTAATGAATTCAATAAAGGAATTTTAATTCAAAAGATAATAATATAAAAGGTTTTTAAACCTTCTACTTTGGATAAAGTGACTAAACGTTCTAGTTACATTTTATGAAAAAACACTCTCTTTTACGTCATAAATGCTTTCCAATGGGTTTTAAAAAATGGAGCTTTAAAAAAGGGAAAAAAAAGTCTCTGGCGATTCCAGAAAAAAACTAATTTACATTATTTCACCATATATAAATAAACCCCTGAACAAAACCTTTGACTGATCAGTAGATGCGCTAAAAATTTTCCCAAGAGCAGACGTGCAAAACGTTAACACAATTGTTTCATTTTGTTACACTGTTGCAAATGTAAGATATTTTATAATACTAATACAATAGCTAAGTTAGCTAAGCAATTATAAATATCAATTCAGAAAATTAAATTTTGATAATATTTACATCTAGAACCCCCCAGAAACACAATGTTTAAAGAAGCTAAGTAACTTAATGGAACAATAAGATTATTTCATTAAAAAAAAATAAATAAATAAATAAATAAATAAAAAAAATATGTCAAGCATGTTTTAATGCAAGAAGGCAAATATAAGATCTTTTACATTGCAAAAGAAATATTATTCCCAAAATTGATTTAGTTTAATCTTCTATATTTTTCTCAATACATATATATACACTTGGTGTCCAAAAGTTAGGCATAATTAATAATTAAGTAAGTAATGAAAGAAATATAAATCGAAATGTGGTGAAACTCCACGTGTGTAAACAAAATAGTACGCGTCATATATTTTCGCGAAGAGTTTTCTCCGAAATTGAACAGGGGACCGTCAACAAATTGAAAAAGAACGAAGATCTTTTGGATAACCCTGTCAAAAGTAATGTAGCAAAAGCGTTCAAACTGCACATTATGATTAAGTGGCTTATTGTAATGTACTGTGATTATTTTTATAAGGATAGCATTCATAACTCGTAAAGAAATTAAGGTTTTTATAAAAACAGTCCTAAGTTTTTTGCTTATAATTTGCAGAGTTCTTAATATAAAATAATGTTCTTTTCTAAAAATATGACAAACATCATTGTACACAATACCCTGTCATCAGAATTTAAAAATAATAAAAATTATATGACAAATGAGCAGGTTTACTAAATAATTTTTTACTGCGCATGCGTGAACGCTATTAAAATTTCATTTGCATATTATGTTAGTTAAATGTGTAGAGCAACTTTTGTTAAAGTCTCAAAAACATAGATTAAAAATTCTGAAATTTATCGTTGATAGAATGAGATCAAAATATTTTATTCCCTAATGAAGCAAAAAGATGAGGGGCTGTATCCATATTCCATTGTTTCGTGCCTAGACAATATTGCACGTACAACTGTATTTGGATAAAACCCCTGATATTTTGCTTCCTTTTAGGAATAATGGATTTTGAGTTGATTCTATAGACGATAATTTTCAGAATTTTCAAGCTATGTTTTTGAAACTTTTACAGAAGTTGCTCTATACATTTAGGTAACACAATATGCAAATGAAATTTTGATATCGTTGACGCATGCGCAATGAAAAATTATTTACTAAACCTACTCATTTTTCATACAATTTTTATTATTTTTAAATTCTGATGACAGGGTATTGTGTACAATGGTGTTTGTTATATTTTCAGAAAAGAACATTATTTTATATTAAGAACTCTGCAAATTATAAGCAAAAAACTTAGGACTGTTTTTATAAAAACCTTAATTTCTCTACGAGTATGAATGCTATCCTTATAAAAATAATCACAGTACATTACAATAAGCCACTTAATCATAATGTGCAGTTTGAACGCTTTTGCTACATTAGTTTTGACAGGGTTATCCAAAAGATTTTCGTTCTTTTTCAATTTGTTGACGGTCTCCTGTTCGATTTCGGGGAAAACTCTTCGCGAAAATATATGACGCGTACTATTTTGTTTACACACCTGGAGTTTCACCACATTTCGATTTATATTTCTTTCATTACTTACTTAATTACCAATTATGCTTAACTTTTGGACACCAGTGTATATATTTAAAACAGAAAGAATTTTCCCAATGTACAAATTTTTCTTTTGACCTTTTGGCAAATCCTATTTTGTATCATTTAATAATTTTATCTATACAAATATATAAAAAGTTTATCTCCTTCTTCTGGATCTCTCTAAAATTAAGTGGTAAAAATAATCCTACTGCTCATCAAGGGGTCAATATATGATTAACTTTTTTCCATTTCTTCTTTTAGCCGATTCAAGTTAAAATGTGACGGAATCAGATCGGGTTTCATTTGACGAATTTATTTATTTTATTTATTTATTTATTTATTTATTTTGTGTGTGTCTGTTTCGGGTCAGGTTACGCCGGACCCTCCGGACTCTGTCATAGAGATGTTGTTTGAATATTTTACTCAAATCATATTCTACTGCAAGTATTTTATTAAGCTTAAATACTCAAAGGTCATCCGATAGCTTCAGCGATATCTCCTAATGGACAACACGTTGAATACAATATTGTCTTCGAGTTCATTTAAGCCCTGTAAGTGAATGATAAATGGAATACACATCATATTCTACTACAAGCATCTTGTAACATTAAGGGGACAGTGGACCTTTATTTGAGCAAAATCGTCTATAGCAAATCCGTCGCAAAAAGGTCTATTTCTGTGATATAATAGTACCAAAACAGTTTTTTCTTATTAAAATATCATTTATGAAGTAAATAATAAAGGTAAGTGTATTTATATACTTTAAATCTGTTTTTCTCAAAACTAATTTTCAGCGTTTTCAGATTTTTTACATACTTCTTGTGCGATTTCTTGATCAATATTTATGAAATTGATACAGAAGTATCCTGATATTGTTTAAAAAGAAATTGTGTAAGCTTTTTAAAATTCGTCTTCATTAAGATAGTCAAATTTGATTTTTTACTTATTAAAAGGCAAAATTTTGATGAAAATCGATATGGAATTTAGAAAAAATCTGTAAAATATTAACTATTCAATAGATTAAAAAATCTTACACAGATTTGTTTATAACACAGTTTTAAGTGATAAAAATATAAAAGCAAGAAAACATCTTTAAATTAAGACACGAGGAACATTTTAAGATTTCGTTTAAAAAATTAATTTTTTGAAAAATTAAAATTTTTTTAAATAAGATTGGAAATTTTTTTGAAGGTGTTTTGTTTTTGTCTACATGTTTTTGGTGAAATGTATATATGCACAAAATTTCATACTGCTGTGATGAAAAAAAAAATCGTCTGCGTCTTTTTAAGCTCGTATACCAAAGGGTCATTTGATCGTTCCAGGGCTATTTTCATATATTGATGAAAAAATTATGGGAAACTTTTCTGTTTTGTAGAAATTTCTTTCAGAAATAGTCAAGTGAAAAATACCACGGGGTGTAAGTTAGGCGAGCTAGTTACAATTATATATATAATTATGTATTTGTAATTACATTAAAAAAGAAACTTTCTAAAAAGACTACACGAGTAAAATATAATGTGTTTCTTACTGTTCCATGGAAGCAGAGGATCAAACCAATGATCGTTGTCAAGTTTGACACTTTCGGATTCATTGTATTTGATCTAAAAGAAAGAGAGAGATAGAAAATGTCAATAATAACATTTGTATCCAAATAACACTAAAAGAAACATTTCAAAATTCTGAATGTAAATAATAGTCCAGACATAGGGGGAAAAAAAAGGATCACTTTGCTGCTGGAAATCATCGTACAAAAATTCGATTGGTACCATAATCGATTTGTAATAATGTCTACTAATTACCCTCTTTTTGCAATGTTTTTATCATATTATGAGAGTAAAACATCAAATTTCAACTTACAAGTATTTATTAATGACGTAAGCATATTTTTAATGCTATAAAAAATGTAATTTAATATTTTAAAAATTGTTAATCTAAGGAAATACCTAAGTAGATACAGCATTGTTATAATAGCAAAAGCAAATTCAGAGGATTTCGAGACGTAAAGATAAATAGCAAAACTTTATTGTGTGCTTAAAAAAAAATCATGATTGCAATATATATTTTTTTTTACTCTATATAAAGAATCAAAGACAAAATAAGGATAGTTACAGATAGTTACCTGATAAATAATAATTTCTTTCTTTTGCGTCAGTCAGCTTCTATTGTTTTTTCCCCTTTATGCTTCTCTTCAACTTATTTTTTTTTTCACCTCTTATATAAATCTTGAACTATGTTTTTCAAAGAATTAGCTCCATTTTTCATTTAATCCAAGCTTGAAGGGTGGGGGAAGGTGCTGAATAGATTTCGAAAAGATTTCGAATAGATTTTGCCCCCTATTCGAAAGGGGGCCCCTTTCGAATCATTGCAACGTTATTCCAAAGAATCTGATGGTCACTTATATGTGTATATATAATGCATAAACATATTTTCGCACCTTGGATATAAATAGAAGAAAATTCTTGTCAATTCTAAATTAAATGCCTTAATTAATAAAAGTACACTTTTTTTTCCTCCTTAGTACAGAACAAAACTTTTTTATATAACTTTAGAAATTTGTTATATTACCTTAACATTAATATAATAATTTCAACATATGGAAGAGTTGGAATTATAAAAAGAAAGCATATATTTTATAATTTAATGTATGGATTTGGGGGCCCCTTAAGATCCGAGGCCCACTGGCAAAGTCCCGATTTGCCCATGGGGTAATAAGGGCCTGAGTCAAAGAGCCGACAGCACAAAACTCTAAGCAATCAAGCACAAAAAAAAAAAAAAAAAAAAAAAAAAAAAAAAAAAAAACTTTATTTTCTGGAAGAGTAGAAATATCTAATCATCCATGTCTGCCGGAAGTGAAGTGGTGCATAAGCCAAACATTGATACCAGTAGTGGTTCACTCGTACGTTCATCACTGTGCTTGTTCTGCAAACAAAGGTATGAAAACAGTTAAAACTGGGAGTAGGAAAACACAATGTTAAACCTATGAGTCAAAATTTTCTGAAAGTCAAAGTCAATCTAGTCAAAATTTTTTGAATTAAAATTAAAGTAAAACCATTGAAAAAGACATGTTCCAAGTTTCAATAATTTATCTTTAGTAGTTCTCGACTTATTATTTTAAATAGGAGAAAGTGTGAAAAAATTTATCGCGAAGAAAAAGGCATTTTCACAAGAAATCGTTTTTATAACAACAATTGCTTGAAAGTTAAATTTTGAAAACGAAACAAAACATAAAAATTAATACTTCTTGTTCCAATTAAGATGGAAACATCATTTAAATGTCATTTTAAGCAGAAAAAAAAATACAACAAAATTTTTAATGCTACCTTTTTTTTTAATAGAAAATTTGAAGATTTTTGTGTCCCGGAATCCCCTTAAATAAATAAATAAATTAAATTAATATTTGATTTTCAGGCACCTGTATATTAATTGCTAACTTTTTTAGGTAATAAGAATGAGAATAAGACTAAATATGTTAGAAATATTCCCGTTGTTAAGCAGGGAAAAAAAAAAAAAAAAAAGATTAGAACGATCAATCAATTTTAACTCGACATTTAACTGATTATTAATCCACTCATTTCATATATTAAAATAATGGCTACTTGTTCAAATAAATATGAGAATCTATTGTCATGTCACTGCAGTGTGACCTCTGTCCATACCGTTAGAGGTCGCTGTAAGTGATGAGCTATCTTATTAAACTTAACGAGATGACTGCCTGGCCGGTTTCTACGGTCCGTTGCACTCCATACTAATTTCCTTGATGGCCTGCCTTGTTATGGTCAAGTGTGTGTGACCACAGAAAGTAATCTTGCGATGGTTATCATAAATATTTTGCACCAAAAGCATTAACTTATCAATTCAAAAACTTGATAATCAGAATGTTCTCGTCAGAATTTTTTTTTTCTTGGCTAGTTGCGAGGCAAGATGGATTGTTCACAAACGCCTCCACTTTATTCTGCCATGCATACTGAAAATATTTTTTTAGAATATTCATACAGGGTCATTATGCAATCACTCAATAGTAGATCGAGTCATATTCAGCCAATTGGAAGAAAATAGTGTATTAGCTATGACAATAAATTCTTATAAATAGAAATATACGGAGATTTATCATTAGTTATTTTATATTTGTCAAATTTTGTCATTATATAGTTATTAGTATATTAAACAAGTTGGAAATTGCACGTCAAGCGTAGCAAATGAAGTGCTTTCGTACTATAACTAAGTTTTAAAAATATTCAGATATTGGTATAGTACTTCGGATACAGAACAGTATCCGAAATTTCTTATATATCCCTATAAATACTAATCTGATTTTTGTTATACTGGAAGTAACTAACAACAATATTAAACAAGTTGGAAATTGCACGTCAAGCGTAGCAAATGAAGTGCTTTCGTACTATAACTAAGTTTTAAAAATATTCAGATATTGGTATAGTACTTCGGATACAGAACAGTATCCGAAATTTCTTATATATCCCTATAAATACTAATCTGATTTTTGTTATACTGGAAGTAACTAACAACAATATTAAACAAGTTGGAAATTGCACGTCAAGCGTAGCAAATGAAGTGCTTTCGTACTATAACTAAGTTTTAAAAATATTCAGATATTGGTATAGTACTTCGGATACAGAACAGTATCCGAAATTTCTTATATATCCCTATAAATACTAATCTGATTTTTGTTATACTGGAAGTAACTTGTAATAAACCTCAGCAATGTATACCAATTTCATAAAATGTGAAATAGTTTAATATTATTAAAATGAACCCCAAACAATGTTTCCCTCTATACCATTATGTAATAGAATACTTTTGTGTAATCCTGCAAATTAATAAAAAATGTCCTTTGAACCAAAAATTGTACAGAATCTATAATTTAGTATATACTTCATGGATGCATATCAATTTTATTATGTTTGAAAGAGTGTAACACCATTAAAATGAACTTGAAACTTTTTTTCCCCACTGGCCGTAATGCAACGGAATACTTTTGATTGTCCCTGTAATTAAACTATGCATCCGATCTTTATAAAATTTGATATGACTCGATAAAATTAAACAACAATTATATATTTTAAATTTCAAATAATACGGTTGGGTAGTTTTTGCTCTGTGATATGCGGACAGACGGGCGGACTGCACGACGACTATACGTGCTACGTATATTTACACAATTACGAACGCACCTGAAAAGGAGTATATATATATATAATATTAAAATCGACTGTCTGTTTGTATTTCAGAACTACTCCTACTGGAATATGGAACGCAATACAAAGAAAGTTAACACCAGCTATTCGCATGGATCTAAGAATGGTGTAAAAACCCAGGGACGTAGCTACAGGAGGGGAAGGGAAAGGAGGCAACATCTCCCACATTTGGAAGGGTCATATACACTCGGTAATGTCACTTTTGTTCAAAAATTTCATCATTTTTTGCTACATTTTTCCCCTTCTAAAAATTTTTTGAAAATATACTAAAGAATTTATTGGAAAAAAAATAAAAACATATTAAAAAATATTATTATTATTTAAATTAGTAACGTTCTACTCTTTGTATTTTGCTATTTTTCTTTCGCTCTGAGTCAATTGCAATTTTACTTTTCAGCTATTTTCTCATAAAAAACATGTCGGAAACAAACTTTTGTCGTATTACTTGTAGAGCCATAGCGACCGCTCTTCCCATGTCTCTCATTTGGGGAAAGGGGGTGGGAGGAAAGTGTCGAAACCTGGGCCGAACGGCTTTACCGATCTTATATCGGAATTCGGTTAAATTTTTAAAACTAACTAACTTTTAAACTGCACTATACAATCATCTTTTACTCATTTATTTTTGGACTTGTCACCGACTTTGTACGCAGCTGAGATAAATAAAAAACACCTGAAAACTCGGCATATTCGAATTTATAAGATTTTGTATATTTAATCTAGGAATGCCCAAATATTTAGCATCTATTTGGTATTTGGCCTCGTCGGCTATGTTACCGAATATGCGGTAGGTCGAATATCGAACTCTTCGGTTAAGCCGAATATTTGGCTTTGCCGAACATCAAATTATTCAGCCTGACAAATATTCTGTTTAGCCGAATATTAAACCCTCAGAGTTTTAACTTTTGAATTACTTCCTAACATTTTTTTTGTAACTTTTAGCAAAGTTTTTCTAAAGATGGCAACTGTTTAACATTCCAAATTTAAATAATAATAATATTCACGAATACCATTTAAAAGAAAGGGAGGATCATTTTATATTGGCAAACAAAAATTTGATATTGGCCAATATCGTTTTACTGGTAGAAAACAACAGAAAAGTAGTTAAGCATACATTATGATTAATCTGATTTAAATCACTAAACTGAACTAGTTTTCCAAAAAATTTCTTCCGAAAGCACTCCCTCTTACCCCTGTATTTAAACGCATAAAAATTAAAGTATAAGCGATAAGCGATATTTTTTTCTTTAAATTTTTAGCAGCGTGGAAGTAGTTAACACATTTATGACGATGGTAATGCCCGTAATGAAATAAATAGATTTTTTTCATTAGTAATAACAAAAAAAAAAAAAAAAAAAAAAAAAAAAAAAGAGAGAGAGAGAGAGAGAGAGAGAGAGAGTGAGGGAGACGAAAAAGTAAGTCTAAAGTAGGTCTAAAAAAGATTTGCATGCGAACATCAGTTATTTCCCTGTAAAACTACTTTTTCAGTCAGTAAACGCTTATCGCGAAAAAAACAATACTTCTCTTCTCTTCCATTCCCTGTTCCAATATTTGATTTATTTTTAATTGAAACTCCCAGAAAACACCACATTTTTTGTGAAAAAAATGTTCTTTTTATTTTCTCTTGAATTCATGTGTAATACAACCTACATTATAAACAAAATTTACTTCATCACTAAAGCTGATATCATCGATGGTGGTAATGACTTGCGTTATGGCTTTAATTTTTGCTTTTGTCGCACGTACATTAGCTTATAAACTTTGCAATAACTTTTTTTTTTTTTTTTTTTTTTTTTTTTTTTTTTTTTACACAACCGAACAGAACAAAAAATGTACTTTAAATTCAAATTTGTCTGAAAACTGTAATTTAATTTAATAACATTTCTTTAAATAATTTCCAAATACAAATTTAAAGAATATATAACTATATCAACAATAAACATTTGTTTATTAATTCCTTAAAAGTTTTGTATGTATACAGCAGGGCTGTCCAATGCAGTGCCCGCAGGCGCCACGGCATTCTTTAAAAGCTTTCTTGGCGAACCTTAAAGATTTCCTTATTCCTTTTTTTAGAAATTAGATTGTAGAGGATATTTTCTTTAAAACCATTAGTATTTACATCAAAGATATTTCTAAAATCTCTGAAAGTGATTTCTCTGCATGAAAAAGCAAAAACATATTTTAAAAAATTAATCATGTCTTTTTGCATGGCTTGTAGATTTTTCTTATATAAGTTTATGCAATGTAATTATAATAAATGAATTTTTAAAAATTGGCAATAACTTTTTTAATGAAATAAAATTTAGGATAATGAACGTTTCTATTCTCCTCCATGCATGAGAGTTCAGGTTTTTCTTTTATTACGCAGTGCATTGTCTGGCTGGTTAGATAACATACGTTTGAAATTTTAGATATTTCTTTTTCATTTTGTTTAGAAAAATCAATAGAATCATATGAAATGATTTTCGTCGATGAAGACTTTTCCAAGCCTTCTCTATGAAATCAGCCAATGGATTGATCACTATCCTATAGGCTTTTATTTTTTATTTATTTATTTTTTCGTATTTTTTTACAGTATTAAACTCACGAATCCAAAATCAACCAAAGAAAATTAAATTTTCACACCTTAAAAGAAAAAAAAAATTGATTTCCTTGTTTTTTTTTTTTTTTTTTTTTTTTTTTTTTTTTTTTGTTTAACTAAATGTGGGATCAAAGTTTCTGACATCTTCTCTTTAACAAATTTTTTTAGATCGGTCCTTCGCAGAAAATTGCATGATTCAAAACTTACTACGATTTATGTTTTTTTGAAGATTGTTTTTATTTGGAACTTCTGAATCGTTGGTCTTATTTCATTTACATAATATAAAAAGTGATATCTCTATGTCGTGTGTTTTCAATCCCGTACATAATAGTGCCATTCATTCTTTGCTAAGACCTGAGGTTCGTCCCTGCTTACTGAAACATTGGTGATTGGATAGACCTGTGAGCATAAACGAAATTAAAACGCAGACTGCTTAAACCTATAAAATTTAATCAATTTCAAAACTTTATTATTTATATAGGGTATTCACTCTCTGTGGTGGCCAATGGCTAATTCCTAAACCATTAGTCAGAGACATATATTTCCAATTACAAAAATGTTTTAAATGATGTAAAGAAATATTTTAAAACTAATTCGGGTGAGTATATATTGTTAAAATAGTAGAAATATGTAAAAACAGGTCCCATATGTGACATGGAATGACCCTAAATATAAAAATCCCTCGGCTTGGCCTATAGGTGGGTGTAAATTTCGAAGAGCTTTCATTTCAACAACAACAACAACAACAACAAAAAATATTATTAGCGATAAACCCAGTTTAACTACTTTATTTGACCATTTTTGAAAAATTTTTTATTTTATTTTTCTGTAAGAAATTATTTTATCAAAATCATCTTAAACGAAATTCGGCTCAAATGCCCACTTTGAAAACATATTTTGAAATATATTCTGACTTTGTTAAAAGATCGACCAATACGCACATTATATAATTCCTAAATAACAAAAAACTGTCAATTGAATGCGTTTGAGAGCAAAATTGAATTTAAAAATGAGTCATAAAATAACCAATTTGTTATTTGAATACATCCACAATTCTTTAATTATGATCGCTTTGGGAAATTTTGTGCGAAATGCCCACTATGACAGCTTTTTTTAAATATATATTTAGCCTTTATCAAAAAACTGACCAATACAGCCCATTACACAGCTCCTAAATAACAAATAATTGTCAATTGAATGCGTTGGAGAGCAAAATTGAATTTAAAAATAAGACATAAAATAACCGATTTGTTATTTGAATACATCCTCAATTCTTTAATCATGATCGCTTTGGGAAATTTTTTTTGCGAAGTACCCACTTTGACATCTTTTTAAAAAATATATATTTAGCCTTTATCAAAAAATTGATAAATACGCACATTATACAGTTTCTGAATAACAAAAAACTGTCAATTGAACGCGTTTGAGAGCGAAATTGGATTTAAAAATGAGTCATAAAATAACCAATTTGTTATTTCAGTACATACTCAATTCTTTCATCTTGATCGCTTTGGGAAATTTTGTGCGAAGTGCCCACTTTGGCAGCCTTTTTAAAAATATATTCTACCTTTATCAAAAAACTAGCTAATCCGTACCACTATATTGTTCCTAAATAAGAGGATCTGTAAATTGGATGCGTTTGAGAACAAAAATGGATTTAAAAATAACTCAGAAAAAACGCAATTTGTTATACTTCCTCAATTTTTCAATCACTATTACTTTGGGAAATTCTGTTCAAAGTACCCTTTTTGGCAGCCTTTTTTGAAATATACTCTGCCTTGATCAAAACACTGGCCAATACATCACATTATATAGTTCCTAAATAAGAGGATCTGCCATATGGATGCGTTTAAAATCAAAAATGAATTTAAAAATGAGTCAGAATATAAGCAATTTAGATTTGAGGTTTTTTTTCTCCAACTCCAATTTTTGTTTAATTTATTTTTGCTATAAGAATTGGTCCTATGAAAAACTTGTTAATATAAAAGTTGTAGATATTATTGAGAAGATGTAAAATAAATTTAATTATAATTTATTGCTTAAGAATTGAGTAAGTTATGGGTTTTTTTCTTTTTCCTCCCCCTTTTTCTTTTCTTTTTAATTTTTTTCATCGGTAAAAGTTGGTCTTATCAAAAACTTGTAAGTACAACAGTTTTAGATAATGTTGAGTATATTTATAAAAAATTTAGTTGGATTTGATATCTTAAGAATTGACGAAGTTATGAATTTTTTCCCCCAAAAACACTGTTTTTTTCGCCCCTTGAACCCATTTTTAACTTTACCAAAAATCTGTCATGTATAAACTTTTAGCCCGTTTTTGAGAAGTAATATAAACTTTAAACTGATTCGATATCTATTTTAATTAAGATGTTATCGCGTTTTTTTGGTTTTCACAAAACCCCTCCCTATTTCCACCCCCTTGGTCCGATTTTGCGCATTAACGGACTCGACCGAGATTTTATGCCCCTTGATTTTATGTAAAAGTTTGAAGAAGATCTGAGCACAATTATGGAAGTTATCGTGTCTAGAAGAAAGTGATATACACCGATAGATAGATAGATAGATAGATAGATATATAAACTTTTTTACTGATGGTAGTTTTGGGGGTCGAGTCATGATCGGTGTAGATCTGCAAAAAATTTTCAGAAATTCCAACATGGGAGAGAATGCAATAGGAAGTATTTCATACGAAATCTACCTAAAATATCATTTCTCGTTTCTAAAAGTTCTAATAGAAACTGCTGACAACTCGTTTTTGATCCCTTCCCCCCATTGTATGTATTATGCCATATTCAATTTATCTATGTTGGAATATATATATATATATATATATATATATATATATATATATATTCTGAAGATACAGTTAAGGAAAGACTCAAACATCCTCTCCATTTTAGAATTTAATAAAATTACTAGGATATATTAATTAGTCACATGTCTGTTCTCGAACCGTAAATGTGTATTTAAGTAAACGGAATTTATAGTATAAGAGCTTCAAAAAATGAATAAACTTCTAATACGGATATTTAAAAATATACAACATAAAATAATTAGAGAATGAAAAAAAATTAAATGATTATTTCCAATATTTTTTTTTTTTTTTTTAAGAAATAAATGCTTTAAACCATGATTTTTAAGAACAGTATCAGTTATGATAAAAGTTCTATCCCCGAAAATTATGGTTACATTTACATTAAATTAATCTTTTACAATTTATGTATTATTGGGAGTGCATTCTAAAAAAATTCAGACCCCCCCCCCCCCTCCCGGAAAATATATAGGCAGAAAAATTTATGTCTGTTCTACATTTTTTTCCATAAAACTTTCGTTTTGACATTCCTTTCATTCCAAGATGGAAATTTTCCGTTATTCAAGCGGAAATTTTCTGTTTTTCTTAGTAATGTGAGCAAAAGCGCAACATATTTTTTATAGGTCTAAATGATATTTAAGGTCATTGTGCTTAAATGCAACGCAATACCTCATAGTTTTGCCACATTTAGGGTGTAGTTAACATTTTATTAAATAAATATAGATTTTTACTAAGTAGAGAAATATTGAATATTGCACCTTTTAGTTCAAAACTAGCTTGTTTTGTAGAAATTGAATCATTACCTGTAAGGCTAAAGTTTTTGTAGTGTAAGTCGCACAGTTGATAAATGTTATGCTTGTTGCCACTGTTAGTTTCGAAAAGTTTGCTTGGCCTTATTTAACAAGTTGTAAATTACACGTCAAGCATAGCAAATGAGGTGCATTCGTACTATATCAAAGTTTTAAAAGTATTCAGGTCTTGGTGTAATAGATATACAGTACTTCGAATATAGTATAGTGACTGAAATCATTTGTGTCTCCCTGTAAATACTATCTGCTTTCTATTGTACAGAAAATAACTTGTAGTAAGCCTTAGCAACGTATATGAATTTCATAAAATACGAAATAGTCTAATATAATTGAAACGCGCCTCAAACAAATGTTTCCCCTTATACCATTAAGTAATGGAATACTTTTGCGAGGCCCTGTAAATCAATGAAAAGTATTCTTTGCACTATAGATTGCACAGCAATTCATTTTAGTATGTACTTTATAGATGCATAGCAATTTTATTATGTTCGAAAGAGTGTAACATCATTAAATTGCACTTGATATCATTTTTTCTCATTGTAAATAATGTAACGGAATACTTTTGGTTGTCCATGTAATTAATTTATACAGCCAATTTTCATAAAATTTGAAAAGAATAGACAAAAATATGCAACAATTATATATTTTAAATTTCAAACGATTCGGTTGGGTTGTTTTTGCGTTGTTATATGCGGACAGACAAACAGACGGATCAGACGACGACTATAGTTAGTACGTATTTATACGTACTTATACGATTTCACTTTACTAAACAATTAAAACAAGAAGGGATAGTACATTTAAAATACTGTCCCACGAATATGATGAAGCTGATGTGTTAACTAAACCAACACCCAAACTTGTTTTCCAACTCCATAGAGATAAGTTGAAACGGTACGAAAATGGAACTTCCGAAATTAAGGAGGAGATGATGGAAATAAATCATTAATTAATTTATTTGGGTTCCATAATCACATCAAAACAACACAATAAATTCATTTTTACTTAATTTCGCATAAACTTGAAGAACTTACGAAATATTGTGAAATCATTTTGACAGCTGAAATGAGACTATAAAAATTTGTAATTTCAATTTGTGAAACATCGTTTATCCCATGATCTGAAAAAGACTATTATATATTTATTTCTGAACTGATAAACTTTTAATAACTGTTTTTTAATATTATTCTTTAAATGGAAATGTATACGATTTTGTTCTTATTCTACAACATGTAATTGCCTTAGATGGAGAGCGTAAAAAAAAAGCTCTCATATTAAAGAATTAAAATGCCGGTTAATTAAATCTTTTATCAATAATAATCACATTAATTTCAGATATATATTTTCAAGATGCATCATGAATTAAGGAATAATTATTACACATAAAATTAGATGATCTACATATCTATTTTTTTTTTTTTTTTTTTTTTTTTACTTACAGCATCGATATAAAAAAAGTATATTTAAATGCTTAAGAAGTCTACGAAATTGTTGAGTACAACTTTATTTACCTTAAAATGAAGAGCTTCGTTTAGTTATTATAACTGATTGATTAATAAATAAAGAAACGTACTCACGTAATAGGGATTTAATTCCCATCATAAACTGTGCTCTATTCATTATTATTATTTTTAATTGTTATCAAAGTTACACATTAAAGAAATGATGAAGATCAAATAAATAAGAATTTCTGTATTTTAAGATAATTGTTTGATTTAATTGAAAGTTACACATTATAGGAATGATGAATATAAAATAAATAGGAATTTCTGAATTTTAATATATTTGTTTGATTTAATTGAAAGTTACATATTAAAGAAATGATGAATATCAAATAAATAAGAATTTCTGAGTTTTAATATAATTGTTTGATTTAATTGAAAGCTACAAATTAAAGAAATGATGAATACAAAATAAATAAGAATTTCTAAATTTTAATTTAATTTTTTGATTTAATTGAAAATTACACATTAAAGGAATGATGAATATAAAATAAATAAGAATTTAAATTTTTATTATAACTTTTGATTTCTTTTTTATAGATTACTAAAGAGAAAGGGGTCGCGCACACACACGAACTCGCGTTCATGCAAATCATGCACTGTAAAATAAATAAATAAATAAATAAAAAATCAGTACGAATTTTTGATTTAGTTTTAATATATTATGAAACAGAAAGAAAACAAATCATGTATATAAAGTAAACAGAAATTTTTAAATATCTATACGAATTCTTGATTACATTTTTAGATATTAATAAACAAAACATAGACAAATCATGCATATTAATTAAATGCAAATCTTTAAATTTCAATATAAAAGTTAAACATGATTTTTATATATTATTGAACGGGACACAAACTTACCCTCTAGATAACTTTTTCAAAGAATACGAGAAATTGCAAAAGCTTTTTGAATTTAGTCACTTGACCATAGCAAAGCCCGCCCAAAGCCCCTAATTGGTCACCTGGATATCCAAAACTATCCCACCCCTCATGTCTAACACATATATGTTATTTCTGAGGAAAATAATTTCAGATAAAGCAGCTATATAAATTATTCTGCCTTCTCGTTTTTATAACTGATGTTATCTGAATTCGAAAGTATGATAAAGGTACAGAACAAAGGGGAAGAGAGGGCGGGGGTAAACCTTTATTCTTTCATAAATCATATTTATTATATATATTGGAGGACCTTTGTTTCCCTTTACGAGAAGCATATTGAATCATAAATTGTAATAGGAAATTGATCAAATTTTGTTTCAAACTCCTTTATATATATATAAACTTTTTTGTTTTCTTTAACTTGTAAATTAATTTTGTTTAATATTTCTTCTAAAACAACTTATCCTTTAATTAATAAATCCAAATTTTTTATTTATAATTATTAAATTTTTACGTAAATACTAGCACCAATAAATTTAATTTGAAAATAATTATGAAAGGACGCTATTTATTTTAATCAAATTAAAAATGTTCAACTAAAATTATTTAAATAAAATCCAAATACTAATTTTTTTGAAAATCCGAAAAAAATCGGAAATATAAATAAAATTTAAAATTAAAAAAAAATGTTTAAATTAGATTAAAAATGCTAAATTATTAATAAATCGCAAAAGATTTTAAAATAGAAAGGAAGTTGAATTTCAAAAAATATTATGAATGTCAGATAAACGTAACTCTCATAATATAAATGCTTAAATTTGCCAAAAGTATGAAATTTCGTCTTATCAAATCCACCTTAATATAAAAATTGTATGTTTCAGCATCGGGATGCAAACTAAGAACTTTCTGTTTACTACCGAGACGATTTACCTCCAAGATATAATATCTACAGGAAAAGGGTTGAAATTAAGGTTCTATTTTAAAATTTAAATCTCAAGAATGAACGGATGGTATTAATAAAATTCATTTATTTAAAATAATATACTTTTTCAAAATTCTGGATTTGTCGTGTGACAAGAAGTATGTAGCTGTAAATGCACAAAATTTGAAGTCTCTGACTTGTATAGTTTTTGTGTACTAACTCTCTGACGGGAGGACAGACAGGACAGAGAAGAAAAGAATTTCGTCAAATGAACGCGAAACCCTAAAAACATATAAGGTTATATAATATATACAGGTATATACAGATTAAATATATACAGGCTTTTTGTGATATATTATGAAGTTCGACAAATGTATTAAGGAACTCGATACATTTTATTCGGCGAAAAATGAAAAAAATACTGATTTTCTAATTGTTTTGCTTAAATTATACCTAATTATTCTTAGTATATCCTGATGAAGTATCGTAAAGATACGAGCATTATAAATACAGTGAAAAGCGATTATATTACATCGCTGTCCCTTTAAATTGAACACCGCCTTCACTGTTTACGTTGCAATTGCAGCTGAATACCTATTAGACCGGGAGGCGGCAGCACAGACAATCACTTCATCGAGTTCGCGGAAGAAAGTCTTCGATTATTTAAATCCCAATTCGCTTATTCAAACGCAATCGGTCTTCCAAGTCATATCTTAGTGGAAAAACCTAAAAACACGACTTTCGCGGTTAAGTCATTGGTTTACCATTATATTTTCCAGCTGCCAATCCTTCATGTTTTCATACTTTTGGGTGCAAGAAAGCACAATGCTAAACATCTAAACCTACGAGTCAAGCGCTAAAGTTGGGTTTTTGAGTGTTTTCCACCAAGATATGAATGACTTGGCAGACCGATGGCGTTTTAATATGAGAATTGAGATTTAACTAATCCTAGATTTTCATCGGTGAACTCGATGAGGTGATTGTCCGTGCTGCAATCTCCCGGTCTATATATATATTTTTTATATATCGCAGCCAGAAAGATTAGATATAGATTTAGAATAATTATTTTTGGAGTTAAAATCTTAAAAGTAATTTTTTTTTGTGTGTGTGTTTATGTTTTTTTGACAAATTGGCATCTTCAAAGTGATAAAACATTTATGATTTTTTTTTTTATCCTGGTTTTTCGCTATGGCTTATTTGATAAAACTAAGTATCAGATTTGTAATAAAGTAAAATGTTTCTGTTATTTTTTTTATTTTTACATATAAAAATGTAAATTAAATCCAGTTTTTACTGTAATTGTACACGTATTTGCACATTTAATTTTATTTTTCTCCTAAGTTAATTAACTTATGGTAAATCCATAAGTTAAAGTTTCTCAATACACTTCTAAGAATAATTTAAAAGAAAATAGCTCAGAATTGTATGAGAAGATACATTTAAAAATTTACTTTTTTAAATTAAAATATTTCAAATTTTGCCTGGGAAATCGAAGTTTTTTGATAGAATCATTTTCCTTCATTATTATTATGTATTTTAAATGCGTAAGAAAAAAAAAAAAAAAGTTGAATGTAGATTCTGCCAATGCAGAATTCAGTTTCGCCTCCGATTAGAAATTAAAAAAAAAAAGAAAAAGAAAAAAAAGAAATCGATAGAGGTTTTTTAGAAGGCGACTTCGTTTAGAATGCAATGAACTAACTTCATTTTTCTTGTGTTTATCAATATTACAGCAAACAGAACGGCGTGATTAGCAATTTCTCTCTGAGACTTTGGAATTCCGGAATAATAAAGAGATACAATTTGACGTGCTACTTCTTCAATGACTAGATTCATCAAAAACGGATTTTTTCTTTAGTTTAAACGCTTTTTTATAGGCTCTGGGAAAAAAGAAATGCATTTTAACAATAAAACGAGTGGAATCCCGTCGAATTCGACGAATGTAATGTTTAAAAAACCCGATCGATTTGGCTTAAAAAAAAAAAAAAAAAAAAAAAAAAAAAAAAAAAGCAAAAGTAATTACAGTATTGAATCAATATGTAATCAATATGTAATAAATATATTTCCAAACTTAATGTCAAGTTTTCCAGTTACAATTTTGCATGAAAATATTTGCACATCTTCAGTTAAAATTGTAATCTTAGTGCCGGCGAAATCCAGAAATTTTATTTTATATGCACTACAGAAAAATAGATTTATTTAAAAATATATATATATATATATATATATTTACTATGACATTATTTTCTCTAACTGAAGTCATCTGAAAGTAAAATCTCAATCTCAGTGTCCATAATTAAAAGAAATATTGAAATGTAATATCGTTATGAGTAAAAATGCGATGTTTTAAATAGTGACGTCATTTTCTCTTCAAATGTTTTTTAAAAGTTACTGTTATTAGTAATATAAAAAAGGCGTCCGTAATAATATTGTAAATTCATTTTATCTGGTTGCTGAATGCCATCATTTTCCTCATTTGAAATATTTCTTACTTTGCTTTAGACATTAATTTTTATCATAAATTATTTTCTGTTATTTTATTTACATTATTAATATTATTTCTCAGTAAATATATTTTTTTACCTCAATTAGTGCATAATTATATGCAATCATTTTATTGTGGTTAAATTTTACGAAAACAATTAACTTTTTTCTTTAAAATGCGAGGACATGTTCACTGATGAAATAAAGTTTCTGACTTGTGGAAAGTAATAATGGAAAGTAAATTTTTATTATCGAGAGAAAAGCTAAACTAAGTTGCCACCATTTTGAAGAAATATCGTAAAAAAGCATTTAAAATTAAAAATAAAATACAAAAATGGAAATAAATTAAAAAATAGCTAAAATGGGCACAACTGCAAATAAATAGCTTTCATTTAAAAAAAATAATTATCAAAATCGGTTGAGTAGAAAATTCAGGGCTGATGACACGACATTTTTAGCTTGTCTGAAAGAAATAGCATCGGATGCTAAAAAAAAGTTCATTTTTTAATTTCTATATCATTGTGTTGAGCAACTAAGGTTTTGAATAAATGTCTTACTATTCAGAATAAATAAAGCCAAATTTTATGAAAGTATGTAGTATATTAAGAAAAAAAAAATATTGTAATTAATTTCAAATGCTATTAGACATGATTGAGTAGATTTAAAATAATTATTTTGTAAGTTTAAATCTTAAAAGTGCTTTTTTTCAGTTTGTGTTTCTTCGACGAATTAGCGTGTTCAAAGTGATAAAACTTCTATATAAGTACTTCATATGTGGTTTCCCGAACCGTGACTAAATATGCATAGACATATGAAGAAGAATAGAAATGTCAAATGTTGTGGCATCCCATATTTTAGAATTCGATAATTTTATAATAATTTAGTGATTTTAATAATAACTTCGAATTTTTATATAAATAGATACTATTGTTAACATAATATTTTAAACCAAGACATTTTCGTAAGTTGCTCTATACATTTAGTTAACACATTATGCAAATTACATTTTGATTGCGGATTGCATTTTCATTGCATGCGCAAAGAAATATTGTTTAGTAAATCTGCTCATTTTTATACAATTTTTGTTATTTTTAAATTCTGATTGCAGGGTATTCTGTACAATGTTGTTTGTCATATTTTCGTAAAAGAACATTATTTTATATTAAGAACTCTGGAAAATATAAGTAAAAAACTTGGAAAAAATTGGGACTGCTTTTATAAAAACCTTAATTTCTCTACGAATATATATACAATCCTCATAAAAATAAACACAGTTAATTATAATAAACCACTTAATCATAATCTGCAGTTTGAACGCTTTTGCTACACTAGTTTTGTCTAGGTTGTCTAAAAGATCTTCATTTTTTTCAATTTGTTGACGGTCCCCTACGGGATTTCAAGAAAAAAATCTTCGCGAAAATATATGACCTGTGCTATTTTGTTTAAAAATCTAGTAATTAATACTCGTATACATAACTTTAAAAACATTGTTTGAAAAAATGTGCATTTAGGGAAAACAAACTAGGTATAAATAAGATGCAATAAGAACTTTGGGTATTTTTTATTGTGGTTTGTTCAAAAAATTTCATTAGTCTACAGAACTGAAAAAATATAAACATGGTTATTCTGCATAGAGGTCTGCACGGGCCCGGGCTTGGCCCGTGGCCCGTACCCGTTGGCCCTGCCCGCGGGCAGGGCCGGGTCGACAAACAAAATAAACGGGCCGGGCCGGCAAAAAAAGTTGAACGGGCCATACGGGCTGGGCCGATAAAAAAAATTTCGGGCCTGCCGGCCCGTTCTTAAGATTTAACCATAAATGATAAAATACAGCTCATATTCAAAATATTAGAATAATTACCTTTTTTTAGAAATTGAAAATATCGTTTGGAAATTTAATGTCTTTTAATGAAAATATGCAAACGATATTTTTATTAAGAACTTATTGTTGATTAAACTTACTTGTTATCTTAAATTTAATATCATTTTTGAAAAGATTAATTGCAAAAAAAATTATTTTGAAAAGTCAAAATATTAGAATATTTATTCAAGTGGTTCAAAATATTAGAATATTTCACATTAATTCTCCTTTAATTATTACCAATTCTTAACTGGTGGCATCATTGATTAAATTCAGACTATTTTATTTAAAATCAGTATTCTTTTTTGCAGTTTGTTTCTTTTTCGTCTTAAAATGGGCCGTGTGAATGATATTCCTGAATCTACTAAACTTCGTATATTTGATTTGTATCGGCACGGTAAAAATCAATGTTTTTTAGCGAATTATTTACATTGTTCGCAATCGAGCGTTAGTAAAATACTAACACAATATTCAAAAATTGGAAAATTTCAAAATAATCGCCGAAATGGTGGCCGAAAACCAAAAACATCTGCTAGAGATGACAGGAAACTGAAGCGTATAGTTAAGAAAAACCGTTTTAAAAGTGTGCGATTCTTGCACCGAAAATGGAAAGAAGATGGAGTTGAAGTTTCTACATCGACAACATTAAGACGTCTCCATAAATTTAAATTTGAATCTCGTGTACCGAAAACAAAACTTCTCATGACTGCAAGACAAAAGCGTATAAGATTGAATTGGTGTAAATCAAGACGTTTATGGAGCAATGAAGATTGGAAAAATATATTATTTAGTGATGAAAGTATGTTTTGTGTTTCATATGGTAATCAAGGTATTCAAGTTTGGAGAATGAAGCAAGATGCATTTGATAAAGAATGCCTTAAACGTTCCGTAAAATTTGCTGCTAGTGTCATGGTTTGGGGTTGTATGAGTGCAGAAGGACCTGGAAAGTTATGCATCGTCTACGAAAAGGTTAACTCTCTGATATATAGAGAAATTTTAGAATATTACATGATTCCATCATCAGAAGATTTATTTGAAGATGATTTCATCTTTCAACATGATTTAGCGTCCCCGCATACCTCGGTGTCAACTAAGGATTGGTTCCGCCAACGCAACTTTAAGGTACTTCCTTGGCCACCAAATTCAACAGATCTTAATCCATCGAAAACTTATGGTGTATAATGAAGAAAAAACTTCAAGAAAATCCTCCTTCAAGTAAAACTGAGTTAGTGGCACGTATAAAGTCTATTTGGGCTAATATTGATAGAAATGTTTGTAAACACCTTGTATATAGTATGCAAGATCGATTGTACGCTGTCATGAAAGCTAAAGGGGATGCTACAAAATATTAACTACCATTTACTTCATATTCATAAGGTAATATTGTTGCGTAAAATAAAATATTCTAATATTTTGAACCAATCTAAATTTTATTCTAATATTCTGGTGTGTTTAAGGAAGCTGTATACCTAATTTATTGTGCTGTATTTTATATTTTATAAATGTTAAAATCTTATCTAAACATTCCAGATTTAATTTATAAGAAATTTAATTGCATTTACTTAGTATAAAAAATAAATAAATGACAAATAATTTTTTCTTATTACTTTTTCTCAATTATTCTAATATTTTGAATATGAGCTGTATGATCTATTTTCAACACAAATGGTTTTAACGAGAATAAATATAAATGTGCGTCACGAGCCATACTAGTTTGACAGCATCAATATAAAAATGTAACTTGTACAGTGTGAGATCGGCATCGGACAGTTAAATTGCGTGTAACCCGTTTTAATATTTTTTTAGCTGACTCATACCGGGCCGAGATCAAGCTTGCATTATTTTTCTACATATAGACTTGCCGGACCGGAACAAGACTTAATTGTTCTCAAGATCTGTAGGGCAGACAACAGGATTTGTAAAATTATTAACAGCGATAAAGAATTTATGTTAGATTAATCTTTGGATATATACTTCTTGATGGTTTTTTAATTAATTTCTCAATAACGCGAAAGTTTGACACATTTTCAGATTAATTTTTAATTGCAAAAATATAAAAGTGATAAGCCTGACTATTGAAAGCATTTGGAATCGAATAGCATTTTTCATTTTTGATGAATAAAATACTTACATAAATTTGTTCAGATACAATAGTTTCTCAAATGGTTGCAGGTTTTTCTCCCTTCCCATGCTATCGCTTCCGGAAATTCTATTGAAAATGCTAACAATAACAATAATTTATTTCCTTTCAGTATTCTTATTGCTTATATCAAAATAATTGCTTGTATCAAAAAACGGAAAATGCCACTTGATTATATAGTTTCTGAACAAAGATTCCTGCTGTGCGTGTCTGAGAAAAAAAAATGAATTTAGAAATGAATCAGAAAGGCGCATATTTGAGTTAACGAATGAATTTGGATTTAAAATCTTTAATAAAATGATATATAAATATTTTTATAAATATACTTTTATTAAACAGCTTCAAAAGTTACGATGTTTTTAACTTTCTTTCTTTTTTCTTTTATTCTAAGCCATATTAATTTTTTGATGAATCTTTATTTGATTGTTGAAAGCCTAAGAATCTTAGTAATCACTAATGTTGCTAATGTGTATTTTCTGTAAAATATACTGTAAAATCATTCCATAGATATGTATGCAGTATTCTTTAAAGAAATCTTAATTATATGAAAAAAATCTGAATTTTTTAGAAAGCGTAGAAATTATAACGGGCCAAAACGGGCCGGGCCGGGCCTGTTTTTACTGATTTCTGTACGGGCCGGGCCTAAAATATAAAAATGTAAACGGGCCGGGCCGGGCCCGGGCCGATCTTTTGAGTTTTACAACGGGCCGGGTCGGGCCGAAAAATTTTTCCTACGGGCCGGGCCTTGAAATTCCGGCCCGTGCAGACCTCTAATTCTGCATATATAAACGATGCTAGTTCTTTCTGCAAGAATTTTGAGCATAACTTCATCATTTTTCTATCATAACTGTGTATATTGAGATATAGAATTTTGCTGATCTTCTAAAGATGCTTGATATAAACTGTATATTCCATTAGGTTTGTCAGATTCCATCTGTGTCAACGATTTTTCTTCTAAACTAAAATTTCAATTTCTTTGATTCTTTTTTGAAATCTTGAAATTTGAACATTTTTTGGAAAAACTGCTTGGCTGAAAATAATCTTTTGCTTTTAACTTTACTATCTTCACAGATTTTATTTAAAAAATACCCCTTCTTGAAATTTTTTAAAGCTGAAATATTTATTCGGTCAAAGTCTTTATCTGCCTTTAATTATGTCTTTGAAATTGTGTTAATCTTCTAAGGATGCTTGATATAAGCTGTATATCCCTTTAGGTTTGTCAACTTCAATCTGTGCCAACGATTGTTCTTCAAAACTGAATTTTCAATTTCTTTGATTCTTTTTTGAAGGCTTGAAATTTGAACATTTTTTGAAAAATCTGCTTAGCTGAAAAAAATCTGTATCTTTTAACTTTACTATCTTCCCAGATTTCTTTAGAAAAGTACTCCTTGAAAATTTTCATAGCTGAAATATTTATTCGGTTAAAGTCTTTATCAACCTTTAACTTCTTTGAACCTTTCCTTCCACCTTTATGTTCTCCTGTTCGACAGATATTTTCGACCACTTTATCCTTTGCAGCTGTTCGTTGGAAAATCGCTTGAAAGTCTGGATGTGTGTAGATCACTTTGCATCTGTGATCTCTTTCATCCAGAATTTTGAATTCTTCATCCGAAGAATATTTTTTTTTTTTCAGATTCCATTTCTTCAGCAGTCATGTCTTCAAATGATATTATAGTCCAAGAGCCGACCGCACAAAACCTCAAGTCATCGAGCTCAAAAAAAAATCCTTTATTTTATGGAAGAGTAATAATAAGGGAATCTAATGATCCATATCTGCCGGAAGCGAAGTGGTGCATAAACTAAAAATTGATACCACTAGTGGTTCACTCGTACGTTAAACATTGTGTTTTTCGTACAATCAAAAGTATGAAAACATGGAAAGTTGGGTGCAGGAAAACTAATGCTAAGTCTACGAGTCAACTACTAGTGGTATTCATTTTTGGATTACGCACCCTTTCACTTCCGGCAGACATGGATGATTAAGATACCCCTATTACTACTCTTCCATAAAATAAAGGAATTTTTCTTGTGCTCGATGACTTAGGGTTTTGTGCAGTCGGCTCTTGGACTATTAACTTCGCATGAGATTTCATCCATGGCTTTCTCTTTCTCCTCTGTTGTTCCGTTGACATTTTCTGACAATTCATTCCAGGCTTTTCTTGCACTTTGAAAAATGACGTGAAAATCTGGATGGGTACCTTGCACCTAAAATCTCTCTCATCCAGAATGCTAAATTCTTCATCCGAAGAATCATTTTCAACCTTTAAATATTTATAGAGCATTTTTTTTTTTTTTTTTTTTTTTTTTTTTTTGTAATTATAAATACACGGTAGTGTTTGATAAAAGGCTATTTAATTTTCTACTGACTTTGTCACCTAGCAACCAAGATATACCTAATTATTTCAAAATGTAAAAAGTTTTCTGCGCAAACGATTTTTTGTGATAAATACATTATCTGTTTTATTTCTTCAGCTTTTACCTAAGCTGTGTGAAACAATATTCTTTTTGTTTTGAGTTTGATTAGAATGTTTTTATGAGAATATGTGTAAAAATGTTACGGTTTTTATTGGAGTTGTGTTTTGTTAAATTATTAATGTTCGAAAGAACCTGAGTTGAGTTTACTCATCAGAATAAACTGTTTAAAATGAGAGATGCGTATTTAATTTTGAGTTGAGTAAAATATTAATAAAATAAACTTTCGAACAAATTGAATTCTTCATATGGTCCGTCTTATACGGAGAAAAATCAGCGAGTTGTTATTCTACGTCAATGATTGAAGGATAACTGGTGAATATTTTGTGCTGTTTTGCTATTTCTTCGATGTTAGAACTCATCTTTTAAAGAGCCAAGAGGGGTAAGTGCATCCATTTAATTTTTATTCATTAAAAATGAGTATGAAAGAATTAAAAGCAAAAAAGAAAATTTTCAAAACAAACTTGACAAAATTAAAAGAAAAATTATCGAATACTGAGCTAGAATTAAATGAATTAATTCTCATAAAGGAGAAACGGAATAAATTAGAGAAAAACTTTTCTGAGTTATTTGAGTCTATTTATAAGATAAGTAAAGAAGATGAAATTGAGGATTTTATTAAGGAAAACGAAGAAATTAATGAAATTTTAGAAATAATGGAATTTGAACTTACAAAAAAGTTATCAAAAATGAAAGTGCAAACTGTTAATTTAGAAAACGCCACAAAGGCTGATAATAACATTAAATTGCCAAAGTTAACTCTTCCTGTATTTATGGGTAATTTGCATGAGTGGCTTTCTTTCAAAGATATATTTAAGGCTACTGTACATGAAAATTCTAATTTGTCAGGGGCAATGAAATTACAATATTTGAAGTCTTCATTGAGAGGAGATGCCTTTCGTATAATTCAATCTATTTCAATCGTGGATTCTAATTATGAAGTTGCATGGTCGCTTTTGGAAGAACGGTTTTCAAATTCGAGAGAACAAGTTTACGCGCATTTAAAACGTTTTTTTAAATATTCCTGTTATTCAGAATGAGTCCCCAGCAGCATTATTAAATCTAATATATATAACAAATGAATGTATTAGGTCGTTAGAGATTTTAGAACAAAAAATTGAGGGGTTTTCTACTACTATGTTTGCTTATATTTTGGCTCAAAAATTAGATGTAAATACAAAAATGTGGTGGGAAAGACATCTTAAGCGGGATAATTTACCGAGTTTAACTGAATTGCTAGAATTCTTGAGAGACCACGCGCGTACACTAAGTGCGTCCAAACAAGTAAATACAAAGCGAAATTTTCAAAACGAAAGCCAAACAAAGCATAGCTTTTCAAAGGTAACATCCATGGTTGCGAGTTTAAATGAGAAAAATATGCGCAAATGTGTTGTATGTAACCAGGAAAATCACAGTGTTTTTAAATGTCCCAAATTTCAAAAATTTAATGTACAGGAAAGAGTAGATTTTGTGAAAAAAAACAATATGTGCTTTAACTGTCTTTCAGAATTCCACTGCGTCAAAAAATGTAACTCAACATTCTCGTGTTCAAAATGCCATAAACGCCACAATATACTTTTTTGTTTTGATAGGCGTGAGAGAAATTCCAATGCGGTGGGAAACACAAAAAATTATAGTGATAAGGAAGTGCCAAATGCATTGTCGACGAATGAAAGTAAATCAACGTTAAATGCTGACGCCATACCATTTGAGTTAAATAACCAAGTTCAAAATTTCACTGGTACTTCAAATGTGAGATCGAATAATGTTAAAACAGTTCTTCTTTCCACTGCTATTGTTTATATGAGAGATAACTTCGGAAATAAAGTTCCAGTGCGTGCTTTACTGGACAATGGTTCAATGAGCAATTTTTTAACATTGCAGTTAGTTGAAAGATTAGGAATTCGAAAAGAAAAAAGTAATATTTCGGTATCGTGTTTAAGTGGATCCTCTGTAGCGGTAAAAAATAAAACTACTGCCTTGATCAGTAATAATTCGGGAGATTATAGCCGAGAGTTAGATTTCCTTATCATACCAAGGATTTCGCAAATTATGCCCTCGAAATATATTAATATTTCAGAGCTAGGAATCTCAGAGTCTATTATTCTTGCCGATCCTGAATTTAATAGACCAGGGAAAATAGATCTTTTGCTAGGAGCTGAAGTATTTCTATAATTGATAAAGGTGGGTCGTATGAAGCTACCAAATTCTAAATTAATACTGCAAAATACGGTGTTTGGTTGCATAGTAAGTGGGAGTGTTTACGATTGTAACGATCAGGAACAAATACATTGTGGGTTAATTACTGAAACAGATTTAAATTTCGAAATGAAAAAATTTTGGGAAATTGAAAGAGTAGAAGAAAGTACACCATTGAGAAATACAGAAGAATTAGCATGCGACACCCACTTTATAAACACACATCAGAGAGATATAACGGGCAAATTCATAGTACAAATGCCGTTGAAAAAAGATCCTAGTTCTTTGGGAGAATCAAAACAATTTGCGGAAAATAGATTAAATTCACTTTGGAATAGGCTAGTCAAAAATCCAAATCTTTTAGAGTTATATTGCGCATTTATGGCAGAGTATAGAGAGTTAGGCCATATGGAGGAAGTAGAGAAAACAGATGAGCCAATACATGCGAATTATCTACCTCATCATGCTGTTTATCGCCCAGATAAAAGTTCTACAAAATTGAGAGTTGTCTTTAATGGTTCACATGCAACTTCATCAGGAGAATCCCTAAATTCCATACAGCTGAATGGAGGTGTCATTCAAGATGATTTGTTTAGCATAATACTTAGATTTCGTACACACCGCTATGCATTTACAGCAGATGTAAAAATGATGTATCGCATGATACTTATCGATAAAAGTCAACGTGATTTACAGCGCATAGTTTGGAAAGATTCTGTAAATGGTGAGATGAAATATTACAGACTATGTACAGTCACATATGGCACAACTAGTGCCCCTTATTTAGCCATGCGCTGCCTTAAACAGCTTGGTATAGATGGTGAATCTCAATTTCCGTATGCTTCTGGTGTGGTACAATCAGACTTTTACATGGACGATGTCCTGACTGGAGCAGCTGACCTAAAATCGGCTAAGAGACTGCAAATTGAGCTTATTCAACTATTAAATACGTGTGGCATGAACTTACATAAATGGTTTAGTAACCATCCAGAATTAATGGAGCCAGCCTTCAAAAATGAGAATTACACTTTTGAAAATATGAGTGAAACTAAGGCACTAGGACTTTGCTGGAATGCCAATGATGATACTTTTACTTTTAGTGTATCATTCAGTGAGCAAACCAAGGTAACTAAAAGAAGTGTGCTGTCAAATATTGCTCGCATTTTCGACCCCTTGGGTCTACTTGGACCAGTTGTGACGAAAGCAAAAATTTTCCTACAAAGACTGTGGAGATTGCAAATTGGTTGGGATGAAAATCTCCCTACAGCTGAGCTTGATGATTGGTTGCAGTTTTAGAATCATTAAGAGCCATCAACAATATAAGTGCTGTTAGATACATTTTTACAAATAATCCAGTGCAAATTAAAATTTGTGGCTTTTCAGATGCTTCGGTTTGGTTTGGTTTGGTTTATTTTTGTCGTCCGATTATCTACGCTAGGGATATAGGACCAGGGGGGAGTGCCCTTCGTGGGGGTCTTTCTAAGGGAACCTAACCCGTATTTACACAAGGTTCGAAGAAAACCACGAAAACTCCGAACGGTTAGGCCGACAGCCGCGATTGGGTTCGAACCCAGCACCTGCCGTCTACCAGTTGAGAGGTCCGTACCTCTCGGCCACTGGTGGGGCCTTCAGATGCTTCGGAGAAAGCCTACAGTGTGGCATTGTATGCTGTGTCTTCAAATTCTTCAGGAGAGCAAATTTCTCAGTTGCTTTGCAGTAAAAGTCGAGTTGCAACAATCACTATTCCTCGCTTGGAGCTCTGTGGTGCAGTTTTATTAGCCAAATTGATGAATAATGTTGCCAAAACCTTAAAAGTTCCTAAAGAATCTGTTTACTATTATTCAGATAGTACTATTTTATTATGTTGGATTCGAAAACAGCCGTGTGACTTAAAAACCTTTGTGTCATCACGTGTGGCTACGATTCAGAATCTTTCTGATATCAGTCATTGGGGACATGTGGCTTCTTCTGATAATCCTGCTGATCTTGTGTCACGAGGTGTAGATCCAGACAAACTTCTCCAGAGTAACTTATGGTGGAAGGGTCCACTATTTCTAACACAAAAAACTGAACCTTCTTTAAATACTGCCGAACTTGAGCAAAATGATAAGGATCTATACAGAAGTGAACTTAAAAAGACTTTTTCAGAGACTTCACTTTTAATATCAGACTGTTCATTTTTTATTGACTATTTTTTGCAATTGAGTAATAATTATGCTAAATTAATAAGAATTCTTAGCTATGTTTTCAGGTTCATTCAGAATGTCAAGAAGCCAAAAGAAAGGTATTCAGGTAAGCTAACATCTGCTGAATTGAAGAAGGCTGAGCAGTTTATCATAAAATCTGTTCAAGAAAAAGAGTTCAGTTCTGAATTCACATTGTTATCTAAGGGTAAGGAGTTACCAAAAAATAGTAGATTACTTTCATTAAATCCTTTCTTGGATAAAAATAATTTAATCAGAGTTGGAGGTCGTCTCCAAAATAGCACGGTAAATTATGCCCAAAAACACCCAATTGTACTGCCCTCTAAACACAAATTAACAGAATTAATTATCGAGTTTTATCACAAAAATATCTACATATAGGACCACAAAATTTACTTTATTGTGTTCGAAGAGAATTTTGGCCTTTAAACGGTAGGGCTATTTGTAGAAAAATTGTACATAAATGTATTACATGCTTTAGGGCCAAACCTAAATTGTTAAAGCAAACTATGGGCGAGCTCCCAAAAGAAAGAATAAATGTAGACTTTGTTTTTAATTGTACAGGAACTGATTTCTGTGGTCCATTTTTGATTATATATAGAGGTCAACGTAAAGACATTTATCATAAAGTTTATGTTTGTATTTTTATTTGTATGGTAACAAAGGCAGTGCATTTGGAATTAGTCAATGATTTAACATCTGAGGCTTTTATTGCAACATTAAAGAGGTTTTTTGCCAAACGAGGCAAACCTCGAAAAATTTTCAGTGATAATGCAGGCAATTTTGTGAAGACTAATGTAGAGCTTAAAAGGTTGCATGAATTGGTAAACAAACCAGACCAGAACCTTTCTAATTACTTGATATCTGAAGGTATTGCTTGGGAATTTATTCCTCCTAGAGCTCCAAATTTTGGAGGTTTATGGGAATCGGGAGTCAAGTCCTTCAAGTATCACTTTAAACGTGTTGTGGGCAACTCTAAATTAACTTATGAAGAAATGTTAACTATAATTGTCCAAATTGAAGGTATCTTAAATTCGCGCCCGCTTACTCCCTTGAGTACAGATATTGATGACTTGGAGGTCTTGACCCCGGGACATTTTCTTATTGGTCGCCCACTTAATGCCATTGCTGAATCTGACCTGAGTAATATTGAAGATAATAGACTAAACTTATGGCAAAAGACCACTAAAATGGTTCAGACTGTTGGAAATGTATTAAAAAACTATGCCTTATAGCGCATTACTCCTTTACGCAACATAAGGATTTTTGTTTAATATCGTTTTATCAAATCAGTTCTATATTCTATATCTATCAATAATAATAAGAAGGCAAGATAATCTTACCTTTCATTCTTCTGGTTCTTCAAAATATTCCGTTCTTCATGGCCTCCATTCTTTTGGAATCTTCGATTTAACGTCAGCTTTTTATTACTTATTAATTACTTTAAACTTCGCTGAAATGGTAAACATTTGATTAATAGTTTGTTTTTAATAAACAATGGGGTCGAGGCGAGTTTTGAGTTGAATAATGATATTATATTAACATATATTACATAGCTGCTTTTAGCAGCGAAAAATAGACGTTGTTACATGACTTACATCCACACAGAAAACTAAACAAACACTGAAAATATTAGAATGTCAAAAAAGAGTTCTAAATGTTCTTTTTTTTATTTTGTTCTTGGTCGTTGTCACGTGACTTCACTGCAGTAGAAAAGGAATAAGTGTCCTTGAATAAGATCAGTTTATTTCGTAGTTGAATTGTTCTGAAATAGGGAAAAAATAATTTCTTTTGCTTTTTTTTATGACGACAAAAAATGAAATCTTTTTATTGTAAATAGATCTAACTTGATTTTATTCAGCTGAAATAGTGATTAGTTTATTTCAACACCCTTCCTTAATCACTTCAGATGAATAACACTGTAGGTTAATAGATTCTCGATGTTTCACTAATTGAGTCTTTGGCAGGGGTTTTGTAAGTGCGTCGGCTATCATATCTTCAAATGGGAAATATTCTAAATTTATTATTTTGTCTTCTTTGAGTTGTTTAATGGCATGGAATTTTATATCAATATGCTTCGTATATTTCGAAAACTTCGCATTCTCTACCATTTTTATCGCACTCTGATTATCTTCGAAAATCGTTATAGGTTCGTCTTGTTTCAAGTCTAAGTCGTTCAATAACTTCTCCAGCCAAATAATCTCTTGGGCTGCTGCGGCTGCTGAGATAAATTCAGCTTCTGCCGAAGAATATGCAATACAGTTCTGTTTCTTCGTGTACCAATTAATAGGTGTTTTTCCTAGAAAGAAAACATTTCCTGTTGTTGACTTCCTTGTTCTGGTGTCGCCTCCCCAATCGGAGTCTGCATAAGCTACCAATACTGGTTGGTCGTCTGTGCTGATTGTTAGTTTTAATTCTTTTGTACAGTTTAGATAGTTGACCACTCGTTTTGCTGCTTTCCAGTCCATCTCACGGGGCGTTTCGCATCTTCTGCTGAGGATATTAACTGCGGCTGATATATCTGGACGTGTGTTAGTGGCTATGTATAACAAAGATCCAATGACTTTTCTAAAATTTGTATTGTTAGGCAGCAAATTTTGTTCGTCTTCTATTTTATAAAAGCCGGGGTCCATTGGAGTTCCTACGGGTTTAGCTTCTTTTAATCCTAGTTTATTTGCCAATTCTTCGATTTTTGATTTTTGGCTTAGTGTATATCCGTTTTCTGTTTTCTTTATTTCCGTACCAAGGAAATACGATATATGACCGAGATCTTTAAGCTCGTATTCTTTTTTAAGTAGATTTACTATAATATCAACAATTTTTTCGTCACCGGATAACAATATGTCGTCAACATATATAATTATGTAAGTGTAATTTTCATTTTCTTTTCTGGTGAATAAGCAGGGATCAGCTATACTTTGATTAAAATTCAGTTTTTTTAAGGACTGTTCGATTCTTTTGTGCCAAGTTCTGGCTGCCTGTTTTAGGCCATATATTGATTTTTTCAGTCTGCAGACTTTGTTTTCAGAATTCTTTTCTATGTAGCCTTCCGGCTGTTTCATATACACTTCTTCCTCAAGCTCACCATACAGAAAGGCGGTGTCAATATCTATGTGTCTAACATTTTGTTTGTGGTATGCGGCTGCTGCTAAAAATGCGCGAACTGTTGTTTGTGAGACGACAGGGGCAAATGTCTCATCATAATTTTCACCGTATTTTTGACTATAGCCCTTCGCTACTAGGCGTGCTTTATATTTTTTAACATTTCCGTAACTATCTAGTTTCTTTTTAAATGTCCATTTTGATCCTATAATTTTTTTGTTTGGTGGAGGATCCACTAATTCCCATGTGTTATGTTTTTTTAGCGAATTGATTTCCGCTTGTGTGGCTTTGAGCCAATTTTCTTTTTCACAGGGATTATCAATTTCCTGTATGTCATTCCAGCTAGTGGGTTCATTCATTTGGTTATTGTTTACATAACAGACGTATCTGTCTGGTGGTACCCCCCTGTTTGATCTTTGCGATCTTCTAAGTTCAGTGGTGGGTTGTTTGGACGAGGTTGGTTCCTCGATTGGGTTGTTTATTTCTGCTTCGATGTAATTTTTATCATCATATGAATTTTCTGCATCTTTACTTTCTTTTAAGTTAATTTTGCTATTCTCTAGGAATTTTACGGTTCTTGCTATTACTATTTTGTTATCTTTAGTGTATACGCGGTATCCTTTTGAATTGTTATCATACCCTACGAATGTCCCTTCCTGAGCTCTATCGTCTAATTTTCCTCGATGTTGTTTGTTTACATATACGTATGCTTTGCAGCCGAATGTACGTAAATAATGCAAATTTGGTTTGCGTTTAAACCAAAGTTCGTACGGGGTTTTATTCGTTGATCTTGTTGGTAAGCGATTTTGTAAATGATTTGCTGTATTAATTGCTTCTCCCCAAAATTTTTGCGGTAAATTGGCTTCGCGTAATAAACTTCTAGTCATGTCTAATAGTGATCTATTTTTCATCTCAGCCACGCCGTTCTGGCTCGGACAATATGGCACAGATAGTTGGTGTTTTATACCTCTTTTTCTTAGGTAGTCATTTGTTTCTCTACTCATGTATTCTCCGCCATTATCGGATCTTATTGCTTTCGGATATGAACCGAATTGGTTTCGTACCATAGCTATATAATCGATTAATTTATCATGCACTTCGTCTTTATGACTTAATAAGTATATTACTGTAAACCTAGAGTAATCGTCTATGAAAGTTACAAACATTGTTTTTCCGCCAATTGTGGGGATCCTATGGATGTGCATACGTCTGTGTGCACTAGATCGAGTACTCTACCTGTTTTGTTTTTATATGTTGTTTTTGGATAAGGTGCATCGCTTATTTTTGTTTGTATGCATGTTTCGCATATTGTTTCATGACTACAATTATTTAGTTCTATTCCATAGGTTAAATTTTCTTTAATCATTTCCTTTATGGAATTGTAGTTTCTGTGACCTAGGCGTTTGTGCCCCAATTCTATGCAATTTTTATTTTTGCATTCATGCGCAATGTTTACTGTGTTAGATTCTATATTCTCTAACAATTCAACCTCATATAGATTGTTTTTCATTTTTGCTTCCAAGTATATTTTCCCATTTCGGGATAGCGTGCATTTATCTTTATCAAAAACTAGTTTATAACCGTTCTTTGTTGCCTTACTTACTGAAATTAAATTTGATTCTAAATCAGGTACGTATAATACTTCCTTTAATGTAATTTTGTTTACAACTCCGTCGGATGTTTTTGTCATAAATGTGGTTTCTCCCACACCATGCGAATTTAACGATTTTCCGTTTGCAATAATAACAGTAGTTTTTTCGGTGTCGTTTAATTTAGTAAACAAGTCTTTATCGTTTAAAATATGTGTGGAAGAACCAGAATCAATAATCCATGTTTGTTTTCCAGTTTTCTCAATTAGAAAGGCTGCGTCGCTGCTTCGATCTGTTTTTAGTTGTGTTTTGTAATTTGGCTTATATTCTTGTTTACGATCATTAAATTCATTTTGGTTATACGATTGTTGATAACAGAGAGACGTTGTATTGTTTTTGTTTTTGTATGTTTGTTGTTTTGGTGTATTTGGGTGAGTTTGTCTATTTTTCAGATGCCAACATTCCCTGTAAGTGTGACTTTTCAATTTGCAGTACGTACAATATTTTTCCCTTTTGCTATTATCATTTGGGAACCTTTTTTTGTGTTTTAAACGCTTTGGTAGAATTGTCGCCCTGATCCGCGTTTTCAACCCTTCTGTTATATTCATCAGTTAGTTTATTTATAATAAATCCTGGTGTTAAATCGGTTTCATCGCGAGCCTCAAGTGCTACAATCAATGTATTATAGCTTGGGGGTAATGAGCACAGCAATAATGCTGAAAGGTGCGAATCATTAATAGTTTCCCCAATCGCTAATAGTTTATCTTTTAATTCTAAAATGTACGTTATGTGTTTAATTAAGTTACCATTTTCTGGCAGCCTTGCCCCATACAGTTTTCTCAATAAATGCAATTTACTAGACAAATTCCCCCTTTCATGTATGGCTTTGAGCGCGTCCCAGGTCTGTCGGGCAGTATTTAGCCCTTTTACATGCACAATCTGGGAGTCTTCAATTGCCAGGTTTATAATTGCTCTGGCTTTATTATCCTTCTTTTGCCAATCTGTGGTAATCGGATTTGGTATTGTGTCTGTTATTACCTCGAAAATTTCTTCTCTTATTAATAACATTTCTATTTTAAATTTCCATGTTGAGTAATTGTTTTGATTTAATTTTTCTATTAACTGAAATTCTTTCGATGCGGCCATAATGGATCTTACTTATCAACTTATAAATATTTAATATCGTAATTCGATGAGAAAATTGTTTTTATTTTTCTTTATATTATATAAGAGATTTTCTCTGTTTATTTTTATTCATTCAAATATAACGAACATATCACTTGTTATGTTTACTCATTCAATTTCAACTCATATATATCATATATTTTCAATAACGTTGAGAAAAGAAGAACAAATATATTTTTTTTCACAATAATTATATGCATTAGTGATAATACGATTTAATTTTATAAGGCCATTTTTATTTATTTATATCATATTATATTATAACCTTATGTGTTAATTTCAGTCTCATAATCGATTTGTTGGAAATGTATTAAAAAACTATGCCTTATAGCGCATTACTCCTTTACCCAACATAAGGATTTTTGTTTAATATCGTTTTATCAAATCAGTTCTATATTCTATATCTATCAATAATAATAAGAAGGCAAGATAATCTTACCTTTCATTCTTCTGGTTCTTCAAAATATTCCGTTCTTCATGGCCTCCATTCTTTTGGAATCTTCGATTTAACGTCAGCGTTTTATTACTTATTAATTACTTTAAACTTCGCTGAAATGGTAAACATTTGATTAATAGTTTGTTTTTAATAAACAATGGGGTCGAGGCGAGTTTTGAGTTGAATAATGATATTATATTAACATATATTACATAGCTGCTTTTAGCAGCGAAAAATAGACGTTGTTACATGACTTACATCCACACAGAAAACTAAACAAACACTGAAAATATTAGAATGTCAAAAAAGAGTTCTAAATGTTCTTTTTTTTTATTTTGTTCTTGGTCGTTGTCACGTGACTTCACTGCAGTAGAAAAGGAATAAGTGTCCTTGAATAAGATCAGTTCATTTCGTAGTTGAATTGTTCTGAAATAGGGAAAAAATAATTTCTTTTGCTTTTTTTTATGACGACAAAAAATGAAATCTTTTTATTGTAAATAGATCTAACTTGATTTTATTCAGCTGAAATAGTGATTAGTTTATTTCAACACAGACCATCTGGAAAAAGTGGAAAAATAGTTATTTAAGTACATTGCAGCAAAGGCATAAGTGGATGATATCAAAAAACAACCTCAAAATAGGAGATATGGTTGTAATAAAGGAAGATGATCTTCCAGTGTCTAAATGGTTATTAGGGAGAATTGTAGAAGTATTTTTTGGTAATGATAATAGAATAAGAGTTGTAAATATAAAAACCCCAAATGGAATATATAAAAGAGCAGTATCCAAAATTGCTGTATTACCTCTTGAAAAGTAATTCAGTTTTTATAAGAAAGTGTACATTATTGTAAAATTTCTTTATTTATTATGTATTATGTAAAATTGTTAAATATTTGCTTAAATTTAACTTAACTGTGACTCATTTATATTGTATTTAATTGTATTGTTATTTATATTTTTTACAATGGTTGTAATTCCAGTGTTTTAGTTTGAAACCCCCCTCAGAGGTTTCAAGAGGGGCGGTATGTTTGATAAAAGGCTATTTAATTTTCTACTGACTTTGTCACCTAGCAACCAAGATATACCTAATTATTTCAAAATGTAAAAAGTTTTCTGTGCAAACGATTTTTTGTGATAAATACATTATTTGTTTTATTTCTTCAGCTTTTACCTAAGCTGTGTGAAACAATATTCTTTTTGTTTTGAGTTTGATTAGAATGTTTTTATGAGAATATGTGTAAAAATGTTACGGTTTTTATTGGAGTTGTGTTTTGTTAAATTATTAATGTTCGAAAGAACCTGAGTTGAGTTTACTCATCAGAATAAACTGTTTAAAATGAGAGATGCGTATTTAATTTTGAGTTGAGTAAAATATTAATAAAATAAACTTTCGAACAATTGAATTCATCAGGTAGAACCCGTCAAATTTCGATGAAAGAAAATGTTTATAAAGGAATTGTATCATTGATTTTTAATAAACCTACAAAATTATTTATAGTAAAAAATGCATTTTATATTGGTAAGTCTAACTCTTAAACTAACGATATTTAACGTCAAATTAACAAAATACTATTTTTTAAAACTCAGTTGTCGAAATTGTTAAAATTAAATTTTAATAGTACATGTAAGCAGTAAAAAATAATAAAGATCTGTTATTATGATAAAGTTATCAATTTAGGTTCTTATGCTAGCATTCCAAAATGAAAAAGAAGGCAAAATTTATTCAACTTTGACTCAATCGTAGAATTTTTTCCCGTGAAATCTAAATCCGGCATCATTTTTATCATATCAAAATTTAGAAATGCACATTTCGTATCTGTATTCACCTTTTCAGAAAAAAAAATGGCATTTTAATTTGATCATTTTGATTCAAAACTTGAAGTCTCGATGCTATTAGCTGAAACCAGAGCTGCTAGAGCGTACCAACTTAATGCTGGAATCTGTCGTAAGCAAAAGGCGGGGTCAAGGCATATCCCATCTAGCGGCAGGGGTGCATAACTAGAGGATGACATGGGTTTGACGTCATATATGCGCAGATGTTTATTATCTCCATATCTTTTGCGCATATTTTCTGAATTTTCTCTACTAGCCCTTCAATGACAAACTCCCTCTCTATGAGGAAGAATCATTCCATTTTTTAGCAGGTGGGGAAAGGTAGGAGGGAGTGATCGGTACAGAAAGGTAGAGCAGTTAATTGAAATAGTGGCTTCATCTATCAACTTGAAATTAAAATACATTAGCGGAACACTGAAGATGTCATTTTTGTTTTATGTTTAATTAATTATTTGGTTATTAAAATAAAATAATTTTTTTAAATTGATTTCGGATTTTTAAAATTGAAATCTCACTAATTTTATCTAGTTTAGGGGCAGTGCTCCTTCTCCTTATTAAAATTAAAGAAATAAAATTAAAGCAAGATTGCTTTTTTTTGCGATAAATAGAAATAACGTATCGTAAAAGTAACATAAAGCAGATTATTAAATTTTTTTCTTATTCGGTTTCATAATTCTTTAACTTTAAACAATCTTAAAATTGGCGAAAAGTAAAAGTAAGTATCATATCTAAAGCCATATTACTGAATTTTTTTTGTATTAGATTTCATAATTCTTTATAATTGTGTCATTTGTGCCTCCCCTCCCCCCCTCTCAAAAAAGTAGATAAATTAATAATCGTCCAACTTTATTTACGAGCTTTCGAATTGTTTTGATTTTATTTATTTTATTTTATTTTTTTTTTTTTTTTATTTATTTATTTATTTTTTTTGTAAGCAGATACATCCTAAGTAATAATCATGAAATACTAATTTATGGAAAAATTCAAAAGAAAAAAAAGAAAAATTAAACCAAAGGTGACGAGTCCTGGACAATATTATCCACTGGCGTCAATACATTATCCGTATTCATGCAATCTTTAGCCAAAGTCCGTTCCAAATCGTCAACATCTTTTTCTGAGGTCAATATTTTATTCCTATAATCGTTAGCCAAATTCTGTTCCGAGTCGTCATCAAAATTAGTCGAAGTTGGCCTTTAAAAAGGCCTTTTGGTTGTAAAATTATTAGACATAGCGCAGGGTTAATCAAATTATCAAATGGAGCCAAATCAAAACAAATCGTACTACATTCATTCTCTTCGTACCGCGTGCAGCGGCCGCTATCACTCCCTCCTACCTTTCCCCACCTGCTAAAAAATGGAATGATCCTTCCTCATAGAGAGGGAGTTTGTCATTGAAGGGCTAGTATTTTCTCTCAGTCATGGCAAATTAATCAAGTCTACGAGGTTTATTGCAAAACATTTTTGTTATAGTTTGTTTCGATAAAGTCATGTACATTTAAAAAAATAGTTACAATATCATTTTAATTTTATTTTGGGAGAAAAAGTACTAATTAGTACTCATAAGTACCATATGCTACGAAAAATATTGACTTTTACCCTAAAATTAAAATAATAATGAGACTTTTTTTAAATACACATATTTTTAATTAAAAAGATCTGTGTGTTTAAAAAAAGTCTGTCATTTTAATTTTAGGGTAAAAGTCAATATTTTTCGTAGCATTATATGGTACTTATGACTACTAAGTTAGTATTTTTTCTCCCAAAATTAAAATGATATTGTGACTATTTTTTTAAATGTGCATGACTTTACCGAAACAAACTATAGCAAAAATATTTTGCAATAAACCTCGTAGACTTGATTAATCTGTCATGATTGAGAGAATAGCTTGAAATTTATGAATGAATTTTTAATATGAAATCTCAAAATTGCTTTGTCTGTTAAAAAAAAAAAAAAAAAAAAGGAGTCTAAGCAATGATTTTAGGAAAATTATTGCCTAGAACGTTAAATATTTAAACAAATAAATTAACAATATTTCTTTGTTTACCAAAACAACATTTAATACATACATTTAAAATTAAAGTTATTCCGAATATACGAATAATAAAATAGGTTTTTAAATTAAAAGAATAAAAAGTTTGCAAGTTAAATAATAAAAGTCGATACGACCAAGAAAACATTGGATTTTTATCGTCTGAAATTGGTAAATAAAAAATGCAGCTGGTTGTAAATAAAAGTTGAATATTTTATTTAGAATTAAATTCTATACATTTTTAAATATTGATAATTATATTATCATGTGAAATACTACGGTGTATATCATTTTGTATAATTTAGCTCATCAAAAATTTACTAAAATGTGACACTATTTCAAAATTCTGCATTTATATAATAAGTACTTACAAAATTTAATGAGTCATCTTTCATTACATTAAAAGCGTAATTAAAATCGAACATATTTTAATCAGCGATATTTGTATCGCATAGTTAAATGATATTTCATCTTAGTATATTTTATGTTAATATTTAGTCGTACTACACTTATTTATTCTATATTTATTTACAATATTTCAAACCTAAAACTTAGCTTCTACGAAATATTTTGAAGTAACATTTTATAGAAACAAAAAAGTTTTGTTGCCATTCACACAAAAGAAACTGCCATAATCCTCTACTTAATAATCCTCTAGTTATGCACCCCTGCCGCTAGATGGCATATGCCTTGACCCCGCCTTTAATCTTGCGGACAGCTCTTCCATAGGAGTTGGAACGCTTGAATATATATGCAGTTTTGGCTGAAACAGATATTAAACTGTTGATATTATTTTACATGTAAATCAAATTTTGTAAATGAAATCAAAATTCCCCGGATTTTATAACAGAAGATATTTAAATTTCCATTTTTTCCCTTTTAATAAGAAAATGGCAACATAAAGATACAGCACTCAATTTTTTCCCTTTTTAGGTGCGTTCGTAATTATGTAAATACGTAGCACCTATAGTTGTCGTTCAGTCCGTCCGTCTGTCTGTCCGTCTGTCTGTCTGTCTGCATATAACAACGCAAAAACTACCCAACCGAATCTTTTGAAATTTAAAATATACAATTATTACATAATTTTGTCGAGTTATTTCAAATTTTATGAGAATCGGATGGATAGATCAATTACACGGACGATCAAAAGTGTTCCGTTACATTACGGCCAATGGGGAAAAATGTTGCAAATGCATTTTAATCGTTTGAAATTTAAATTACATACTTATTACATAATTTTGTCAAGTCATTTCATTTTTTTTTTTTTTTTGAAAATAAGATGCATAGATCAAAAAATACAGGGATAATCAAAAGTACTCCGTTACATTACAGTCAATGGAAAAAAAAAGTTTCAAATACATTTTAATATTACACTCATTCGAACATAATAATATTGATATGCATCATAAAGTACATATTATAATATAGATTTTGAACAATCTGTTGTGCAAAGAACTTTTGTTATTGATTTACAAGGCCACACAAAAGTATTCCATTACATAATGAGTATAGAGAGAACATTGTTTGTTGCACATTTTAATTGTAATTAACTATTTAGGATTTTATGAGATTGATATATGACAGTGATATTTTTAAAACGTCATTATCGTACGAACGCACCTCATTTGCTACGCTTCACGTGCAATTTCCAACTTGTTTCCTTTGCTTTTAATCATGGAGCAAAGAAGGTATACCTTCTTTGCTCCATGCTTTTAACAGAAATGGAGTACTCCTGTTGCCACAATTAGAAATGCGGTATTAAAAATTACTAAAAAATTGATATTTCAAAAACAAATTGAGATAGAGCTTTCAAACAGATTTCATTTAAAAGTACATTTTTTCCCCGACACGATGATGTAAAAATTGAAAAGTGCGATATATTGAAGTATAAAAATTTGTAGTAGCAAAAATCGCAATACCGAAATTTCATTCAAAATTTGAAAGTGTTGCCATTCGCAAAATGACGTTTGCGTTACGCACAGATACGTTTGGCCTTTATAATATAGATATTTTCAATATCATAAAATATAGAAAATATATTTCAATATCGCTCGTAAATATAAATAATACTTTTTTTCAACATACGTATAAGACAAATTTTTGTTAAATTATAGGAAGGAGTTATTAAAATTTGTATATATATATATATATTTTAATACATTGTTGTAACCTGTTTTCATTTTTTCTTCAACAATTTCCATAACAAGAATGTAAAGCTGAAATTTGAAACGTTTCGTAGTATCAATTAAACATTCTTACGTAATGCAAAAGTATTTTAGCATTTTTAGTTTTTGCAAGTCATGAAATTCATAAAATCTATATATTTAAAAGACCAAACTGGTTTTTTTTTTCTTTTTAGTCATCTGGCTTGAGCTTTCTATAGAACCGATTTTGATAGTTATTTTTAGTTTTAAAAGTTGTTTTATGAAATTTCTTCACATCTATGACTATCTGGTTACTTTCATTTTGAAGAGATAAATGGAAAGAATGGGAATCAGCATATTATTACGGATGCCATATTGTATTACAATTAAAAATAACTATTTAAAAACTTTTGAATAGAACATGACGTCACAGTTTAAAATAACGCATTTCTACTCATAAAGCTATTACATTTCCGTATTTGTTTTCATTCCATTGATACTGAGATTGAGATGGTCATCTCAGAGGGGCTTCAGTGGGTGAAAATGATGTCATAGTACACGCTCGGTGAACCTTTTCACTTGTGCGTACCGAAAATTCGCAAACAATATCTATCAAGAATATAACGTGCCAAACTTATACAAAAATAATTTTGAAGAGTAAGTTATTTATTCACGTTTGTAATGACCGAAAGGTGGCGTTGTATAGACCTGATAATCGTTTGTTTACGTATGCTGTTTGTTCCATGCTATAGCATAGCGAAACCCGTTTAAAGAGCTATTTAAAGTGCAGTTTTTTATCTTTTTTATTTAATTATGGGAGATAAATTACAAATATCGACAATTTTAGAATTTCTAGATGCTGGAAAATCTAGTAACTGCTTTAGAGAAGCTGAAGCAATTATTGATTCATTAATCATGCAAGCATTGTGTTTCCGTCATGTTATTTTGCCATGAGTAAGTCAAATGTACTTTTTTATATTATAGATCTAAACTTTGTGTATAAAATTTTGATTTTAGATAATTTTAATACAAAGAACCCAACGTTGCATGCGTTATAGGACTGTTTATTTATTTATTTATTTATTATAGAACTGTTTATTTATTTATCGGCCTTTTAAACACTGATTTCAACGGAAGATATCAGTTCTATTTCGTTTCAGACTTTGTCTGCGAAAGGGCGTCTATTTCATTTCAAACGCGAATACAAAACGTTGAATATAAAATCAGTTGCTTTTTTATCAATTAATAATCGACAATAAAAAAATATTACGAATTTAAAATGCGATTTTTCTGTATACTGGAATCGGCCATTAAATAAAAATGTTTTTTATCCGTAAATAAGATTCAATTATGCGGTTTATACTAAACAAGATGAATGTAGATTCTACCATTGCAGAATTCAGTTTCGCCTCCGATTAGAAAAAAAAAAAAAAAAAAAAAAAAAAAAAAAATCGATAGAAGTTTTTAGAAGGGCGACCCCGTTTAGATTGCAATGAATTAACTTCATTTTTCTTGTGTTTATCAATATAATAGCAAACAGAACGGCGTGAAATACCCAATTGAATAGCAATTTCTCTCTGAGACATTGGAATTGCGGAATAATAAAGAGATACAATTTGAAAACGGATTTTTTCTTTAGTTTAAACGCTTTTTTATAGACTCTAAGTAAAAGGAAATGCAATTTAACAATAAAACGAATGGAATCCCGTCGAATTCGACGAATGAAATGTTTAAAAGGCCCGATCGATTTGGTTTTAAAAAAAGCAAAAGTAATTACATTATTGAATCAATATATAATAAATATATTTACAAAGTGAATGTCAAATTTGCCAGTTACAATTTTGCATTCAAATATTCGCACATCTACAGTTAAAATTGTAATATGAGTGCCGGCGAAATCCAAAAATTTTATTTTATATGCACTCACAGAAAAATAGCTTTATTTAAAAATAATAATAATAATAATAATAATAATATCGGCTACTACTAGCTTATCCCATCGACCAAAAAATTATCGCCAAACTATAAGATTAAATGCCAATAATGGATGATCGTGAATGTCAAATTCAATGACATTAAATACGATTCATGTGTTTAAAATGTCATTAAGTGATTTTTATTTCGACTTTTTATTAATCTTTTTATTAATATTCTACTAATTATTTATTTTTTCGTTATTTAAAATACAAATTATGTCAATATGTATAATTTGGCTATTAATGTGGCGATTTGTATAATTTGGCGAAATTGGTCGACGGGATAACAGAGTAGTACCTAATATCGTTATGAGTAAAAATACGATGTTTTAAATAGTGACGTCATTTTCTCTTCAAATGTTCTTTAAAAGTTACTGTTTATGAAAAAGGCATCCATAATAATATTGTAATTCCCTTTTATCTGGTTGTTGAATGACATAATTTTCCTCATTTGAAATTTCTCTTATTTTGATTTAGACATTAATTTTTATCATAAATTATTTTCTGTCATTTTATTTACGTTATTAATATTATTTCTCAGTAAATATATATATTTTTAACTCAATTAGTGCACAATTATACGCAATCATTTTAGAAAATAAATTTTTATTATCGAGAGAAAAGCTCACTGTATTGCCACCATTTTGAAGAAATGTCATGAAAAAGCTTTTAAAATTAAAATTAAAATATAAAAATGGAAATAAATTAAAAAATAACTAAAATGGGCACAACTACAAAAAAAAAATTGTAATTTAAGAAATTACCCCAACCATTTGAAAAATGTTTCACTCGATACATTCATCTATCATTTTAAGCTAAATACCAGTTGTTTTATTGTGTATTATCCGTGCCACTGCTATAAATGACTTTATACATGCTGCAATTTGAAGGTACGGTTCGTTTAAGTTATATCACTCTATTGTCGCCAAGCATAAAAGTTGGCGACGAAAGAAACATTTCAAACTATTTAACATTGTTGGTGCAAAAGTAATCATTATTAAAATACAGCTTTGGCATATACTGTTATACTTGTAAGACTTTGGCATATATTGTTTGATTTTACAGAGCAGAATTTTGGTGATGGAGGTTTTAAACCAAAATCGATCGCAGCACATGCATCTGTGAATGGGTCCATCAGACATCGAATCAAAAAAGTTTTTTCCCAGTTTTTCCCAAGCCGATTGCTTTTTAGTTTTCTTTTTAGGTGGTGGAAAATCAAGAGTAATAGCTATAACATTTTCCGGCTTGTTAGAATCACTATTGGCACTCAAATTTTCCTGGTTAGAACCGACCGATAGTAAAACGCCATGGCTAGTGGATTGGTCGCCCTGGCGACATGATGTTTTACAATTAATCGGTTCGGCATTAAATTGCTTCCTTTTTCGTGATCGCCTTTCAACACGTAATTGGTTTTCAGCGGCTCAATAATCTTTTGATTTTATCATTTTCTGCATTGAAAGACGTTTTTGCGCCAAACCAAATACAGTATTACTCAGTTATCCCGTCGACCAATTTCGCCAAATGATACGAATCGCCAAACTAATAAGCAACTTATACATGTTGACTAAATTTTTATTTTAAATAGCAAAAGAAGAAATAAAAATCACTTTATGATTGTTTAAGTACGCGTATTGTGTTTAATATCATTGAATGCGATATTCACGTTCATTCATTTCTTTGGCTTCGGCTTTTTCCGTATCTGTTAATTTCCGTCTACCCATTTTTAAATTTGTTAGTTTTCTCCTTTATTACAATGATTTTAACCATTTTAATTTACTATTCAAATAAAAATTCTTCTAAAAGTAAAGAATTTAATTTAAATTCAAATAAAAACTCTTTTAAAAGTAAAGAAATTAATTTAAATTCAAAAGTGACCACATCATTCAAAAGTGGTAACATCATTCAAAAGTGGTAACATCATCGGGTCCATTCTCCCGAAAACAACAACCATTTTTCAAATGGTTAATAAATAGCTTTCATTTAAAAAAATAATTATCAAAATCGGTTGACTAGAAAATTAAGGGCTGATGACACGACATTTTTAGCTTGTCTGAAAGAAATAGCATCGGATGCTAAAAAGATAGAGGGAAAAAAAGAGTCTTTCTTTCATTACTTTTAACTTATTATTAATGCAGCATTTCGGTTATAATTTCCTGAGTTGTTTTAAATCATATACTAATAATTCTCCGTTCCAAATGACAAATCGCTACCACTATTTTTGAATAAAGTTTCTCATTTTATTTAATGGCAGATTTTCTGTGATTTAATAAAACGGTGAATATCATTAAAATTTAGGCACAGATGTCATATACGCACCACATTTGCACGTGTTCTTTTCCCACCAGAAGTTTGGCGAAAATTTTGTTTTTGAATATAAATTACAAATTAGATGCAATAACAGCCGGTGATTTTTTATACTAGCGTCTAGACCCCGCCCCGAACAACGGCTCTTATCAGAAATGCACCCAAGAAATTCCCTAGTCCTTCGCACAGGTTCATCTAACGTTATTATTGTTTAGAGTGGAATCTAGACGCTAGTATTTGTCTGTTTGTTGTTAGTTTGTTTGTTTGTCTGTTTGTTTGTATGTCTGTCTGTTTGTTAGTTTGTTTGTTTGTCTTTCTGTCAGTATATCTGTTTGTTTGTTTGATTGTTTGTTTGTCTGTCTATCGGTCTGTCTGTTTGATTGTTTATTTGTCTGTTTGCTTATTTGTATGTGTGTCTGTTTGTTTGTTTATTTGTTTGTCTGTCTGTCTGTCTGTTTGACTATTTGTTTGTCTGTTTGTATGCTTGTTTGTATGTCTGTTTTTTGTCTCTCTGTTTGTTTGCCTATTTGTCTGTCTGTTTGTTTGTTTATTTCTTTCTTTGTTTCTTTGTCAGTTTGTTTGTCTGTATGTCTGTTTGTTTATATGTTTGTCGGTTTCTTTGTTTGTCTGTCTATTTGTTTGTTTGTTTGTTTGTCTGTATGTCTGTTTGTTTGTATGTTTGTCGGTTTGTTTATTTGTCTGTCTATTTGTTTTTTTTGTTTTTCTGTCTGTTTGTCTGCCTGTCTGTTTGTTTGTTTGTTTATTTTTCTGTCTGTTTGTTTGTTTGTTTGTCGGTTTGTTTGTTTGTTGGTTTGTTTGTCTATCTATCGATTTGTCTATCTGTCTGTTTGTCTGTCTGTTTGTTTGTCGGTTTGTTTGTATGTCTGTTTGTTTGCCGGTTTGTTTGTTTGACTGTTTGTTTGTTTGTTTATTTTTCTGTTTGCTTGTTTGTCTGTCTGTCTATTTGTCTATCGTCTGTTTGTTTGTCTGTTTGTTTGTCTGACGGTTTGTTTATTTGTCCGTTTGTCGGTTTGTTTCTCAATCGGTCTGTTTGTTTGTTTGTGTGTTTGTTAGTTTGTTTAATTGTCCGTTTGTTTGTCTGTCTGGCGGTTTGTTTATTTGTCTGTTAGTTTTTTGTTTGTCTGTCTGTCTATCTGTTTGTCACTTTATTTGTTTGTTGGTCTGTCTGCCTGTTTGTCTGTTTGTTCGTTTGTGTATTTGTAAGTTTGTTTAATTGTTTGTTTTTTGTCTGTCTGCTTGTCTGTCTGTTTGTTTGTTTGTTTGCCTGTCTGTCTGTTTGTTTATTTGTCTGTTTGTCTGTTGGTTTGTCTGTAAGTCTGTCAGTCTGTTTATTGGTTTGTTTGTTTGTTTGTCTGTCTGCTTGTTTTTGTTTTGTTTGCTTATATGTCTATCTGTCTGTTTGCTTGTTTGTTTGTTTGTCTGTCCTTTTGCTTATTTGTCTGTTGGTCTGTCTATAAGTCTGTCTGTTTCTTTGTCTGTCGGTTTGTTTGTTTGTCTGTCTGTTTGTCTATTTGTTTTTGATTTGTTTGTTCGTTTGTCTGTCTGCCTTTTTTGTTTGTCGATTTTTTTGTTTGTCTGTCTGTCTGTGTGTCACTTTGGTTGTTTGTTTGTCTCTGTTGTTTGTCTGTCTGTTTGTTTATTTGTCTGTTTGTCCATCTGTTTGTCTGTTGGTTTGTCTGTAAGTCTGTCAGTCTGTTTATTGGTTTGTTTGTTTGTTTGTCTGTCTGCTTGTTTTTGTTTTGTTTGTTTATATGTCTATCTGTCTGTTTGCTTGTTTGTTTGTTTGTCTGTCCTTTTGCTTATTTGTCTGTTGGTCTGACTATAAGTCTGTCTGTTTCTTTGTCTTTCGGTTTGTTTGTTTGTTTGTCTGTCTGTTTGTTTGTCTGTTTGTCTATTTTTTATTTGTTTGTTCGCTTGTCTGTCTGCCTTTTTTGTTTGTCGATTTGTTTGTTTGTCTGTCTGTGTGTCACTTTGGTTGTTTGTTTGTCTCTCTGTCTGTCGGTTTGTTTATTTGTCTGTCTTTCTGTCTGTCTGCTTGTTTCTCAGTTTGTTTGTTTGTCGGTTAGTTTGTTTGTTTCTCTGTCTGTATATTTGACTGTTGGTTTGTTTATTTGTACTTGCTTCAAGAAACGGCAAGAAGCCATATTTTCCGTTTAAAAAGGGAAATTATCGGCAGCATGGAGAATTTCTTGGGTGCATTTGTGATAAGAGCCGTTGTTTGGGGCGGAGTCTAGACGCTAGTATTTTTTATTGCCATATAAAAATAAAATAACGTGAAAAAAGGAAAGAGATTCTTGTATTTTAAAAAAGGAAATTAAAAAAAAATTCTAATTTAAGAAATTACATCAACCATTTGAAAAATGTTTCACTCGAAACATTCATTTATCATTTTAAGCTAAATACCAGTTGTTTTATTGTGTATTATCCGCGCCACTGCTATAAATGACTTTATACATGCTGCAATTTGAAGTACGAACGAGTACGAAGTTACGAGTTTTTTTTTTTTTTTTTTTTTTTTAGCCTCCGAGGCTATTTCTTTCAGACAAGCTAAAAATGCCGTGTCATCAGCCCTAAATTTTCTAGTCAACCGATTTTGATAATTATTTTTTTAAATGAAAGCTATTTATTTGTAGTTGTGCCCATTTTAATTATTTTTTAATTTATTTCCATTTTTATATTTTATTTTTAATTTTAAAAGCTTTTTCATGACATTTCTTCAAAATGGTGGCAACACAGTTTAGCTTTTCTCTCGATAATAAAAATTTATTTTCTAAAATAATTGCGTATAATAATGCACTAATTGAGTTTAAAAAATATATTTACTGAGAAATAATATTAATAATGTAAATAAAATGACAGAAAATAATATATGATAAAAATTAATGTCTAAATCAAAATAAGAGAAATTTCAAATGAGGAAAATTATGTCATTCAGCAAACAGATAAATGGGAATTACAATATTATTATGGATGTCTTTTTCATAAACAGTAACTCTTAAAGAACATTTGAAGAGAAAATGACGTCACTATTTAAAACATCGTATTTTTACTCATATCGATATTAGGTACTACTCTGTTATCCCGTCGACCAGTTTCGCCAAATTAATAGCCAAATTATACATATTGACATAATTTTTATTTTGAATAACGAAAGAATAAATAATCAGTAGAATATTAATAAAAATATTAATAAAAAGTCGAAATAAAAATCACTTAATGACATTTTAAACATATGAATTGTATTTAATGTCATTGAATGTGACATTCACGATCATCCATTATTGGCATTTAATCTTATAGTTTGGCGATAATTTTTTGGTCGATGGGATAACCTAGTAGTACCCGATATTACTTTTTTTTTTAATAAAGCTATTTTTCTGTGAGTGCATATAAAATAAAATTTCTGGATTTCGCCGGCACTCATATTACAATTTTAACTGTACTTGTGCGAATATTTGCATGCAAAATTGTAACTGGCAAATTTGACATTTACTTTGTAAATATATTCATTATATACTGATTCAATAATGTAATTACTTTTGCTTTTTTTTAAAAACCAAATCGATCGGGTCTTTTAAACATTTCATTCGTCGAATTCGATGGGATTCCATTCGTTTTATTGTTAAATTGCATTTCCTTTTACTCAGAGTCTATAAAAAAGCGTTTAAACTAAAGAAAAAATCCGTTTTTGATTAATCTATTCAATGAAGAAGTAGCACGTCAAATTGTATCTCTTTATTATTCCGCAATTCCAATGTCTCAGAGAGAAATTGCTATTCAATTGGGTATTTCACGCCGTTCTGTTTGCTATTATATTGATAAACACAAAAAAAATGAAGTTAGTTCATAGCAATCTAAACAGGGTCGCCCTTCTAAACAACTTCTATCGAATTTTTTTTTCTAATCGGAGGCGAAACTGAATTCTGCAATGGTAGAATCTACATTCATCTAGTTTTTTTATTTTTATTTATTTATTTATTTATTTTTATTTTTATTTTTATATTTACTAGACGGTTGCCCGCCCTCAGTAGCCCGAAGACTATCTGAATGCCAGTTCTACAACCCCACACATTCACGTTTCTGTGCCATGTCTCGTCAGTTTCCGGCAGATATGTTTGATCGGTGTTCTGGGGTTTCGTTTGCATATCTTTTTTTATTGTTAATGAAGAGGTCTTCCATTTGTTCTTCCATCTGTTCTTCTTTCTGTTCTTCCATCTGTTCTTCCATTTGTTCTTCCATTTGTTCTTCCATTTGTTCTTCCATTTGTTCTTCAATTATATTCGACGATTCACTGTTTGAGAGCCTATCTGTCCTTTTATTTATAGAAGTTCAAAATGAAAAAAGATTTTCTTAGCAGACGATTTTTTGTGATAAATACATTATCTGTTTTATATTTCTTCTGCTTTATTCCTTTTATTTATAGAGTTCAAAATGAAAAAAGATTTTCTTAGCAGACGATTTTTTGTGATAAATACATTATCTGTTTTATATTTCTTCTGCGTTTACCTAAGCTGTGTAAAATCTCTATAAATAAAAGGAATATAGAGGATGAGGGCCTATCTGTGCCTCAAATAATTATTCAATTATTCAATTAATTATCCTCGGAATTCCTTTTATATATATAGATAGATTTTATTTTTTTTTTTTTTTTGCATTTGATTAAAAATGTACGAGATGTGCCGACCCCGCGTATACATTTTTTTCTGCTGATTTTATACAGTGCGAAGACTGGGTGGTGAGAGAAAGGCTCTAAAATTTTTTGATGGGTCTAGTTTTTTTTTTTTTTTTCCATCTTTGTGTTTATTTGTATTTTCTTTTTCTGATGATGATTGAGTAATTTCAATCGAAACATGTAAAAATTATTAAGATCTTTTAATGTTTTTATTAGTATTTAACGTCCTTTATAGCAATTAAATATTTTAATGCATATTTTTGAAATGTTAATGGACGTATATGAAAACTTCTATTTATAATTAATGTAATTTGAAGTACGGTTCATTTAAGTTACATCACTTCATTGTCGCCAAGCATAAAAGTTGGCGACGAAAGAAACATTTCAAACTATGTAACATTGTTGGTGCGAAAGTAATCATTATCAAAATACAGCTTTGGCATATACTGTTATACTTGTAAGACTTTAGCATATACTGTTTGATTTTACAGAGCAGAATTTTGGTGATGGAGCTTTTAAACCAAAGTCGATCGCAGCACATGCATTTGTGAATGGGTCCATCAGACATTGAATCAAAAAAGTTTTTTCCAGTTTTTCCCAATCCGATTGCTTTTTCGTTTTCTTTTTAGGTGGTGGAAAATCAAGAGTAATAGCTGTAACATTTTCCGGCTTGTTAGAATCACTATTGGCACTCATTTTTTCCTGGTTAGAACCGACCGATTGTAAAACGCCATGGCTAGTGGATTGGTCGTCCTCGAGACAAGATGTTTTACAATTAATCGGTTCGGCATTAAATTGCTTCCTTTTTCGTGATCGCCTTTTAACACGTAATTGGTTTTCAGCGGCTCGATAATCTTTTGATTTTCCCGTTTTCTGCATTGAAAGACGTTTTTGCGCCAAACCAAATCAGTACTACTTAGTTATCCCGTCGACCAATTTCGCCAAATGATACGAATCGCCAAACTAATAAGCAACTTATACATGTTGACTAAATTTTTATTTTAAATAACAAAAGAACAAATAAATTAGTAAAACATTAATAAAAAGTCGAAATAAAAATCACTTTATGATTGTTTAAGTACGCGTATTGTGTTTAATGTCATTGAATGCGACATTCACGGTCATTCATTTCTTTGGCTTCGGCTTTTTCCGTATCTGTTAATTTCCGTCTACCCATTTTTAAATTTGTTAGTTTTTTCCTTTATTACAATGATTTTAAACATTTTAACTTCCTATTTAAATAAAAATTCTTCTAAAAGTAAAGAATTTACTTTAAATTCAAATAAAAATTCTTCTAAAAGTAAAGAATTTAATTTAAATTCAAAAGTGACCACGTCATTTTGTCAATCCTCCACCGAAAACAACAACCATTTTTCAATGGTTAAAAAAAAAGCAAAAGTAATTACATTATTGAATCAATATATAATATAAAAATAATTTAATATTTTCAAGAATTTGAAAAGTTGATATTAAACTTTACTTAAAAACAATATTTTTTATGAGTTAGGCGAGCCAATATAATGTTGATTAATTATTGCATTTATTTTTGTGATTATTTTTATAATTCAATCAATCAGTTCTTGTAAACATTTTCATTCATCGAATTTGATAGATTACGACTCGTTTTTTTTTTTTTTTTTTGTTTTTTTTGTTTTTTTTAAAGCATTGAACGTGATATTCACATTAAGTGTGTCATTGTATTTTGGTTATAAAATTCCACATTGCGTTATTATTTTGTTTGAAAATTTTTATTTCATGCATTTTAATGTTAGCGCTCCGGTCTGCTATTGAGGGGGCGGTTGCCAGTGGCTCAGCTGACGTATAATAATAAATAAAAAACTGCTTGAAAAAAATTACAAAATTTCCATGTTTTGGCTTTGTTACGGCTTTATACTTTTTGGAATACTGCAAATTTGTCCAGTTAATTACGTAAAGGATAATATGAAAATCTAAAGAAAACAAGCCGGAAATCGTACGTCAAGCGTGACAAATGAGGTGCGTTCGTACTATACAGAAATTTTATAAATATTCGGATTTATGATAAAAAATCTGATATACGCTTATGCAAAAAACATGGATACAAAATTTATTACTACGTATTACATATATATTACAAAATTTAATTTTTTTCCGCCAAAATTAACCTTATACTACATTAATTTCCTTTTAACAATATTCCGTATTTATTTCAGCTTATTAAATTAAAATCATATTATTAGATCTAATCTATTAATATTTATAGAAACTAAATAAATTCTTAATTCGCCTTAAAAAAACATTGGTACTATACTCTGTTATCCCGTCGACGGATTTCGCCAAATTATAAAAATCGCCAAACTAATAGCCAAATTACACATATTGACGTAATTTTCATTTTAAATTATAAAAAAACAAATAATTAGTAGAATATTAATAAAAATAGAAATAAAAAATCGAAGTAAAAATCACTTAATGACGTTTTAAACACGTGTAGTATTTAATGTCATTGAATTGACATTCACGATCATCCATTATTGACATTTAATCTTATAATTTGGCGATAATATTTTGGTCGACGAGATAACAGAGTAGTACCAAAACATTTATTCCAAAATGCGTAAATCTAAAATGGCTCTAAATCAAAAATACTCTCAATTAAACTTTATTTCTTAAAATTCCTAATAAAACTCATTTTTTTCTCTGTTTTTAATTTTTTTTATTTTTATTTTTTTTATTTATTTATTTATTTATTTTTTTTTTTTGGAAAAAAGTTTTTTTAAATTTATTCCGAAAACATACTTGTTCAAATATCATTCTTGTTTTTCCTTCGCGTTTTATATTTACTATTATGTATAAAAAAATTCATTTCTTTTTTCCTTTTGTTTGCGAAATTATCGTCTGTTACATTCGAATTTTAACGACTTTCGATTCTGCCGTTTTAATCTCGACATTTGACACTAATTTCCGTTTATATAAAGGAATTGTGTTGGAGGTTATCGAAAGTACTAGAAACTTTTTTTTACGTAAGCTAGGACCATGGTGACCGTCTTTGGATTGTTGTAAGAAATCTGGCCTACTGTAGGATTTACATCAAGCTAAATCAAGCTAAAATCTCAGGCTAAAAGATAGTTGTCAGTCTATTGTTTCGAAATTAACAGATTCTCATATAACGAAATTTAGAAATGATTACGAGTAATTAAAATAATTGATTTGAATGTTTATTACTCCTACAGGTTATCTATTTCTGTCTGTATTATAGCGTATTGATTCTTATAGATTATGTACAGGTCGTTTCAAAATTGACCAGTATATTTGAAAAATCAATATAAACTAAATGGGAAGCGATAGAAATATACCGTTTGTTGCAATTTGCTTGGGGCAACAGTAAATTTTCGGGCAGACAAGCTTTCGAAATTAATTACAATTTTCAACAACAGATGGTGCTGCAGTCTGGAAAAATCTAAAGTACGATTTTTTCCACATATCCACCATGCGCAGCAACAATATGGCGTAGTCTCTGAACGAAATTACCAGAAACCTTTGTAAACTTGTCAGGCGGGATGACTTCACATGCAGAAGAAATGTACTGCTTCAGTTATTCAATTGTTCCTGGATTGTGACGATACACCTGGTCTTTAAAGTCAAAAATCCTCTGTTCTAAGGAATAAACTGTATTTTCACATCACAGCAAACTTGCCATGCAGTAAGACGACTTACAGAATGGCGAACTCACAGACTGTGTTTTCTTCTACAGTGGACTCTCTCTATTCCGAACACTCATGGGGCCGATCAAAAGTGTTCAGATTATGGGGGTGTTCAGTATAGAGGGAGAATCGGAAATGCATTATTTCTACTACTATATATTGAATTTACAGTCGGTATAAAGTATTTAGCGTAGTTAGTATACCATTGTGCAATACCAAACTAAATTTAGTCAGATTTGTACTGTACCATCTCATTTTTTATTTTTATTTATTTATTCATTTATTTATTTATTTATTTATTTACAAAACATACATTACAATGCACCTCTTGAAAACATAATCAGTATACTTCTTAAACGAGTAATTTTGGTCTGTTTTTGCATTCTATGTGCTCATGCAATGTATATGTTATCTGGCTGTTTAAGAAGTGGGAAAGCTTTGAGGTGATGTTCAAACACATAATTCAACAAGTCTTGAATGAGTCTCTTAGTCATATTGCGTGAATGTAATCATCATTCGTCTTATTTCGTCACTCTCTTCTGGTTCTGCTTCTCCTTCACTGTCCTCTTTAACAATGTTGTTTTTGCAAACCATGAGGATTTCATCGGTTTCGAGAAAATCTCCAACTTCTGCTTCAGTATGAAGTTTCTGAAGAATTGATTCCAAATCACTCACAGCTGTTACTTCTTGGTCTTCTATTCTTGTTTGCCCATTCTCACATAGGAATCCAAATTTATAAGCATCTTTGAATAGTGTAGGAGGTTGTTTCATTTTATGCCGTTGATATATCCAATAGACAGCATCCATGACGTTGTCCTTCTTCTGCTGAATTTGCCGTCTTCATCACCAAGGACAATTTCTTCAGAAAATGGTTTTGGTAGCAAGTTTTAATGGTCTTGATTACTCTTTGATCCAGTGGTTGGATTATAGAAGTACAGTTTAATAACCGGAACTTCAAGGTTATGTTGCGCAGCTGCGTGTTTGTAAGTGATCTGGTATCAACAATATCAAATTTTTTTTTCCTTCCTTTCTCTCATCATTATCTCGTTAATTCTTTAGAACCAATATTAGAAAATTGTGAATAACATCTACACTTTCCGATTTGGTTTATAGTGTGTAGGCAATGATGCGATCTTCACATTTTTTATGTTTTCCGATCACAAGTGATTTGAACTTCACATCCGTAAAACTGGTACAGAGCATAATGGCAAATCTTTCTTTTAACATTTTTCCAACTATGCAATTTTTGCTTCTTTCTGCTTGAGTTTTGTTTGGAAGAGCTGTGAAAAACAGGTCGGTTTCGTCAGAAAATGTTTGCTGTATCGAAATCCTTCGTTATGTTCAGAAGTTTTAATTCTATTCTTCCACATGTTGTCGATATTTACATCTGCAGTTTCACCATTGATTATTTTGAATTCAGTGTTAAATTTTGAAATGAGTCAACAGTCTTTCCGATGCCTTTAATTCTGCAATTTTCTGCTTTTCAGAAAAATCCGAAGTAGGAGTCCAGTAATAGGATGATTCATTGTTCTCATTTGACAAAAAATCTTCTGAACATTAATGCTTATGCTCTTGTTTCCCGTTTTCTATTCCAAAATTCTAAACTTACTTTTTTTCTTACTTGTAATTAAAATTCACGAAAATCACAGACAATACAAATAACTATATTAAAAACATAAATTCATTGAAACAATTTCATAAAAAGTTTCGGATTCTTTCTAAATCCCTCATCAGTAATTTCAACATATAAGTCAATTACGTGAGCCGTATCTTTTTGGAAGCCTGGTTCTCGAAAACAAATGCATTCGCAATTAATGAAGCTTCATCGATAACAATTGAGTATTCGTTTATCATTTAACTATAATTTTCTTTTCTTTTTTGTCAACTCGTTTTAATTTTTTCTATGGTTTTTTTTCTTATCTGATTGACTTATGCGTTGAAATAACTGATGAGGGATTTAGAAAGAATCCGAAACGTTTTATGAAATTGTTTTAATGCTTTTATGTCAAAATTTGAGGATCCTTTATTGTATTTTACGGTATACATGCTTAATTTTAGTGACCATCTGAATAATCTACCGGTTAAATGTTTCACCTTTTTAAGCCATACTAAAGAGACATGGTCGGTGTGCATTGTGAAAGGTTTTCCATGAATATGGTAATTAAATTTGTCAGGGGCATCGATTATGGCTAGACATTCCAGTTCTGTAATAGCGTAATTTTTCTCATAGGGCCTTAATTGTCTCGAGTGGAACGCAATGGGATGCAAGTTCCCTTTTCATCCATTTGTTTTAATACAGCACCTACGGCTTCCTTTGAAGCATCAGTATAGACATGGCATGGGAGGTTAAGATTGAATAACTTCAAAATAGGTCTAAAATTAATGCGTTTTTAAGCAATTCAAATGATTGTTGACAGATATCTGATCATTCCCAAGGAGCATCTTTCTTCAATAATTTATTTAGAGGGGCTCTAATTTTAGCGTACTTGTCTATGAATTTTTGGTATACGTTTACAGAACCAAGGAACCTTTGTAATTCTTTAACGTTTTTTGGAGGGATTATTTTTTAATAGTTTCGGTGTTAGCACATTGTCAGGTTTTATTTGGCCGTTACTAATTTCATAACCGAGAAAGTTAATTTGAGATTTAGCAAAGTTACATTTGGAAAATTTTAATTTTAAGTTTTCTTGACGGCAAATGTTAAATATAGTTTTAAGGTGAACCATATGCTCGGCATAGGAATCGGAATAAACTATAAAATCATCAAAATAATTGGTATAGCAAAACTGACTTTATGTTTATCTAGGATTCTTCGAAGAGCTCTTGCAAATTGAGCTGGAGCATTTTTGTAATTTAGGAAGATAGTTCCTAAATTTCTAGCCAAAAGGAATGAACCGGCCACTCATAAAGACCTCGATTGGTTGCAAAGGCCAACTTTTCTGTGTCTGAAGGATGAAGTAGTATATGTCAGTAGCCAGAGGCTAAATCTAGCATGGAGAAATATTTGGCATTGACAAGTCTGTCCAGAAGCCAATCTGTACGGGGTAATTTTTCTGAATCAGTCTTACAAATGGCATTGATATTTCTGTAATCAATACAGAAACGCGTTTTACCTTCTCCTTTTTTTATATGCCAGAGTCACGGGAGAGGAATAAGGACTGCAGGATTCTTTAATAAGTTTAGCCTCTAGTAATTCTTGTATTTGTTTTTGAATTTCTGCATTGTCCCTAGGAGATGCACGGTAAGGTCGAAGCGAGATAGGAAGTTCCGAGGTGAGAGTTACCCGTTGGGGTGCCCATCTGACTCGACCTACGTCATATCTATTGCGTGCAAAAATATCCTTAAAGTTGCTTAGAAGCCTTTCCAACTGTAAGTTCTCTTCAGTAGTATATAATGACTAAAACTTTTGTCATCATAATCCGAGAGAATTTGAGTATCAAGGTAACAATGTTTCTGTTGGGACAAAATTTCTTGATTTGATTTGGAAGGAAAACGAAGCGGCTTCCTGCAATTCATATCACCCGTTAAATTTAAAGTATGGTTGAATGAGTTTTCCTGAGAAATTTGATTGGAAATGGTTTGATCATACTTAAGAATGACTCCATCCTGAGTCAGAATATTCGAGTAAAAGTCCATCGATATATGGAATTTTTGTAATTCTGGGGTTCCCAGTATCGCATATGGCAAGAATGACCTAACTAGCTATAATGTGCTATTTTGCCTGATATTTTCTATTTGGAGGGTTACGTGAATTTTTTCAGAAATCTGAGCTTGTCCTTGGGTTTGATTAACATTAAGATGGTTGATGGTTGATTTTTGTCGTCCGATTATCTACGCTAATGGGATATAGGACCAGGGGGAGTGCCCTCCGTGGGGGGGTCTTCCTAAGGGAACCTAACCCGTATTTACGCAAGGTTTGAAGAAAACCACGGAAAACTCCGAGGTCCGAGGACTTGAGAGGTCCGAACTGGTAGACGGCAGGCGATTAACATTAAGAGGATGACAGTTTTGAATAGACGTCATATCCAAAGCTGCAACTAAGTTTTCTGGAATAAGGGAAAGGGTGCTTCCACTATCCAATAAAAATGGTATTTGAACCTCATGACAAGTTTTTGGATACGTATGATTATCGTAATTTCCATATTGGACGGGACTATAAACCGTCATAAAGCATTATGGGGTATTCCTTGATCAGGGGAATACCCAAGGGCATTTTGTGATTGAAACTGATTGCTCATGGTTGCCGAAGTAGGGTTCATTGTTGTCCCTGTATTGCCCTAGACATCATATTAATGAAGTAAATTATGATGTCTTCGATGGCAATTTTTACAGCTCATCTTGGAGGGACATTTATTTGAAAAGTGACCACCACGCAGACAATTTATACATAATCTGTTTAGTTGGACAGTTCTCCAACGGTTATCTACAGGCATATTCGTTAGTTTTCTGCAGGTATGGGTGGCATGCGATTCAAGGCAAACACCACATTTAGTATTTTCTTGACTTTTGGAGAATTTCAAATTATCGGAAGAATCTTGGGAATAATTTATATTTCTTACATCTGTTTTAGTTGGATTCTCCAAGGCTAGTATACTTTTGGCATGAGCATCTAAAAATTTTAAAATTTTCCGTGAGACTATGTATACTTGGACTTGGACGAGATAATTGTCAGAGTGCCTGGAGAGATAAACTCCTTACCTCTAGTAGAGAAATGATACATGGAACAATTCAAGTCATAGCCAAAGTCTGACAAACATAACGTCAGAAACAAGGGGGGGGGGGAGAAGCCGGGTCCCAAAAAACAAAGGCCCTTTAAGGGCACCATACAAAAAAAATAAAATAGATAAGAGTATAAGAGAAATAAAAATATTTACAAATATTTACAAAAGTATTTACAAAATAAAGACTAGGAGATGGTGAACGTTCAGGAAGGAAAACCCTATCAATGAGATAAAAACTAGGAAAAATTATCCTGGGTCGATGTTTGACTATGTATATCATTATGAATAAGAGAGAGCTCCCATCGTTCTTTGAGATTATCGTCTAGTTTTTGAATTATAGTATAAATTATGTTATACACCAAAGCATTTTGAGTTAGTTTCAAAGACTCTATAATTCGAAGTTACTCATTACAGGTATCTATTATGTCAAAAATAGCTTTAGAGGAAGAGGGGCAATTTTTTATGTTTTTTAAATTGTACAACTTACTTATTTGTACTATGGCTAAGTCCCTAGTTTTATCGTAGCGAGCGCAGAGAGTGTCCCATCATGCATTTTTATAATTGGCTTCCGAAAGAGGAAATCCAAAAATTAATTTATGAGCAGGACCCTTTACACTAGCCAGTAGATATTGCAATTTAGAGAAGCCCCCAAAATCCAAATTTTGATCTATAGTTGTGAGAAAAATCTCCTTAAAAGAAAGCCACTGATCAGCTTCTCCCTGAAAAGTTTTAGTTCAAATTTTGGAAGATTAACAGTTTTTACACAAACATTACCTGTAGTTTTACTTCGACTTTCTAAACCACCCTCGTGAATGTTTTTTTTTTTTTTTTTTTTTTTTTTTTTTTAGTTAATTTATTACGTGATGTTCTTATTGCTATGGTTAAAGTGTCTAACTTAAGTGCAATCTCATTATATTCCTCTATTATAGGCTCAGTTTCCGATGCATCACTCTAAAGAATGGCATTTTCATGAAGTTTATTTAATTCGGTTTCAATATCTTGTACCTGTTTATCATATAAATCTAACTTTTCAAGAGTTACTGTCTAATTCTCAATTTTGGGATTTATAATACTTTTTATGCGTGTAAGTTATCCTTTCAGAACAGTTTTTTTGCTTTTTAATACTTTCCATTTTAAATCTATCCTTCTATAGTAAAAAAAAACTAGCCTTAAAAGGAATGACTCCTGGAATGATGCTGATGTGGAAGATTTCCGGAACTAACGAATCCGGGTTGTCCACTCCTTCCATGAGTCGAATAGACCAATCAGGAAAGGACTCCGTCTATGCATCGCCGTATGGGTTACCATAAAGAGAGGAAAGGTTACCATCGCCAACAATCGCCAAGTTTGTCGCCAACTTGGCGATATATCGCCAAATTTGGCGACCAAAATTAGTTGTCAAAAGTGACGCCAACTTGGCAATAACTGTAATATTTCGCCAAATTTTTAATTTCTTTACAACATCAGTCGTTTGATACATCATTTGAGAGGTTTGCAACTGCTTATTCATATAATGGATGTCTTGTGTGTTATCCCCCATTCTGCTCCCCAGGGGGGACACATTTTTAATTTCTTTACAACACCAATCGTGTTACATAAGATTTGAAAGGTCTGCAACTGCTTATTCATATTATGAATGTCTTGTATGTCACCCCCACACTCTGCTCTCCCCGAGGGGGTCACATTTTTAATTTCTTTACAACACCAGTTGTGTGACACATCATTTGAAAGGTCTGCAACTGCTTATTCATATTATGGATGTGTTGTGTGTAATCCTCCACTCTGCCCCCCGGGGGGGTACATATTTAATTTCTTTACAACACCAATTGTGTGACACACCGTTTCTGCTTATTCATATTATGGATATCTTGTGTGTAACCCCCCCTTTGCCCTCAGAGGGGGCGCATTTTGTAATTTTTTTACAACACAAATTGTGTGACACATCATTTGAAAGGTCTGCAACTGTTTATTCATTTTATGGATGTCTTGTGTGTCACCCCCACTCTGCCCCCCAGGGTGGCACATTTTTAATTTCTTTACAACACCAGTCGTGTGACACATCATTTGAGAGGTCTGCAGCTGCTTATTCATATTATGGATGTCTTTTGTGTCGCCTCCCACTCTGCCCCCCAGGGGGGCACATTTTTAATTTCTTTACAACACCAGTCGTGTGACACATCATTTGAAAGGTCTGCAACTGCTTATTCATACCATGGGGTATTGGCGAGCGCAGCAAGCAGGAGTAGCCAATAATTTGGAATCGCGAAGCGATTACGCGGGGGTTGGCGAGCATAGCGAGCAGGGGGGCGGGGCCCCCCTAGTTTATATAAAAGAAAGTCTGGATTTCGTATTAATCACAGCACAAAAAAATCTACCGAACCAAAAAACTTAAAAATTGGGGTAAAAATACTTCCTATAACGACGAGTGCCGCTAAGAAGGGATTTTCGAAAATTCCACCCCTAAGGGTGGTAAAAAAAAAAGAACGCACTATAAAAAAATTCCTTAAAAATCGGCTTTTGCAGTTATTTTTCAACTGATAACATATTTTAGTGTATTTTTTCATGCTGAATAGAATGGTACTAAGCAAATTCTTTTAAATCCAGTAGTTCGTGAGATACTTCACATTTTCCTAATTTGGCGATGTCTTCGGCGCAAAAATCTGAAAATTTCAATCCTTATCTATATATATAAAAGAAAGTCTGGATTTCGTATTAATCACAGCACAAAAAAAATCTAAAGAACCAAAAATCTTAAAAATTGGGGTAAAAATACTTCCTATAACGATGAGTGCCGCTAAGCAGGGATTTTCGAAAATTCCACCCCTAAGAAAGGTAAAAAAAAGAACGAACTTTAAAAAAATTCCTTAAAAATCGGCTTTTGCAGTTATTTTTCAACAGATAACATATTTTAGTGTATTTTTTCATGCTGAATAGAATGGTACTAAGCAAATTCTTTTAAATCCAGTAGTTCGTGAGATACTACACATTTTCCTAATTTGGCGATGTCTTCGGCGCAAAAATCTGAAAATTTCAATCCTTATCTATATATATAAAAGAAAGTCTGGATTTCGTATTAATCACAGCACAAAAAAATGTACCGAACCAAAAATCTTGAAAATTGGGGTAAAAATACTTCCTATAAAGACGAGTGCGCTAAGCAGGGATTTTCGAAAATTCCACCACTAAAGGGGGTAAAAAAAAGAAGGAACTTTTAAAAAAAAATCCTTAAAAATCGGCTTTTGCAGTTATTTTTCAACTGATAACATATTTTAGTGTATTTTTTCATGCTGAATCGAATGGTACTAAGCAAATTCTTTTACATCCAGAAGTTCGTGAGATACTTCACGTTTTCCTAATTTGGCGATGTCTTCGGCGCAAAAACCTAAAAATTTCAATCCTTATCTATATATATAAAAGAAAGTCTGGATTTCGTATTAATCACAGCACAAAAAAATCTACCGAACCAAAAATCTTGAAAATTGGGGTAAAAATACTTCCTATAAAGACGAGTGCCGCTAAGCAGGGATTTTCGAAAATTCAACCACTAAGGGGGGTAAAAAAAAGAAGGAACTTTAAAAAAAATCCTTAAAAATCGGCTTTTGCAGTTATTTTTCAACTGATAACATATTTTAGTGTATTTTTTCATGCTGAATCGAATGGTACTAAGCAAATTCTTTTAAATCCTGTAGTTCGTAAGATACTTCACATTTTCCTAATTTGGCGATGTCTTCGGCGCAAAAATCTGAAAATTTCAATCCTTATCTATATATATAAAAGAAAGTCTGGATTTCGTATTAATCACAGCACAAAAAAAATCTAAAGAACCAAAAATCTTAAAAAGTGGGGTAAAAATACTTCCTATAACGATGAGTGCCGCTAAGGCGGGATTTTCGAAAATTCCACCCCTAAGAAAGGTAAAAAAAAGAACGAACTTTAAAAAAATTCCTTAAAAATCGTCTTTTGCAGTTATTTTTCAACAGATAACATATTTTAGTTTATTTTTTCATGCTGAATAGAATGGTACTAAGCAAATTCTTTTAAATCCAGTAGTTCGTGAGATACTACACATTTTCCTAATTTGGCGATGTCTTCGGCGCAAAAATCTGAAAATTTCAATCCTTATCTATGTATATAAAAGAAATTCTGGATTTCGTATTAATCACAGCACAAAAAAATCTGCCGAATCAAAAATCTTGAAAATTGGGGTAAAAATACTTCCTATAACGACGAGTGCCGCTAAGAAGGGATTTTCGAAAATTCCACCCCTAAGGGGTGTAAAAAAACGAACGAACTTAAAAAAAATTCCTTAAAAATCGTCTTTTGCAGTTATTTTTCAACTAATAACATATTTTAGTGTAATTTTTCATGCTGAATCGAATGGTACTAAGCAAATTCTTTTAAATCCAGAAGTTCGTGAGATACTTTACATTTTCAAAATTTGGCGATGTCTTCGGCGCAAAAACCTGAAATTTTCAATCTATGTATGTAAAAGAAACTCTGGATTTCGAATTAATCAACGCACAAAAAGTTAATATGATATAAAAATTTAGTTTGATTCTAAGTCTCTTTAGCAAAACTGACCAGCGTAGCGGGCGAAGGCTGCTAATTAATTTTATAACTTCCAAAAAATCTAAATATAATCAAATTTTAATTGACCCTTAAAAAAAAAAAAAAAAAAAAAAAAAAAAAAAAAAATTAGCATAATATAAGCATGTGCATAGAATTGTAAGAATGAAATAAATAAAAGAATTAATTATATAAAAGAGTTAGTTATATGTAAGTATGGATATCCATTTTTAGGTGCGTTCGTAATTATGTAAATACGTAGCACCTATTGTTGTCGCTCAGTCCGTCCGTCTGTCCGTCCGCATATAACAACGCAAAAACTATTCAACCGAATCGTTTGAAATTTAAAATATATAATTATAACATAATTTTGTCGAGTCATTTGAAATTTTATGAAAATCGGATGGATAGATCAATTACAGGGACAATCAAAAAGATTCCGTTACATTGCGGTCAATGGGGAAAAAAGTTTCAAATGCATTTTAATTGTTTGAAATTAAAACATATAATTATTGCGTAATTTTGTCGAGTTATTTCAAATGTTATGAAAATCAGATGCATAGATCAATTACAGGGACAATCAAAAGAATTCCGTTACATTACGGTCAATGGGGAAAAAAGTTTCAAATGCATTTTAATTGTTTGAAATTAAAACATATAATTATAACGTAATTTTGTCGAGTCATTTCAAATGTTATGAAAATCGGATGCATAGATCATTTACAGGGACAATCAAAAGTATTCCATTACATTACGGTCAATGGGAAAAAAGTTGCAAATGCATTTTAATGATGTTACACTCATTCGAATATAATAGAATTGGCATGAATCTATGAAATATACACTAAAATATGCATTCAGTACAATCTGTGATGCAAAGAATTTTTATTATTAAATTACAGGGCCACACAAAAGTATTCCACTACATAAAGCTATACAGGGAAAAATTGTTTGAGGCGTGTTTTAATTATATTCAACTATTTCACATTTTATGAATAAGATATACGTTGCTGAGGTGTAATAAAAATTACTTCCTGCATATTTACAGAAATACAAAGATTTCGACTACTATACTGTATCCGAAGTACGCTCTACTATATCAGCAAGATCTGAATATTTTTAAAGCTTCGTTATCGTACGAACGCACCTCATTTGCTACGTTCACGTGCAATTTCCAACTTGTTTTTCTTACAATTAAAAATATAATTACAAATTAAAACCATGGTTTTCAGAAATAATAAAAATAAAAACGATATCACTGGAAATAACACTTACCTTTACTTACTTGAATTAATAAACATAATAAAAACAATAATAATAATAATATCATATAAAAATAATAACAACCCCAGGGTAAACTTTCTCACACATACTCACCCCCCCCCCCAAAAAAAAAAAGAGGGAGAAAATAAACATCTCTGAAAAATAACTAAAACTTTTTTTAAAGAAGCAATTTTAGAGTGCGCACACGAAGACACACGAGTTTTCTTTCAATAAATAACGAAGCGATTACAGGAGCACTATTTGAAGATTTTTACATAAATACGTGAGAATGTATCTTGTACATGTAAAATGAATAGTGTGTAATGAATTATACGAAAATTATTTTTTTCGTCTTTCTTCTTTTACAACACATAATATATGCAATCGGACACTTGAAACCACAATAATCACCACTACGATGAGGAGCAAACATAAAACGCGCAGAAAACACTGCACTGATGACAACAGAAAAATTTTATGTTCTGAATGAAGAATCGTAAATTTTTAGATGACACTCCTTGGGTTTGACAGGCGATGAGGAGAAATTAGCTCACACGAACGAGAGCGACAATCGCTTTCGAAAGCAGACGAAACTTTTTTGGATATTTCTGACCCCATTTGAGGCCTCTTTGAATGTTGAATAGACACTTTTGTGCAGACGTAGATTAAGTCCAACATAATTTTTCGTAAGTGTATTTTTCCTTTTTAATTTTCCCGCGATTTAGGTTTTTAATCCTTCCTACTCTGAAATATTGTCGCATTTTCAAATTACGACAGATTTCAAGGGATTTGCATTAATTTTGAGATTTATTTAAATATTCTAAAACATAGGAAAATACTTTCATAGGTGCTTACAGCATCGTTTCTCGAGAACAAGTGCATAGATGTACATTTGAAATTTCTCATCTCCCTAGAGTTACCAGTTAAAAAGGGACATGTGTTATAGTTAAATTAACACGATAAAGTTGATTTTCTAGCTGTCCTATAAAACCCATGAATATTAGCCATGGGGCCCGTATCCAAATTGAGGAGCGATTTATTAAAAAACTAATTAATATGTCTGATTTTTATAATCTCTTGCATATATTCAATAGCTTTCCTAGGGAGCAGAGAGTATATGATTTTTCTTTAAAAAATCCAGAGGGTATACGGCGTATACCCCCGTGTGCCTTCCACTACACCCCTGCTACAGAGTACAATATCGTGTTATATATCAAGCTCACAAGGAAGGTTTCCATACTGGGCATACTCAGAATTTTATGAAAAAAATACTAATTAAAGTACTTATGTATATAATATAAGATCAGTCAAAATTAGCGGCGGAATCACATTAGAAATTATGCAAAAAAATAAAATAGTTTCGAATATTTGGCGTGAAAAGACGAAAGAGTCACTCGATTTGGCGGGCAGCTCTTTTCCTCGAGAAAAGCAAGCGATTATTATGCAACTCAAAACTGTTGGATATTTAGAATGCGTGTAAATCGTATTTTTTGAATTTAAACATAAACAATGAGAGACTAAAATATTGTATACATATATATACATATTGTATTTTGTATACATATATATATTGTATTTCATATATATATTACTTGTTGAAGTAGCTATTTAATTAATCACTGGAAAAAATGTTTTCATAGATTTTAAAAAAATAATATTGAGAAAAATTATCTTCATACATAATTTAAGCGTATTCAAAAATAAAAGCCACATGTTTCCATAGCAACAAAATCTAATCGACAATTCTCAAATGGACTTTGAGCAGGAAACAAATTTAATTAATTTAAATTATGAATTTCGTTTTAAGGGTAACCGTCAGTATTATCTTCTCATATACTGCTTATGATACATTCTAAAAACCACTATAACGCATTTGCTATTGCAGTGATTGATTTAAAAATTTTTTTGGTGAAAGATAAGACTCGTATCTTAAAATTGGTGTAATTTTTTGGATGAAATATATCACCGTTTTTTTTTAAATTTTAATTTAAAATTTCCCCCTTGTTTTCAATAGACACCAACAGGTGGAGATACGGGTTCTACTTGTTGTCCGTATGGATTAAAAGAGGATTGTTTTTTATCGTTTTTATGTTTCATTTTTTATATGTTATCATTACTTTTCTAATAAATTCAATAAAGGATAGATTTTATACCTTATTACATAAAATTTTGTTCAAAAAGTCCTTTTGTTTTTCAAAAAAAAGCTTTTTTATTTGGAGAGACTGTGAAAGAAATGAAGGAAAAGGTTGTTTATTCGAGCAACACCATAATTGCACTTTTTGCAAGAGAGGAATAGAGATGCCCCCCTTTATCGAGGGGGAGACTTCCCTCGCCGCTCTGAACTCACCCCTTCAAAGCAGAAAGCCCCGTGTGACGTCAGCTGGATCCCGTTCAAGAGAGATAAGAATGTGTAAAGATGTGAAAGAGAGGGAAACTTTCTACTTCCTTTGGAATGTGTTAGATGGTCACTTTGCTCTTGCATAGAAAAAAGTTCTGAACAGGGCCGTGCTTGGGGGGGGGGGGGGGGGGCGAGCCGGACGCGAAAATTTGGGGCCGCAAAAAATTTGATGTTGTTTTTACATTTCCCCAGTTATTAAGAAGAGCGCGTTATGAATGACCTTTAAATTGACCTAAAATTTATAGAATTTTATGTCTTAAGTCTCCATTCTATCTAAATTTATATTTTTAAGTGAAAAAAGTATTAAATTGAAAGTGTCTGCTATTTTGCATTTTATTTTCTGCTTAATTTGATTGTAAGAGTCCTTGCATACCAAAAATGAATGAAACCGCGAAAAAACACTCAGATTTTTACCGATTTTGTCAAAATATTCCATATTTCATTTTGTAAAAAATACATATCTTAACGTTTTATTTTGTTAGACTGCGGACTTTAGTTACTTTCAACGCAGGATATGTTGTTTCTGTTCGGCGCGAAATAAATTGCATTCGCCAGTGTATTTTAAAAGAATTATCGTAAAATTCATACACTTTACAACTAGATAAGCTATAGATTAGAAGATTCATCTGTAAGAACATACTTTTGGTTTCTTGGAAACTTTAAAAGTGTGCTATAGAAGGGCGAAAGCGCGGCGAAACATTCAATCTTTTACAGATTTTGTCGAAATTTTCACTAATTTAATTTTGTAAAAAATATTTCTACTGTCAGAAGTTTAAAAAATTTTTGTAGGTGATTAGATCTGATCTATTGGGATGCTCTAAAAAGATTGTATTAAAACACGGACGCTTAGTTTCTTTTAGTGGAGAAAATATATCGTCTCTGTGATTACTGGTACATTAGAAAGGTTTAATTAGTCATAATTGATGATTTTAACTTATTACCCTAGGAGGAAACATTAATAAAAAATTTCTTTAAAAAGCTATAGGCTACTATATTGTTATAATTAGGGCCTGACTAAGTAAGGCCCATGCAGGGCAACTTCATTGGACGTCGGGTCTTTCGATTGAGCCCCCCTCCCCCCTCAAGGGCAAATATAATTTTTTTGTTATGCCTAACTAATAAAAAAGGCCAAAAGTCACAAAAATTCTTTATTTATCTGTTTATTTTAAACTTTATGTGGCTCTTTTCTCATATCTCCTCTGCTTTCGAACCTCATGCCCCCCCCCCCCTTCTCCCCTCAATGTAACAGTTACATCACAAATGTATTTACATTTTAATGATTCACATTTATTCTTATATTTCCATAACCAATGGAAAAGTGTATTCAATAGTTTCTTAAAGTTATCTCTTTTGTGCTATTCTGTATACAAATGCGAATAGTACTTGGTAAGAAATTTACATATACAGACAATTAGTATAAAGTTTAGTTTTAGACACTTCTTTTAATTCAAAAAAAAAAAAAAAAAAAAAAAAAAAAATCCAAAAGGTAGAAAGGGGACCTCCCCGAATTACGTTTACTCCAGTTCCCCTCACAATCTAAGTCGGGCCCTCGAGCCCTGGTTGTAATAAAATTTTAATCATTTGTTTTCTAATGATATAGTTTGTTTTCTGCGTATGTGGAGGGAATAAATATAATTTTTGCCATTTTATTCATCAAACGTGCCGTAACTTTAAAAAAATTGATCGTATCGACTTGAAGATGGTGTTATTCGATTTAGAAGAAAAAAAATCCACATGAAACGATACACCATTTGACAAAATGTTTATTCCCCTCCTCCCAAGGTTAAAAAAAATCCTCCTTTTTCTTCTTGAAATATGATAAACTTTATTAGGGGGGGGGGGGGGATTTCTTGTAATTTCACTTCTAGTTTCCAAATAAAGTTCTTTCCAAATGTTGGTAACTGGCCTGGTTATCAGTTGGTTAACAGAAAAAAAAAAAAAAAAATACTTGTAATATATACTGAACATATAATTCCTTCTTGATTAGGTTTTAAACTTTTAAAATGGTGTAGTAAAAAATGTCCTCGACTTTTTATTTTTTAACGATTTTTAGTGAGATTTTTGATACCATTTTTAGTGGATTTTTTCCATTCTGCTGAAGTTTTTAATATTGGAAAGAAACGTTTTAAACTTTTAGTCGAATATAGTACATTTTGTACATCACGATTTTAGAAATTTTTGCAGTTTTTTGTCCTTTTTTTATATTTTGTGGTGATATTTGGACATTCACAAAGGGATTCTGTTTCAGACTAAAATATTAAATTTTGTCTCCGCGGTTTTCAAAGCAAAATTTTGCATAATTTCGTTTTTTGTGCCGATTTTACATACATGATGTATACACACACATTCGGCAGTGAATTTTTGTTAGAATGCTATACTTCTCATTGTAATAAATTTTATCCACTGGGATTTTTGAAAGGTTTTTTTTTTTTTTTTTTATTATTATTTCCTTTCTTGATTTTATGTCATTAGTAAAAGGAAATGTATTCTAACGTTTAAGATTAATAACAAAAATTTTTTAATAAAGTTTAATTACATAGATCAATTTTTGGAATTTTTCTGTCATTTCGCTTTTTTTTTTTTCGTTTCTAAGATTAATTCGGTATCAAACTTTTACCCTAATATAGTGAATTTTATCAGCTGCTATTTAAACAATTTATTATTTTATTTTATTTTATTTTTTTTTTTTTGCGTTTTTTTTTTCCTTACATTTGAGGAAAAAATGCAGTTACTGTCTTCTAGGAAAATATATTCAATCTTGTTCTGTATTTTTTTTAAAACAATTTTTAAATGATCTTTATCGTTTTTCCGAGTTTTGCGGCGATTTTTAGAGTTTCGTTCATTTGACGAAACTCTATTCGTCCTTGTCCACTGTCTGTCTGTCACAGAGTCCGTACACAAATTCTATATAAGTCAGAGCATTCAAATTTTGTATACTTACCGCTGAATACCTCTTGTAACACAACAAATCATAAAAGTTTGAAAAAGACTATTATTTTAATTAAAATATTTCTTTTAATATCATCTCTTTTATTTTTATTTATTTATTTACTTATTTGTCTTCTAATTGTTGCCAAAGTTTAAATAGATATAAAAATTATTATGTATCTAGCATAAATTAATGGATTAAATAAATCACGTAATAAACGTGTATTAGTTTTTATTTTGGTAATTAATTCCAGAATTGTCTTATCTTCATTCTCAATCATATTTGTGTTTGCTCAAGTTTTGGATCATTCGAGACAACAGCTCAGTTGCTATAAGTCTCAAAAGAAATCCTCCTTCAAACCAAATCCAGAATTGTATTTTTTGGAACGGCAAACCACGTGAGGCGGAAATAAAAAGAGATATATATATTTTTTTTATTATTACTAGCTGTTCTGCCCGGCGTTGCCCGGGTTCATCAAAAAATAGCAAGAAGGCTCTGTTGTAACAAGATCCAACGACGATGTATTTTCTGTTGTAATCATAACATTTCTTTTCATTCAATCTGTGAAGTCTCTGTTCTTCGTTCTCTTCATATAATTTTCTTTTCTTATACTCATCATTTCTGGACAATCGCTCTCGACGCTTTTCTTCTGATTCTTCGCTGAGAATCTTTCGATTTATTAATCTTTGCTTACTTAATCTTTCTCTTCTCTTTTCTTCAGTCTCATCGCTGAGAATCTTTCGATTTATTAATCTTTGCTTACTTAATCTTTCTCTTCTCTTTTCTTCAGTCTCATTTTCTCTTCTTTTTCTATTCTGCTCTCTTTTCTTCGCCAGTCTTTCTTCTCGGTGTTCTGGGGTTTCGTTTGCATATCTTTTTTTATTGTTAATGAAGAGGTCTTCCATTTGTTCTTCCATCTGTTCTTCTTTCTGTTCTTCCATCTGTTCTTCCATTTGTTCTTCCATTTGTTCTTCCATTTGTTCTTCCATTTGTTCTTCCATTTGTTCTTCAATTATATTCGACGATTCACTGTTTGAGAGCCTATCTGTCCTTTTATTTATAGAAGTTCAAAATGAAAAAAGATTTTCTTAGCAGACGATTTTTTGTGATAAATACATTATCTGTTTTATATTTCTTCTGCTTTATTCCTTTTATTTATAGAGTTCAAAATGAAAAAAGATTTTCTTAGCAGACGATTTTTTGTGATAAATACATTATCTGTTTTATATTTCTTCTGCGTTTACCTAAGCTGTGTAAAATCTCTATAAATAAAAGGTATAGAGGATGAGAGCCTATCTGTGCCTCAATTATCCTCAGGTTCTGCCCGGCGTTGCCCGGGTTCATCAAAAAATAGCAAGAAGGCTCTGTTGTAACAAGATCCAACGACGATGTATTTTCTGTTGTAATCATAACATTTCTTTTCATTCAATCTGTGAAGTCTCTGTTCTTCGTTCTCTTCATATAATTTTCTTTTCTTATACTCATCATTTCTGGACAATCGCTCTCGACGCTTTTCTTCTGATTCTTCGCTGAGAATCTTTCGATTTATTAATCTTTGCTTACTTAATCTTTCTCTTCTCTTTTCTTCAGTCTCATCGCTGAGAATCTTTCGATTTATTAATCTTTGCTTACTTAATCTTTCTCTTCTCTTTTCTTCAGTCTCATTTTCTCTTCTTTTTCTATTCTGCTCTCTTTTCTTCGCCAGTCTTTCTTCTCGGTGTTCTGGGGTTTCGTTTGCATATCTTTTTTTATTGTTAATGAAGAGGTCTTCCATTTGTTCTTCCATCTGTTCTTCTTTCTGTTCTTCCATCTGTTCTTCCATTTGTTCTTCCATTTGTTCTTCCATTTGTTCTTCCATTTGTTCTTCCATTTGTTCTTCAATTATATTCGACGATTCACTGTTTGAGAGCCTATCTGTCCTTTTATTTATAGAAGTTCAAAATGAAAAAAGATTTTCTTAGCAGACGATTTTTTGTGATAAATACATTATCTGTTTTATATTTCTTCTGCTTTATTCCTTTTATTTATAGAGTTCAAAATGAAAAAAGATTTTCTTAGCAGACGATTTTTTGTGATAAATACATTATCTGTTTTATATTTCTTCTGCGTTTACCTAAGCTGTGTAAAATCTCTATAAATAAAAGGTATAGAGGATGAGAGCCTATCTGTGCCTCAATTATCCTCAGAATTCCTTTTATATATATAGATTATTAGGATTTGATAATCGTAGTACAATTTTTTAAATTATTGATTATTATTTTTTCGCGACTTTTAATGCTATCTTCAACATGAGTGTTTGACATTCGTAACAGGAATTTTGTTATTGATGTTATTTATTTGTGAAAAAATTCCTTTTAGAATAGGTTAAAGCACTGTAATAAATTTTGTCTTTCTGCAATTTTTTAATCTTTAGCAACCTTTACTTTTTTTTTTTTTTTTTTTTTTTTTTTTTTTTTTTTTTTTGTGTGTGTGTGTGTTTCGAAGCAATTTTTTAACGTTATTAAAAAAAGAATCCGGTTATAATCTTTTAATCTAATGTACAAAAATTTGTCCTCGTTTCAGCTAAATTTAATCGAAATTCGCTTAGCAAATTTCGAATTTTTGTGAATTTTTTATGATTTATTTTTTATTATTTTTTATTATTTTTATTTATTTATTTTTTAAGGGGAGCGGCTCTATGGCGGTTTTTTGACTTTACAAAAGAAATTCTTTTTTAATCTTAAATAAATTTTACTGTTTGAAATTTTTGAAATTTTAACAATTCTTTATATACTATTTTTAGTGCCCCCCCCCCCTTTTATTTTTTTCGCGATTCGCTGTGATTTTTTCGCGTTAGTAAAAGAAATTCAATCTTCCAATCCAATATAGTAAATTTTGTTCTCTTTTCTATAACGTTTAATAAGAACTTATGGATCGATTTTTTTTAAATATATTTTGCTATTTTTCTTGCGATTTCGCGTTTTGAAAAAATACAATTTTTTTAGATGCCCGGAAACGCAGCGCCCATAAGGTTAGCTGTGATTAAATTATTTTAGCAAATCAAAATCTAATTGTTTTCTATATTGATTAGCGTGACATAGCAAACGATTTTCACAAAGAAAAAAAAAAGAATCAAGGTAAATTTATTATTGAATTAAATATTTCATTGTTGATAGTTGTGTGTTTGAAAACAATATTTTTAATGTTTTAATTGTTAGTTTTCATTTGAAATGATTAGGTAATTTTCTCTGTCTATCATCATTTTTCTATTTAATATCAATAATATATTGCGAAGTTTGCGCTAAATTTATTTGTTTATTTATATATTTTCATTTTATAATATTGATTTTGACATGATAATGTGTGATTTCGCCGAATCTAAATCAAGAGAAATTACTCTCTTCTCTAAACTTTTGTCTTATTTTTAGTAGCTGTTTTCTTATTAATACTATCAATATGCGATTTTGTGTTGTATATGCAATTTTCAAAAGATAAATAACTTGTTATACTAACTCATTATTTTTCTCTTTCTGTTTGAAATTCATACACAAATATTATGCGCAATGTGATTTATTTTAAATGTTTAACATATTTTGTCTCAGTAATATTTATTTTTAAAATACTCTTTACCTATTGTAACAATTTTTTTTTCTAATATCCATAACGTGCTTGATTTTTCGAAATGAAAAACAAGGTAAAAGAGATTTTGAAGTATTACTGTTATTCTTTATATGAGACTTTCTGGCCTTTTTTTATATACTAGTATAATATTATTTATTAATTTAATTTCAAAATAGATGTTGTTATTTTTAAAAAGATACAAAAATAAAATAAAATAAATAAAGCAGTTCAATTATTTTAAATTCGTTAAATATAAATATATTTTATAATGCATTTTATATGTATGTAAATAAATTATAGTTATTATACTAATTTACTTATTTTTTAAAAAGTTTGAGTAGCGGTAAAAAGAAAAAAATGTCATAGGGGCGGCAAAGTAAAGCTCGCCTCAGGCGGCGAAATGTCTAGCGCCGGCCCTGCTTACATAAATAACAGAGATTACAATTGAATGGTATATACTATTTTAATAAAAATTTTTTAATTTTACTTAAGAAAGGTGTTATAATAAAAATAAATGACATTGACATGTTTCGGAACCGTCAAGTAAGTTCCATAATCATAATATAAATAAAAAATAAAATTTCAAAATATTTCACGGTCAATACAAATGACACGCGACAATAAGATATAAATAACAAAAAACACAATAAACACGCGCTCTATTGTAAAAAATTAAATTAAAATATAAACCCTAATCTAAAATATAAATAAAACTAAAATTTCAAAATATTTCACGGTCAATACAAATGACACGCAACAATGAGAATAAATAACAAAAAAAAAAAAAAAAAAAAAAAAAAAAACTAGTTGGATGTGTCAATCCCAAAACTTTTTTCTATCTCATAAGTACTTTTTAATATTTAAAAAAAAAAAAAAAAAAAAAAAAAAAAAAAAAAACGTGGTGACCCCAAAGTTACCCACTATCGAATATCCTCGAACATTAGACCTACCCTAATGAGATTCTGGTATCCGAAAAGCCTAAAGCGCAAACTTTAATTAATATTCTGAGAAAAAGAGCTTAATAGTGCCTCATGTTGTGTAACTTATACTAAAACTTAATAAGCATCTATTTATGTCAAGACCTAACAGAATCTGAAATTTGATGGAATTTCGTCCATTAGTTCTTAAGATATAGTTATAACAAAAAATTTGCAAAACGTTGCACAGCAACACCATATCTTGGACAATTTATGCCAAAACGTAAAAAAGCGTCTAATTATGTTATGGTGTAAAAGAATCTCAAGTTTGATGAAATTCTGTGCATTAGTTCTTGAGATATAGCTAGTTAAAAAAACCGTGTAAAATATAGCACAGAAGCACCATCAGTTGAAGGATTTATAAAAAAACGTAATCATCGTGTAATTATGTTATAAGTCATTTTGTAACAAAATCTCAAGTTTGATGAAATTCTGTGCGTTGGTTGTTGAGATATAGCTATCGGAAAAATCGCGCAAAATGCAGCATAGCTGCACTACCTGTTGCAAGGTTAATACCAAAATGTAATCAGCGTCTAATTATATTATATATTCTAGTGTAACAGAATCTAAAATTTGATGAAGTTCTCTGCATTAGTTCTTGAGATATAGCTATCGCAAAAATCGTGCAAAATGTAGCATAGCAGCGCCACCTATAGGGCAATTCACACCAAAACCTTAACAGCGGCTATGTAACTCAAGGTATCGCGGAATCTGAAGTTTGGTGACATTCTGTGCATTAGTTCTTGAGATATAGCTATCATGAAAATCATGAAAAACATGGCATAGCAGCGCCACCTGCGGGCCAATTTACACCAAAACTCAATCAGCGTCTATGTATATCAAAGGGTCACAGAATCTGAAGTTTCGTGAAATTCTGTGCATTAGTTCTTGAGATATAGCAATCTTGAAAATCGTAAAAAAGTAGTATCGCAGCGCCACCTGCAGGCCAATTTTCACCAAAAACCAATAGGCACTAATTCATATCAAGGTCTAACTGAATATAAAATTTTATTAAATTTCGAGCATTAGTTCTTGAGATAGAGCGCCCACAAATTTTTTGTCACATACAGACAGACAGACACACAGACAGACAGACAGACTGACTCACAGACAGACATTTTCTAAAAGTAGTCAAAACGTGTTCAGGACCTTCTAAAACGTATAAATCCGTCGAAAACCGGAAGTCGAAAATTTTCATGAATCCAATACTTTCTACTTGTAAAGATAGAAGAAAGTAAAAAAGACAGACGTTCTATTGTAAAAAAATTATATTAATTATTATGAAAGTTATATTAATGTATATTTTTGCAATAGAGCGCCTGTTTTTTGTGTTTTTTTTTCTTTTTTTGTTATTTATATATCATTGTTACGTGTCATTTGTATTAACCGTGAAATGTTTTGAAATTTTAGTTTTATTTATATTTTAGATCATGGTTTATATTTTAATTTAATTTTTTACAATAGAGCGCGTGTTTTTTGTTATTTATATCTCATTGTCGCGTGTCATTTGTATTGACCGTGAAATATTTTGAAATTTTATTTTTTATTTATATTATGATTATGGAACTTATTCGACGGTTCCGAAACATGTCAATTTCATTTATTTTTATTATAACACCTTTCTTAAGTAAAATTAAAATTTTTTTATTAAAATGTTTACATAAAAGGTGAATGTTTTAAAACCTGATGATTAAAAAATCAATTGGATTTAATAAACTTTTTATCATGGTATATACTATTTTTTTTTTTTTTCGATTGCTATACCATATACAGTAATTTTACATCATATTTAAACCTGTCCTCAAGCAATCCAATACATTAAAGAAACTAATATAGTTTAGAAAAAAAAAATTGCAAAGTAAGTATTAAAAATATCATAATTAGGATCTATAACGATTAAAAAATGTGTTTTAAAATTATGTCTTTGTAGCTTACTAAACAAAGATAAGTTCCAAAAGACTGCTTCAGAACTATACAATGACAATATTACTATTGCATTCGAAACAATATTCTAGCTCACAGCCATGAAGATAGATATAGTAGAAGGAGAACAAAGACGGCGCTTCCACTTTCGTCCCTAAAGTCTTTCCGAGTTTGGCTGGCATTTCCGGCAGTTTGGGAGCAGATGAAGTCTAGCGGCCCCTACGTCCCGCTAGCAGACTAGTCGAGAGACCAGTCAAACAAGTCATGTGATCTAAAGTCAGTGCAGCATCACTAGCGCCACGCCATGCACCGGGAAATACTTTGGGACTACGTTCTGTTGGGAAAAGCCTATCTTCTCGGTTCTCCTTCTATTATTCTATCTTCATGCTCACAGCTCAGAATCTCCCATGCAGATCCTGATCCTAAGAAAAAATAAACTGTTGTCGGATTGAACATGAAGATCCTTTTCTTCGCACAAGATAAAGATCAGCTGGGCCCACCCCTTTTCTCCTACACTTCAAGGGAAAAATAAGGGGCCATATATAAAATAGCTGTAGTTAACAAAAAAGTAGGATTACCAAAAAATGAAAGTTATCGCTCCACCCCCCGTCGAGAAGTGTGAAAGTCCGCGCCATCTATTGACGATAAGCGTTTTTCTTTTCCCCTGAAAGATAGCTTTAAATCTCAAATTTTGATGATTAAATTTGAATATAAATACATATAAATATCGATATAACAAAATTATACTTAAAACAAATTAAAACTTATAAAACTAAAGTTATTTAAATTAAATTTATCAAAACAAGTTCAACATGAAACTTTCTTTTTCTTGAAGTATATTTAACACAAAGTATTTTTTGAAATTACCTTCCTTCGCCAACCGGCGATAAATCGCCAAATAACGAAATTTTCATTATTTTTTTACGGATACTGAATGGCGGTTCCGCCGAATTTTTTTTTTATAAACGTATATATCTACACGAGAAGAACATTCTGTAATTTTTTTTTATATTTTTCGGGGTATGCCCGTATGGAGACCTTCCTTGTCAGTAATCCACGATAAAATTCACTCCACGTTCCTGCCTCCTGAGCTCACCAGCGCAACACGCGTAAATCTTCAACATACCCTAAATTATGAATGAACCACGGAGTAAGAAACAGGAGGGGAAAGTAATGTTAAAATTTTGCAATGCGATTTTTCTAAATATTAGAGAGAGCCACCGTAGATGGTAGGCAATCTGTCGACCTTTCTGCAATGCTTTTCAATGGGAAAATCATTCATTTTTTTTAAAAAAAATTATAAAAAATCTGAATTTTTAGAAAGTCGTACAAGTAGAAATCTGATTAATTAAAGTTTTCTACACAATATACATATTTTTTTAAAGGTACTTGGCGTTTCGATTCATTTTTTAAGACGTTTAAAATACGTGATCATTCTGACAAAAACCAAAAAGCAGGCCATTTAAAAACACTGAATATCACGGATTAATCAACAGCCAAGAAATAGACTTATGATTTTGGGAAATTGAAAGCTTTAATCAAATTTTCTGAGTAAATATTAATCTCGCGTATAGTTTTTGTAACCTTTGAATAATTTAATAATTTCCAGCGTTTGATATCTATGAAATTAATACATGTAAAATTAAAACATGTTTTTATTTTAATGATTTTGTGGGGGAAGTAATGAAAATTATAGGTCACTGTCCAGAAACAAATTTTTGCAAAATTTGTAAGGTATAATTTTGATATAAATGGGGGGGGGGGGTGTATTGCTTTTTTTTTTTTTTTTTTTTTTGAAATTGTAAATACAAAACTCGAATCTCCCCGGGGGAGGGGCGAAGAATCTCCTTGCACGACACTGATAACGTATTTTTTCCTTCTTTTTCTATTTCTAGAAAAAGAAAGTATTGGGATAATAGAAATTTTTCGTGATATTGTAGAAAGAGATCGTGTTCATTTATCTTAAACTCTAACAGACTTCTTGAGGTATACTCATAGGCGTAGAATTGTATGGGCCCATGGGGCTCGGGCCCCTCCAATAATTTTTCCAATTGGGCTGTATTTTTTGGCTTCAACCATTATAGAAAAAATTCAAATTTTGAAATACAGGGTGTCCCAAAAGGTCGTTTACAAACTTAACATGCTGGTCTGTCATATCATTATGAACAATATTAAATAGGAAACTAAGGGTCCCAAACGTCTTCCAAACGAGATATGCGCCATTAAAGTTTAGGGTCCAAAAATTCAAATGATTATAAAAAACACAAAAATTGGTCTATTCGTTTGCGGTTTTCACTAAAACTATTCTTTATGTCAGTATTTTCTTGAAAATAAATTATAAAGATAAATTTCAAAAAATGTCGATAGAGGGTGCTTTAGACTTTGGAGTAACGATAAAATAGTTTTTACCATTATTTTTTGCATCTCATTAAATTTTTTTAGAAGCTTAGACATAAACTTAAATTTTGAGCTCAAAATCTAAATCGTTGGAAGTGGTTAAGTAGCGCAAACTGAATTGCGAGGGGAGGTTCAAATTTCAAATGATTATAAAAAAAACCGAAAAATTGGTCAATTGATTTGCGATTTTCACTAAAATTATTCTTTATGTCAGTATTATCTTGAAAATAATTCATAAAGATAAAATTCAAAAAATGCCGATAGAGGGAGCTTTAGACTTTGGAGTAACGTACAACTATTTTTTTCCGTTATTTTTTGCATGTCATATATTTTTTTTTAAGCTTAGACATAAACTTAAATTTTGAGATGAAAATCTGAATCGTTGGGAGTGGTAAAGTAACGCAAACTGAACTGTGTTCAATGGGGGTGGGGAGGTTCAAATTTCAAATGATTATAAAAAACGGAAAAATTGGTCGGTTTTCGCTAAATTTATTCTTTATGTCAATATTTCCTTGAAAATAAATTTTAAAAATAAATTAAAAAAAAAATCCGTTAGAGGGCGCCTTAAACTTTAGAATCACCAATAATTATTTTTAACCTTTTTTTTTTTTTTTTTTTTTTTTTTTTTTTTTTTTTTTTTTAAATTTAATTTAATGCTTGCAAAATTTTAGACTTAAATTTTGTGCTCAAAATCTAAATCGATAGGAGGGGTTAAGTAGCGCAAACTGAACTGTGTTCAGGAGTTGAAATGTTACCTTCCCCACCCCTCGAACGCAGTTCAATTTTTGGTCGCTTAATTACTCACAACGATACAGATTTTGAGTACAAAATTTAAGTTTGAACTTTTACAAGCATTTTATTAGATACAAAAAATAACGGTTAAAAATAGTTGTTGGTTACTATAAAGTTTAAGGCGCCCTCTGACGGAATTTTTTTAAAGATATCTGTAAAATTTATTTTCAAGAAAATATTGATGTAGAGAATAGTTTTAGCGAAAACCGACCAAGTTTTCCGTTTTTTATAATCATTTGAAATTTGAACCTCCCCACCCCCATTGAACACAGTTCAGTTTGCGCTACTTTACCACTCCCAACGATTCAGATTTTCATCTCAAAATTTAAGTTTATGTCTAAGCTTCTAAAAAAAATTATGAGAGCAAAAAATAACGGAAAAAAATAGTTGTACGTTACTCCAAAGTCTAAAGCGCCCTCTATCGGCATTTTTTGAATTTTATCTTTATAAATTATTTTCAAGATAATACTGACATAAAGAATAATTTTAGTGAAAATCGCAAATCAATTGACCAATTTTTCCGTTTTTTATAATCATTTGAAATTTGAACCTCCCCCCGCAATTCAGTTTGCGCTACTTAACCACTTCCAACGATTTAGATTGTGAGTTCAAAATTTAAGTTTATGTCTAAGTTTCTAAAAAAATTTAATGAGATGCAAAAAATACTGGTAAAAACTAGTTTATCGTTACTCCAAAGTCTAAAGCGCCCTCTATCGACATTTTTTGATATTTATCTTTATAATTTATTTTCAAGAAAGTACTGACGTAAAGAATAGTTTTAGTGAAAACCGCAAACGAATCGACCAATTTTTCTGTTTTTTATAATCATTTGAATTTTTGGACCCTAAACTTTAATGGCGCCTATCTCCTTTGGAAGACGTTTGGGACCCTTAGTTTCCTATTTAATATTGTTCATCATGATATGACAGACCAGCATGTTAAGTTTGTAAACGACCTTTTGGAACACCCTGTAGAATTTTTCAGCGTATATTGTTTTCCAAAAAAAAAAAACTTTCTTTAAATTTGTTATTTATTTTTATACTTTATAAACGACAAAAACAGCCTAAAAAAACTTCCACCGTATATTGCTTGGGTGAAACGAAGCAGTCTCCATGGAGTTTTTTCTTTCTTTCTTGGACGGTGAACATGGTTTCTAGGAAGTATCACATATTCTGATTCGTGCTTCATAGAGGGCAATAAATAAAGTAGACTGTGTCCGATACGTTGCGTTTTCTCAAACATATCTAGAAGGGGCCTTTTGACCTTGGATAAAAAGGTCTTGATTTTGAAGCTTCCAAGAACTCGGGAGATGGCAGGTGGGGGAGTAAAGAGGAGTTTTGCTACTGACAAAACCAAAACTGTCAGTTCAATAGTGTCGAATCAAAAATAGGCGGGAAAATTTCAGATGGACAAATATCTATTAACATTGTCTAAAGTTACCAAGCCGTCTCTTGCAGTAACGGATACGTCTCAAGCATTTAGTAGTTCCGATAAACAGTAAGTATTCAATTGTTCCTATTTATTATTTTAAATAATTCATTTTTTGTTGTCAAAGTTATCTGATTAAAAGTCTTTATAGACCTGTGCCGGGCCCGAAACTTGAACTCGGGACAATTTTCTTCCACTGATCGCAACCTAATAAAGTAGGAGAATTACATTCCCCCATCCCCTTCTTTTGAAAACTTAGGTTAAATCTGAACTTCAATTTTTCTTGGTCGTGTCTTGAGGAATTTTCAGGTCCGGTTCCGGACCGAAAGGGAAGTTATTTTGGCCCGGCCTTTTTATATTTTTGCATTTCTAGGCCCGGCCCGATCTGGTTCGGCACAATTTCGACTATTTCAATTGTTCCTATTTATTATTTTAAATAATTTATTTTTGTGTTGTTTAAGTTATCTGATTAAAAGTTTTCACGGACCTGGGCCGGGCCCGAAATTTGAACTCGGAACGGTTTTCTTCAACTGACAGCAACCTTATAAAAAATAGCCTACATTGGAGGACTGCACGAGCCAAAATTTCCAGGCCCCGAGCCCGGCCCGATCCATAGAAAAAAAATTGGCCGGCCAGGCCCGTTATTAAAGTTAAAATTTTGATCCGAGCCCGGCGCGGTTCCATAGAAGAAAATTAGCGGCCCGACCTGGCCCGATATAATTGCTAAAAACAAGGCCCGAGCTCGGCTCTGCCCAGAAAAAAGTTAAAATTTCGGCCCAAACCCGGCCCGGCCCGAGTGAATTTCTACAGAACATTGATCTTTACTCTTACGGAAGAGCTCTAAAAAAAAAAACTTATTTTTATTTCTCTCTCTCTCTTCATATGCAGAAGTGCCATAGGCTGCGATATTTATGCTTTTAATGAACCTTTGTTTGTTGTATGTAAATGTTTCAGTTATCATTAGTATTATTAATCCATATTCCATACAATGGAGACATAAAAATCTAAAAAATGGTATATGGTAAAAGTAAAAATTTCTAAGACAAAATCGCATTGGAAAAAAAAAAAAAAAAAAAAAAAAAAAAAAATCCCTTTTTAGCATGTGTAAATGTTTAATATTTTTCTTTCTTGCATATTGTTGTATTCATTTTGCACGGATGAACAGTTTAAAAGAAGTTTAAAAGGAATTTCCAATTTTCAGTTTTGAAAAAATTCCGTCCCAGGCTTTTTTTTTTTTTTTTTTGTGTTTGATTCTATTTTAATAAGCGTAGAAATCTACGGTTCTTTAAAAAGAATAAATTATAATGTTTAATTGTAAAATAAAGAGGTCTTAAAAGTATATGCCTCTTTTGCAAAAATTTTTAGACCAAGCCAAATTTTACTGATTTTTGAACAGACTTGGCCAGGTCGAGAAAAGGGTTTTCATTCGGAATGATTCAACCAGAACTGATTATTTTGGTCCGTGAAGACTAGGAAGAATGAAATCCGGCATGGCTTCGTACGGAAAAAAATAAGATAGACCCGGCCCGGCGCGAAAAGATTAGTGACTAAGTTCGGCCCGGCCCGAATACCATTGATGGAAATCGGCTTGAACCCGGTCCGCGGACCGGGCGGGCTCGGGCTTTGGTCCGAGGCCCGACTCTTGTAGATCTCCAGCCTACATCCCCCCCTCCCTACTTTTGCAAACTCAATTTAAGCCTGAATTTCAGTTTTTCTTGATCGTGTCGGAAGGAATTTTCAGGCCCGGGACCGGCCTGTTTATATTTTTATGTTTATAGGCCCGGCTCGTATAGAAATCGGTGAAAACAAGCCAGGCCGCGGGCCGATCTGGCCTGACACTATTTCGACTATTTCAATTGTTCTTATTTATTATTTTAAATAATTTATTTTTGTGTTACATAAGTTATCAGATTAAAAGTTTTTACGGATCTGTGCCAGGCCCGAAATTTGAACTCGGGACGGTTTTCGTCCACTGACCGCAACCTAATAAAATAAGAACTACCCCCACCCCCCTCCTTCTTTTGCTAACGCTTGCTAAGCCCGAACTTCAATTTTTTTTGGTCGTGACAGAGGAATTTCCAGGCCCGAGCCCGGACCGGACCGGCCTGTTTATATTTTTACATTTCTAGCCCGGATCGTACAGATACCAGTGAAACCAGGCCCAGCCCAGTACAATTTCGAATATTAAAAAAAAAAAAAAAAAATCAGATTTTTATTATATAATAAAAATTTCTTTAAAGAATACTGCACACATATTTATGGGATAATTTTACAGCATATTTTATAAAAAAAAATTACACAATAGCAACATTAATGATTAATTAGATTCTTAGACTTTCAACATTCAAATAAAGATTCAGTAAAAAAAATAATATAATTTAGAATAAAAGAAGAAAAAAAGAAAATCAAAAACGTAATAACTTTTGAAGCTGTATAATAAAAAGATGTTTTAAGAAAATATTTCTCATTTTGTTAAAGACTTCCTCAAATCCAAAGGACATACTTTTTGATACATTTTTGAATTCATTTCCTTTGGAAAACGCTTATGAATAGCAGGTGTTTTCATTCAGAAACTGTGTAATCGATTAGCGTTATCTATTTTTTTTCTTTTATACAAGCAATTTAAGAAAATACGCTCAAGGTTAGCGTTTTGAATCGAATTTTCAGAAGCGAGCATGGGACGGGAGAAAAATCTGGAATCACGTGACAAGAACCTCTTATACTTCAAAAAGTATCTTATTTACCAAAAAAAAAAAAAAAAAAAATAGAAAACGCTATTCGATTCCAAATCCCTTCAATTGTCAGGCTTGTCAATTTTATACCTTTACAGCTAAAAATTACTCAGCCAAACATTCGCGTTGTTGAAAAATGAATTTAAGAACTACTAAGAAGTATATATCCAAATATTACGCTAACGTAAGTTCTTTATCGCTAATACTTTCATAAAACACGTTGTTTGCCCTACACATCTTGAGAACAATTAAGTCTAGTTCCAGCCCGGCTCGACTTAAAAAAAAAAAAAATGTAAGCGTGATTTTGACGCGTCACAAGTGAGCTAAAAAATACTAAGCATGGGTTAGACACAAAGTAACTCCGATGTACAAGTTACATTTCAGTATTGATGTTGTCAAATTAGTATCGGCTCGCAACGCACATTTATACTTATTCTCGTTAAAGCCATATTCATTGAAAAAAAGCTCATATTATATTGTTTTTGTTTAAATCTTCATAACAGGTCAATATATATATATATATATATATATATATATATATATTTTTTTTTTTTTTTTTTTTTTTTTTTTTGCATCGGCCTGGCCATGCCCTTATTGCTCGTTCAATTTTTTTTTCTGGCCCGGCCCATTAGAATATTCGGAACCATTCCGCCTGACTACGGGCCAGTAGTCAGACCTCTTGTCGTGTCAACCTCTTTGGGCTTTTATGGTATACTTATTCATATTCATATTTTCTAGTAATACAGTAATACTCGACTCTACGTTATATAGTTTTTTATATAGTCTTACCATTCTTTTAGCAACGATTTTTATTAATAAAACAGTTAATATTTCATATATTTATTGTATGGATTCCTCTGAGCGTGAGTAATGTTCGCGCTTGACCATTTATTTCAATTATAAATTTTCCTTTGTTTATTTTTATTGCTATTTTTTCCTTTTATATGCATAAAAAGCTATTTGCATTATTATTATTTAAATCTAATGATGTTAAAAATGATTTAAAATAGACATAACAGCAATTATGATTTAATGAAGGATATTTTAAAAAATTCCTTTTTTATAGTTTTATACTATACCGTTATGTAATTTCAGAGATTCTGTACTTTAAAAATGGCAAGACAGAGTTTTAGTATCTGAAAGATTTGAAATTTCATAAAACTCAAAATATCCTGATTAGATTAAATGTTTGTTAGAATGTCCTAGTTCGGTCGTTCCCCTTTCCATGAAATTTATTTAAAAAAAATTATAATAATATGAAATTAATATTTAAAAATATAGATAATGACTTGCCGCGATATTTGTAATCCGATTTTCTACACTTTTCGCTTTTTCTTGACCCTGTATTTCATTCAAAATTGGAAATGAGACGATTAATCCGACGCAATAAACTGCTAGTTAACAGGATTGTCATTTAAAGTTGTAAGTATTTTTTTATGCAGTTCGGTATTAATTGATTATCCTGTCGACCAAAAAACTATCGCTTAACTATAAAATTAAATATTTATTTAATTTTAATTAATTTTTCAATTAATTTTTTCAATAAGTAAAGATACGCTTGAAATGATTGAATACTTGATATAGTTAAACATAAGAACCACTTGGTTCTACTCTAAATTAGTAACGTGATGGTCCACTTATTAAATATTCAATCATTTCAAGCGTATTTTCACTTATTGAAAAAATTAATTGAAAAATTAATTAAAATTAAATATATGTTCACCGTTGCTGGGTCTCTTTGTATGTCTCATGCATGTTATGCCACAGGTTTGTGTGCTCGTGAGAACGTTTCCATCTTGTGCCGCAGTTGCAGCTTTACCAACAAATGAGCGAGAATGCCAAGCTGGGCATCGTCCTCGTAGCTTAAATAGTAGAGCACGTAAATGGGAGAGTGCTATTCCAAGAGTTCCGGGTTCGATCCCCGGCTTGGACATTTTGCACTTTGTTGCTTTCTACGCTTAACTAGCAATGTGATGATCACTTATTAAATATAAAATTAAATGTCAATAATAGTTTATGGTATATGTCACATTTACTTGACTTTAAACGAGTTATATGTGTTTGTTACGTCATCAAGTGATATTGATTTCGACGTTTTACTTGTATTTTTATTAAACTTTTACTAGTTTATTTGTTTTTTCTTTATTTACATAAAAAGTTATGCCAATTTGTGTAATTTACGAGTAGTTTGGCGATTTATATAATTTGCCGAAATGGGTCGATGGGATAATGAAGTAGACCCGCAACTCCGTAGTAGAGCATTACTATGTATTAAAAATATTTAAATATACGTTTAAATTTTATTTAAGAATTACGACGCATTTTATAAATAGTTTACACATATTTTATTTTCATATTTTATATTATCCATAGCCATAATGGGTAAAGTATTATGGTGGTCCCCAACGACTAATATCCTCTTGTTTACACGTAAAAGAATTTTTGAGCTAAACCTAGTAATGTAGCGGGGGTTTCTTTTCAGAAAGGAAAGGGGATGTCTAGAATTTTTCTTCATGTTTATATATATGTATAGTGAAACCTACTAAGACTAAGACAGAATTAGAACGTGTAAAATTCCATTTGTTTGGTTTCTGGTTTCTGCCTTAGAAGGTGTATTGAAAATTAAAAGTGTTCTTCAAAATTATAAACTGTAGAAGTACCTTCCACGTAATTTTTTCAACGGTACTACAGTATTTTTCTGATTAAGATCAGTTCTGATTCACAGTAGGTCCGAGGTAGGTTCACAGGTCCGATTCAGTTCCGATTTTTGATGTATTTACATATATCTATATATATATGTTATATGTACATTAAAACCTGCCAAAACGGAACATGTCTATAACAAATATTTGCAACTTTTCATCTGGACTCCGATGGAAGGATTACCATACAATCATACTTATTATAGTCTGCAGGAACATGTCAAACCTATTATTTTGATCCTTTGCAGTTGTTTTTTCACAGATTTCACTTTATAAATATTTAACCTTTTCTATAAACGAAAGCAGTCTATAAAAGGATACTGTCTCAATCTGAAACATTCCATTGTCATAACTAAATTAATTCCTGAAAAAGTTACCTGCTAAAACAAAAAACCTGTCTAAAACGGAATTTTCCGTTATTTTTTGAAATTTCGTCTTAAAAATTAATGTTTTTGTATTCACGGTGAAATAATTAATTCCTCGTTCCAAAGGGGTTCAGATTCCCCCCCCCCCCGACTACATCACTGAATGAGCCCTCCAATAATTTTGAAAACTCTACGCCTATGGGTATACTTATTGCTGAAATTGCGGAAAATGCGGCTTAGAAGCGTTATCTTGTTGGACAATTTATATCAAAATTTAGTCAGAATCCATTTATCGTACGGTCCGACGGAATATTAAGTTTTATTAAATTATGTGCATTTATCCTTGCGATATAATTGTAGTGGAAATCTCGAAAAAAATGTGACATAGCAGCGCCACCTGTTAGACTATTTATACCAAAACACAATCATCTATATATGCCAAGTTTTAGCAGATTATGAAGGTTGTTAAAATTCCGTGCATTAGTTCTTGAGATCTAACAAACGCAGAAATTGAGAAATCTGTGCCATGGCAGCATCACCTATTCAGCGATTTGCACCAAAACATAATCAACAGAGAATATGAACTTTGATGAAATTCGTTGCATTAGTTCGTGAAATATAGCTATCATGAAAAATGCGGCTTAGCAGCGCTATCTGTTGGGCAATTTACAAAATAATAATAATAATCGGTATCAACATGTACCAAGATATAACTGAATCAAAAATTTTAATAAACTCTGTGCGTTAATTCTTAATATATAGTGCACAGAAAATTTGTGTCACATTTGACCTGACAGACATTTTCTAAAAACTGTCCAACCTTGTTCAGATCCTTCTAAAACGATCAAATAACTAAACTAATCAATAGCAAACAAATTAAAAAATTTTCACAATTCCAATAATTTTTTCTTGTAAAAATTGAGAAAAAAAAAGTTATCAGTGTTAAGTAGTGCAATCCCCCAACCCCACACCCAGATGTTTGAAATTTTTTTATTTTCAATGGTCAAAAGTGCAATCCTCCACTCGATTTGGAGCTACAGAAATCTCTACCAGAGAAAAATGTCTAAATTTTACACTGCCTCCAACAACTAAGATTATATAAAAATGACACAACTAACAACTTTTGCAAAAATTAGTTTCTGAATTTCTGGACAATGACTTATATTTTTCACAATTTTCTCTTCAAAATAATGGACCTTATGCACACAAGCTGAGTTCGAGGCTAAAATTCGTCTGCTGGCGGTATTTACTGGCGGTGTTTAGCATAGCAGTCTATGGAGTGCAAATTATTAATGCTTGTTTGTTAGAAATACCGAAAAAAAATTCTTTGTTGAAGCAGCATATACTTAATATAATGTAATATAAATTCTAAATTGTTATTCTTCTTGCAAGAAAATTAATTAAATTTGTAAGTTTTCTGTTAAAATGTATCCAGAGAGGCTGAAATCGTCTGCTAGCGATGTTTGCGCCTGCGCAATCAGACATTCTGGTGGTGCAGTGACTAGAATAACAGGTTAGCATACCGCCAGCTCTGGCGTGTGACGTCACGTGCATAAGGCCCATTAAGATAAAAATTTGTTTTAATTCTGCATGCATAAAGAGGCTATTTTATTCAAATGAAAAGACCCGTTCTCTAATACTAATCCTATGAAATTTTTTTATAAAGATGTGTTTTAATATATTAAATGATTTTTTCTTGCATTGGATAGCTTAGATCAATCTGTATGCAGGCTGTTTTATACATCTTTGATTTTATTTACAGATATTTTTTACGAGGACGCTTTCGTTTTTGGAACCGGTTTGGAAAACGAAAGTACCCTCATAAAAAAAAAAAAAATGCAACATAAATGGAAAAACTAAAAAAAGGCCTGCATTTAGATCAATCTCAGCTGTCCAATGCAATAAATAAATAAAATAAAGTAAAAATCATTTAAAAACATGCAACCGAGATATCTTTATAAATTTGTTCCATAGGATTACGATTGACATTAGTGAACTGGTCTTTTTATTTCACTGAAGTAGCCCCTTAATTGCATCGATAACAAAAGTTATGAATTATTAAATTAATTAAAGGTTCTAAAAACTATACGCGAGATTAAAATTTACTCCAGAAAATTTAATTAATTCTTTTAATTTCTAAAAGTCATAAATCTATTTCTTGGCGGTAGAATAATCCGCGATATTCAATGTTTTTAAATGGCCTGCCTTATGGTTTTTGTTAGAATGATCTCGCAATTTAAAACTCTTAAAAAAGCAATCAAAAAGCCAAATGCCTTTTAAAAAATATGTATCTTGTGAAGAAAACTTCAATTAATCAGTTTTCTATTTGTACGACCTTCTAAAAATTCAGATTTTTCAGTAAATTTTTTTTTTTAAATTATTACTTTTCCCATCGAAAAGCATTGTAAATCCTCGATCGACAGACTACCATCTACGGTGGCGCCTTCTGTAGGTCACGCGTATTAAGTTTCCCCTCCTGTCTCTTACTCCGTGGACATAGACATGAACCGACGGTCTTCATTTATGTGTAGCTTGAAACCAATCAACCATGAATGTTTGTTTACAAATATTGAAAATAAAACACGTTTCTTTTATACTTTTATTCACAACTGCCTGGTGGCTAGAGAGAGGTCTTAAACTTTAAACTTATTCATAACACTTAATTTCCATCCGTTTTCCTTTCTGTGGTTGTGATTAGCATAATTTTTTCATAAACTCTTACTTTTATTATGGAATCATCTGATTTAGGACATTATGCACGAAAGTTAAATTCTGCAGAAATTGAAAAGTTAAACAAAGATAAAGTTATATTATCCGAATTTAAACAAAGTAAATTAGAACTTGAAGCTAAAAAGAATTGGGATCTATTTTACAAGAGAAACAAAACAAACTTTTTCAAAAATAGGCATTGGACAATTCGTGAATTCAGTGAACTTACCGATAGTTCTGTAGTTAGTATATAAAATTTGAAATTCCTCTCATATGTTTATTGTTATAATTTTTGGAAACTTAGCTTATTACTTCAAACTTTAAATGCTAACTGTTTTAAATTAGGTCTCTTTATTGATTGTGATTTTATTTATTTATTATTTATTCTTTTTTAATATCAGATTCTTCCAATTTTGGAATGTAAAGAACTTTTATTAAGAAAAAAGAAAAAAACCTATTAACTAGAATTTTTAAATTATGATTCTTATCACTATTTGATGCTAATTTCACGCTTAAAAATATATATTTCATAAGTATTATACTCAAGTGAATGTACTAATGTATAAGATGGAAATGTTCAGAAAAAACCAGAAATTTTGAAAAAAAAAAAATAATAATCAGATTTATTATTATTTTGAAAAAGAAAAAGAAATAAAATTAATTTTAGTATGTAGTATAAATATTTGCTATGTTATTTTGAATAATACTATATCATGTAAATATGTATATATTTTTTATATTTAGGAAAATGTGGATAAACCTAGATTATTAGAAGTTGGATGTGGTGTTGGAAATTTTATCTTTCCTTTGATTGAAGAAAAAACAAAGTTTTTCATTTATGCATGTGATTTTTCTTCAAGAGCTATAAATTTTGTGAAGGTACATGAATTCATATTTTGTGTTATTATTTAATAGTGTAGTATAACATTCCAATAATTCTTCCAGAAAAATTTTGGTATTTTCTTTTTATAGAAGTCATATCAGCCTTCTTGTGACTATTTAAACTCAAAAAGGAAATTATTGTAGCACTATTATTCATTTATGCCATATTTATTTAGTTAATTGCTTTTAAATGCTTATAAATTGTTTTTGGTACTTTGCTTAAGAAAAAATTTAATTTTTATTTACATATGAAATGTAATGCAGATTATAGGCATTTGAGGAAGTGGAATAGATTTTATTAGTTGTATTTATGTGCATTTTTTTTTTTTTTTTTTTTTTTTCGGAAATCTAATATTTAATGTTTGAATGTGCCTATTTTTTGCATTAGAATTAGAATACAAGATGTTGTTTTATTTTTGTCTTTTTTGAAACCTCACACAGGTACTTTTAGTCAATCTGGGCTCTTTATGTGTGCTATATGCAAGTATCAATGTATATTTGATTATCCTATCAACCAATTTCGCCAAATTATACAAATCGCCAACAGGGTTCATACTCATCAGGGGAATATGAGATTCCTGGGAAAATCAGGGGATGAATTTTAGTTTGTAAAAATCAGGGGATAATGCAAAAAATTTCCCAAACCTGGGAAAGCCTGCTAAAATGACAGTCTACTCTGGGAAATCGGTGGCAATTGTTGTTGTCGCGTGCTTTATTATCAGATGTAATATCAAAATGTCGTTAATTGTTGATATGAAAAAATTGTACATCCCGGAAAATACATCAGGAGATTCTCAGGGGATTATTTCTTGGAAAATGAGTATGAACCCTGGCCAAGTTCTTTGCCAAATTAAACAAATTGACATAACATTTATTTTTAATAATGAAGGAACAAATAAACTAATTAAACTTTTTTATTAAACAGTGGCATAGCCCAGCTTGGCATTTCTCACACCCATATGTTGGTAAGGCTGCATTGCAGCACAAGATGGTACAGTCTTCATGAGCACACAATCCTGAAGTGTAACATGAGACACAAAGAAATCAAGCATTGGTGAACTTATGCACAATTTAATTAATTATCATCGATGAATAAAATGTCAAGTTGAGTATCGTCCTCATAGCTTAAATGGTAGAGCACTTGGAACACTATTCCAAGGGTTCCGTGTTTGATCCCTGGCTTGGCTATTTTTCACCCTGTTGGTTTTTACACTTAGGTAGCAAGTAATAAATCAAATATTAAAATATTCAATAATTTCAAGCATGATTATATTGCTGATAATTAATTAAATTGCAAATATGCTCACCAATGCTAGGTTTGTTTGTGTCTAATGTTACGCCTCAGGATTGTGTGCCCATCTTGCGCTGTAGTGCAGCCTTACCAACATACATGTAAAAAATGTGTGAAAAATGCCAAGCCGAGCATGGTCCTCGTAGCTTAAATGGTCGAGCACTTGGAGTGCTACTCCAAGGGTTCCAGGTTTGATCCCTGGCTTGGACATTTTCCACCCTGTGATTTCTATGCTTAGTTAGTAAGTGATAAATCATGAATTAAAATATTCAATAATTTCAAACATAATTTCATTGCTGATAATTAATTAAATTGTATAAATTTAATTTTTTTTAAATAAAATCTGACCTGTAAATGAACTTACCAAAAAATATATCACTTAGCTTTTTCATGTATGAAGAACAGAACCAGAAAACACTGATGATTTAAAATTCACAAAATTATGGCTAGAATTTTCACAAATATAATATTAACTACACAATTTCACAAAAACAGGACCCTGTTAAAAGAAACTGAACAGATCTCTGGGAATAAAAAAAATCCATTTTACATTGGTTGGTCTTAGAGATGGGAATGCTCGGAAAAATTGGGAAAAAAACTGTTTTTTTTTCGAAGGCTTATTTTTCAATTTTTCCGAACTGGAAAAATTGAAATTTCATTTATGAAATAATATAGTGGAAATTTTGTAATAATTCATTCTCATACTTTTTATTTTATTTATTTTTATGTTGAGTGTCTCACATGAAAACTTTAATGTGGGTAATCTGATCTCTGGGCAGAAATCTGTTTGAGAAGACTTGAAAAGATCCTTCACATTTTTTTCTTGTTTGAAACACAAGACCCTTCGCAAAATTTCTCTTGAAAATAGATCTTTCAGAAAAAAGTTTAATCTACAAATTGAATCTTTCGCAAATGCAGTGATTGAAGAAAAAAGCAGCTGAATCTTGACAAGTTGTATATATGCATAAATAACCTTATTAAAAATGTCTAAATAGGACTCTAAAAATAGTAATAATTTTTTATTCACAAATTCTGAATATATTTTGTATAAGTATATATACAAGAAATTCACAATTTCACAAAAACATGATTACATGAAAAAAATCTAGATGTATAATTAAATGCAACTTCTCTTTTTAAAAATTAATTCATGTGCAAAATTATTTCAATAATATGCCAATTAATAGAAATGGTAAAATTAAAAATTTAACATAAAATTTGAAGCATGCATTTATTACTTTTTTCTATCTTTTCAAGAAGTAAGTATTGAATTCGTGAAAATTTTGACTTCCAGTTTTTGGTGTATTTAAACATTTTAGAAGGTCCTGAACACGATTTGATAGTTTTTGGAAAATATCTGTCACTCTGTGAGTCTGTATGAGACAAAAATTTTATGGGCATTTGATCTCAAGAACTGATGCACATAATTTCACAAAACTTTATATTCAGTTACACCTTGATATAAACTCGAGATGTTTAGTTATTAGTGTATATCGCCCAACTGATGGTGCTGCTATGCTGCATTATTCATAATTTCCACAATAGTTATATCTCAAGAATTAATGTATGTATTTCCATAAAACTTCAGATTAAGTTAATCTTTGATATAACTTTGTGTACATTACTTTTTGGTGTATATCGCTCAACAGATGATGCTGCTATGCTGCATTATTCATGATTATCGCAATAGCTCTATCTCAAGGACTAAAGGACGATTTTTTATCAAACTACAGATTCAGACAGTTCATGATATTTATCAGTATTGTTTAGTTTTTGGTGTAAATTGCCCTATAAGTGGCACTACAATGCTGCATTTTTCAAGATTTCATTATAGCTGATTAATTGAATGTTTTTTCAAGGTACTGAATCTAAACTTGATCTCCATAATGTGCAGTAATGTTGCAAAAACATGGGCAGTTTGCATTAGAAAAGTACAAGTGCGATGAAAAAAAACCCCCATATTTTATTACAAGTAAATACATTCCAAATTATACTTTCCTTCTTGATTAAACTTTGAATTTAAGTAGTTTTCTAAAGCATAGTAGAAGTTTATCTCACTGTGTAACTGCTTTTGGTATTTCCTCTGAAATAGCAAGCATTTTCTATTTGTAGTGTTTGTTCTGTTTTCATAACTTTTGAGTTCCATTCTTAGAAATATGAAATTACCATATGGAAACATTATTGAATATGGTTTCTTACTCAAGAATAGAATACCAGATTTCAGGATAAAAAGAAGAAAAATTACGTTTAATTAAACTTAAAAAAAAAAAAAAAAAAAAAAAAAAAAATCTGGTTTTAGTGAGTAAAAATCTAACAGTTAATAAATCCTATGCTATTTTTTAGTTGCAGACCTGAGTAAGCTAAACTAAAACTTAGTTTTGTTAGAATTTAGATAATAAAACTAAATCAAAACTTTGAGTTGAGATTGGAAAGCTATACCAAAACTAAACATATCTTTTAAAGGAAATAAAATTATAATTGTAAGAAAAAGTGTAATAATGTAAAAATATACATTTTTTTTAAACAAACAATGGAATTTTTTTTAATGCTGATATTGATAATAATGACAAAACTGCAACAATTTCTTTAAACTAGTATCATTTTCTTAAAAACTATACTTATGTAAATGGAATGCATAATTTATTTCATTCCAAACTGCAGACATATTGGCTCTGGTTCTTACATTAGGTCAATTGGTAGTTAAACATGTAACTGAAAAATCATTTCAATAGATATATGATATAACAAATAATAGTGTTTATAATATTTAAAATTATATTAAAATTATTTAGTATTAAAAATTCTTAGGCTGTGTAAAAAAAAACACTAAACTTTTAAAAGCAGGCTTTGCTACTTTCTTTTTATTTTGTAATATAAAGTGAAAATAATTTTCATTTGATACAAATAAATGGAAAAAAAATGTTTATTATTTAATATTCTCTAAGAAAATATAATTTATTTGGAAGAAACAGTCATGAAAAATCAATTTTTCCGTTTTTTTTTTCCGAAAAAAACCGGTAAAAAACTAGTTTTTTTCCGCCACTTATATTTTTCCGGAAAATTTACATCTCTAGTTGGTCTAACTTTCAAAACACATGTTTTAACCTAAAGTTGACAAAATACTGTTATCATAAACTGCATTTGTTAAAATTATAGAAAAATTAAACTTTATTTGTATACCTAATCTGTAACATATAATAAAGATTAGCAATTATGATAATGTTATCATTTGAGTTTTTTATTCTTGGTAGTACAAAATGAAAAATCAACATATATTATTTCATTTTGACATAATCATCCATTTTCCTCCCTTGAAATCTAAGTTTAATATTTTCACCATCTCATAACCATTTAAAAATATTTTAAGAGGCTTTTAATAAACATATTGTCGAGCTTCAAGTCACATGTGTCAGCTAATCCATGGGAAAATTTCAATTTCTTATTTGAAGTTCTAATCTCAGTACAGTGCATAAAAATTCCAGAAATTTATAACTTGTAAATGCAGTCAAAGATTTGATATTTCATTTGACGAAATAAAACAATAATTTTCTTTTAAGTATGATGTCATTTTCACTCCCTGAAATACTTCATCTCAAGTTCAGTATCTGCAGAGCAAAATATAACAACTTTATGATAAAATTGTGTTTATTTTAAAACATGATGTAATTTTAAATACAATAGACTCTATGAAATCCGCAACACTAAAATCCACAATTCTCTGAAATCCACCCATAATTTACAGATGTAAACAATGAAACATTCAGTTCAGATAGCGTGACAAAATTTGCCTTTTTTTGTTTTATATTAATTGACATATTTATTTTAATTTGTAATTTTTGTGAATGTTACTGAATTCAAATTTTTACATGAAGGAAGAGTAAATTTATTTTCCAAAAAATTCAAGATATTGTTGATATAATTGGTAATCACAATCTTCTTATCAAATATACATATTTATGTATTAATCAGGTTCTTTTGGTCATTAAGTCTGGCTAAACTTGAAATAAAACTTCTTATTTTGTGATTTTGATGAGAATTTGTAATGTACCTTTATGGGGCAGGTTTCATTGAATAATTTAGGAATACATTTCATCTATATTATGAATATTTAATCATACATTATTGATTATTAACTTGGCCTTTGCTTTTAATATTTTAAAAATTATTTAAATTTTTATTAGTTTAATTTATTACCTATTTTAATATTTCATTATATTGTAAGCATTAATTCTAGTTTCGATTGTACTATTAATATTAATTGCATTTAAATTACTGTTTAGAAAATGAAAACAAAGTCATGACCAGAAATCTGCAAAATTCTAAAAACCCCAGGTCCCAAACTATGCAGATTTGAGGGAGTCTACTGTATTAAGAAAATTGGCTTCAGTAAGAACATAATCAATAAAAATAAATAAATGCCATTACTTCTTTTCTTATCAACAATAAAAGTAATCTGACTCTTACCATTTTGAAGAAATTTAAATAAAGAACTGTTTAAAATTAAAATATAAAATTAGTAATGGTATTTTTAAAAAGCTAGCATGGGCACATTTTCATATGTACAGTTTTTATTTAAAACAATAATTAGTGTGTAGAAAACTCAGGGCAGATGATTAAAAAAACAACCTTGTTTGCCTACATTGTAATATATATAGATAGTCAGTTTGTTTTGTTTACATATAAAAAATAGTTTAAAAAAAAAAAAATTTTTTTAAAAGTGCAATTTTAGATTAAAAGAAATACTTTTTTAAATATGTAGTGATTTTTGTGTCAATAAAGAGTTCAGAAATTAATGCAGAATTTTTTCTTGGAGTCCATTTTGCGAAAAGTAAAAATTTTTTTGATGAATTTTATTATATTTTTATGGAAAAAACAAACAAACTTTGTTATGAAAGTTGAAATTCAGTTACTTATATTATAGCACTTATTAACAAAAATTTCTTTAAATCCTTTTAATAAAATATTCATTTCTCATGTGAACTAGCTTTATTTACAAATTAAAATAATTGCAAGTTTTTGTGGAGAGGATTTTATAAAGGGTCTATTTTGATTTAAAAAAATGTGTCAAGGGGTCTATTTTACTAAATTCATTTTTGTGAAGGAACCTGTTTTATTGAATAGATTTTTGTCAAGGAGCATATTTTATTAAATGGGTTTTTATCAAGGAGCCTGCTTTATTAAATAGACTTTTATCCAGGGATCTGTTTTATTAAATAGACTTTTATGAAAGAGAACTAAATAGGTCCTAATTTTTTTCCTGGATTAATCTCTGAATTTCATATGTGTCTGAAATAAAATTTTATTACTGTATTATTTATAATTTAATGTAATTAAAAGTATGTGTTTGTATTTTTTATGTAGGAAAACAAGTTATATAATTCAGATATCTGTGAAGCTTTTGTTTGTGATGTCACGAAAGAGGAATTGGTAAATTATATAGCCCCAGATTCTATTGATATTGCTACAATGATATTTGTCTTGTCAGCGATACACCCAAACAAGATGGTTGATGTACTAAAGAATATCCACAAGGTATTAGTTCATAATTTTATTCAAATATAACAATTGTCTGAAGGTCAACATATTATTAAAACACATATAACTACTATCTTTTATTATGGAAAACTTTAGCAGTTTAATAAAATCACAGTTTGTCCTTCTGCTCCTGCTGCATTTGACTAAAGTATATATATATATATATATATATATATATATATAACTACATTTTATTTTGTTCAAAAAAACCTTAATTTATAAAATATATGAATTTAAAAAAATTAACAATTTTGAAAAATATACCCTGTGGAGTCACACTACTCTTGGCAATGTACACCCTTGAATTTGTATGATTATAATTTTTTCAATGAAAATCTATCCAAATGAATCTGAAGTTGAGGTTCTCACTGCCTTCAGGCATGCTACATACATTTAAACCTGTTTTAAATTAATATTTTTTAATAAAAATCTTTCCAAATGCATTAAGGGGTTCCTATTATAATAATTGCAGGTTTAATGTTTGATATTTGCACATATTAAACATTCAATACTATAAAAAGATCTTGAAGAAAATTAGTTTAAACTGTACAAACAGTTATGATTTCACATGAGCTAATATGGAACCAAATCATTCAGAAAATAAATATTCATAACTACTTCATATCACAAAAAGCTTGGAGAATTTATGAATATGGTTCTGTAGATCCTTGAAAATGAGTTGGAGTAGAAAAGTGGTGATATTTTGTTAGAGGAATCACAACTTAACAATCATTATATAAGAACAACTTATTGTGATCTTATTTGATAGAAATCAAGAATATTCCCTGGCACTAAAAAATGGTTTGTCACATTTAACTTATAAGGTATTTAATATGCAAGAACAAATGAAAACTATGAAGTAAAAACTGTGGAAATGCTCATTCTGTCAACAAAGATGTAAAACTATGATTTTTGCTTCAATTTTGTATCAGTTACCTTCACTTAAGCTTTAATGGAGCTTCTGAATCACTCATATTGATCCTAATTGCCGAAACGTCAATGAAGGTTTACTTTGGAGACACGAAATTTTTTGGCTTCTGTCTGTCAGTCAGTCTGTCTGTCTGTTCCGCAATATCTAATGCAAAAAACATCCGATTGGCTTGAAATTAAGTGGGTATGTTAGTGAGGTACTGGGATTAAGCTGTATAGTTTTTTGTTAGATTTGATTCATTCGTTCAGAAAATATAGAATATTTTATTTTGCGCAATAATGCTTTTCTATGGCAAATCCAATGATTTTCAATTTTTTTTTTCCTTGAGAGAAAATGGCACATTTCATTAATGGAATTCAATGATAAATGGATACTGAAATTTACCAGTTAAATTATTCGTATTATTTTGAAATTTTGTCTACACATTTGCCAGATTTTTAAAGTTATTACTATAAATTTTGGAGATTTTTTATAAATGTGTTCCAATAATACAAACTAATTTGGTTTAGAGATTTACTTATTTAAAATGTATTTATTTCATTTTCTATATTTTCTCTTAATGGTTGCTAAGCAACCATTCATCCTAATCCTTATTATATTTTAATGCTATAAATTTGAAAGCGAGGACGAAAATTTAAATGAAGTCAATGTCAAAACTTATGAATTAATTAATGTCTTTTTATCTTTGCAGATAAATATAACATAGCCCAGAAAAGAATATAGGCTATATTTTATTAATTTTATTCAAATATTTTCCTTAATAATTCAAAATTTCCTTCTTTTTCATACAGAATCAAGCGATTTTTTAGGTAAAATTTAACCAATTTCCTTTATCGTTGCCAAAAAAAAAAAAAAAATCTGGAATAATTTTTTAACGGCAATAAGTTTCAATTGAGCAATTTCCATTCAAAAAACCAAACTAAGAAAAATTAATATGACGTCAGAATTAAAATAGAAATAGTACTTTGTTAAATATTAAACACGGAAATTTGTTTCGTTAATAAGAATTTTTCTGACAGAAATGGGGGCATAATTAGAAGTAAAAGAAATAAAAAATAATTATATTTTTAACAAATATTTCAATTGGTAAAATTTGACATCATAATTCAACAAAAACAGGTATTTTATAGTAGTCGTTAAAAATACAAGAAACATGGATATCAATAACTCATGAAAAATAATGCCATAGCTGAAACTTCAGTGAAGGCTTACTTTGAAGACACGAAATTTATTGTTTTTCATCTGTTAGTCTGTCCTGCTATAACTGCTACAAAATGCAATCAAAACATTTTTTTTTTTCGGAAACAAAATTTTAAAACTTTAGATTATCGAGTTTACACTTACAAAAGTTCCTGATACATCAGATTTAGGTGTTTGTGGTTGGCAGGTATGTAGAAGGATGAGGATAATGAAAAATATTTGTCCAAACTGTTACTTATCCTTATAAATCAAAATGTATAAGGAAATGCAAGATATACAATAACCATTAGCACAATTATTAGAAAGTGGCAAATTAAAATTAAGTGAGGCTACGGGGGGCGGAGCCCCCCCTGAAGAAATCTACTATGTTATAATAAAAAAACAAAAATAATAGATCATGAAAATTTCAGAATATCCTAACATAACTAATTTTTTAATTTACTGCTTTTGAAGGCTGAAAACTTCAAATTCTTATTTTATTCTTATAAATAATTAAGTACTATGAAAATTTTAAATTAGTTTCCAAGAAGTTGAATATTAGCCAAAGTGTGTTTAAAAATATATATATATGTGAAAAGCTGACGTTGAGGCTCTTGATCTGCAGATTTACTAGTTTTATCTTTATAACAAAAATGTTTTATTTACAAAAATAAAATTAATATATACTGTTACTAAGTTTCAGTATATAATATATTTCAATATTAAAATCAAAGTAGCAAATACATCCATTTATTTTTAAAATTTTGGTTTTTTTCTTTTATTTTAATGTATAAACATATTTAATTAAGTATTTATAATATTAACTAAAAAAAAAAAAAAAAAAAAAAAAAACCTGTCATTTGGCACTTTTAATTGAAAAGCAAAACACTAGCTTAAAAAAGTGGCTACTAATGTACCTAGTTTTGTTTTTTCTTCTTACAAATGTATAATAAAGCTGATGAGAGGGAAAAAATATAAACATATGACCACAAAAAAAATTGCAGTTATTCTTAGAGAATTGTAAAAGAAAGAGATGGGGGGGGGGGAAATATATTTGTGAACTGTTACCTGGTAATAATTAATTTATGATAGAAGTCATCCATGTCTCATGAAACAGCCAATGTAATAAAATATTATGGTAATCAGTTAATACTTTGTGTTTGTTGATAGCTAAAGATTAAATAGAAATGTAAGGCTATGTAGCATTGGTGTAAATTAATTTTATTTAATATGATAATGAGAAAGCAGATATTATTGTACTATATTTGAAATTTAAGTGAATATTTTATTTTTATTATTTTTTTTTACTTTATATAAACAACATTCGACAGTACAGTTTATATAGCATGCAAATACACATTCAAAGAAAGAAGATAAAAGTTTTATATATATATGTTTACATTTAACTCCTTAATCGGTGTTACATGTCTTACATTCAGCTGTTTTGTGCCCATACATTCAGTAACATATTATGTGGTCCAAAAAAAAAAAAAAAAGGGCATAATTGAAAGTGAATTTAACACTATTTACATGCCACATTATATTTTACGACTGATTTTTGTATATTTCTAAGATAAGGGCGCAACTATAGATCTACTACTTTATTTTTACTGTAATCTTGGTATTTCAGTAATTATTGCCAAAATAGCTTTTACAGGATTCATACTCATCAGGGGAATATGGGATTCCTGGGAAAATCAGGGGAATCTCAGGAGGTGATACAAAAAATTTCCCAAACCTGAGAAAACCTGCCAAAAAGACAGTCTATTCTGGGAAATTGGGGGCAATTGTTACTGTCCATGTGCTTTATTATCATATGTAATATCAAAGTGTCGTTCATTGTTAATATGTAAAAATTGTACATCCCAGAAAATACATTCATTCTCAGGGAATTTTTTCTTGGAAAATGAGTATGAACCCTGTTTTATAATGGATTCAGAGAGGGAGTCTGAAGGCAGTGAATTCAATACCTCACAGTCAGAAGATGATAGTTTTGATGTATATTGTGATGGCACTTATTCAGAATCTGTCAAATTAAAAGATTATGATGTGAGCTCAGTAAAAAGTATCAGACCAAACTGGTCATCAGAGGTGGCTTGTAATTTAAATGTATAGGAATTTAATAAATTTAAAAAATATTTCATTTTGCGTGTCAAAATAGATGATAAATATGATAAAATAAAAACAAATAAGCTAATTTTTAACGTGATTTATTTAATCCATTAATTTATATTACATACTTAATAATTTTTATGTATATTTAAACTTGCGTGCAACAATTGGTTAAAAAAAAAAAAAAAAAAAAAAAAAAAGAACTGATGGTATTAAATAAAATAATTTAAATAAAATAGTTTTTTTTTTTTCAAAATTTTATGATTTGCTGTGTGACAAGAGGTATTCAGCTGTAAGTACACAAAATTTGAACTCTTTGACTTATATAGTTTTTGTGTATGGACTACATGACAGACAGACAGAGGACAGAGATGAATAGGGTTTCGGCAGATGAACGAAACTCTAAAAAGTATACCTCGTTCTTCTCATTTCAATATTATAGAAAGTCCTAGCAGAATAAATTTGTTAGTTCTAGTATTTTTTTAATTAAAAACTTCATTACACTGCAGAAAAAATTGGAGATCAATGAATGGGATATTATATGCGTGATGTGATCACCATTAGATCAAGCAAAAAACTCCTAACTGACAAAAATATTTTGCACTTTCAAATTCTGGATGGAACATATTAATTTTCAGCAATTTAAAAAAATGCTTTTTTTTTTATTATTTGGATTGAAAATTTGAAAAAAAAAAAAAAAAAAAAAGAAAAAAAAATCAACCAAGAGTAGGTTAAACTAAACATTTTAAGATAGCTTATTAAATGTTGTTACATGTGCACTTCAGATGCTGAAAACTTCGACGCTAAACTAATAATTATGTTTCAAAATCATGAAGAATTAAATTAATTTAACATAAGAGCATCAAAAAATACCAACATCCAAAGTGCACACATAATTGGCCAGATCGCATAGTGTAAAAAAATAAAATAAAATAAAGCAAATTTAAATTTATCAAAAATAAAAAAAATTTAAATTTATCAAAAATAAAAAAAATTAAATTTATCAAAAATAAAATACCATTTACCTATGATGATAATAGAAAATTACAATAAAAATAAAAGAGACAACTCACCCATCATGTAGTAGATATTCAGTAAACACAACTGATTTAACATCAAAATATTTTATTTTATATATATATTTGCTGCATTCTTGACAAAAGGTTGAAGAAGTGGAATATAACTGATTACTATTGTTGAGAAGAAATATTGTCCTAAATATTAAAGTTCATGGAAGACAGTTATTAAATGTTAATTATAATTAGTCCTTGAGAGTTTTTTAATAGATCGGTCCTTTTGAAAATGTATGTTATGGATGAGCTAGCTATTTGTATTCACAGGTGTTTTCACTTTGAACGTGAAAAAATATCACTTTTCTGTGGCCAGTACAGATGTATCACAAGATGCGGTAAGGCTGGGAAACGTATTCTGGATTATACAAACTCGGCAGGAATCAAGATGCGGCAAAGCCGGAAAGCGTCTTCAGGATTATACAAACTCGAAAGGAATGAAGATGCAGCAAAGCTGGAAAGCGTCTTCAGGATTAATCAAACTCGGAGAGAATGAACAGGATATGCTGTATATTTTGTTACCATAGCCGGTGTAGACACTCTAAAAAAAAAATTAAAGATAAAAATACTGCTACTGCTTCTCTGTTCACTATATTGGACTATTACTGCATCAACAGAATTAGAAATTTTGCTGTAATTTTCCTGAATGATCTGCCCAGATGGAAGACTGTCAGCATTCAAAAAGCTGTTAAATTCTCATTCAGAGATCAACATTAACTTCATCTGACTACTTCGCTGTCTTTCAAAGGAACTAAGCCCCAGCACTACGGGAGCCATTCCCGAGCGGGGGAGAAACCTATCATGTGTTGTCAGGCAGGTGGAATTTCACAGAATGATTACTTTTCCAGATGCGAGCCTCGCATCCCAGCTTCAGCCCAGCTAATCAGAAGCGTTCCTGAGCATTCCTGTTTCGAGCGTCTTCTCGAAAATTCTGTGATGACTCATTTTCTACTCCACTGACCTACTCATGGCAAAAAATGGCGTCTATTTTGAAGGGAAGAACACATTTTTTTACTGTCATGGCGGACCGATTTACAGCGGGAATATTCAAAAGATCAAAACATTACAACATACAAAATAACATATTTCAGCAAATACATGGTCGTTTTTGGTGTTATTTATGCCAAAATAACCAGAAAAATTTTATCTATCTATTAAATATAGATAGTATTAAAAAAAATCGGAAATAAAAATATTTTATTTCTTGCATAATAAAACAAAGAAAAATGGTGCACGTCATGTATAACGAAATATTTAATTTTTTCATATTAAAGATTACGCTATAAGATCGTTTTATAATTAAATTAAAAGTGAGAAATAGATGATATCTAGAATTTATATTGTATAAAACTTTTAATTTTAAAAGACTTAATTTTAAAAGATCGTTATTTAAACTGATAAGACTGAGATTTGAAATTCTGTCAAATGTTACGAATTTTAGAGATAAAGTATTTAAAACATAAAGAAAGTTATTAAATCGTTATTATGAAAAGCAACTATTTTCGAAAGATGTTTAAAAAGACTTAAACTTAAGTAATTAGATTTTTGAAAGATTGTTTTTTGCTGTATGAAATTTTGAAAAGGAATATGTTAATTTAAGTTTTAAAAATGGAAATAATTTTTTCTTTTTTTTTGGTTAGATTATTTAATATGATGTAACAAATGTCTTTTCTTTTTTTCAGGTGTTAAAACCAGGAGGTTTACTTTTAATCAGAGATTATGGGCTGTATGATCAAGCCATGTTACGTTTTGGTCCTGGGCATAAATTGGATGATAATTTTTATGTAAGGCAAGATGGCACCAGAGCTTATTATTTTTCTGAAGGTATGTATGTTAATGTCAAATGATGCAGAAGATTTAATTTGAAAGTAGAGTAAATTGAGAAAAATTAAGTAACATATCTTGCTCTCTTGCCAAATCAGTGATTTTCACTATACCCATTTCAATTATATATTAAACAATTCTTTCTAGGTTAATAATTTCAATAATAGATGTAACTAACTTTATTGAAATTTTAAATCTTCAACATCTGCTAGATCTTTAAAATCCTAGTTATTTTTTCTCATTTTTTTACAGAGAATTCTACGAAACTGTTATTGTCATTGGCTCATTTCTTGGAGGGGGGGGGGGGGGAGAGAGAGCAGGGATCAGTGTTGAATTCAGACACTTTTCTCTGGGAGAGCCTTTTGTGGCTCCAGAGGGAGGGGACATTATAGATTTCCAGGAGGATTTCAATTTTTGATCCTTGAAAATACAAAATCTCACATTTTCCGGGGAGGAAATTTTGATTGCTCCGGGGGGGGGGGGGGGGGGGGGGGTGTTCCCCCCCCCCCCCCAAGATTCTGATGAAACAGCTCGGGAAAGTCATCTCCAAATAGCAGTCGCTTAAATTTATCGAAAATGGAAAAATGCATTAAATTTCAAATCACTTTTTAAAATATACCAGTAAATTCCATGCTTTTTTGTTATAAAATGAGTTTAAATTAACGGTTTTCGATGAATTAATGTGCGAATTTTCTGTTTAACACCCCCCCCCCCCCCTCGATATCTTTTCTCGTACAAATGAGTTAAAACGATGTCTCAAAAGAAAACAATATTTTTCAATTGTTAAATATTTTTCTTTTTTTTAGAAGATAATGCCAGATCAGCTCTTTCATATCTATACATAAATTTCCTCTTAATAATAATAATAAAAAAAATACTGATACTCATTAAATAAAATACACTATATATACTTTTATTACTAAGATTAAAAATAAATAAATTTGTTCTTGAATCGCTTCCTTACAACCAGTGGTGCAGTCGTATAGACAACAGAAGGTATACGATCAAGCCATAGGGTATACACTAGAGTATATATACTATAACTTTCTTAGGAAACAGAGGGTATACGGTGTTACTTTAAAAAATCCAGGATGTACAGCGTATACCCTCCACTACACTCTTAAGGGTGTGTACACCGGGGCGTGCAAAGAGAAAACTGTGCCCTGGGCAAAGTCTCAATTTGGCGAGTCTCCATCCAACTTTATCGTGTAACAGGCCATAAACGACGTTGGTAATATAAATTTAGCAACCCTAAACTTCCGTGCCCAGGATGAGCCTCCCCCCCCCCCCTCTTTTGCACGGCACATCTTACAAGCCTCAAAACAAAAGCATGAATGTGAAACTACTATAAGATTGAAATGTGCAGGTCTTTTTTTTTTTCCCCATCATGTTTTGGAGCTAAGAGCGCGCGCTCCTCACTGCGCTTCATCCTTGTAAAGTTTGTTTTCTAGCAGTGCTCAGAGTAACAGAATGACGTAGTTGGGAGAATAGAGCACAATTTACATTAGGCCTATGACAGCTTTCTATCTTGTATCCTTCGATATCTTTGCTCCTGGTTAATATACAATAACAGGGGTTTTGAATTGAGAACAAGTTTGTTTTCTATCCCAGATTTTATTTCTGCATTTTTTTTTTTTTTTTTAATGTCTAAATTTTCGGAACTGATAACCCAATTTTAAATTTTCAGAAGAGGATGCCTTAAATTTTCAGATGAGAATCACCCCTGAATGGAATACTTTTGTGCAGCCCTGTAAATGCATGACAAATATTCTTTGCACCACAGATTGTACAGAATGTGTATTATATTATAGTATGGTATATACTTAATAGATGCATATTAATTTTATTATGTTCAAAAGTGTGTAACACCATCAAAATGCACTTGGAACTTTTTTTCACATTGACGGTAATGTAACGGAATATTTTTGATTGTCCCTGTAGTTAAAAATTGCACCTGATTTTTATAAAATTTGAAATGACTTGACAAAATTATGCTACAATTATATATTTTAAATTACAAATGATTCGGTTGGGTAATTTTTGCTCTGTTATGTGCAGACAGACTGAATGACTACTATAGATGCTTCGTATTTACATAATTGCAAATGTACCTTAAAGGAAAAAAAATTGTTTATCACAACTTTTTACCTGCTATAAGAACGCATGTGGTTATTAAATTAATAGAGTTGCATCATCAAATGTATGTATGCTTTTTTACGGCTTTCTGTTGAAAATTAATCCCTCTATATTATAAAGTCTCTTCTCTTAAAACAAAAAATAAAAAAATGTTTCAGGAAAATTTTAGCAATTTGTCTTTGATCCATACCCCGATTGATCCAAATCTTCGATAAACTGGCCAGTAACCTTGAAATTGGTTGTGATGCAGTGGGCAGTGTTGAATTCAGGGGGTGACCAGAGGGGGGGGGGGACATTCTTCCTAGGAGCAATGAAATGTCCCCCCGGAAATTTTTAGATTTTGTATTTTCAATGGTCAAAAAGAGCAATTTCCCTCCTGGAGCCACATATGTCCTTCCTGGAGAAAAGTGTCTGAATTCAACACTGGCAGTGGAGATAGAAAAAAAAAAAAATAGCTAACAGATGCAAAACAAGAAGTAGGTATACATAATTTAAGGAAAAACTAGATTCTGCTAGTTGCTAACGATAGCCTTTATAATTAAAGATTAAATTAATGTTACTCTTCAGCAATTTATTGTTAGCCAACTATGGCTCTAGTCGAGACTTGTTTGTCTGCATTCAAATTATCATAGATCATGCAAAGAATCTCAGCAGTATATGCACTGCTCAAAAAGATTCAATTCAGAAAAAGGAACAAACATTATTCTTAATGTTTAAGCATTTTGTCAATGAACTGTATGAAAAATTTATATTACATGAATATCCACGATATGTTTGAAATAAAAAAATAAATATTTAATTTCTTTTTGTTAGTTAATATAATTTATCCTCTCCTCGCCCCTATAATAGAAAAAAAAAATGTTACATTATACCTGCTAAGGCATAATTTTGTCTGGCTCATTCCTTTGTGATACCATATTAACAGATTATGTTATATTAGAAACTTTAATTTCACCTAAGAAAATACATTTTGTTTCTTTTTTTCAGAATGCATCAAAAATAAGATTTTAGAGGCTGGATTCAAAGTTATAGAAAATAATTATGTTTCAAGGAAGACTGTTAATATTAAAGAAAACATTTCTGTGCCTCGGGTTTACATTCAAGGAAAGTATCAAAAATCTGATAGATGATGGATTTGAAACATATGATTGTAAATAAAAATATTCATATCGCTTTTGTTATAAGCTTTTAGATATATTAAAATATATTTAAATTTTTTATTTCATGTTCTGATACTTAAGTTCTCAATTTATAATAAAAGGAAATGTTTGCAGATCTTTATTACGTATATCTGGCAGAACCACCTTGTCTTGCCCATGTTAACCACAAGACAAAGTTTTTATAAATGAAGCCACGAAGCCTTATAGGCCACAAGAACATTTGAATAAATGTATGTTGATATAAAATATAAAGACATGTCTTATTAAGACCTGAAAAGAAAATCTTAAAACAGTCAACTATATCAAACCTTTTTCAGTAGTCTTCTAAACATGATGTTGCACTACAAGCCTCATATAATATTGTATCTTTAATCACAAAAGTATGAAAACTGCACACAATTTGCGATAAATTAATCTTGCCAGCAGTAGAGATAATAAAAACTGTTCTTCGTCATTAGAAGAATATAATATTTTTTAAAAAAATTATTCCATTTGGACCTGGAAGCGACAGTATACTATAGATACAGATTCACAGTCACCACATGACGGCTAAATTTTTTGACTTGCCGATTAATGTTTGATGTCTAAGTTCCCATTCTTTGGTGAATTTTGCATTTTTTCTCGCAATCATTTGACGAAATTGTTTCTTCTGCTTTTTTTTTGCAATCTTCTGTCAAAATTGGAGTTTTCTGACGATCTTCTGTGAAATTAGCGTTCTTTCAAACGATCCTTTACAAAATTTGCATATTTTCAAGCGATCCTTAGATAAAATTAGAGTTTTTTTAATAACCCGTAATTATTGTTGCGTATCCGTAGTAATTACAGACAAATTTGTAATAATTGGCACCTCTGAATCCATATAATGGAAAAATAGTCAACAAAATAAAAAGTTTCTTTTAAATCATTTGGTAAGGAAATATTGTCAGAATCTACAGATCATATTTTATTTCTATCAAGTCCAAAAATATTTCTTTCTTAAATTAAACTTAAAAACAGTGAGATATTTTGGCAGAATAATAAAAATATATTTCATTTAATTAATTGCGATTCTATCTGTAAATGCAAACTCCATGATTTATTTTTTCTTCTGAAAATATTTGTGTTTAATTTCCCCCCCCACCCCCCCCCAAAATACGTCCATAATGAAAAAAAAATGTAAAATAAATTATATATTTTAAGGTTACTTTGTTAAAAGAAAAAAAAAAGTGCAATTTTACAGATAACTTGTTTAATTTCAAGTCAAAATATTGAAAAGTTTTTTGTAAAGTGTATGACAATGTAATGTGTGTAGCCTAGTAGAGGATTTGCTTAACTTGATAAAACTTTCAATTCTCACCAAAAATTCTTATTAAAACAAGTAACAAAATCTGTACCATCTCCTCACTTTTTTAAAACACAAAATGATATCCAAAACACTTATATCTTAAATTGAAAACAAAATCTTGTGAAAACTTGTCCAAGAGAAGAAACATTTCTGATAATTCTTTAAATGACACCAATATTTTTTTGTTCATAGTAATTTTTAATCTTTTTTTCACACCAGAGATATCATTAAAATAACAAGAGTGTATTATAGACATTACTGTATGTATGTATCCCCCCCCCCCCTCTTTAAAAGTTTGAAACATAAGGAAAACAGAAAGAAATTGAAAACCAACTCAAAATCGGGGTCATATAAAAAGGTTTTTTGAAATAGTAACGAAAGATGCTGTTAGTATTAAAAAGGTAATGCAGTTTATTTCTTTTATGATCTGGTTACCATAATTTCAAAATGCAGTTAAAATCAACAATACACTTTCTTCAGCAAGGAAGACTGCTTAACATCTGGAGAAATTCCAATTCAATTAACTTTGCAGAGTTTATACTCATTTTTCACGAAAAAAATCCTTTGATATAATTTTTGTGATGTATATCTTTTCCATGTCAATAATTGGAACATTATTTAGACCAATAGCATGACCCCCCCCCCCCACCTCACCTCTGAATAAAAAAAAAGCAAAAGTGGTAATTAAAAAAATAAAGTTTATACATCATCTATATAAACAATATTAACAGAACTTCAAGCAAAAAAACAATTCGTTTACAACCGAGATTAAGTCTGCATATTTTGTGGGGTTGCTCTTAAAAACTTAAAAATGCTTTATTTTTTCTGAAGTTCCTTTTGAACAGTTTTCAAACTTCATAATGTTAGAAGTTGTATCCAATGAATGAATGGGTGTCACCAGATGTTATAGAGGAGCTGACTAAGTATAAACACGACACTTAAATAAGAAGTGACTAGTTTCCAATTCTATGTATCAAGATATAAGAAGGGTCTTAATTTGATTTCATTATTACTTCACAAAATACATGAATTGCAGCAATTTACCTCAATTTCCCAGAGTAGCCAATCATTTTGTCACAATTTCAAGTTTGCGGAACATTTTGCATTATCTCCTGATTTTTTACAACCAAAATATATTTCCCACGATTTCCTCATGAATCCCACAGTTCCTTGATTTAGTTTGAACCATGCTTTAAAAAAAAAAGAACTCACAAATCATGGATTTTAATATTTCAGCTTTGAAAACTTTATTTCTATGTTACCTGTGTGATTCCAACAGATTCAAAGAGTTTCATGGTTCTGTCAGTCTAACATACTCAAGTAATCATCCGAAAGAATTTTAAGCAGAATTTTAACAGTGCTTGCTTTTTAGCAGAAGGATAACTAAAATTAATTGAACGGATATTTATTTTGGCGAATTTTCTCAATGTTTTGAAAAAATAATATTTAGTATTTTCTAATTTTTTAAATTATATTAAAAAGTTTGTATTAATTTTATCAGTCATTTTAAATCCCTAAACTTCTATTTATAATACATTTGAATTTTTCACAACGTTTTCACACATTTAATTATTAAACCATGGGTATCACAAAGTAGTTTAATTATAATTCTTACTTGACTATTTTTCCAGGGGTGATTCTGGGAGAAATTTTTTCTTCGGAAATTCGCATCGCATTTTCGGAATCTATGATCTTTGAAATCACCGTTTCCAGCAATCTTCAGATGAAATCGGCTATTTATATGCAATATTTTAGCACAATCTGCGATTTATTGCAATCTTTTGTTGGAATCTGTGGTTTTCCCGCAATCTTTTGACGAAATCTGAGTTTTCTCAAGTTTTTTTTTAATGAAATCTGCGTTTTTCCACAATCTTTAGACAAAATTTGCATTTTTACACGATTTTTTCTCGAAAACGACGTTTTATCCCCGCGATCTTTTGAGGAAATCTGCGGTTTCCCCCCCCCCTCAATAATCTTTTGATAAAATATTTTTAAATGATCTTTTATCGAAAACTGTTTTTTTTCCTCGATCTTTTAACGAAATTGGCCATATATCCACAATCTTTAGACGAAATAGACATTTTCCTGCGGTCTTCAGATGAAATCAGCATTTTATCTGTGATATTTGGTGGAATTGCTGTTTTTTCCACAACCTGCACAGGAAATTTGCATTTTTCAGCGATCTTTTGACAAAGTTCATTGACAAAAACATGGACAAAATAGTCATTTTTCAACGAAATGTGTGCTTTTTGTCGGTGATCATTTCACGAAATTTGCATTTCTCTGTGATTTTTTTTTTTTTCGCGCGCAAAACTGTACAAGTTGGCACCTTTGCGGAACTGATAACTCAATTTCAAATTTTCGGAAGAGAATGCCTTAAGTTTTCGGAAATTTCGGACGAGAATCACCTTTGTATTTTTTTTTCCCCCTGTTTTTTCTTTATTTTTTTCCCCTGGAAAATAATACTTTTCCTTATATGCACACAAACATACATCTTTGTAATGCTCATATAAAATACAACAAAATATTGTAGATTAGTTTAATATATTTAAAAACAATAATTAAATGAAAAATACATTACTTAAAAAGTTAAAATTGTTAAAAACTATTTCTAAAAATTATTTTAGCAGATTTTATAATTTTAAAGATTCAGAATATACTTCAAAATGGCACTCAGGCATTTAGTTAAAAATCATTTAATATATGGTCTAAATGATGTAAAACATTTATTTATATAATACATGTACATTACAGTTTACAAATGGATTACTTTTTCTAAGCTTCCAGGCACATGGCAGGAATGTGGAAAATTGCTGTTACTACCTACAGACAAAATAATGTTTAAATATTTACATTTTTTTTAGAAAATTAGAATATATTATTTTAAATATTGCTAGATGTTAAATTTTATGACATTTTTACAATTTTTATTTGTGTGTATTGTATTTATGGTTTAAGAATGCGATTTCTAAGGATTTTCAATAATTTTATTCTTACAAATATATCTCTAAAGCCCTGAACTGGAAATTGGCTATTTATATCTAATAATTACTATGTTTTAATTACTTGAAATATTTGAAAAATAAAATTGTTACTTAAAACATTGTTGAGTGTTAAATTTTATTTAATTTATAAAGCATCAAAATAACAATGATAAAAGAATAAAAATCATAACTTTCCCTCGTAGTAAAATGTATCATTCAAATAAATTATTTTGCCGAGTGTTGGGATTGATCTAGAGTCCTACACAAAAGCTAAGAGCTTTAATTTCATGCCTTAAACCACTAAGCTAACTAGACTTGCTTGGACTTCCTTCTAACTGGAAGGGCTAATAAATTCAACTTAACGCATGTGCAAATGCCTGAATTTTTTTTAATATATCATTTTAATTTTAAATCTTGATTGCTATTAGCTAGAAATAGGTATTTAAATATTTATGTTATTTTAAGTGCAAATGAAATTTTCTGAAGTAATCTGCATGCAGTAAATACGATGGATAATATTCCTGTGATGTCTCTTAAGATAAAATGGTGATTTTTATAGTCTCAAAACACTAATTATTGCCAAGATCTTTTTTTGCATTGTCTAACACGGCAAAATGAATTCAGTAGAAAATCAAGTACTGCAACATAAATCGCTTTTTTTTTTTGGACAAAAATACTTCTGATCATATCATGCACACTATATGTCACAGCTCTTCAATAGCTATTCTAAATTTTTATAAAATATTGTGTTTTATCAATGTGTGATTTCAATTACATTATTTTTTAAAGTGAAATATTTCAAAGCAGCTGGGGTCAAAATGACACACTTAAAGTCAAACTATGTTTTTATTTTTCATGCCTCTGACGAAATTTTTTTTGGTTGAGATTATGTCCCATAATTCCTTGAGTATGAATCCTGTAATCTGTAAAACTGATACAAAGCATAAAACTATTATTAACATAGCATAAAACTATGTTAATAATTTAGCAGTAAGAAAATGTTTAAGTAGATTTGGATGCTAAAATACAATTACACATGCTTTAACAAAATAATAAAAAATTAAACACAAAGCAATCGTTCATGACAATCTTTATTTTGGAGATTAAACACTACATTAATTTAGCTTGTCATGTTCAAAACAAATAATTTTAATTACATAGTCTTCTTTACATTCACTTACTTAATGATTTCATCTTTTTATAGCAGTACAAAAAGACTGCGTTCAAAATTAAAAAATCTAAAAGTAATAAAACGTTTTATAAATTGTACGAAGTTATCTTTACACATACACACATCGTTCATATATAAAAATTTGACACAAATATTTACAAATAAAATATAATTTACATTTGCTATGTACGATGGTTATGTTTATAAAAAACACAATCCGAATGATGCAAGAGTTGCTAGTTTGCAGATTTGGTGAAATTCAGTGGTGGAATTTTAGACACTTCGAAAAACACCCTGAAATAAAAGAAACTGTGTTAATAAACTTTCACACCACAATTATAGTAAAATGTTTATAATTCCTGATAGTCTGGAAGTTAGCAACAGTTTCAGCAAGAAATTTTAAACAAGTTTAAGTATGTTATTATTAATCTTTCGCGAGAAGAGATCTGTCAATCATATGTAACGTAGCAGAAGGTAATTCCATTACTTTCAAATCAACAATCAACAGTTGCAATATTTCTGAGCTTTGCGACATTTTGGCATTATTCATTATAGATTTTATAAGGGAATTCCATTTTAAGGTGCTATTTAAGGCATATTGCACTGTTAAATTACGATAATTATTTTAAGTATATTTTATTAAAAACTTAAAATACAATATTAAAAATTTAAAAATACAATATTTTTTAATGTTCAAAGTAACAACATGAAACAAAATTTTACTTTGTCTTTGTGAACTTGTGAATGACAAACTAATAAAAGTGTTACATTCTATATAAAAATCCATAATTATCAGAAAGAAAAAAGAAAAAAAAATACAAAATGTTATTTCAAAAATTTATATAAGTGAATCTAAATGTTGATAAAATAATGCTAAAGAAAATGTATACAGTTAATTTTAAGACTATACTCAGTATTTTCCTCTGCTCAACAATATTATTCATTTTACATAAAAGCACAATACTTGCATATATATATATATATATATAAAATGGGATATGCATAGGGGCTTAAATTATGAGAAATGATGAGATAACCACACTCTAAAAATGTGAAGCTTTTCTTTTAACAAAAACTGACCCCTCAAAAGGCTTAAAGATTTCATAATTATATTTAAGCTTGTCATTATACTATATAAATACCAATAATGCATTAATTTTTTTCATAATTTCATTTAATCAAGACACAGTATACATTGGAAATGTAGTTTATGAGATTTATAATAAAGATTTTAATAAAGTAATGTAATGTAAAGAATAAAAAGTGCAGAAAGGAAAATGAAGAGAAGTAAGATTGAATATTTTCTGAGAAATGTTTTTTATGCTGCAGTTTGCAATTATAAATAGTAGAAATGTGGTTTATCAAAACCATTATAAATTAAAGTAAAATGATTAAAAAAATTTCAAAAACGAAGTGATGTATCTAGTATTTTTGGAGAAAAGATATTGTTTATTAGATGTTTTGATTGTTTTCAAATGTAAATTGATGTTCCAGTTTTATTTTTAACAGACTCGGGCCTAGAAGTGACTGTCAAAATACATTGCAAGTTTATACATTTTGTGTCATTACAATTGTATATTGCATCTTGCTAGTTGGCACAATACATTTTTGACTAGTACAATTTTCTGTAAGTTTTCCTGCCCCTGATTGGCACAACATAAATTAACCAATTAGACAAAAGTTCAATTCAATAGCAAAATTCTTATTACTTACTTTTTCATATTTTATCACTTTTTGCAAGTACACAACAAGTGCAAATAAAAATATAGGTTTGAAACAAAAGTTTTCCATAAATAGTGCATTTTAAAGTAATTTGTCAAGTTTTATATCAAGTTAAACTTTTTGAAAACATTTTTCTACAAACAAAATGGAAGCTACTGCATCTATAATTTTAGTGCATAAAATTAGATAAAACAACACATAATAGTATTAATACTTACTTATGTGAATATTTAGTACGAATTGTTTGTAGATGGCTGTTTAAAGGAGCAGAGATCAATTTGTTGAAAGCAAAAACAAGGTCTTTCAGATCACTTTCTTTGTATCCAGTATAATATTCATGGGTGGCAGTCTGAAACAAGTTATTTTAAATATAAATTATAATTGTTATAAATTTTTAATAAATCATTAATTATTTAATAAATAATTTTCAGATAAAAAAACAAGTATTTTTTTAAATAATGAAACATAACTTATGGCATTAAGCATGATAGAATAGACTCAGCATGGAATGCTGCCAAGACAAAAATGAATTGGATGTACAGTCCAGGGTTGGCAAGTTTCTTCCGCAGTGGAAAAAACTGCGAAAAAAACCATGGAAAAAACCGGCCGGAAGAAATAGGTTTCTTCCAAGTGGAAGAAATGGAAGAAACTTTTTTTCTTTAAGAATTTACTATATATTTTCAATTTTGTAAGATATAATTAATATCTTCTTCCTATAATCTTATATAAATTAATTTCACTGGGCCAAAACCAATTTAATTAGGTATATATGCTAAATTAATAATTATATCAGCTTTTTAGCCAAGATCACGCACAGCACTTATCTAGAGATCTTCAACCATTGGCTAAATGAAGAGAAATTTTATCCAAAATACACAAAATTAATTAAATGTAATCCACTTCAATTTAACAAACATATTTTTTTATTATTTAAATTTCTGAAACTAGTAGTAAATAGTAGAGATTCTTTACTAATGGTAGAATGAAACCCATTTAAATAAAAAGATTTTAATTTACATCAGTTTAGTAATGTATAATTCTCTGTGTAAGTAATGTATAATAATTACTGTATTAAAAAGAGATCAACCAAAAATATGGTTTCGTGATCGGCCTAAAATCAGAGTTTTGCCAAAAGTGTGGATGAAAATTTGTCCAGATCGAACATCAGTATTCCAAAAATCTTGTTACTTCCTTCGGAAATTTTCAACATTAGTCACTGATTTGAACTGTATAAGCTCAAATGAATGTATTGCAATGAACTTCATTGATTATAATTATCAGTCATGAATTATCAATCATCGCATAGAAAATTTTTAGTTTAAACTGCATTAGATTTCAAATATTCTTTAAAAAAGTTCTAGAATAATGATCATTTATAAAAATCATTATAGATGAAAAATCAAGGTGTGTATACCTAAAACTAAAATATTTTTTAATTAAATGAAATTCATATAATTAGAAAATCTTTCTGTGCCATGGATGAATTAATTATGTATTATTGTATATGAAAATAAAGTTTACATATAATTAATTTACATTTATGTATGTATTAATTACTTTAAAACATACAATTTAATTACTTAAAATTATTTTTGGATGTTATTGTTTTCAGCCAAAAAGTAGGATGGTCACCTAATTTGGTTTTGGCCTTAAAAACCTGTTTTGGTCTATCCTTAGTATTAAAAAAATCATTAAAATTTTTATTTTTTTAGTACAATGCAACATAGTATAACAAAAAAGTTTTTTAGCAGTAGGATTCTGCAATCAATTTCTCAACTTAAATTGGATAAAAGCAAAAAATGAAGATTTTTTTTTTTTTTTTTTTTTAAGTTATACACTTCAGGATAGTTTAAATGCATTTTGGCACATCCATAGATTTTTTAGAACACTGATCTTTCAAAATCAGCATTGAGATATTCAAGCTAGATGAAAAATATAATAAAATTACAAATTTGTTTATTTACTGTGTTGCACAGTTTAAAATAATATATATTAAAATTATACATTTTTAGATGAAAAATAAACAATTTGCAGGTAGTTTCTTTTTTTATATATATATAAATGGAGCAATTAATAAAAAAATCCATCCCTCTACCTCTAAAGTAGTAAAAATCCATCACCTGAAAATGTCTGCTGAACCTGAAGTTTGTTGATTAAAAAATATTAATTAAAAAAATAACTTATCTTTGCAAAAATTATATTTTTAATAATAATTAAACTTTCCAATTTAGATTTCATGTAATTATTCTTTAATTCTTTTGCATAGTTAATATACTTTAACTTTGAGCATTTGTATCGGTTTCTGGTTGTTTCTTCCATTTCTTCCAGTTTTTTCCAGTTTCTTCCACTGTCCTGGAAGAATTAGGTTTCTTCCGGAAGAAACCCAACCCTGGTACAGTCAAACCTAGTTATCCTCACACTCTCAGGACCAGAAGAAAAAAGTCATAAGCAGAGTGTCTCAATAACCAGAGTTCGAGAAAAATGTTTAAAAAAGTTGTATTTTTCATTAATTTAAGATAATTTTAAATTCAGAACTATTTTTGCATCTTTAAGCAATAAAACATTATCAAACAAAATTGAAAAAACAAATAAAAATCAGACTTCTGATGGCTTACTTTTTTATTGTTACATGAAATACTGATGAATTAACAGGGATGCCACTCAAAAAATATCAAAAAAGAGGAAATTACGCATAAAGTAAAATTTACTACATTTTCCACAACATTTATGAGTGAATTTTATAAACTATAATGTTTATAATAAACTAAAAGAATTAAATTTATAACAAACTATTTTGAATTTTTTTTTTGTAAACCTTTAGTTTTTTAAATGAAAATTTGTCAAACAGTTTGAAATATGCTGCTAGATCATTGTACATAAAAACGTATTAGAGGAAATAAAAATTCTGTACTACTTGGTTATCCCATTGACTCATTTCGCCAAATTATACAAATCTCCAAACTATTTTTTAGGGATGCACCGAATAGTGATTTTGGCCGAATACCGAATATTCGGCTTTCCAAATACTTTTTATATTTCAAAGTTTAAAGGTATTAAAATGTTACATTTTAAAACAATTTTACATAATATTTAGTACGAGAAACTTGTATTTTGATAAACAACAGCATTTTATAAGAACATTCAGAATTGAAAAAGATCTTTATTTAAGAAGCATAATTATGAGACGTTTTCAATTAGTAAAATTTCAAATTTCATGATTTCTTCTACGAATTGAAACAAACATTTTGAAGTCAAAGAAATAATGAAAAAATAGTTGAAGAAAAACTGTACAGTCTCATATTTGTTCTTTTTAGATAACTCAAGGCAGATTTTTTTCAATATAAAGTATAAATACTTTCAACTTAAGGGTGTATTTCGATTCAAACTGCTTATTTTCCGATTTATTTTTGACTTCATTTTTAGTCTCATATACATCAAACTGGCAAATTATCTTATTTAGAAAGTACACAAGGTGCCGTAAATGTCAATTCTTTGATAAATGCAGAAAATATTGCAAAAAAAAGGCAAAAACGGCATTTTGAACAGATTTTCTCCTAGCGGGAGATGTGTGAACGAAAAAAAGGGTCATACTGAGAAGATAATTGTTTATAAATCAAATTCTAATGAATTGAGCATAAAAATACATCACACGGCACCTTGTACATCTCTTCAAAAATGACCTCAGCAAGTTTCATGTTTCTAACTTTAAAAATGTGTCTGAAATTGTATTGGAAAATTTTGCACTGTTGAAGGTGGAAAAGCGTTTTTTTGAATACACCCTTAATTCTGAATAAAGGAATGTCTAGCACATAGTTTTTTTCTTATGAATGGTGGCATTTTCCATCCTTTCCCTCATATCATATTTTACAGAAATCAAAGCATGCGAGTTGAAAATATAGTTATGGTATCTTATTTATTGTTAATGCAACAAACGAAAAGATAAGTTTGACCTAGAGTGAGATGAAATACAGTGTACTTATGATTCAATAAGTTGATTATGGTTTCATAAACAAAAATTGTCTGCCTTGATAGCTATTATAAATCTCAAAAGTTTTCCTTTCTTGTATAAGGACTTTTATTCGGGAAAAACAAGAAACAAATTATTTATTAAATAAAATTTAGGAACTTGCATCTGCACTCGCATCATTTATTCCTAAGGAGAATCCTAATAAATTATAATCCTTCTCATGGTTAATTTTCTTAAGTTAAACTTTACAATCAGCAAATAAATAACGTAAAAGCATTCTAAATTATTTAAATATGATTTTATTTCTAATTATTTTAAATATATTTATAAATTGACAGTTAAAAGTAGAGATTGTGAAAAGTTTAAAATGTGTTTTAAAAGGCTTTAAGTATTGGATTCAGCCGAATACTTTGATATTCAGTTAAACCGAATATTTGGTAAGCCGAATAGTTTCATATTCGGCCTAACCGAATATTCGGTAATATGGCCAAATACCAAATATTTGGTACATACCTTTTTTTTTTTTTTTAAATAAAGAAAACCATTATTTTAGTAAAACCTTTATAAAAGATACAAATTAAAAATAATTTGATGACGTAACAAACATGTGTATCGTGTTTACTGTCAAGTGAATGTGGTATTTGCGGTCACCATCATTGACATTTAATCTTAGAATTTGGCGACAGTAATTTGATCGATGGGATAACCAAGTAATACAAAAAATTCTTTCGTTTATTGTATTTTACATCAATTAAGTAACCCAGCAACAGATGCAGTGAGGAATTTTATATATCACATAATTTTAAATCCATTTAGGTAACCCTGCAATAGATTTGATGATTATTAGAAGCAAATACATAGCAAAAAAAATTTGCAGTTTTTTTTTTTTTTTTTTTTTTTTTTGCGATTGCTTAATGAAAATTACCACATTAGAGATCTTTTCGATGGAAATCGCTGCTTTATTTTATGATCGCTCGACGAAAAGCACTGCTCTATCTCTAGATTGTCCGACAAATATTTATTTGCAATTTGACAAAATTTGTGTAGTTTTTTTTTTCATGATCCTCTGAAAGATTTGATAAGTTTTGCACAACTCTTTGAAGAAATTTGCATTTGTTCCTTATTCTCCCCCCCCCCCCCCCCCCGACCTTTCCAAAATCTATGATTTTCCCTGCGATTTTTTTTTGACATGATTGGTGACTTTTCTTCGACGAATGATTTTTTAAAAATTTTTGATATCTAAATTAGAGTTATTTTGGTACTTCTCTGTTATCCCATCAACCAAAATATTGTCGCCAAATTATAAGATTAAATGCCAATAATGGATGCTCGTGAATGTCATGTGATATCGGCCGGCTCCGTGATGTCGACGCCAATAAGTCTGTGATGACGTTCCATGCCTAGTGCCATGAGGTCTGGAAACGGTCCGCTCCGTGATTTTTTCATGTTTAAAGAGATTTTTTGAAAGTAACTTTTCTGTTTGAAATGGAACTGAAACGAAAGGATTCAGTTGTTGCCTGGTGCGCAGCAAGAAAAGAACGTTTTTTTTCGGCGGGCTCGGGTGTGAGCCGTGGATAGTTCAGGTTTTAAAGAACATCGGTAAAGGGTGTTCAAAACCTCATGCCCGGAAGGGGCTGTATATTCTCAAGTGTTTTTCCTAATGGATATATGTGTAAATCAACTGTACATAATTGTAAATAGCGCAGTGTGGTTATGTATATAGTGTTCATCGTGTATTCTTTGTGTTGGTTTCATTAAAGTGAATTGTGAAATTGTACAGAAAGTCGAAGTATTTTTAGTTACGACGTCACAGCTAGTAATATATAAAATTATTGGTGGCAGGAACTGAAATAAAAAGTTCCGCGAACTCATCATCTCTCCTGTATTGTTTTGGATGTGGACTGAAAAATCGTCTCACCTGTATTATTTTGAATGTGACTGAAAAGCTGTGTCGGTCATTGAAATCAGCATTCGAAGATTGTGAATTTTAGCTCGGAATATTAAAGGATCGAACGGTGAGTCCCTATTGTTTCTCTTGCGCGCTGAATTTTGGGGAGGTCTCGATACCATATGCTTATGTTAGAAAATTAAAATAGCGTGTTTCGTTTAGTTTTCTTTTGAAGGTTATTGCACAAGAGTATTTTCGTGATTTATTATTATTATTATTCTTTGTCAATTGCTGTTTTGTTTTAAAAGTAAAACAAAATAAGAAGTGTAAAAGTAGAATATATTAAGTATTTTAAATACATTTTTATTTTTAGCATAAAGAGTAAAGTAATTTTCATTGCACAAGTAGTACGGTAATGAACTTAATTGTTTAAGTTACACTGTTAAGTTTATTAAATTAGAAAGTTGAATTTACTGAAATTACTATTGACTTTTTCGTAGTGCATTAAAGCAAAGTGGTTTAGTAAAGTAATGTATTGAGTGTTTATTATTTGATTGTGCATTTTTTTTATGAATACTTTAGTTACAGTTTTAATTATTTACTGTGATTAGAGAAAAGTGTTACTCAGTTGAAAAAAAAAATCTTGTTTTTCTTTGGTATTTTAATGCTATTGTGCTCAGGAAAGTTATAGAAATATTTTGTAATTTTATTTACTTTTTTGTAGTGAGATATTTTTCTGAGTTTGATTATGGCTTCATTCTTGAATAGGCAAAATAAAGATGTATTGCTTTTGCTCGCAGCAGAATTTGATACCGAAATATCTGCTGACATTAAAAAAGTGCCTTTAATTCAGGCAATTTTGAAAGCTTCTGATTATGATGAACAAATTGCAAAATATATGTTAGAAGGGATTTTAGAAGAAAGGGAAAAATTAGCGGAACAGGAAAGGTTAGAAAGAGAGAAAGATAGACAATTGGAATTAGAGAAGCTGCGATTACAATGCAGTGCAGATAGTAATTCCTTAGTTTCCCCTGATTCTGTAACGGTTGAAAATAAGGATAAAAGAGTGAGTTTAAAGGATTTAGTTCCAAAATTTGACCCTAAATTAATTGATATTACCTTGTTTTTTATGATTTTTGAGAGTCAGGCGTCAAAAGAAAATTTAGGAGAATTAAATTACGTTTCCCAACTTATACCTTTGTTACCTGTAGAGGTAGCTGAAATTATTGTAAAAGAACCCTTAGAAAAAAGGGATGATTACCAGCATATCAAAAATGTTTTGTTAAAGAGATTCAGATTAGGAGCAGGGGCCCTGAAAACAAAATTTGAGACTCATCAAAGGAAGTCAGGTGCGTTATGGACTGAGCTTGTTTATGAATTAAGAGGGTATTTAGAATACTGGTTAGAAACTGTTGAAGTAAATGATTTTGAATCACTCAAAGAACTAATGCTCACAGAGCAGGTTAAGCGTAGAGTTCCTTTTGCTATTAAAGATAAATTCCTCGATGAGTGGGATGAGATTAAGACAGCGTCATATTTAGCAGAAAAATGCGATAAATTTGAAAGTGTGAGAGGGAATGTTAGGAAGTTTGATAACAAAACGTGGAATAATAAACCATATTTTAGGGATAGCAATGGGCAAGATAATGCTAGAAGTAAAGGGGATCAGGTAGTTAAATCAGGTGGGGTTGATAAAAAAGATAATGTGCGTAGGGATTTTGGGAATAAAGATAAATTTGATAGAAAAAAACCAATTATCTGTTTTCAATGTAATCGTGCAGGGCACATTAGGCCAGATTGTCCGGATTTAAAATGCAAAAGTTCTGGAGATTTAATCAGTCACGTGGACGTAGGTGTAAGTTTAGGACAGTGTTTTACACCTTATTTGAAAAAAGCAGAAATTAATGGGATAGAACGAAATTATTTAAGGGATACAGGGGCTGGAATTGATCTTTGTGACCGTAGTTGGATAGATAACGATGATTTAATTGGGGAAGTAACGTGGATAAAACAACCCTTGGATAATGCGTGTAAATGTTTGCCCTTGGCGAGAGTTACAATTAAAGGGGATTTTGGAATGGTGATTACTAAGGCAGCTGTGATACCGACAGAATTAGAGCAAGGTTATTATTTGCTGGGAAACAAGACAGCTGAACTTATTGAGGAATCAAAAGGTAATTCTGTGTTGGTAAATGCTGTAATGACGCGCAGTCAGAAGCGGGAACGTGAAAGGGAAATATCCGTGGTTGAAGTTGAGAATGGATTGGATTTGGAGGATGGAGATAAAGATGAGGTGGAGTTTAATGAAGAGGAGGAAGGGATGGTTATACCGGAAAAGTTAGAGACGGAGACAGGTTTGGTTAATGTATCAGCGGAGAAATTTAAAGAAGAGCAGAAAAATTGCCCTTCACTTAAGCAGTTATGGGAGAAAGCTAAAAACTCTAATGATAAAGAATTTTGTATTAGGGAAGATAAGCTTGTACGGGTGTCGCTATCAAGGACAGGTGAGGAGAAAGTACAGTTATGTGTACCGGAAATTTATCGAAGAGAAGTTTTAGCATTGTGTCATGAGCAGGTATCAGGACATTTAGGTACGACAAAGACAAAGGATAGAGTCCTTAGGTATTACTTTTGGCCAAATTGTTATCAAGATATTGAAAATTACGTAAAAACTTGTGATCCATGCCAAAAGGTGGGTAGTAATAAAGATAAGCGTAAGGCCCCTTTAAAACTGGTACCAATAATTTCCGAATGTTTTTCTAAGATAAATCTGGATGCGGTAGGTCCCTTACAAACTAGTAATAAAAATAACAAATATTTAATTACATCCATTTGCCTTGCTTCTAAGTATCCGGATGCCATACCAGTGGTAGATATCACTTCCACTTCCATTATTGATGCTATGTTGCAGATTTTTGCTAAAACGGGCTTTCCCAGAGAGGTACAATCTGACTTAAAAAGGTCTTTTACGAGCGAGTTAACAACTGAATTCTTTCAAAAATTTGGTATAAAAGTGTCCCATAGCTCAGTCTGCCATCCGGAGTCCAATTGTGTGGAAAGATTACATTCTACATTAAAGAAAGCCATTAAAGCCTTATGTCTCGAATCAGGTCGTGATTGGGAAGAAGTTTTGCCTATGGCACTGTTCGCTTTAAGAACAGTAACGCATGAAAGCACGGGGTTTAGTCCCGCTGAACTCGTTCACGGGAAGAATTTGCGTATGCCACACACTTTGGAGTATGAAAATTGGATGGGTGATGAGAGTACGGACCAAAATGTGGTAGATTATATTTTGAATCTGACAAATAGATTGAAAAGATGTCAGGAGTTGGCAGTCAAGCGGATTGAGGAATGTCAGGACAAGCGAAAATTATGGTATGACCGGAATGCAGTGATAAGAAAGTTCAAGGTTGGAGACCAGGTGTTAGTTTTGGCAACCTCTAAATCTCATAAGATGGCTGTAAATTGGATCGGGCCAGGTACGGTCATGGAAGTAATTTCGGAAACGAATTATACCGTTGACTTGCCAGAAAAGCGAAATAAGGCGACAATCTATCACGTTAATCTATTGAAACCTTATTATAAGCGGCCGGAATTTGTTAATCTGGTAATTGATATCGATTCGGAAGAGGTGGAAGAAGATGCCGAAATACTGTACCCCATGCCAAACCCCACACAAATTGATTTTTGGGAAATCGTGAACAACAGTGAACTAAAGAGGGCGACAGAAATTCAAATTAATAATTTTAAGGAAGTCATAGAGCGAAATAAGAAAGTGTTTTCTTCGAACCCAGGACGTACTCATTTAGTAGAGATGGATATAGAATTAGTTGATGAAACGCCGGTGAGAGCCAAATCTTATAGAATGTCGCCAAGGCAGACAGAAATTTTGAGGGAGGAAATAAGAAGATTATTAGACTTAGGAGTAGTTGAGGTAGGGCAGTCCGATTTTACGTCCCCCATGATTTTGGTAGAGGTTCCGGGAAAAGATCCTCGTCCTTGTGTGGACTATAGGATACTAAATTCCAAGACTCTAACGGAATTTTTCCCACTCCCGAATATAGAGGAGGTAGTAGAAAAGGCGAGTTCTGCGACTTTTATTACGGTGATGGATTTAACCAAAGGTTATTTCTAAATACCACTGACCAAAAGGGCCCAAAGGTACGCTGCATTTGTGACACCTTTTGGGGTATTTTTGCCTAAGGTCATGATGTTTGGTCTCGTGAACGCTCCTTTCTACTTCTGTAAATTAATTGCCATGGTTCTGGGTGGTCTGGAATCGTTTGCCTTGCCGTACATTGATGATATTGCAGTGTTTTCACTTACTTGGGAAAGTCACATGAAGAATATAGCCGAGGTCCTAAAGCGCTTATTAGAGGCCGGTTTAACAGTGAAACCCACAAAATGCAGATTTGCACAAGACAGCGTGAAGTTTTTAGGTCATGAGGTAGGTTCGGGAAAGAGGTCCCCCAGTGACGTAAAAATTAAAGCAATTTTAGATTTTTCAACACCTTCAACTAAAACACAAGTAAGGTCGTTTCTGGGAATGACGGGCTACTATTCTCGTTATATAAAAGATTATGCAATAATCGCGGTTCCCCTGACTAATATCTTGAAAGGGAAAGTAAAAAAAGAAAAGATAGAGTGGAATGAGGATTGTGAAAAGGCTTTTCAGGAATTAAAAAGGAGGTTGACCCAGAGTCCTGTTTTATATGCCCCCGATTATAAACAAGAGTTTATTGTGCAAACCGACGCAAGTTTATATGGTGCTGGTATAGTTCTGTCACAGATTCGAGATGGGGAAGAGCATCCCATTTTATATTTAAGTAAGAAATTTTCTAAAGCAGAGCAAAACTACAGCACTATTGAACGCGAATTAGCAGCGATTGTATATGGTCTTAAAAAGTTGAATCATTATCTGGATGGGCAGCGGTTTGTTATACAAACAGACCACAATCCTTTGACCTATCTTAAAACAATGATGGGGAAAAATGCTAGATTGACTAGGTGGGCATTATATTTACAGGCATACAATTTTGAGATTAAGCACAAACTGGGAAGGCTTCACGGGAATGCCGATGGACTGAGTAGAACTGAGTAATGGTGTGTGTAAATATTAAAATCCAATCATTGAATTCACTCATTTATATTTATTTTACATATATTGAATTTTATTTAATTGTATTAATTATAGTATAGAACTTTATGTTGCATATTCGAGAATAGTACTGTGCCATTCTTTCGGCTCAGATGGATATCTTAGATGAGTAGCTCATTGTATTTAGTAAAATTTAATCTTAAGTTTTTTTTTTTATTATTAATATGCATTTATTTTAATAGTGTTCGGGTATTGTGATCTCTCAGGTTTGGCGTGTCGGGAGTGACGAAGGGCTCAATGCCGTCTTCCCAATCTTCAATTTTCATAGGTGTATGCACCCTACGAAAATCTCCTTAGGGGGAAGGAGCTGTGATATCGGCCGGCTCCGTGATGTCGACGCCAATAAGTCTGATGACGTTCCATGCCTAGTGCCATGAGGTCTGGAAACGGTCCGCTCCGTGATTTTTTCATGTTTAAAGAGATTTTTTGAAAGTAACTTTTCTGTTTGAAATGGAACTGAAACGAAAGGATTCAGTTGTTGCCTGGTGCGCAGCAAGAAAAGAACGTTTTTTTTCGGCGGGCTCGGGTGTGAGCCGTGGATAGTTCAGGTTTTAAAGAACATCGGTAAAGGGTGTTCAAAACCTCATGCCCGGAAGGGGCTGTATATTCTCAAGTGTTTTTCCTAATGGATATATGTGTAAATCAACTGTACATAATTGTAAATAGCGCAGTGTGGTTATGTATATAGTGTTCATCGTGTATTCTTTGTGTTGGTTTCATTAAAGTGAATTGTGAAATTGTACAGAAAGTCGAAGTATTTTTAGTTACGACGTCACAGTCAATTCATTGGCATTAAATATGATACGCGTGTTTAAAACGTCATTAAGTGATTTTTATTCTACTAATTATTTGTTTTTTATTATTTAAAAAAAAAAAAATTACCTCAATATGTATAATTTGGCTATTAGTTTGGCGATTTGTATAATTTGGCGAAATTAGTCGACAGGATAACAGTAGTACCGTTATTTTTTATGCCCAAATTTATGGATGAATTTTTTTTTTTTTTTTTTCAGAAAATTTGCAAAGAAAATCACTTTGTTACTTTTTTTTTTATGTTAGGGAGAATCATTGGTCCGGATGTCACAAATTCTGTAGTAATTTCAGCCTTTTCTTTTCCTGGCATCAATACATATTTCAAACATTGCATCTGACGAATGGTACTCATTAAGCTTGGCAAGTGAGAACAAAGTTAAACGCCACATTTTAAGTATTACACAACGATTTGAGAGTTAATTTTGTGCTATGTATAGTAGTTATTTATAAAAGCATTCTAACAACAGCTAAAAAGTAACTAAATTTAAAAAGTGGTGAAGCAAAGGGAAGGAGTGAAAGGTGTGCTAAAAAAGTTCTAAGTTATGATTTTATATATTAAGAGCAAATAATGAACATATTCCAAACTAATAGTGACAATCTCTGATCCTATAAAGGCTATATTTTATGTTGGCACCATTAGCATCTTGTGTTAGCATGAACAACAAACATTCTAAAAAAGTATTTAAAATCTCCCTAAATTAAGTTTTCTATGGAGCATTACGTAATATTCAACAGGGTTCTCAGCAAAACATGACTGGCAAATTCCCTGACCAAATCTCGAAATACTCTTTGACCAAACAAGCATACAACGAAATTTGTTACTTATTTTTGCAATCTTTTGTCAAAATTAGTGTTTTCTTCCAGAGATTTGTTTGATGAAAAAGGAATTATTTTTTTTGATGAATTCAGACATGCTACAGATTCAGCAAAAAAAAAAGCTGAACTTTCATGGCCTCACGGACTTTTGACGAAATTTGTGTTTTACTCCATTTTTTTTTAAACAAAATTAGCATTTTTCTACTATCAATTGACGAAAATCTCACTTTTTCCAATGTTTTTAGCATATATCCATGATCTATTAGCAAAATTCCCCAATTTTTTTCTTCCTTTTTTGAGAAAATTCGCATATTTTTCGAGATTTTGAGAAAATTCGCACATTTCTCCTAATTTTTCAGTAGAATTCGCATTTTTTCCTTGATCTTTTGAAAAAAAAAATCCAGTATTTTTTTCGATTTTTCCAGAAAATTTGCTTATTTTGCGCAATCTTTCGTCAAAATTTGTGTATTTCCCGCGATCTTTCGTCAAAATTTGCGTATTTCCCACGATCTTTCGTCAAAATTTGCGTATTTCCCACGATCTTTCGTCAAAATTTGCGTATTTCCCGCGATCTTTCGTCAAAATTCGCATATTTTTCGTAATCTTTCTACAAAATAGATTTATTTCCCACAATCTTTCTACAAAATACATTTTTTTCCCCGCGATCTTTCTACAATATGTGTCTATTTCCCTCAATTTTCATCATATTTCGCATATTTTCCTCGATCTTTAAAAAAAATTCGTATATTTTCCATAATCTTTCTACAAAATAGATTTATTTTCCGCAATCTTTCTACAAAATATGCCTATTTCTCTCGATCCTTTAAAAAATTCGCATATTTTCTGCATCTTGAGAAGATTCACATATTTTCCTTGATTTTTCGTCTAAATTCGAATATTTTCCAATGATTTTTCAACAAAATTAGAGTATTTTCCACGATCTTTCGGTAAAATTGAAGTATTTTCCACGATCCTTTAACGAAATTAGAGTATTTTTCTGCGACCTGTTTACAAAAATCGCGTTTTCCCGCAATTCTTGCACAAAAATCTTATCTTGTTCGTGATCCTTTAACAAAAATCGCGTCTTTTCCCGCAATACATTGTCGGAAATCGCATTATCTTCCGCGATCTCGTGAAGTATTTTTCCGCGACCATTTGATGAACTTAGTTTTTTTAAAGATCCTTTGGAAAAATGTGCACTTTTCTCTGCAATCTCTTGAAGAAATTTGCTTAATTTGGCGCAGTTTGTACTCGCGTTTTTGTTGTATTTTACTCGTTATCCCCCCCCCCCCCCATAAAAATGTCAACAAATTTTAATGCATATTTGCATCGATCCCAGGGATAATAAAAGTCATTGCCGAAAAAGCGGAATTACGCGTTTCTGCGGAAAAGTAGCATGTCTGTGAATTTCATGTTTTTTTTCTCCAAGATTTTTCTGTCTTAAAAAAAAATTGTAAATTCTCAGATTTTCCCATATGCTGAACCCTGTTTCATACATCACTATAAAAAAACCAGTTTCATGTTTTTATGCATATTTAGATTAAAATTCATTTGTATTCAATTTTAATTGATTGTTGGTTTTTATAGGACATGCTGAAATAACTGAAGAAAAAATATGGATTACAACAGAATTTTATTGTTGATTAATGTGTTGCAACCAAAAGTAACTTTCAAGATATCCTTTTTTAACCTTCTCACCCACCACTGTTCATCTGTTCACTAAGCTGCAGGTTTCACTGCTATAGAAGCATTATTTAAATTAATAGTTCTTCAGATATATAGTTTTAAATAATTAAGTTATGATTAATACTCTCAAGGCTTATGTCCACATGTAATTAAAAAAAATTATATGTTGGAAAAAACAATTTTAAACATTTTAAAAGTCAGAAAAAATATTGCAATTTTGTCCTTTTTCTCAGTAGCCAAGGGGTTAAATAAACCAATTATTAAATCTTTGCAAAGGAACCTAGTTTTAGAATCATATTTATTACTTGAGGTAATGAGAAACCTATTTTGATTTTGTCAAAGGTAACAAGATACATATTTCTGAAGTACACTTGACTCTCATTACTTCGAAATTAGATAAGTCGAATCTTCACTTAATTCGAACTAAACATGAAATCCTGAAATTTAAGGGCAGAATAATGTTAAAGATTTTCATTTATTCAAACTCATTTTTCTCTTGACTTCGCTTAATTCGAACTAACAAGATTTCTGATTCTTCATCATTTCTTATTTTTACACGGATTTCAGATCCTTAAAATAACTTTTTCATTTTTGTCAGAATTGTTCAGAAACTAACATGCATTTGATACCCACTTTCTTAAAATGTCCTGTCCATCAATGACACCTTCAACCCTTCTTGCATTGGGCTTGTTCCTAATCTCTTAATTAGATTATCTATTTATCTTTCAATTTAATATAAAGTTATATTCTAATGACAGGCATGAGATTGCAAAAAGTTAAAAAGAGAAAAAGCGTGTGAATCAGAAAAAGAGAAAATATTTTAAATAGCAAGCATTAAAGACAATTAAGAAAGTTATTTTATTAGCAATAAAATTGTCAACATTGTTTAAATCCTGTTTTCAGAGGTCTATCCAGACCTTTCACATAGGATCCTGTTTTTGTGAAATTGTGAAGTTTTTATATTTCTGAAAATTCTAGTCATAATTTTATGAATTCTAAATTATTGATGTCTTTTGGTTCTATTTTTCATATAGAAAAAGCTAAGTAAAGTGATTCCTTATTTACAGGCCAGATTTTATTTTTAATGACTAATTGAGAAAGGTTCAATTTGAAGGTGTAAAAAAATTATGAAAGGTTTATTTAAGAGAAATAATTTTGTGAAGGGTTCTGTTTTGGGAAAAAAATGGTTAGTGAATGCTCCTGTTGAGAAATTTTGTGAAGGGTTCTTTAAAGGACCTAAAATGTTTTTAGACATAACTCTGGTTCTATATTTTATTTTTCTGTTTGGGGGAAAAGGGGGGGGGGGGTCAGAATGAATTTATGCAAAAACTATAAGTAATTCTGAAATGAAAGTTTATTTTAAATTTGTACTTCTGATGCAGTGTTTTAAACAGCAATCTTAGTTAATTGTACACTTCAAATTTCTATGTTTTCACTTAAAAGATCATTTAACGATCATAGCAAGCTAATGTTTAATTTGCCACTCAACTACAAATAAAAGTGTCTGAAAACAATATTGCAGCAAATTTCCTGTAACCTTTATTTTTGCTTTCGCAATCTTTTGACGAAAAATGCATTTTTCCGTGATTTTTTGATGGAAAATGATTTTTTTTCGCGATCTTTTGAGGGAAAAATCATCTTTTGACAAAAAAAAAAAAAAAAAAAAAAAAAAAAAAAAAAGCGCGCTTTTTCACAGTGTTTTGATGAAAAACACGTTCTTTTCATGATCTTTAGACAAAAAAAAGTCCCCTTGCAGTTTTTTGATGAAAACAGCATATTATATTTTTGCACAGCTTAAGACAACATTAAAGTATTTGGAAAAAATCTACATATTAACTGTAAGCATTCTAAGCATATTCAACTGTATTATAGACCTACCCTACAAATTAACTCAACTGCATTTTATTTAACTTTTTTTTTTTTTTTTTTAAAGATAACCATTCAGTATTTTTAAAACTGAGCATCAAAAATTAAAGAAATAAACAATACCCATTCTTGCTTGGACATCTTTATTGCTAATAAAAGAGCAGCAGCTGCTAGTTTTGAATCCAGAACATCAATCAGATCATAGTCCATTAGAACTGTTTCTAAAATGTACCTGGCCAACGTTAATTCTGGCATTGACATTCTTGAACACTAAAACAAATTAAAATTATCTAATCTACAAATATTAGAGCAAAATGTAAAAATGGTAAACTAAAAATACTTACTCTGGCATAACGACGTAAAAATCGATAAGACAAAGGAATCCCTAAGTCAAAATCAACAGTCTGTAAAATTTTAACTTCAGTATCGATTAACTGCTCACGTGTATAACTATCATCACAAATATAAAGAAAGTCATCAACTAGAGGAGGCTGTCTTTCCTATAAAGAAAAAAAAAAAAAAAACATTTTGAAGCATTAAATTAAAAGTTACATCTATCTTAATGTTTTCTCTACAATACTATATCAATTTAATGTCCTCCCCCCCCCCCTCCCAATTTTTATAAATCTCAAACTCCCCCCCCCCTTCCCCTAAATATTAGAGAAATTCAATTTATGTTATACAAACTTATTAGATAATCATAGATTTAAATGCAATAAAACTAAGAGTGCTTTTTCATAACAGCATTCATATAATTTAGGTTTATTTTTTTTTTCTCCAAACTTGTGAAATTTGTTTTTGTTTTTGCTAAGGATATTGCTAAAAATTAGGTGCTTTTATGACCATTTACAGATATTGGTATTTTTCAACATGTTTGTATGATCATACTCGGCACCAATTTATCAAAATAACATTAATGAGGTTGTTTCTGCACTAAATTACAATGATTCCTCAATACATCGCTGTCAACTGACAAATGGCATAAAAATAAGTTGCTTTAATGGCTTACATTTAAAGAAAAAAATATATATATAAATAAATAGTAGCCAAAATAGTTGTATAATTATGCATTTTTATTTGCCATGAAAACATCAAAAACGGTTTCATGAAAATCCATGTTCATGCTACAAATTTGTCGCTTTTTTAAACTTTTATTAGAAAAATAACATGTTATTTGAAAAATAAAGCCTCAAAAACTTTTGAAATTATCTATCTGGAAAAGAAGATCAGAATGCAGTTCAGTTTTTCGAAACTAAATTGAATAAATGCTTGCCTCTGATGTTGCTGTAAAGTAACAAAAAATTTATTGCATGCAGTTAACTTTCTAACATTCCTTTCGTAAGCAAAAATTAACTGAAATAGGATTATATTTAAAAAGAAAATTTATTAAAAAGGGATTTATAAAGGAAAACAAAAGAGATGCGTAACTTTCACTGCATCACTGATTTATTATTTGCAAGAAATTCATGTAAAAAGCAAAATCAAAAAAATCCCTGTCGGCAGGGCCTATAGGCGGAGGTAGATTTCGAAGAGTGCTCATTTCAACAATATATATATATATATATATATATATATATATATATATATATATGTGATTAGAGATAAACCCATTTTAATAACTTCAATTGGCTGTTTATGAAAATTTTTTAATTTCATTTTTTTGGAAAAATTGGTTTTATCAGAATCATCTTAAGAAAAATTCAGCTCAAATGCCCATTTTGACAACATATTTTGAAATAGATTCTGAATTTATTAAAAAATCGACCAATACAGTACAATATACAGTTCCTAAATAACAAAAAACTCATGAGAAAAAAATTGAATTTAAAAATGAGTCATAAAATAACCGATTTGTTGTTTGAATACATTCTTAATTTATTAATCATGATTGCTTCGGAAAATTTTGTGCGAAATACTCACTTTGACAGCATTTTTAAAAATATATTCTATTTTTATCAAAAAACTGGTCAGTGCGTCACAGTATATATAAGAGGATCCTAAATAAGAGGATCTGTAAATTGGATGCGTTTGAGAGCGAAAATGGATTTTAAAACGAGTCAAAAAATGCAATTTGCTATGTGAAAACTTCCTTAAATTTTCAAATCGCGAAGACTTCGGAAAATTCTGTTCAAAATACCCTTTTTGGTAGCCTTTTTCAAAATATATTCTGTATTTATCAAAAAAAACGATCAATGCATCACATTATATAGTTCCTAAATAAGAGGATCTGTAAATTGGATGCATTTGAGAGCAAAAATGGATTTAAAAACGAGTCAGAAAAAAACACAATTTCTTATTTGAACACTTCCTTAAATTTTCAGTTACGATGATATCTGAAAATTCTGTTCAAAATACCCTTTTTGGTAGCCTTTTTTGAAATATAGTCCGTCTTTATCAAAAAACTGACCAATGCATCACATTATATAGTTCCTAAATAAGAGGATCTGTAAATTGGATGCGTTTGAGAACAAAAATGGATTTAAAAACGATCAGATTTGATATCTTAAAAATTGATAGAGTTATGGATTTTTCTCTTTATTCAGCGCCCTTTTTCTTTTCGTTTTTAATTTTTTTCATCGGTAAAAGTTGGTCCTATCAAAAACTTGTAAATATAAAAGTTTTAGATAATTTTAAGAACATTTACAAAAAATTTAATTGGACTTGATATCTTGAAAATTGACGAAGTTATGAATTTTTTTCTCTCAAAATCCTTGTTTTTTTCGCCCCTTGAGCCCACTTTTAAATTTATCAAAAATCTGTCATTCATATACTTTTGGCACAATTTTAAGAAGTAATATAAACTTTAAACCGATTCGATATCTAAATTAAGAAGTTATGGCTTTTTTCGGTTTTCACAAAAACGCCCCTTATTCCAACCCCCTTGGTCTGATTTTGCCCATTAACGAACTTAGCCAAGATTTTATCCTCTTTGATTTTATGTAAGTTTGGTGGAGATTGGTGAAGAATTATAGAAGTTATCGTGTCCATAAAAAAGTGATATAAACTGGTGCGATTGCAATAGGTAGTATTTCTTACGAAATCTACCTAATAGGAACTAATACAGTCTCATTTGAGAGTTTAGTTAAAACTATCTCAGACATACAACTGTAATAATACTTTAAAATTAAAAAAGTGACCAAAAGCCAGGAAAAGTGATGAGAATGTTCAAAAAAATAAATGACAGCAACAAAAAATACATGTTACACAGATTTTAATTAAATATACTTTAGCAAAATAATTTAGAAATGTATTTTTAATAATGGATACATACTCATTGTCAGCAATAGCAGTTTTTTTTTATAATGAGCAATAATAATGACTATGCTTTAAATAAAATTACACTATGCAGGCATATCAGAGATGAATTTGGACTTTAATTTAGAACCCAAGAGTAGAGATTAGAAATTAAGCCCAAGAAATTGCACCAGAGTCCAAGCTTAATACCAAAAATATACAGTAAAAAAATAAGATTATAAATTATTTCAAAATCATGAAACATTTAAATATTTTTTCTAAGATAGTAATAAATATTAACCTTAAATATGAATTCAATATTTCCAACCGAGCAAAAAAATTGCCCAGGCCAGGAATCGAACCCAGATACTTGGCTTACAAGGCCAATGCTTTACCTGTTAAGCTACCTGGGCAACAGCCGGCTAGGACTTTTTTTTGCTCAGATAACCTTATTGGTCATAGCATCTGGTCTGTCATTTAGACAGTTCAACAGAATAGACCGCAGGTAATGGAACTCCATATGACGATGGGTACATAGATACACTAGTGTATTAACCTTAAATATTCTCTCATGACAATGTTTCGTTTTCATGACACTGAAAATCTGTTTAAAATAGCAGTTTAGCTACTTATACTCAATCACTAACAAATCTCCAAAAAATGTTTTAAAAAGTTAAACAACTATGTCAGCATGGGTGCAAGTTTGAAATTTTACGAGAACTGAAAATATCCCCCCCCCCCCCCCCAGTGAACAAATATGCACGTTCATGATTCATGTTTTATTCCCCATGACTGTTTGACGAAATTCTCTTGTTAACACGATTTTTGGCAGAAATCTTGCCTGTTTAGTAATCCTTTGACCAAAAATCTTATTTTTGCAATACTTTGACAGAAATTCGTGACTTTTTCGCGATCCTTTGCCAAGTCTCATCTTTTCCTAGCTCCTTTGACAAAAATCTCATTTTCTCGGCAATTCTGACAAAAATAGTTTTTTTCCACTATCATTTGACAAAAATCTCATCTTTTTCATGATTTTTTGAAAGACTCATTTTCACGATCATTTGACAGGAATTGCGTTAATTTTGTTATTCTTTGACGAAAAACATGCTTTTTTCTGAGATATTTTGACAAAAATCACGTATTATCAGCAATCTTTTGAAAGAAATAGTGTCTTTTTTCACGATCTTTTGACAAAAATCTCATTTTCTTTACAATTCTGACAAAAATAGCATTTTTTCACTATCATTTGAGGAAAATCTCGTCTTTTCCACGATTCCTTGACAGAGACACTGTCATTTTCACAATTCTTCGACGGAAATGACATTTTTCTTGAGATCCGTCGAGAGAAATCACGTTTCTTCTGCCATTTTTGGATGAAAAACGTGTTCTTTTGCGATCTTAAATGAAACAGCGCCTTTTTCTGCGATCTTTTGACAAAAATGCCTTTTTCTGCAATTATTTGACAAAAATTGCATTTTATTCATAATCTTTTGACGAAGTGTATTTTTTCCTCCATCTTTTGGCAAAAAATCAATCATTTTCGCAACCATTTTTCGTCGGAGGTTTTTCCGTCCCGCTTCTGTCCTCGGGAACTTTTAAAAGACAAATCCACCCTGTGAACAAAAAACTTGCACCCATGTATGTCAGAAATACATTAATTCTGCTTTTTATTAATTCTGGAAAAGGATTTCAAATAGAAAGTGAGCATAGTCAAGAAATATCCAACGGCTTCTTTATGTTACTGACAGTAAAAAAGCTTCAGATTCTGAATATTTTTTTCTCATATCCTATCAATGACTCAATTCTCTTTCAAGCCGATTTTTAAAGACTTATTTCAAATTGTTTTCAAGCAACATTCAAATTCATATCTGGAAAAACTGCAAGAATGAACAGATAAGAGACTTCCTTGTTGAAATTTGTCTTGATTCAAGATATTAAAATAATATTGGGAATTTGTTTCGTGAGTGGCTTTCCATATAAATAATCTAACAACTTCAACCAATTTCATCCCATTAATTGCAACACCTACCACTATTAAGACACTGTGGCAATCAATGGAAATGCCCATTATGGCAACTGGTCAATCTTTTTTTTTTTCCCCTCCCCAATTGCGAAAATGATTCAGTAGAATTGTTTAGAAATATGGCGTTTCGTGCAGTTGATACTGAGCAAGCTTCTCTCCAAGTTTGAACAGCAGGCATCTTTAATTCTGATAACTTTACATGGTGCCTCTCTCTTATATGCTTTACATTTATATAAAATAGACAGCAACTAGTTGGTATATTATTTTTTTTCAGTTTTCACCTTATTTTGGTTGTGTAGGACTAACTAGTGACCAATGGATACATGGTGACCAGAAAACTTCCTCATTTTCAGAAAAATGTCCAATTCTAAGACATATCAACATCTGACAGAATATCCAAGGATTAACACTAGAATGACAGAAGGGGCCCATTTTGGTCCCTGTCACTGTTTGCGATTTTGTAGTTTCTATATTAATGACTAAATATTTTGATATTTCATGATTTTTATTTATTTAGCTTACTGTCACTATATTTGAAATGAATTCTTTCCAACTTCAGTAGAAACACTGATTTTAAACAATATACCTAGAAGAAGGAAAAGGGGCCAAAATGGTCATATTTCACTGTTTCATTGTCAGAATGTCCTTGTTAACATCATTGAGTAATTTCAGTTCATGTTTCCCCTTTACAACCTCTCTATCCCAATGTAAAAAAAAAAAAAAAAAAAAAAAAAAAAAAAAAAAAAAAAAAAAGAGATAATGCAGTTTATAATAAAAGTATGATGTGTGCATTATAGACCAAATGTTACACCTGTATACTACTAAATCTGGAACATGTCGATAGCCTATGCACTTCAGCCAAATTGGCCCCTTCCATCTTTCCAGGTATAAGGCAAGTTGCCGTCTTTCTAGTGTTAAGCTGGCCATCTGGTCAAGTTATGCTAACATATTTATAAATTTTCAAAAATGGGTAAATTGCCTTTAATATAAGCTTAATTTGCATAAAACCAAAAACTCACTGTGTAAATAGATCATTCCATGTCAAATCAACCAAAAAATTCAATATTCCCCAACCTGACCATTTCTGATTTCAATGAAACTGCCAGGGATCATTCTCTATGATGACATAAATCAGCATATTTTTTTGTTTGTTGCTTTAAGTTTTCAAGACAATAAATTTTGAATTTATCAAGTTCTATCAAACATAGAAAATTTTATGACCACTCATTTTAAAGTGGAATTTACAAGGTTTAATTTGATATTCAAGTTGGCTATGCTTAGTTAAAAAAAAAATAATTGAAATTTGATTGAAATTGGGGAAAAAAAAAAAGCAATTTTGTTGTAATATTATAAAATTAAAATTCTGAAATTTTTAGAGTGGAATCTCAATGGGATCAGGAGTTATGAAATAAAAGCTTGATATGATGTATTTTACAGAAAATTCTCATTTCTGGCAGCACAACAAAACTTTCTACGAGATCACAATGAAAGTTTTAGATTTCCCAACTTTTTGAAGGTGACTTGAGGATTTCAGGTAAATCAGAAATTTCCTGACATTCCCAATTTCTTAATTTCAGGTTTTCCAAGTAGTATAACTATCCTGAGTTTGAGAAGTGTGTAATTTTTACAGTATTTTGATTTAGAACTTAAACACTGTATTGAAATTATTCTGTTGCATGCCACATTTAACATGCACGTCATATGCTCACTGTCCCTCCTTTGACAGAACTTCTTAGGGAAAGTATTGAGAAAATTTTAAATGTACTATATCACATTTAATGTTGCAATTACAGTAAACATCCTCCAATCTGGCACATTCAAAATCTGACTCATGCCGTATTATGAAATTTTCCAGTACAGGATGACAGGAAAAAAATTTAGAAGTTGTAATTAAACAAAAAGGACAATAAAGCATGTTTTTTATTATTTAAACAGCTTCACTATAATCAAAAAATTACTCAATGTAAAGTACAACAGAAAAGACGCAAGTTTCAAAACTTACCGTATCCAAAAAATCAAGTAATAAACCAAAATTTTACAATGGCAGAAATAAGGAATAAAACACTTTTTTTCAGACTTGTTTTTCCAGTGCAGATTTACCAACAGAATAGATTGAAAAAAGCGTTTTTTGTTTTTTCCTTTTAATTTTAGATGAGTTTTAAAACTCATCACTATATATACTGGAAATGAAAAAAATGCACTGTAGGCTTACTTATAAAAGCCATCTTAAATCTCAAACACCAGCTTTTAGTTAATTTGGATGATGTGAAGTATTATAATTACTGCATCATTAAACTAACTGCTATGTTCAGAAAACTTCATGAATGTACTCAAAGCATCAGTTGCTCGACTCGAACTGATGATATTCGATTTGTCCACATCCTCAGAGTCGACGTCTTTGGGGACTTTTGGTTTGACAGTACTTTAAATGATGGAATCATCTCAAAATCTCCAGTGTCAGCTCATCAAAATCCATTCTTTAAATTCCTATCGATTCATAATTGAAACATTTTTTTAAAAAGTCGAGCCAGATTATCCATCATGCTAGACTAAGACGCTGGATTAGAAGAAGTTTACTGTACAGTCATAAAAATAGCTCTTTATCTAACCAATTCATAATTATTTCATAAGATATATTCATTTTGAAAACAATTTTGTTTCCTGAGAAAACTTATACCAGGAAATAATTCATTTGGAAAATTCAATGGAAAAAACAAAAAAGTAAAACATGAATAAATATGGTAAGTAGGAGCAATGTATAAGAAATTTCATAAGAATTATATTTTTTTAAGTTTTACTTTTAAGTAATTAAAACCTTACATCAAATTTTGCAGCAATGCATATAGCAGTGGCGCCAACCAACTGGAGCTCAGACTTTTTAACAGTATGTTTCATCAAATACCTATCAACTAACTTCACAGCTAAATAAAGAGTTTCATGATTAAGTTCAAAACTTTCTTGCACTTCAACCATCCAGTCTACTAGAATAGCTCGCATTCCTTTAGTCATATCCTTCTGGGTATCAAGATATTTTTTTACAGGAAACATTTTCTATAAAGGGAGAAAAAATAGCATTAAGACAATTTCTAAATTAATTTCATCAATTAAAATCTTACATTAGCACAAAGCCCACTAAGATAATTATGATATCCATTTTTATAATGAAGTAATTTAAATTTATTGTAAAAATAACTATTTTAAACAGACGTCAATTAGAAAACTTGTAAATAATTTTTTTTTTTTTTTAAATATCCAAAATTTATTATTTTAAAATCATACATATGGGCGATTCTCTTAGAGTTTTATGGGATTGATGAATTTTAACAAAATCAGGGTTGCTACTCATATGGGAGAATGAAATTCCCTGACTTTTCCAGGTGTATTTCAAGAAAATTCTAGTCTAGCAGTGTGTTAAAAATAAAAAAATAAAAGAAAGTTAAAATTATTAAATTTAAAAAGGGAGTTTTAAGGGTTAATAGAAAAATATAAATTAGCAATAAATCCAGTGATCTTAATAGTGGTTAGTACTGTAAGCATTGTGAAGTACAATTACTAAAGAGCCAAGGCCGGAGCATCATGGTAGAGGAAATATTACAATACAAATTACTCACTTGGACCAGAAAGTAAATTAGGCTGATCTCTCATCCTGATACAACTTGAACATGTTTCACTTTCCTTAAAATTAAGAAACTTGTTACATTGTGAGTGTTATTAAATTTAAAACTAAGGAAAGAGGATGAGTTTAAAAAATTATTGAAATTTTAATATGCTATCATTGATCTATTCTGCACAGAATTAAAAAAAAAAAAAAAAATGTATTGGCACAAAATAATGAAAATCCAAATGTAGATAGTTGATGTATAAGAGTAAAGTAAAAATTTCTTTTTAATGTTTTGAAAGGATCCTTATAATTTATTGTGTGATATGAAGCCCGGAAAATATGAATAATTGCAACCCTTTAGGGACTGTCCGATGGTGATGTCTGATTTCGATGACACAGAAAGTATGTAGCTGTTCATGTTCTTGCGTATCAAATTATTATGAAAAGGATGCATCACTTCAAGGAGCCAAGTCTAGGAACGCAGGATACTGAAAAAAATAGATGCTCATACCTGTTATGATCTAATAGTATGAGATTAGTACATACAACTTGGGAGTTGATGAAATACTTGGAGATCCTACATCCTGAATGAAAATTGTAGCTTGCAGGTAGCTTCTTTGAGACAAAATTCATGCCATGCAGATTCACATAAAATTATATTCCTCAGCTTCTTTTCATGATACTGATTCTTTATTTAAAAATTAGATCTTTTCACAATTTGGCCTAATTAAGACAATGTGGACTTCACCGGAATGCCAGTACCTTAATACAGCACCCTAGTGGAGCTCACACGTCCGACTTCGATAAACACCAACCGTCAAATGAGAGAGAGAGACCCTGTATTTCCTAACTTAAGCGTCCCTCAAAGTGTCGGTAAAATGTGATGCACTGATTGGGAAAAAACGAATGTGTGCCAAAGACGTGCATTGGCCAAGAGCAGCGGTTGCCACAAGTTAGGAATATTTGAATTTTGAATAAAAAAGATTGTTAGTGAAATATTTGATAATTATTATAAATTAGGTTTAAATGTATTAAATAAATATTAGAATTAAGATATAATTTATTTAAATTTATATTGACGATCTTTTTAGAAAAATTTAATAAAATTATTTTTTATATAAAGTTTAGATATTTTTGATATATAAAGATTAAATAATAAATTATTTTAGAATTAAATATTAAAATTTGAGAATTAAAGTTAATTATTTAAATTTTGAAAATTAAAGAATGTTGCCTAACACAGTGTAGCATGTAGTGGACATGGTGAGGAAAAAAAAAAAAAAAAAAAATGTTATGTTATATTAAATCAAAAAACACTAAAATTTCTTGAAAAGAAAGCTCTTTATCCAAATTCCCTTCCCAAATCAATCTTTCTGTGAGGTTTACAATTGAACTAACTCACTCTATAATAATTTATAATTGCAAGGTTTCAAAGTTTCCTACAAGCTGTACAAACTTGCTGCAAAATATTTGTGCACTGAGTTCACAAATATTCATTCCGTTAACTATATCCCAAAATCATTGTCTAATTAAAAATTTATTTTCAATAAGGGAAGGGGAAACGGAATGGGGGAGATGGAGGTTTGTGATAATTACTTATTGTTACATGAAAATAACTGCTGAAAAGTTTTAAAATATGTAATGAGTATTAAAAATATAAATTGATGAGGATGGAAGAGGAAATTTTTTGGGAAAAAAAAAAGTAGATGATTTTTCATCTGTTTTTAAATATGCAGTTTGTCAAATCATGGAAGATTCTCACTTCTGGCTGCACAACGATCAAACTCTCTTAGAGATCACTTTCTTGGGTGGTTTTCAAATGTATTGCCGTATTAGGTGAAACAAAATTTGAAAAAATAATTTGGTTTAAATATAAAAATTTACTCAGGTATGAGTTGCTTATAGTTTACAACATTCTAGCAGTAGATTATTTGCGAGTTTTTTTATTTATATTTCAGAAATTTCAAGAAATGTCTTGCCCAGTCACTATTTTTCTCATAAGTGTGAAAACATTCTGATTTTTTTTTTTTTTTTGTATCAATAATTAATTAAAAAATTGCTTAAGGTTCTTAAATACATATTAATAAATCAAAAATGTATTAGTATTTATTTATTTCATAAATTTAAAGCATTTTAATAGTTGTTTATGCCATGAGTGTTACTTTGCTTCTTAAATAAAGGGTATAACATCTGATTAAAAACAAGTTTAATTAAAAATTAATTATTTTCATTGCAGTTATAATAAAGAATTAGAAAGTTCTAATAGACAAAACAATTAATGCGAGTGAAGTAACAAATGCATTAATAAAATTCTGATTCTTAGTTACAGTAACGTTCATGAAAAGTGGTAACACTCATGACAAGCAATAAGACTCATCTTGCAGCAAACAGCTTTTTTGTAACAATATATGTAAAAAAAGATTTTTAAAAGTTTAAACTATGATGTGTAAAATAGATAGTGGTTTGAAAATTATTTATTAAGAATTAAAGTTTGAATCTTAAATAGCACTTGCAAAACACGTGTGCAGACATGAAAATCCTGTTACAATTTTTAAATAATTATAAATATATATAATATGACAAAATATATCCCTGAATCATGAATCTATTATAATCATAACTTAAATCTTACACATGATTTATAGTTTTAGAATTACTTAACTTCTTTTCTCATGAGTGTTATTTTTTCCAAGTAACACTCATGTAAGGTAACACTCATGTACGGTAACACTAGAACGCCCGCTACACTTTCCCCCCCTAGAACGCCCGCGGGAGTCGCTTCGACTCCTGTCTGAGCGCGTAATATAACACTTACATTTGTATTTGAAATTCATATATATACATTACATATATATATATATATATATTACAAATGGAAGAATAATATTAATATGCACAGTTTTAAGGAATTAGTAATTTTTATCAAAACAAATATACGCACATAATCTTTTGAAATTAATTATCTGACAAGCATGATTTACAAGTATAGTTTGTTTTAGCTAAGCATTTTCCGCAAACCATTTTCTTACATGTTATGCAATCTTTGAAAGTCATATTGCCTTTACACAGTTTTACTTCGCATTCTCTTCTCTTTGGGGATCTTGTTTCTGATGACTCATCCGTGAAACATTTTCGTGCGTTTTTATTTTTAGTAGATATATAATTTTGACGCAATGCATCTGCTAATAACTGAATAAATGCTTGTCTGCTTAGCTTTGTTTTTCCAGTAACTTCTTTGTAAATGATCCACGCATTTATTGCAGCCAAATCCAAGATGTTGTAAAAAGTATGTACAGGCCATCTTCTTGAAGGTGCCTTCACCGAATACTTCCTAGCCATTTGATCAATAATGTCAACCCCACATTTAGTTTCATTATTATATCTAACAGTTTCTGGGGTCTTCTTTTCGTTATTTTCAATATTAATGGATGGGTGCATCGTGCTGAGAATGATAACATTTTTATTTTTCTTCCCTTGATATACAGTAAGAGTAGCATCTGTTTCTTCATGTTTTAGAAATTTTGTCTCGTACAATTTATCTTTCAAAACTTTCAGTGATTTTGGAATTTCTCTCCTACTTTTTTTTCACAACCAAACTAGTTCCTTTCTTTTTCAGTTGTTCAGCCAAACACAGTGAAGTGAAATAATTATCCACTGTGACATTTATTCCTTTGTTTAGAAACGGCTGCATCAATCGCATCACCACATATTCCGATAAACTTTGGTCCGACGGCCGTTCTTCACTTCTGCCTAAATAAGGGAAACCATTCAACAAGTACTTCGTTCTAAGATCCACTGCAAGCCAAAACTTTTGTCCATATTTATCCGCTTTAATAGGTATGAATTGCGTAAAAGGACAGCGTGGTTTGCTTGGGAATAACTGTTCATCTATTGTTACATTTTCACCAGGCTTGAAGCAGGCAATACAGTTTTCGATGAACCTATTCCATATATTAGATATCATTCCAAATTTATCCGATTTTAATCTCATAGATCTCGTAGATTTCAAATCAAATCTCAGAAATCGTAGAATTTCACAAAATCTATTTCTTCCCATAGTTTTAAACCCCAAATTTAAACCCCATGTGTTTGACCACAACGAATGAATATCAATTCCATTTGCGCCACATACACCTCGAGCATATAAAATTCCAATAAAGGCATAGAGCTCATCTAACGTAACTGTCCAATTATCGGTTTCAAGAACACGTCTTGCTTCTGCTTCTGTGCAATTTTTTATCTGTTGTAACATTTTGTTATCTACAAATATTAACCAGGCACTCAAAACACTTTCAGATTTTACGTTTTTTTTAGAATAAATAGTGGGACCAGTGTACTGACAAATGACATTTTGCTTAGAATATCTTCCAGGACTTTTCTTATTTACAAACATTTTCCATTGCGTACCATCTGGAGCAAAATGAATTCCATCTTTATAAGATGCAGTATTTTCTAGATCTTCACTTTCATCGGAATCCGATAAAGAAATATAATCATTAATAATTTTATCAATTTCTTTTTCATATTCGGATAACTCACCGCCTTCAGATTCGTTATCTGAAAGCTCTCGTAATAAAGCAGCTATTTCACCCGGTGTTAAACCTTTTTTCCGCGACATTTTGCCGTTAATTCTTCTAGAAAAGAGCTAGGCAGAGTCACTCAATTATAAAACGTAAAATGATAAAACTTTACACAAAAAGACAATCGAATAATGACACACAAAGAATTTCGCAAGCAGCAGGCAATTCTTTCCGCAGGTGCACGGCACTGACCATTTTTCTAAATAAAACAGGTGGAAAGAAGGGAGGAACAAAAACATTTACACATCTGGTAACCGAGAAAATATTATAAATCCCAAGGTCATGAGACGCGAAAATAACGAGGGAATGTTACTTATCTTATGCTGGAGTCGTTTCGACTCCGTTGGGCGTTCTAGGGGTAGTAGCCTACTAACAATTTAGAAAATGTGATTATATTTTACAATTTTGTAAATAAATAGAGATTATAAAAATAATAAAAGTCACGGAAGGAAAAAAATATGAATCAAAATTTGTATGAGATATGTGCATTTAAGAGGCATTTGGAGTCGAAAGGACTCCATCGGGCGTTCTAGTGTTAAGGAATTCTTCACTAAAATAAATTCTAACTGTTTTATAGAAATTTTAGTTGGGCCTATTGATTCCTGAACAAAAAATACAGCATTCCCTAACTTAACATTTTTATACGTTAAAAAATAATAATAAATAAATGGGTAACACTCCTGTAAGAAAATAAAAATACTCACCATGTTGAAATGAACATTATGATAAATAGCAATTATAGAAGAAAATTATCGCGTTCTAAATAAGCGCACTGTAAAGAAGAAAAAACATCGTTTTCTCACTACCGTTGCCAACTACAATATACAAATATTTTGAAAACAAATAATATTAACTTCCCTAAAGTAACACTCATGTTCTGCATATGCGGACACAAAATACATTTAAATTTTTAACTCTTAGATACTAATTTTAAATATATAAACTATCTATTTGTTTAATTAACACAGGATATTTTACTTTTAATCCATATATAAAATTTTAAAAATGTTTGGAAGCATAAAAAAAGATTGAAATTTTGCGAGTTTTTTTATTAAGGACAAGTAAATTCCCATTACTTGCTAACTAAAGTACAAAAAAAAGATCACTATTTCACAACTCTGAAAAAATCTAATGAATGCATTGAATTAAGCATAAAAAGAGGAGCTACTACTTGATTTTAGAATAGCAAAAAATAAATTTATTAATATGAAATTTAGATTTAAACATCAGGACATCAAACCGGCAGTTCATGTGAAATTCACCCTCGTAGAAAAGAAACTTATCAAATTCCATGACTTTTCCAGGTTTTAGGAATAAATATTGAAATTCCCTGACTTTTCTCAGGTTCTCTAGGTTGTGTAGCAACCCTGCAAAATGCCCATTTACTTTATCATTATCCAAGTTGAGATTAATTTTAGTGGGCTTCAACTACCTAAATACTTATAAATCAGTAATAATTAATATTCTAATATTTAACTATTCAGATGAGGCTGATGAAAGAGTGGCGAGACTAAAATCCTACCTCATTAGCCCTTACTGAATACAGGTAAATATAAAAAAAATATTACTGATTTATAAGTATTTAGATAGAGTCCACTAAGTTTTATCTTAATTCAGATAATGGTAAGAAATAAATAGGCATTTTGTTAAAATTCATCGCTCCCTTACAATCACAGAATCTTAACTCTTATTTTGGCCTATTTGGAGAGAATTACCCATATGTGAAGAATTTGTCTCCATGTAATACATTAGTTTGGTGTAAAATAATAGTTTTAAAATATCATGACTCAAAACATTGTACAGATCAAACTTTGATATAAAAAAGGTATTAAAATACTGTTTTAAATCTCAAGTTTAAATTAATTTCCAGTAAAATATTTTCTACTAGGGGAAGACAGGATACAATGAAACATTACTTGTAAAATCAGCCAAATTTGTCACAGAGTTGCAGTTTATACATATACAGTCGAAGATTTATAATCCGCACACCCATAATCCACTGTTTTCTATAATTCACGTTATTTTACGAATGTAAACAATGAAATAAACAGTTAAGAAATTTACAAATTAGTGATCCAAGTGTTTTTTTTTTAGAAAAATTTAAAAAAAAATGAGAAAACAATGAGGAAACAGTGAATTATGGGTGTGCGGATTGTAGATCTTCGACTGTATTATACAACTATGTTTTCCAGTTGCAGATGTGATTTGGATACATTAACACTAGTAAAACATTAGCAATATGAAGATTATTGGTTTTACACCATTGAAAGTAAGTTTCTTTACCAAAAGTAATTGTTTCTTTTTCATCGTTGTTATATAATTATTTTTTCTATATATTTAATTTCTTTGGGTTTTTATTTTCATACTTTTAAAAACAAAAAATCAGAAGTTTCTAAATAAATTTTTACTTAGTAACTTTAGTGCGAGATACAATGAAACATGCTTCATTATAGTAATAATAACAGTAAATAGAATATATTTTAGAATAGTAAGAAAACAGAAAAATAAATGTTTTCTTCTGAACAGGCCAGTCAAAAATGCTCTTGTTAAGCAATTTAATAATAAAAAGAAAGAAAATCCAAGGGATTGTTTTCAAAACAAACTCAACCTGATACAGACCCTGAAGATTACAATAATCCAAATTTATTATTATTATTTTTTTTTTTTTACTAGCTCCAGCTAATTATCAAGGTACTAAGAATGAAACATCCAAACAAACATCCATGGCAAAAATATTTTTATAAATAGAAACGAGAGAAAATATATTCCGTTGGTGAAGTCTTACACTAAATAAAGTCGAAAGTGAAGTAGACATTATATAAAAATACTTCAACCTGGTGTTAAGTTTGTGCATTCTTCAGAAGCATACATTTTTGAAAAAACTCAATTGTTGGAACTATTGTCCCTGTCCTTTCAAGACTAACAGAAAAGCAGAATAAAAGCTAACTTTTGAAACTAACTTGGGCCAATTTAATATAAAAATGAAAGGCATTTCTTAAACTAACAGAATTTTCTTATGAGAACTGTAATTTTTTTTTTTTTTTGTAGTTTATAAATAGTTTGTCTTTGTATTTATTTAATTCTTCATTAAAAATCGATTGGGTGCAAATTGTTTCCACCATTTGAAATGTTTCATTGTACCCCAGCATGTGTTTCATGATATCCTTGTATACAGGGTACTATGAAACATTGTAAGACATTTACTTTGTTATTTTTCAAGCATAAAGATATTGTTTTAGGGTTTAATCTAGAAAAATGAGAATTGTAGCTTTTTGGCTAATTATATCCAAAAATCCACCTTTAGTCTTATGTAGATATTTCTTGTAAAAAACATTTCCTATAACACAACATTTCTAAATATTTGACTAACTAGGGAACTGCAAGAAGTGTAAGTCACTGATTTTGATGAAAGTGGTATCATTGGAAAGATCTCATCGAGAACAGTAAAAAACTCAATAGAACTACCCGTCCCAAATCAGCCATTTGAGATATCCAACAATTTATGTCACTTAACTAGTGCATGCTCAAAGGAAGACCGCAAAAAAAAAAATGAGTCTATTTTAACGAAAGTGGTATCATTAAAAAGATATCATGCGGGAGAAAAAACTCAATAGAACTACCCGTCGGAAATGAGCCTTTTTCGAAATATCCTATAATTTATGTCACATAGCTAATGCATACTGTTCTAGTCCACACTTAATGGGGGACCTCAAAAAATTGTGATACTTACGTATTAACACCACCACAGCTGAAGTTGCGGTAATGTGCCAATAAAGAGCAATCTTCTTGTTAGTGTTTCTTTTAGTGCTTTCTTTTTTTGCTCACCTTTGACGCCATTTTTTGTGCTTTTTTTGCTCATTTTTGACGCCATTTTTTTGTATGCATGCGAACAACAAGATTGCTCTTTATTGGTACATTAGCGCAACTTCTGCTGCGGTGGCGTTACGTAAGTACCCAAATTGCTTTCTCGATTTTGATGAAAATGGCGTCGTTGCAAAGATATTGTGAGAAGTAAAAAAACTCAATGGAATTACCCATCTGAAATGAGCTGTTTGAGATATCTGACAATTTATGTCACTTAATGTAGTTTCCCAGCAGTGTGCATTAGCAATGTGACACAAATTGTCTGATATCTCGAAAATATCTCATTTCCTACAGGAGAGGGGGGGGGGGCCCTACGGAACCCCTGTAGGAAATGAGGGGTTCCCCCCTCCATCGACCTTCAGACAAAATTGGCATTTTCATGCATCTTCAGACGAAATCAGCAATATTTTAGCAAAATCTGATTTATCGCAATCTTTTGCCGAAATCCGTTTTTTTTTTCATGATCTTTTGACAAAATCTGCGTTTTTCCATGTTTTTAAAATGAAATCTGCATTTTTTCAACTATCTTTAGACAAAATTTGGTTTTTTTACGTGATTTTCTCGAAAACTGCGTTTTATTCCCACGATCTTTTGACGAAATCATCGCCTTTTTCCGTGATCTTTTGATGAAATCTGCGTATTTTTAAAAATATTCTTTTGACAAAATATTTTTAAGCGATCTTTTATCAAAACCGCATTTTTTTCATGCAATCTTTTAATGAAATCGGCGTTATATCTGCAATCTTTAGACGAAATCGGCGTTTTCCCGCCATCTTCAGAAGAAATTTGTGTTTTATCTGCGATATTTGGTGAAATTGCCGTTTTTTCCGCGATCTGTCCAGGAAATTTGACCAAGTTCGTTTACAAAAACATTGACAAAATCGTCGTTTTTCCATGAAATGTATGCTATTTCGGTGATCCTATCACGAAATTTACACTTCTATGCAATTGCTTTTTCTGCCTGCAAAACTGTACAAGTTGAAGCTATGTGGAACCCAATTTCAAATTTTCAGACTAGAATCACCCCTGCATAATGGACAAAGGTGGGAAAATGCATCATTTTACTCATCATTGGTAAGAGACATTTTTAACAGAGCGAGTGATTTTTTTTTTTTGGTAGTCTTCAACTGCAAATACATGCACACATCAAAAATTATTTTCAATAGTAAGCTATATTTTGAGCCTTCCCAAATTATTGCAATGTAAATATGTTGCTAAGTTCTACTCTAAATTAAACTTTTCTCTTTTGTATATAATTTTTTGTTTTACAAGGGAAAAAAAAATAACATTTTGTAGCAATAGTAATCAACTAGGGTAAATTTATGTAAAATGTCTAATGTGTATATCTATTTTCTGTGTAAATTTTCAAAAATTGTGTTTTCCTTAAACAGGGTGGCTACAGAAATGATGAAAAAAAGTCCCTGATTTTTCCCTCATTATTCATAGGACTTTCCTGATTTTTATTATTAAAGAACATATACGGTATTTTTTTAATACTTATAAATTTTATTATTTTTTTAACGTATGCTGCTTTTGCATATAACACACTTATCCAGCTTGCAAATATCTTTTTTGGGAGGAAAAACAAAAGTTGAAAAGTATTTAATTAGCAGAGGTGCCAAGCATAGAAGCCAACTTTGGTCCCAAAGCTGGGTCTGCCACAAGGGCAATTGTTTGAGTGGATGTTGGTGAACACGTGATGTGCCAGGCTAGAAAACGAGCTGAATGAACTAGGGGGTCTGGGTCATAGTCCCGGAAACTGATGCAATTTGAGCATTTTAATACAAATTCAGAGCACTTTAGACTTCTTGTTACTTTAAGACGAAATTCGAGATTTTCCTTCGCATGATCGACGAAATTCGCAATTTGTCTTCACATGATTGACAAAATTCGTGATTTTTCCGCGCTTGATCGACGGAATTCACGACTTTTACGAAGTCGATCGACGAAATTTGCAATTTTTTCGCGCCTGACCAAAAAATTGCGATTTTTACGAAGCCGATCGATGAAATTTGTGATTTTCCAGCGCCTTATCGACAAAAATCGCGATATTTACAAAACTGATAGACGAAATTCGTGATTTTTCTTCGCATGATCGACAAAAATCGCGATATTTACAAAACTGATAGACGAAATTCGTGATTTTTCTTCGCATGATCGACAAAATTCGCGATTTCCCTTCGCATGATCGTCAAAATTCGCAAGTTTTCCGTCTTTATCGATGGAATTCACGATTTTTCCGAGCCTGCTTGAAAAAATTCAAGATCTTTCCGCTCTCAATCAACAAATTTGGAAATTTTTAGAAATCCGATCGACGATATTCGCGATTTTTAGAAAGTTGATCGACGAAAATGGCGACTTTTACTTTCGTAATCAATAAAATACACATTTTGTTCCACATCTGATTAACTAAAATACGCGATTTTCCCGCAGCTTATGACGAAATTCGCAATTTTTCTTTGCATAATTGACAAAACTCGCGATTTTACCAAGCTTGGTCGACGAAATTTGCGTTTTTTACGAAGCTGTTCGACGAAATTTGTGATTTTTCAGCACCTTATAGACGAAATTTGCGATTTTTACAAAATGATCGACGGAATTCGCGATTTTTCTTCACATGACCGACAAAATTTGCGATTTCCCTTTTCATGATCATCGAAATTCACAATTTTTCGTGCTTCATTCACGAAATTTGCGATTTTTTCGAGCTTGATTGACGAAATTTGCGATTTTAGCGTGCTTTATCGACGGAATTCGCGATTTTTACAAAGCCGATCGACGAAATTTGCGTATTTTACAAAGCTGATCGAGGAAATTTGCGATTTTTACAAAGCTAATCGAAGAAATTTGTGACTTTGCCGTTCCAGGTCGGCGAAATTCCCGATTTTTCCACGATTAATTGACAAAATTAACAATTATCACGAAGTGGATCGACGAAATTCGCGATTTTTCTTTGCATGATCGGCTAATTTCTTGACTTTTCCGCACCCAATCGACGAAATTTAGAGTTTTTTAGAGCCTGATTGATGTATTTAGCAATTTTTCTATGTGTGATCAACAAAACTCGCAATATTCTCATCTTGGACCTACGAAATTTGCGATTTTTTGAATACAATCTATAAAATTCGCGCTTTTTCCACACTTAATTGAGGAAATACGCAATTTTCTGCACCCGATCAACGAAATTTACGATTTTTGTACTAAATCTGACGAAATTGCATGAAACACATGATTTTTCTCTTGATAAATTGACGATTGTTTCGCAGCCGATCAACGGAATTAAAAAAATTTCTGAACCACATCGTCAAATTCGTGATTTGCCGTGCTTCTTCAACGGAGTTTGCGATTTTTTTTGTCCCTGATCGACGAAATTTGACATTTTTTTGGTGTTCGATCAACAAAATTTGTGTTTTTTTCATGCGATAAACCAAGAAAACATGCTTCTTTTGCAACCGATGAAATTAATTTGCAATTTTTTCGAGCATCATAAACAACTGAAGATTTTTTTCTCGCCCGATCAACGAAATTTGCAATTTTTCGCGTCTGACTGACAAAATTCTCGAATTTTCCGTGCCTGATCAACAAAACTCGCGAATTTTCCGTGCCCGATGAGGGAAACTTGTTATTTTTTTCCGAGCCTCATAGGCAAAATTTGCAATTTTTCCATATCTGATGAGCGAAATTTGCGATTTTCCCGGGCCATATCGACAAAGTTCGCTTTTTCCGCCCATGATCAATGAATTTCGTGATTTTTCCGTGCCGATCAATGAAATTTGCGATTCTTAAATGACGAAAATTTATATTTTCCACGATAATGTGAGGAAATTTAGTTTTTCCTGCAACATATGCACAAAAATTGCAATTTTTTCCAATTGTAAATTGACGAAATTCGCGAGCGATACATTAACCCATCGCGGGCCACAGGTTGCGCATCCCTAGTTTATCACATAAATTGCAGAAAAATAGGTACGAGACAAAAATTTTAGTTTATTACACGTGAAAATAACAGTTCGTTCAATCATCTCAGGAATAAATATCAAATCAAATATAAGTATCTTAAAAGAAATTTTTAAAAAAGTCAAAGAATACAGCAATACAAATTACATTGAAGATAGAAGTATAAATTACAGTAAATGAAATTACTCAAGTTTATCATATTTTCATTTTATTTGTACTTTTTCGCTGCTATCTTTGAGCAAATTCGAGTTTTTTACTCTATTTTGCTAAAATTCGTGATTTTTGGAAATTTGCATTTTTCCTCGCAATCTTTTGCCGAATTTCGCATTTTTACCCGCGATCTTTTGCCGAATTTCGCGTTTTTTCCACTTTCCTCTGACAGAATTTCCTTTTTTCCTGCTATCGTTAAACGAAATTAGTTTTTTCCGCGATTATTTGTGTTTTCATCACTATTTTTGACAAAATTCGCATCTTTACCGTGATTTTTTTTTAGACTTTATGTCAAAATTCGCAATTTTTTTGTGATTTTTCGATAAAATATGCTTTTTTTCTGCGATTCTTTGAAAGATTCTGCGTTTTCCTCGCTATTATTTGCGATATTCGTATTTTTCTGCGATATTTTGCGAAAATCCGCATTTATCTCTCGATTCTTTGACAGAATTTGCGTTTCCCCCAACTATCTTAGAACGAATTTCGCATTTTTTTCTGAAATTCTTGACATAATGTGTGTTTTTCACATTACTTTTTGACGAAATTTTCTGCTATCTTTAGACGATTTTCGTGTTTTTTCCACGATCCTTTCACAAAATTGATGTTTTTCGCGACCCTTTCACGAAATTGGTGTTTTCTGCGATCTTTTGACGAAATTGGTGTTTTCTGCGATCTTTTGACGAAATTGGCAATTTTTCCTCGCTTTATTTTGACACTGTTCACGTTTATCACGCGATCTTTTGACAAAATTTACTTTTTTTCCGTGATCTTATCTCCGAATTTTCAGATTGATGACTTACTTTCTTAAATTTCGATACAAATCACTCCCGCAAAAAACGGTAAAACTAGTGGGAAAAAACGGAAAATCGCGAATTTGCAGAAATTTTGACCTGCATTTTTCAGGGTCTGCCAAGATATTGCAAGGTCTGCAGAAATTTTTCAGGGTCTGCGCGGCAGACCCTCAGACCCGGGAGTCGGCGCCACTGGTGCCAAGTATTATGATTTATCCATAATTATGGATATGCAACAAAAGTTACGATGTTATGGGTATCGGATAAAAAAATTGCTTATTTCTTCAAACGATTGGTTGAAATAACGCAAATTTTGACACAGAATTGTGGAAAAACATGAAATTTTGTCAAAAGATCGCATTAAAACACGGTCATTTCTTCAAAGTTCTCCCCCCCCCCCCCCTCCAAAAAAAAAAAAAAAATAGTCAAAAGATCAAATTGTGGAAAAGTGCAAAATTAGTTCTAAAGATCCCGTAAAAAATACAAATTTCATCCAAGGCTTGAGTAAAAAAAAAAATGTGAATTTTGTGAAAGGTTTGGGAAAAAGCAAGAATTGTCAAAAGATTGCAAAAAATGTGCACATTTCATCTTAATATCACGAAAAACGTTCAATTTTGTCTCAAGATCATGAAAAATACACAAAATGCATAAAAAAACCTCGCAAAAAGTGCAAATTTCATCAAAAATCGCGAAAAATATTCGAATTTTGTCAAAAAAAAAAAAAAAAAAAAAAAAAAAAAAGCAGATTTCGTAAAAAAAAAATGAAAAACTTGCAAATTTTGTCAAGAATTCGAAAAATAGTGTACATTTTGACAAAAAATCATGAAAAGCGTGCAAATTTCATCAAAAGATTGCTAAGATTGATGAATTTTGTCAAGTTTGTGAATAAACTAACTTTTGAAAATTTGTGTTTATGGAATGCAACAATTTAGCTTTGATGCAGACAAATACTGCTTGGCAGCAGTATGGCTTTATGTCTCTATCATATCTTATTATTGGTTTAAATGTAACCTGTTTGATACTGAATCAATGTTGGTGGTAAGGTGAAAACAAAAATATTTTTGCAGGGAGAAAAATTTCCCTGATTTTTTGAGTTTTTTAAAAAAGTTCCCTGATTTTTCCAGATTGATAAACTTCTGATTTTTCCCTGATTCAATGATTTCTAGATTTTGTAGCCACCCTGTTAAAAATTTTATCTAATCACCTTCAGCTTCAATAATAGTTTTTAAGTTAACAACCAGATTCATGAAGCATACATAAAGGAGAGCACATTTTAATAAGGTTAAAAATACCTCTCTTTTCAGATAATAGTTGAAAATATCAGCAGCATAACGGGATTCACTGAATGGATCGTTTTGGCATGATTTATCAAAGTCTTCAACTCCTTCTGGAAGTTTCTTTTCAATCTGCCTCCTTTTACGGTCCCCGATGCAAAGAGCGGAACTAGAAATAAAAAAATTAAATACTCTTTACTAAGGATGCAGCAAATATTCTGTATTCATCTATACTACAGATGTCATTCACAAAATAAAACAAGTAAAATTTACAACATTCATGTGTGGAATTTGTAAGCTATATTGTTTATAATAAACTAAATAAATTATAAAGAATAAAACTTATAACAAGCTATATGTTAACTATCTTAAAAAATTGTAAATTTTAATGTTCATCTAAACACAAATTTGTCAAACATTTTGAAATATGCAGTTACTTCATTGCGCATGAAAAGTTCAAGTAATTTTTCTTTAGTTCACTGTATTTTATATTTACAAGCTTATACCAGTTCCCCCCCCCCCCCAGAGGATTTCAGGGGGTGCTCCGCCCTTCCTGCCCTTTAGTTTAAAAAATAGCGCCCCTCATCCAAAAACTAACACCCCTCTGGTTGCTCATTCAAGAAATAGCGGCCTTCTTGCCCCACATTTGAAAAAAAAAAAAAAAAACGCAGCTCTTCAGCGATGATACGAACATGCTATAGCACAGAAAATCGGCGACGGAACACAAAAAATAGTTCTTATGCGTCCCAGGAGACATGTAATTTCATCTACAAATTGCAAAAAAGTGGCAAGTTTCGTTACAAAATTGTGAAATAACGACTAATTTTCGGCAAGATTGGCAAAAAATAGCTAATTTCGTACAAGATCCTGAAAAAGTGGCAGATTTCCTCAAAAGATTGTGAAAAGACGACATATTTCATCGATAATTGCGATAAAATGGAAAATTTTGCAATACGATTCGCGAAAGACTGAAAATTGCGCCAAAAGTTCATGAAACAGCAAATTTCGTCTACAAATTGCAATAAAACTGAAAATTCTGTCAAAAAACCCCGCAAAATTTGTCAAAATATTCTGGGAAAAAAAAAAAAAAAAAAAAAAAAAAAAAAAAAGGCAGATTTTGTCAAAAGATCGCAGAAAATGCAAATTTTGTCAAAGTAGCACAAAAAAAAAAGTTAATTCCAGAAGTGAACTTTTGTTCTAAAAACTCATTTTCCTGCTTCAAAATTGTGTTTTTATTGCTTCAAAAGCAGATTTTCTTGTAATTCACAATCATTTTCGGGCAAAGAGAAAATTGTACTTGGGCACAATTAGAATCTTGTGATTACTAGAGTAACTAATCATTTAAAAACAGTAACAATTTGCTTTCTCAAAATAAAAGCCTTTTAAATTTATTTGTAGTTAAAATCTGAAGTTTTAATTTGTTATTAATGTAAAACTTATTACACTTTTTTTTTTTTTACAAACTTGGGTACTTAGAAATTTATATAAAATGCTATAAACAGCTGTGAAAATTTTGACTTTTATGCTTCTTTATTTACATATTTATATTACATAAATATTTGAACAGTTTTTTTTAAATGTACAATTCATTTCTGTCTGTATATAAAAATACATTTTAGCTTATTTATATTAAATTGCATAAATATAAAGAAATGTTTGTTTATTTGAAACAATGCATATAAAGTTTCCTTCTCCCACCAAGCTTTTTTTTCTCTATCCCATCAAGGCCCCTACATAAGGAAAAAAAAAAACCCTTTATTTCACATTTATTTAGGAGGGGAAGAGGGACATAACATACAGCTAAAAACAGGGTTCATACAGAGTTGGGAAGAAATAATCCAAGGGGTACATAAAAAATCCAAGGAGTCTAAAAAATTTTAAAGACTTGCCACTTTTGATGTTATTTATGTGGCATGCACTTACCCACCAATTTTTAATGCCCCATTTGGAGGAAGAACATTCAAACAATGCAGGAAGAACATTCAAACAATGGAGGAAGAACATTCAAACATTGCAGGAAGAACATTCAAACAATTTTTTCTCTATTAGAATCTAGTTATTGGTACTGAAATTGCACAGAATTCACAACCTTGGTGATTTTGTAAGTTAAAAAAAAAAAAAAAAAAAAAAAAAAAAAAAAAAATTACAGAATCAACTGTCCTATGCAGTGACCAAAGGTCATACACACAGAGATCAGTCAAACTCTGAATACTTATGTATATCACATCCATTTTTAAAAAAAATTTCAAAAGTAAAATGCTAATGCAACATACACGAAAAAATATATATATATATTTTTTTTTTGTGTGTGTGTGTGTGGGGGGGGGGGGGGGACAATATTGATTGCATGCAAAACTGCAATACAATTTAAGGAGTTTATAAGGAGTATTTTGTTTAAGTAGTTCTAAGCACTACTTGGGAACGTTTTCATTTATAAGTAGTTTCTAAGGAGTCTGTATGAACCCTGTAAAAATAAAATTATTGTAAAGATTTAGGCTAAAAGCTGTCAGTCTGAAGTTATATCTTTAAAATATATTGCTAATATTTTAGTTCGCTCTTAGTACAGTATGACTGCAAACAATCATGCATCAAATTCCCCCCCCCCCCCTACCTTTTATACTTTCAACTTACAAGAGAAAGAAAATAGCAATTGTTTATGAATAAAAACAATGAATAGCTTAATGGACAATAAGATCACTGATAGCCTAAATGGAACTACTGATAACACTAGTTGCAAATCTGAAGACAAGGAAGAGGAAATAGAAAAATATACAAGTAAAATTAATATTTATCCTGGTGAATTAAAAATATTTTTAAGATGGGAGGAAAAGTGTTCAAAATAGATATTCTATCGTTTGCATAAAATATATGAAAAACTTTTTGTAATTGGCATTTACGTTTCAGAAATTCCACAAAAAACGAGTTCATTGGACTAAAATTCTTTTGTATACAAGTTTTTTTTTAAGAAATACTTAATTTTGTCTTTTTCTCACTTGATTATATATTAGATTTACAAAGCACCATTAAGAATATCAGAGGTATTTGACAATCTTTCATAAATTCTAAATTGTTAAAAATCCAGCAACACAGCTTAAACAACCACAACAATCTCAGATTTGAGGTTATACTATTGTATTTAAAATTTTCAATACAGTTGAACCTCGATCCATCGTTTTTCAAGGGATGCGAGGAAAATAATGATAAATGGGGGAAAACTAATGTGGATTAGCTTCAAAATACGAAAAAACACAATGTATATGCATTACTAATGCAAGCAATGAATACCGTTAACTAATAAATATTAGCTTGTTGCTTAATAAAATGTAAAAGAAATAAATCGAAGTTATAGAATATTTTTTGATTAATTATTATTGATATTTTTTAAAAATCAATAATTTTCTCTGTTTTGTTCATTTTTTTAAAAATTAAAAAATAAATTTTCAAGATATCCAATACTTTTTGGCTATTTTCTGCAATTCCATGTGCATATTTAAAATTTCAAATGCCATAATTGATCGAACAGAATTGGTACTGATGGTTCAGCTTCATTGGTATGAAATTCATCTGCTTCTTCGCCATTATTTTAATTTTTTGCATTTCCACGCTTTTCTTCTATGTTTAGGACACCACATGTCGCAACATCTTGATCAATGGCAACATAATCGAATACTCTGCCATATACAACCACTCTTCTTCAATCCATTCATCCACTCTTCATTATTGTCGTCATCATCAACACAAGCTGCACAAATAACTTTATTTTAGGATAAAAGAAGTAAATTTCAGTTTGTACAGATTTGTTTGTATAGATTCGCATGACTTTCAGCTTCATTTCGGTGTGAAGAAAATTTTACAACGATCAGGGCTGGGTTTTTGCCAGCAGAAAATGGTTTCTGCTGTGGCAATGGCAGAAAGTGGTTATAACCGGCAGAAACTGGCATAAACTCATTTCAAGATATAATCTGAGACTTTTTGAGTAGTATTAAATTGTTTATATACATTTTATTATTCAGGATAAATAACAAATAAAAATTATGAATAGTTTTAATTAAAAAAAAAATTATATTGGAATTTGATAGTTTTGAAACTATCACAAACAACATATATTTGCAGATAATTGAAATCATGAAAATGATATTAAGGACATGGTAGTTGTTAAAATTGTAAATATATATCATGATTTATAAAGAAGTTAAATACTTGTTACAAATGTTAAAATCTATTGCTGTTACTCATAAAATTTGCTTAAATTTTTTTAATGATAGAAATATAAAAACTCACAAATGAAAGATTCAAATCTCATTTAATGCAGTGATAGTTGTTATGCTAGCTTATTTACTTCATACTAAGTATATAGGATCATAATAGACATATGAGCATAAAGAAAAGGTAGGGAAATTTCTTTTTCATATTAATCTAAATTTTGTGGCACATACAGGCCTAGGACCGCTGAGTCACTCTTAAAAAAGAGAGAAAAGAGACTAAATCGCAAGAAAAAGAGACTAAAAGAGACCAAAATTTAAAAAAAAAAAAAAAGACTAAAAGGAGACCAAATAAAAAACATTTTTTTCTCTTCACTTAAATGTTTTTGGTATATAGACAAGCACTAAGATTTAACACAATATGCAGAATACATTTTCAATGCATTTCAGTCGGTTTTGAAATAATTGCAAATATTGTTGATTGGTTGCAGAAAAATATCTCAAATCGCAACAATTCATCATGAAAGAAAATCAGAAATTCACCAAATGACCACGGGGACAAAATCATGAAATTCCAGGAAATATAGTGAAATTCATCAAATTGTCTCAAAAAACAAATCATAAAATTTGTCGCATGATCTCGGGAAAAAAAATTCTCGAAATTTGTCAAATGTTCTTAGGATAAAAACAATCACGAAAATTATCAGATGGCCTTGAAAAAAAATCACGATATTAGTCAAATGGATCTTGTGTTAAACATCGTAAAATTCATCAAATGGGTCTCTAAGAGAGGGATGAATCGCAAAATTCATTAAATGATTGCGAAATTCCAAGAGCTATCATACAAATAATTGCTAATTTTGTCGGAGGTTACGGAAATAAATAGTGAAATTTATCAACTAGTCGCCTGAAAAATAACGAATTTCATAGAATAAAGCCATAAAATATCAAGGATGCCTGTCAATGGGTTACATTAAAATGTGCGAAAATCAGTTATAGTATAAAACAGTGAAGTTTGCCAAATTATCTCAGGAAAAGAATGGCGAAATGTATCAAATGGTTGTTGGTGAAAAAAGTAAAATCAGGGGTTGTACTGGTGCCAAGTAATATTTCACACAAACTTTTTTGGATATTTTAGGGCACATTTAACTGGCATACTACATTTCCTTCCAAGACCATTTGACGAAATTAACGACCCCCCCCCCCCCCGCTACCAATTGCCGCATATTAATATGAAAATTGTGATTTTTCCACACTATTGCTTACGGAAGTACACGATTTTTCTTCCACGATTCTTCGCTGATATTTGCAATTTTTTTTTCAATAAAATTTGTGATTTTTTTTTTTTTTTGGGGGGGGGGGGGGGGGGGCTTTTATTTGCCAAAATTCGCAATTTTTTTTTTTTTTTTTTGCCATTGTTTGCAGAAATTTACTATTTTTCTGTGTTTATTTAACAAAATTTGTAATTTTTTTTCCTGCGATCATTTTCCTGCGCATGGAAAAAAATCGTGATTGCAAAGAAAAAAAAAATTCACGAATTTTGAAAAATGATCGACTGTCAACATTCGCGATTTTTTTCTGCGACCATAGAAAGGATGAATTTTGGCAAATAAATGCGAAAGAATTTTGAATTTCGCCAATTGATCGCCAAATTTCGACAAACGATCGTGGAAAATATGACGAATTTTGTCATATAAATACAGTAAAAAGCAAATTTCTAAAACAATGGCCCAAAAAATTACCATTTACTGTATTTTGATAAACGATCACAGAAAAAAAATCACAAATTTTGACTACCGATCGCGTAAAGAAATCGCAAATTTTTTCGGCGATCCTTTCACAAAATTTGCATTTCTCTGCGATTATTTTTTCCGCACGCAAAATCGTACAATCCTATTGTACATTAGTATAACCGTACACTTCGAACAAAATCCGTACATTGTACTCTTCTGTGCATTGTACTACTGACCATACCGTACTCTATGGCATCTATGAATATCCTTTTCGATTTTACGATCATTTGACGAAAGCTCGGTCTTATTTCGGGATCGTTTGACGTAAATCTCGAGTTTTTTTTCCCCCCCGTAATCGTATGGCAGAAATCACAAGTTTATTTCGGGATTGTTTGGAAGTAACGATTTTATTTCAGGATCATCTGGTGAAAATCGTGGCTTGATTTTGTGATTGTTTAATGAAAATAGTCTTTTTTCCGGTGATCAATTAATTCAAATCGCAGTTTTGCCAGTGATCATTTTATGAAAATCGCAGATTCTTAAAAATTAAAAAACATGAAATTCTGCCGTTTGTCGAAAAAGTGATCCCTGAAATATGTAACGACCGAAATAAGAATTTTGAGATTCCTTCCTGCAATCCTCTGACGAATTTCTCAATTGTTTTTCACAAGATCGACTGACAAATTTTGCAATGATTTTGCCACTGATTGACGGATTATACGCTTTTTTTCTCGTGAAAATAACAAAATCGTGATATTCTTCCTGCGACCGAATGACGAAGTTTATGATTTTTACCCCTCGAATGATTATTGAAGTTCGCATTTTTATCTTGTCACATATTGACCAAATTCACTTTCTTTTCAGTGTCCGACAGAAAAGTTTTGCGATTCTTGCCCGCAAACAATATACTAATTTCGTAATGGTTTTCCACGATAGAGTGACGAAATTTAGAATTTTTTCCCCTGCAAAAGAGAGACAAATTTGGCCATGCAGCAGAATTTTTTTCTGCAGTCTGCAACACATATAAAAACTTAAACAGTCTGCAGGTCAATCCCTTGCATTACATTACTTGCACTCAAACCTTCAAGTATTTGTGATAGACATAAAAGAAAATATACATTAAAAAAGAAGTTGCCTTTGTTCTCAGAATTTTTAACGTCTCATACATTGTCCTAAAGAGGGGGGGCTCTTCTTTGACAAAATTTGCGTTTTTTGCATTTTTTTCGCGATTTATTGACGAAAACTGCCGGTTTCTTGCGATCTCTTATAGAAATTTGCCGTTTTTTGCGATCTCTTGAAGAAATTTGCCATTTTTTCGTGATTTTTTGAAGACGTCTGCCTTTTTTTGCTAACTTTAGGAAGAAATGTTACGTTTTTCCGTAATTTTTTGATGAAATTTGCCGTTTTTTCGCGATTTTTCGGAGAAATTCGCTGTTATTTCGTGATCATTTTACGAAACTGCCGTTTTTTCGCGTTCTTTTGAAGAAATTTGCGTTTTTTCACGATCTTTTGAAGAAATTTGCTATTTTTTTTCGTGATTCTTTGAAGGAAAATGACGTTTTTTCGTGATCTTTTGAAGAAATTTGCCATTTTTTTCGGGTTTTTTTTTTAACGAAATTTACCATTTTTCGCAATTTATTGACAAAATTAGCCATTTTTTTCATGATTTTTTGACGAAAACTGCTGTTTTTTCGTGATTTTTTGGAAAAATTTGCCGTTTTTTGCGATGTTTTGAAGAAACTTGCCGGTTTTTTCACGATGTTTTGAATGATTTTTTTGAGGAAATTTGTCGTTTTTCGCGATTTTTTGAATAATTCGCGTGTTTTTAGCGATCTATGACGAAATAGATTTCTTTTCGAAGACTTTGTCGAAATTCGCGATACACTTTTATGTCCGAATTTTTGGATTTAGGACCGAAATTTTTGCTAAATTTTTAACAGTTGAAAAATAGCCTGTGGACCTTCTAAAAGAGTCTGCGACGTGCGTCGCAGCGTTGCGCCGATTCTGCTCCCGGGAAATTTGGTATACTTTTTTCCGCAACTAAGTTTCACTATAGTTCCACGAAATTTCATGGTTTCATCCTAAGACAGATTAACATAATCCACGATTTTCCGCCGGTTTCCGACTGAAAAATTTTGCGATTTTTACCCGCGAACAGTTAACAAATTTCAAGATTTTCCTGGGACAAACTGACAAGTTTTCCGATACTTCCTCACAACAAATTGTTGAATTTCGCGATGTTTTTCCCGCTATCAAATAAGGAAAGTTACGATCTTTTTCCTGCGATCGATCGATGGGTAAGGAACATTAAAAAAAAAAAGTGAAAAAAGAGACTAAATCTGAAAAATATAGACTAAAAGAGACAAATGCAAAAAAATAGCGAGAAAAGCGAGTTTAGCGACTCGCTCCGAGGCCTGCACATATAATAACCCCCTATAGCAAAATCTACTCCTTTCCCAGAAACATATTTACCCAAGGAAGTTCTAGAAAAAGTCTGGCTTTCTGTAGGCAATCGACTTTAAAAACAAATACCGATGAAAATGAGAATTTTTCAAATTTTATATCCTCAATAGCGCAGAGTTTCCCCCAGGTTTAAAAAAGGGCAGGGCACTACTGTTCTGAAAAGGACACTTTTTACATTTTTCAGGACACTTTTATAGGGTTGAATCTAGAATCTAGCGATTCAAAAAGTCATAAAAAAAAACAGTAATTTCATCAAAAAATTGAAAAAAAAGGTAAATTTTGTTTTAAAAAAATCACGAAAAGACTGCAAATTTTATTAAAAGATTGCATAAACAGCAGTTTTTGCTAAAAGATCGCGAAAAATGGCATATTTTGCTACAAAAATCACGAAAAGACGACAAATGTCGTAAAAAAAAATTTCACAGAATTTTTAGTTTGTGATTTTTGGACGAAATTTGCTGTTTTTTCGCAAATTTGACGAAATCTGCCTTTTTATTGCTATTTTTCGACGAAAAATGTCGTTTTTTGAGACTCATTTGACAAAATTTTCAGTTTTGTTGAGATTTTTGGAAGAAATTTGTCGTTTTCCCTTGATCTTTTGAGGAAATCTGCCATTTTGTGAAATTTTGTAACAAAATTAGCCATTTTTTGCGAATCTTGCCAGAAATTAGTTGTTATTTCGTGATTTTTAATGAAACTTGCTGGTTTTTTTAAAGCAATTTTTTGACGAAAGCGTTCGGATCATCAATGTAGGGCTGCGTTTTTTCAAATGTGGGCACAAGAAGGGTGCTATTTTTTTGAATGAATGACAAGAGCGGCGCTATTTTTTAAACTAAAGGGCAAGAGGGGCGGAATGCCCCCCTGAAACCCTCTAGGAGAAACTCTGATAATGAAATTACCAGCAAGCGATGCTAAGCTTGAAAGAACATTTGAGTTTCTCTTTCATTCAGAACGAATTAAAAAACAGTCTAGGATAAGAAAGGTTAGCAAAATTTATCCTATACTGTGGAATGCTCTTAGAATATTACAGTAAAACCTCCATAACGGACACCTCTATTTAAGGCGGCTTATTTAGCAGTATACAAGTCGAAATTGCAACGAGCGCCACCTGCATCTCAAATTGGCTAACGATTTGTGGGCGGATATAATTTACGACTTTGGGAAATCTCCCCACTTTTTAGCGGGAAGATCAAATAGTCAGCTGACCGGTACAAAGATGACAGATTTGGCACGTTATCTCCCATTTGACCAGTTCTCACAAAACCGAAATATTGAATCCTGTAAGCATTTTAAATGCATAAAAAAGAAAAAAAAAAAACAGAAAGGCCAAACAAATAGCGATAACAAAATTGAAGTTCCTGAAGAGTTAAAAATGGACAGATCATCTAATTAATTATCTAGCAACTGTATGAATTGTTCATTGATTTTTGCACTTTTTTGGTTTCAAAATTTGTTTCCTAGTAGCAAAACATGTAAAAGCTCCAGTATACTGTACTTGTGTAGTTTTAAAATCTTTATTATTAAAATCGTAAACTATTATAATATAATAAATCATTTTGTTTTTACTATTTTTACACAATTAATTATTAATAGCGTTTAAAAATTTTACCTATTCAAAAAATCGTAAAACGAAATGTAAATTGCATTAGGAATTCAAACTGGCATCAGAAAATAACTAAAATTGGAAAGAAAAATATATCAAGAAATCCATACACTAGTATTAGTATAATCATTAACATTTGTCGTTTACCTTCTCAAGGTGGTTACGAAAAAACTATATTTGTAATATTCTTCTTTTAACATTTTTTGCACATTCATCATTAGATTTCGAAATGCATTCAAAACCAACAAACTGAAAAGTTCGTTATATTGTATATATATAGCTTAAAAATAGCACTTCTTTAAATTAGTAGAAAATTATAATGTATGACATTTTATTACTTATACCATTTTTACAGAATTATTAATAACGCTTGTTCTTATTCAGAAATTACATAATCGAAAAGTTTTTTCCATTTTTCAGCAAAAGCATAAAATCGTTCAGTAAATTATGTCAAACTTGGCGATATGAACCAAATTACCGGAAGCGATAGCGCGGGAAAGGGAAAAAATAGCCTGGGACACATGAACTAGAAAACATGTATTTAATTTCTTTTGGCTACTTATGCTTTTCACAATGTCCATTTTTACACCTTGTAGTTACTAGAAAATTAAAATTATTTCTGAAACGAAATTATTCAAGAGTAACAAGGAATTCGAAAATCTGCTAAGCACACAATCTGTATCACAACTATTGAAATTTAATACCATCTTTCTTTCCATGTATATTTTTATCAAAGCTAATAAAATGCGCGTTCGAAAATGCGGGCAGTAAATTTTATTGATAAAATTGGAAAAAAATTCACAACCTTCCATGATTAATTCTATGATTATAATATGCAGCAACAGGAGCCGAACCTGATCAAAATTGGGTCCTCTTTGCGATCCTCTCACAAAATTTCACTTAATACAAAGAGACTCTATCATAAAATTCCTTTAAAAAAAAGTTTATTTACAAAATTACAGTCCATAAAAGCCAATTATTATTATTTGTAGCAGTAGTATTATCAGTATTTTATTTTATAGTAATAATTATTATTTTATAAATTTGAAAATTTTTATAATTCTTTCACAAAAATGTAATAGATTTTGCAAAAATGATCTTTTTTTAAAGTCTTTTATTTTTCCTTGTTACCGCAATAAGCTGTATCACTGTTTTTTCTATCAATACTCTACATTATATATGAATATGAACAGAATTAGAGAAGAACATTTTTATCACACGTAATTAAAATTATTAGTTATTGATATCTATAGAAAGATTTTTGATATGCCCACTTTCAATTAAATAGTTTTAATGTTTAAATATTCTTCCCTTTTTAGCACTTTCCAACAAAGTTGAAAAGTGCTTATGCATTCGGTCTGTCTGGCCGTCTGTCCACGCTCAAACTCCCGTAAATAGACTCGGGTTTTCATGCAATTGATAAATGTTATTTAGGGTAACCAAAGCATGTTTGGTATTGCATAGGAAGTATGCACGATTAATGATTCATTTAAAGGGATAATCAAAAGAATTCGGTTGCATTATGGTATATGGGGGGAAATAATTTGGAGAGTATTTTAAGGATATCACGCTATTTCAAATGTATTGAAAATGTTATACATCACTGAATTTCACTACGATCACTTTAAAAAAACAAACATTCATAGCCTTTTTTATTAATTTGCAAGAATACACAAGAGAAATCGGTTAAATCTTTGCGTAAAAATTGCTGGAGAATGCGTTTTAAAATTCGGTATGTGCTTTTAAATTTAATTATTTTTTACATATTACTTGAGAATACATATTACTCTTTATGTATAAATTCTATAACTCATATACAGGGCTATACAAAAGCATTCTCATACCATTCTCTTTATTAGAGGAAATTGCAGAAGGGGAATTTTCAACTGACATATGTGTATCTCAAAAATGAACTAAATTTTAGAATGCGTGTTGTAATGAATACAAATTTCTACATTATATACATACATGGCTAATAAAAATTCCAGATTATTTTCCGATTGCAGATGAGAGCAGCTGAAATTCGGGTTTTACATGCATCATACATTTCCATATTGTGAAATGAGACGTAATTTTTTTTTTTTTTTTTTTTTTTTTTTTTTTTTAAAGGGGCAGTTTTGTTACGTTCTTCTGAATGTGTTGAAAGTGCTTCATAATCTATGCTTGACGCATGCAGGTCCGTAGCTAAAGGGGTGCTGTGAGCGACTCAGCCCTCCCCCTTCCTGGAAAAGATTCTAAGGTTACTAAATGAATTTCTCTTTCAAAATTCAAATTAAATTCTGTTCAAAAAATCTAATTTAGTTTTGAGACCCTTTCACAATTTTGCAAAGTTACTAAATTGTATGTAAAATAAGTAATTCAACGCTCCTTCATGCTATTTGTACATATGAAGCTAACATAATGTTTAATTTTGCACCAGTTATACACTCAAAATTTTCATCAGCCTATACTTTTCTTAGTATAAAGAGAAGTTATTAGAACAGTTTTTAAGAAACATAGTACCTACAATGTAAATATGCACTAATTTATCTTTCTGCGTAAGAAAGATAGAGAAAAAAAATATGAGCCCTCCCCCCCCCCCCCTATTGATCACTTCTAGCTACGGCCCTGGACGCATGATTTTCTTCTTTCTTGTATTTTTATAGCAGGATGAGTGGTAGTTTTCTCGTAAAGTAAAAAGAAAATAAATGGTATATAGACATTGATATACCATAAAAAGGAAATGAATTATTAACTATATAAATCTGCGAGAATTTTTTCAAACTATATATTTAATTTTTAAAACTAACTTAACAAAACTAAATTTTTTCAAACTATGTGCAAACTATGTGTTTGTTTATTAGCATTAACTAAGAGATTGCTTCAATATCTTTAATATATGTATATATATATATTAATTATTACTTATTTTAATGATATCTTGAATTACAATTATTTTGTATGAATAGCTGCAACGAGAATTCAATTTTTTCGAAATTTGGTTGCATGCAAAAATTTTTTTTCCTATGATATCATGAACTTTTCATGATAAGTTTCTGACGTTTTAGTAGTGGTAAATAAATTCTAAAGCCCTTTTTATGTTTCTAAATTTTGAATCTTCCAGTGATTATAGTTTAATTTTTTCCGACAAACAACCAACAAATTGTAATTTGAATACATTTTTGCATTGTATCTCTTTATAGTGCAGCACCTTGTATAAACACTTTGAAATCCCGGATATAAAACCAATTTTTTTCCTTTTTAGTTGCATATTCTTTTCTATTAAACGTTGCATAAAATAAAGAAAATATCTGTAAAGTTTCTAAACTTTTTCTAGGAAACTTGGATTCCTGGAATTTTTTATGTAACGATAATATAAAAACTTCTAAAAATCCCAGTTTCATAGAAAAAGTTTAGTAACTTTATAGATTTTTTTTCTTAACTGTGCATTTTCTCAATCAATCAATTTATTTTTTTTTATTTTTTTTTATTTTTATTTATTTATTTATTTATTTTTGAATAAGCAAAAATAAAGAATTTGTTTAGAAATTGTAAAAACTTCCACAGCTTACGTTTTTCTAGTTCGCCCCTGTGAAAATGCATTCTGTTTTGTACTCAGTTTCCCTTATCTCATGGTCAGAACCCAAGGTTATCTTGATACAACTGAGATATCCCTAGCTGAATGTTCTCTGAGAAGTAGTGAGGGGCAAAGAGAATTGAAGATTTCTTTTGAAAAGGAGTGGGTGAAACATGAACATATCAAGTTGAGGGAAGTGGGGGCATTATCGGAGCTTCGTAATTGATTTAATTGACATTTTCATTTAGAATATGAATAAATAAATAAGTAAATAAAATAAAATAATTGCCCATAATATTTTTTTCTTGGGGAGGGGGGGGAGGAGGAGGGCTACAAATTGTGAGTCATTGCATGCTTAGTTAAATCCGAGAAGTGTGACGTTTTCTTGTGAAAAAGGATTTCTTGTGTATCAAAATCTCATAATTTGCCAAGTTTCTTTTTTCACTTATTAATGTCAAAACATTAAGTAAAACATTTTTGCTAATATTAAAACAATAAATAGCATTAACTAAAATTTTTAAATTTGTTAATAAAGAATAATTCTCTACGCTTTTGTCGCATCTTCTCATTTTTTTAAATAACTTTATAACAAAATTCGTTTGTACCTAAAACTCTACAATCTTAATTCTTATATTTTAATTCTTTAATTTAAAAATGTAGAGTGGCGATTACATTATATTTCATATTTTGATAGATATATTTGAAAGAATGGTGTAATTTTACTTCTTTATTCTATATAGAAGAAATATTTAGTCAGTTTTCAAGCCATTGACATAAAAATTCAAAAATTAATTAATGTTTAGTCCTGTGGAGGCATGCAGGCGAATTGTTCCGGGCCCCCCTTTTAACAGCGTCCCCACCCCATGAGGTTACTCAGGATTTTCTTTAAAAGCTGGCAAATGATTAAAATTAGCCCAAAATGGTCAAAATACATATATTTTCAAACATTTAGCTAGGAAGTGCGGCTCCTCTTCTATTCAAATGTTCCTATAGCAATTTATATCATTAGAAAACTAATGATTAAAATTGTATTATAACAGCTCAGTATTCTATTGTTTTAAAAGAAAATTCTTTATTAATGTTTTTGTCGTAACATGACAGTTAAAAACATTTATTATGATCAGTTTGAAACATTCTCTTTTATACATATTGTAACATGTGTGAATAATCAATGTAAAAGCTTTCGAAAAAATACTCATATCAACCAATCCCATATTTTTTTTTTTGCTGCTATTATCCAACTAATATCCTGCATACAGATTTGAGCAGTGCCGGGTATAAAATTTATGCATACTTACAATATGTATGAGAGTATGTACTGACCAGTTCCACATTATTCACAAAAAAATTCCATAGATACATAAAACTTGCCCCTGGACCTACCAAATCCTAAGTAGAGCCCTGCCTATAAGTCCCGGAAAGTATATTTAGAAACATTATCTCCACGCTGTAAGAAGTAAAACTGAAAAATTCTAGTCTACGATCAAAACGTACAGGGTTATGATACTTGAAAGTTTATTAAAATTCGATGGCTTTCATCACTAAAAGCATCAAGACTATTTCCTAATGGTGGAAACTTTATGAATTCTCTAAACTAAAGCATCACAACTCTATGCATTTTCATCTTAGAATGGAATTTTTAATGTTTTACATGTGCCATAAAAGGGGAAATTTTTTATAAATATAACTTTAGTACTAAGAGAACTTTAATTAAATAAATTTGTATTTTTAGTATGTATATATCACCATGCAAAATAAATGCTACATCTAAAAAATGTATGTAAAAGTATGTAAAAAATATATAATAGAAATAGATTATATTTTTGTGCTGAGAGATGTAAATTAAAACTTTTCAATGGTTAGACGAAAACAAGTTAAATATGCAAAAAGAGGCAATTTTTTCATAGTACTATATTTTACATACAAGGGAAAATTAATTGCTAAATTTTGTTAAAATTCATTCAATTTTCCATTATTTGCTCATGTAATTTGAATGGATATGTTTCATAAGGAATATTCTGAATAAATTCATAAATAAATAATAATAAATTTATTTTCTTTTTTACAGTAAGTAAAAAACATGAATTCTGAATTCAAAATATTCATAAATGCTTTTTAATTATTATTTACAGAATTTTATCAAATGCAGAAAATAACAATGTATTTAAAAAAATACATATTCAAAATAAATATTCCATGTAAATAAAATACCTCCTGTTAATATATGGGATTGCAGATGTATAAAAGTAAATCAGTAATAAATAAATAAATAAATAAATAAAAATATGAGAGAGAGAGAAGTTTGAGAATAGGGTTATTCAGCAACACATTTATTAATTAAAATCTCAAGAGTCTTGTTCTTTTTTATCTGTCTGTAGTGTGGTATTGGGAGGGGAAATTACTAGCTAAAAAAATAGATATATATATATATATCTAGTCGGATGTGGCAACTTCAAAACTTACTTCTGTCTCAGGCATCACTTCAAAATTTGCTATCACAGTACCAAAATTGAGTGGCAGCCTATGCCCACCATAATGATTCCAAAGATGTGAAATTCCCTGCATTTGTTCTTGAAATATGACGATTTCTAAAATCGCGTAAATACAAAAAAATGCAATTTAGCATCGCCACTTATAAGTCGATTAACACGAAAACCTAATCAACAACGATTTGTGTCTACGTCTTACTGAATCCTAAGGTAAAAGAAACTTCTTGTATTAGAATATTTGATAAGTGAATTTTCACATTGCTAACTAACCGTAGAACCAACTTAGTGAAAAATATCCAAGCCGGGAATCAAAACTTCTTTTATTAGTTCTTGAGATAGAACTATTGCTGAAATCTTGAAAAATGCAGTATAGTTGTGCCACCTATTGGTCGATTAACAGCAAAACGTAATAAGCATCAATATCTATCAAGGTATATATGAATCTGAAGTTTGATGAAAATACGTGTATTATTTGTTGAGATAGAGCTATTGCGGAAATCGTAAAAATTGCATCATAGCAGCATCACCTGTTGAGCGGTTTATACAAAATATAAAAATCGTCAATTCATGTCATGGACTAACGGCATCTGAGGTTTGATGAAATCCACACATTAGATCAAGAGATTGAGCGATTGCGGAAATAGTGATAAAATGCTACATAGCAGCGCCACCTGCAAAGTGATTTACACCAAAAGCTAATCAGCATCAATTTATATGAAGGACTAACTGAATATAATTTTTTATTAAATTCCGTGCATTAGTTGTTGATATAGAACGTCCACAAAATTTGTGTCAAATACAGACATACAGACTCATTTTTACATGATTTCTAAACCCTAAAATGTGTAAATCTGTCGAAAACCGGAAATCGAAAACTTTCGCAAAACCAATACTTTCTTATAAAGATCCAAGAAAGTTTTTTCGATTAGGTAAATATTGTCCTCTTTTGCATCTTTTTGCTGATAAATATAGCCGTCCTCCTTTTTCATAGCGACCCATAATAAAATTTTCAGCAAATCTTTCTTCTTGAAATAATGTAGTTAGTAAAACAGAAAATGTTAGCTTGCTTTCTTTCGCCTCGAATGAGAAAACTCCGAAAGTTTACATTATTGGGAGTGCCCTGGTCAAAAGGAGGGGGTGTTATCTGACTCTTTATTGCAGTCATGTGACACACGGTCAGTAAAAAAAAAAAAATAAATAAATAAAAATAAAAAAAGAGAGAGAGGGAGAGACAGCCATATAGTGAATAACAAAGAGAGATATCTTAGAATGGCGCATTTCGCTTTTAATTATAACGGAGAAAAGCTGCATTATATATTATCCTTCTTTAGCTAAATTGAATCCTTAAAATCAATTTTATAACAATTATGAAATGTTTGCAAAAAATATATAGTGTATCTAGAGATGAATAACCATAATTTTACAGACATGTTTATAAAATAAAAAGAATGCTTTTCTGCTTGAAAATTTTGAAAAAGTACTTCGATTAATATCAAAAATCTGTTTTTTCTGAGATTTCCGATTAGAAAAAAAAAAGTAAAATTTTAAATAAGAAAAGGGGAGGGGGGAGTTTTCGAAATTGTATGTAATCACAAATAATAATAAATTTGGGTAAACGTTTCTTTCACTTGAAATGTAAAATATTATTTATAATTCAATTTTTCTACGACCAAAACTTATAAGAGAGTTTAAAGTTTATGAAATTTCAGAATTCTCCAGTAATGAAACCGGACATATGATTTTTGTAATATGAGATAGCTTCGAAATTTCACAAACTTTAAAGTAGCATAGCTCTATGAGTATTGGGTGTAAAAGAACATAATTAACTCAAGTATTACTTCTCAGAGTTTCAACCTAATATTACTACGTAGTATTCCGTGAGAAAATTAATTCCATACTATATACACCCTTTTATATGTGTGCATATTTTTTGCAGATACTGTGATAAAAATTTGATTTAAGAATTGTTCCATCCTCGTCTATACTCAATTTCCCAAACTGCAAATTTGATTTTAAGAGGGGCTCCCCCAACATCCATCCTTGAGGGAATACATGAAACAGAGTTTAATTAAGAATCACTTTATCTCAGATTAAGTACGAGAATTTATCACCTCACAAATAATTTAAAAAAAGGCTTGATATATCTCGAAGGAATTTTTTATAACTATCCCCATACCAAGGAGGGGGGGGGGGGCGACGACGGGGAGAAGATCAAGAGAAACAAAAGTTTAAGAATAACTTTATTTGGTTCCATTCTCGAGAATTAACCATCATGCAAAATTTAACTTTAAAGCGCCTTTTAGAATCCAAGGTATGGTTTTATCGCCATCCATAGATTGGTAGCACAGGGAGGATAAATTTATTTAAAAAACATGTTATCAGTGTACAAACTCTGTGTACAAAAAAATATAGGTTACTTAAATCCTCTATGAAAGTAAGAAGCAGAAAATATTTCTGATAATATTTGCAAGATGAAATATATATATATATAATACGTCATCCTATATTCGGTGCCTTCTTAGCATTACTATTTTCGAAACCATTAGTTTTAAAGCATACATTTACAAATGCTCTTCATCATATGAAAATCCACTTGCTGAAAAGTAGTTATTTTCTAGCGTTACAAAAATAAAAATTCTAGGTCAGTAAGTATTATAAATTATTCTTAGAAAAACTTTTTTCCTACTTTAACAAATAAATCTATAAAAATTCAATTCTTCTACGACCAGATACGATTAGTTAGATCGTGTATCGAGCTACAATACTTTAGAGTTCCTTACAGTACCCGAGATACATATTTATTGCCACCCTAACCCCTAGAGAGGGGACATATGCATTAAATTTCAATTAAGAATAACTTTATATGTGTATGTACTCAAAAATTTATCATCACACAAAATTTAATTTCAAATTGTCCGATAGAACACGATAAGCGTTTTTTGCCCCTACCCATCCCCACCCTCATTCCTGGGGAGTGACAATGGTCAAAATTTTAATTAAAAAACACTATCAGTGTCTATAATTAGAAACTTTCAACTCGCAAAATATAATTTTAAAACGCCTAGATTTCAAACATTTTCTCATTTCCCCAGTCTCTAATTTTGAGGGGAGGAGGGAGGCAGTTATAAAAACTTTAATTAAAAATGACTTTTTATGCACCTATTGTTTAAAAAAATACAATTCCGAAAATTTAATTTTAAAAGATTCGACAGATATCAAGATATAATTACATTTCGATACATCATCCTATAAAATAAAATACAATTTTAAACCTCAGATAGAACTCTTCGATATTCTTTCTGCCTCTCCCTCTCCCGTAAGTGAAACATGGATATAATGTATAATTATTTCATTCCTGTTAACCATGACTATCCATCTATCCAATAATACTATGCCAAGAATGAATTCTTTTGCAAAAGTCTGGCGTCATTCTATTTGTAGTAACCCTACAACCCCCCCGCGCGGATCCCTTTACAACGGGAACTGAAGCAATTTATTACATGAGGCTGACAGTTTGACAGCTTTGTAAAGGATTTTTGATGTAACTAATTTTAATTTAAGAATTACAACGTTTTAATTAGAATAAAATTAAAAAGTTGCTTAATTACGTAAAAGAAAACAAATCAAATTTTGCATGCATAAGCTCTAAATTTTTATATCTTTCTTCAATCCACAGTTATAAATGAATAAAGACAACACATCTCACTTTTTGGGGTTTTTTGAAACTTTAACATGAATTTAAAAATACTTAAAACTGTTTTAAAAATATTTTAAGCTTATAATGGTGTGAAGAGCTTTCGAATTTATATGCTGAAAAAAAGAAAATTCTGAAATTTTGATATTTGAATGAAAGAACAGCGATCTATTTTCTCCCATAGACTAACATGGGAATCGACAACGTAGCTTCTCTTCGAGTAAGTCCCCTTAACGGACAGTTTTCCAATCCCCACTCCCAAAACCTGAATTTTTGTATGTTTAACCTCTGAATAAAAGACACTCCGAATAGCGGACACTATTTTCGGCGATAAAAAAATGAAAAAATATTTTTTAACGAGAAAAAAAAAAAAAAAAAAAAAAAAAAAAAATTAAAAAAAAGTAAAAAGGCCTCTAAATTTATCAGGACATTGTATCATAAATTTTGTGACCATAGATTAATGTAGATCCCCGCCCCCCCCCATCTCCATGTTCAGCGTTGAATTCAGGAAGTTGCCCGGGAGAGACATCTTCCAGAGCATTGAAATACCCCCCCGGAAAAGTTTGAGATTTTATTCTTTTAACTGGTTGGAGGCGAGTGATAGGTATACGTGCCGCAAAATATAGCACAAAATTAGCACTCGCCAATCGTCAAGTAACTTTTAAAACATGGCAATTACCTTTATTGTCGTCACTCGCCAAATTTAATAGACACCACTCGCCATGGCTAAACGATGTATCAATGCCAGTGAAACACACTAAGGGATGCCGCGGACGCGCTATAGCGCATAAAATACGCAAAAAATCGGCGATGGGACGAAAAAACAAATGGAGCTTACGCGTCCGGCAGGACGCGCAATTTTCGGCAAAAAATTGCAAAAAAGGCAAATTTTATTAAAAAATCGCGAAATAACGAATAATTTTCGGCAAATTCCGTCAACAAATTCGCGAAAAAAGGCTAAATTTGTTACAAAATCCCGAAAAAAAGCAGATTTTTCTCAAAAAATTGCGAAAAACGGCAATTTATCAAAAACTCGTGATAAAACGTTAACTTTTGTCAAAAGATCGCAAAAAACTGGCACATTTCGTCAAAAAATCTCAAAAGCACATTTCGTTAAAAAAAATCGCGAAATGATGAATAATTTCCGTCAAATTTCGTCAAAAGATTCGCGAAAAAAATGGCTGATTTTGTTACAAAATCCCAATAAAAAGGCAATTTCCTCAAAATATCGCGAAAAAACGACAAATTTCGTCCAAAAATTGCGATAAAGCGGCAATTTTCATAAAACAAATCGTGATAAAGCGGTAACTTTTGTCAAAAGATCAAGAAATCTAGACACATTTCGTCAAAAGATCGGGAAAAACTAGCATATTTCATCAAAGAATCGCAAAAAAGGCAAATTTCGTTAAAAAATCGCGAAATAAATAATTTCCGGCAAATTTCGTCAAAAGATTCGCAAAAATGGCTAATTTTGTTATAAAATCCCAGAAAAACGGCAGATTTCTTGAAAAAATCGCGAAAAAACTACAAACTTTGTCCAAAAATCGATAAAAACGGCAAATTTTGTCAAAAGATTCGCGAAAAAACGACAATTTTCATCAAAAAATCATGATAAAACGGTAATTTTCGTCAAAAGATCGCGGAAAGCGACAAATTTTGCCACATAAATCGTGAAAAACGGCAAATTTCGTCAAAAAAAAAAAAAAAAATCTCTTAAAAAAGAAATTTCGTCAATTCTCTTTAAAACGCAATTTTCGTCAAAAGGGCACACACACAAAAAAAAGTTAATGCCAGGATAGAATTTCTCTGTTCCAAAAGTTAAATTTCCTGATTCCATTTTTTTTTCTTTTGCTGCTTTAAAAACAGATTTTCCTGCTTCACAATCTGTTTTTGATTGTTCCAAATCTTTTTGAGTGAATGTAACTTCTGAAAACACCCCTTCATTAAACAAAAAGTACCCCTTTACTCAACAAAAGTATTTTTTTTTTTTTCAGGAAAAATGCCTTTTTTAATAAATCAGTTTTGCTCCTTTTTAAAAGAAATGCGAACAATAGTCATACTTGTTATCTTCTACAATCAAATAAGCATTATTTTATAATTCAATTTGTATCTTGCACATTTATTTATTTATTTATTTTTTTAAAGTAAAGAAAATTTCAAAGTAAAGAAAAAAAAAAATAAAAACAGTTAATATTGGCTTTAATTATTTGTACATTATTATTAAAACAATTATTGCATTTAATTTTTCTTTCGCGAATGAACAAGTTCAATTTTTGCATCTAAAAATATTACTTATTAGTGGGGACCTGCTTTTGTAAAAAAGGGACCCAGGATTTTTCAAGTCCAGCGGCATCACTGCACGCTGCATAATCGTCTAATGGTGAAATAATCTAAAATTCGATTAAATGATTATGATCCTGATGCAGCAATAAAACTTTGGTGGGAAGACTCTGTTAGGTCACGGAGACCTAATGTGAATGATAAACACTAGTGTCAAAAATAACTTTTAATTTCCTTGTTTCTTTTATACATTGTATTAAGTATGTCTAAATATCATCAAATACATGTCTGACTTTTATTTTGACTGCAGTAATTTGTTATATTTTTCTATTAGATGTAATGCCAGTTTTTGTTTAATCGAATGGCAAGTAAAAGATAATAAATTACAATGTTGATAGTTAAAAACCACAATTTTGTATGAAATGTTATGAATTTTTTACTGGCCAGTGATTAAAAAAAACTGTACTGGCCAGTGGCCACTGGATAAAAATGTTTATTTTGACCTATACCGCAAAAAGGCTTAAGGATTCTTGTTTATCCCCGGCAGTAAAATTTTCCTTATTTAATTCGAACATTTTCTCGATTTAATAAGGCACAAATTTCTGTATTTAAGAACCGGTGACAAAACATTACTAATTTCGTAAAAGGCTCCCGTCGCGAAGGGGCTAGTGGTCCAAAAGTGCTATCTTCTCCTCTCCGGTTGGATCTCTATAATGTCCAAATAATGTCACATTCAAACACAAATTACATGTAATCACAAGCAAAAGTAAACTTTTGTAACAGATTTGTTTCATAAAAATGTAATAAACAGTGGATAAAGGTGTGCACAATTTCATTTCACTTTTATTGAATATTTTTTTAATTATATAATAGAGGTTTTAGATCATATAAAAGTCAATTAAACATTAAGCATTTCTTAGTGATTTTTGAATCTTTGAGGTTTTCTCAATAGCGGACAATTTCTGGGTTCCCAAGGTGTCTGGTATTTAGAGGTTTTACTGTATTACTTTTTCCACAAAAATATTTTTTTCTTTCAATATATTGTAAAATAATTGTATAAGATATTTCATTACATTTTTTAATATTATTTTTGTGCTATAATTACTTATACATTTTCACATGAACCATTCCTCATCGATTGTAGTAGTAGATAATTTCTTAGTTATTGCAGTGTATTATCTATTTTAAAATATTCTGAAAAGTGATGTTAAAATATCAATTTTTTTTTAACTTTTAAAATAGAAATTCACCTGTAAACAATAATATTTTCTTTCCTTTTTTTTTCCCCCCAATAGTTAAACTTGTACAGCACCATACAGTGCTCAGCAAAAGTTTAGACACTGGTGTTATTTAACTTTTAAATAAAAAATACGAACACTTGAGTTTTACAAATGGCTATACTTATTTTTAAATATATTTTAAAGATTTTAAGATGAAAATAATGATTATAATATAAGATATTTAACTGAAAAAAATAAAATTTGCATATTGCAAAAGTTTAGACACTTTGATTTTTTGCCAATTGTTTACAGTAAAATGTATACTTCAAAGTTATGATGTTACATGCCTGAAGTATTTAAGTATATCTCAATAAAGCATCAGTTAGCAACGAGCTAGAAATATTCAGTTAGATGAGATAACAGAAGTAGGGAAGCTGAAATGGAAGACTTGCTAAAATTTCAGCTGCATTGAATCGTTCAAATAGGTCTGTCTATGAAGTATAGTCTAAGAGAGACTCCTTCAAAACAAAACATAAACCTGGAAGTCCTTGTGTGATCAGAAAATGAGATGACAAAAGGATCCATAAACTGCCATTTACACAAATAATGATTACTATTCACCTTAAAAGTCAGTACTTTCTGTGTTGACAGATATAATTCGTAGATGAATTAAAGAGAAAAATCAATTTACATGAAAATTATAAAACAACCAGCAACCAGCTTTGAAATCTCATTTCAAATTGGCGAGAATGCAATGGACTTGCAAACATACGTCATATGGACCCAAATGTTACACTTATATTCAGCAACAAAATAAAAGTGGAATATGGATGGTCCAAACAGGTGGACATACTATTGGCACGACTTACGTAAAGAGCCTGGGACTTTCTTAAATCGACAATAAGGAGCTGACTTTTTTTAATGATTTGGTCTTCACTTTGCTTTAATGTTCGAGTATCTCTAGATATATTTAATGGTTGCCAAGCAACACAAGACTACATACATACTTTGGAGAACAATTTTTAGTCATTTGGTGAACTTATAGCTGGTCCAAAGTATGGATTTTAACAAGATAATGCATCGATTCATATTGCATACTAAACAAAAACTTCATTCAACTCTGAAAATACTATTGATCTCCACTGGCTGGCATGTAACCCTAATTTGGACCCAATCGAAAACCTTTGTGACATCATATTGCGTAAGGTTTATGCAAATTTTTGCTATTCTTTTTCTGTTAATGAGCTTCGAGCTGCTGTATAACGTGTTTGGTACAGAATAGACCCCTAAGTGATGCAGCATTTAGTTTCTTTGATAGAAAGTCACATTCTTGCACTAATTGCAGATAATGTGCATGCTGCTTGATTTTAATTTGTAGTTACTTTTCTGTAAATATATACAGATTGTCTATACTTTTGCCACAATGTTAATTTTATTTTTTTGTCATATTTTGTAAAAGGTAAAATTTGTTGTTTGTGAATAAAAGGATAAGTAACAAGTAACAAGTAATGTATGACAGATTAATTACAAGAATTCGTTACATACTTCTGAATATAGAAGCGTAATCGATCATTGTCTAAACTTTTGCTGAGCATTGTATTACCATTAACAACATTTCTGTTTTTCAAGTGCTAGAAAATTATATAAACAAAGTATACTTATAAGGTTATAAGGTCCTTTTGAAACCTTTTTGCTACTTTGAATAACATTCATAATCTTTATTTTAATTTTTTAACAAATTTTTTTTAATTAATGTGTAAAATATGAATTGTTGCAGTTTAAAGTTTTTATTTGTATTACTTCTTAGTTTCTGCCATGCCGGTTTTAACCGGTTATAACTACTGGTTTTAGCCACCCCCGCAGAAACTTGCCAGCCCTGCAACCAAAAGAGTTAAGAGATTTATGATTGTAGTATATTCATGCTCAAAATGTTACAGATCAGAATGAATGTAAAATAAATTCATGCTGGTTTCACTGATACATTACATGCACATTTTGATATAATTAGTATATGCACTATTGTTGAAGTGCTACATCTTTCTGGCATAAATATTATAAAAATATCAAATCAAATATCTCCAATAAATACAATCAAAATTACAGCAAAATTCTTGATGAATTCAACAATTTTGGTCATTTAATTTTATATGGCTATAATTGTGTAATAAGAGGATACCTGTCATCAAGAGCAGTTGTGTACAGAGAATCTCCTGCACTTGTTTCACATTTTTTTGGGGATTCTTCAGAAATGACGTTCTTTGATATAGAATTCTCATTCTTAACGGAAGAAAAAGAGTTTTCACTGTCTTGCTTAATACTTTTGCTCCCTTTTCTTGTTGTAATATTTGACTTGAGATTTGTAACTTTAGGCTGATTTGTTATATCGCCGAGAATTCTCTTTTTATTACCAACATCTGGCAAGTGATCCGCAGATCTTTTGGGCCCATCTTTAACAAGAACTGCTTTGTCAGATTCCTGAAAAAGCAAATAATTAAGTAAAAAGTGATCATTACAATAATGAGCATTTGTTTGCAACAATATAATGTAACATTTTCATCAATGTTTAAATAAGCAAAAACAAGAAGTGACAGACAGTTATTTCATATTTTAATTTCTAAAGTCTATGCAGAATTTTAAACATTGCAGAAAAAAAGTTGCAAAAGTGAGTATCAAACTAATTTTTACTTATGCATCATCCATAGTATAGAGTAAGTCTTGCAATCATTTTGAAAATCTAAAAAAATTTGACAGACTTACATGTAGTGAAAATTCTCAAAAACATTTTTAGGAAAAAAAAAAAAAAAAAAAAAAAAATTGTCGCCTGTTTGTGTGTTTAAAAGTTCTATCTCCCAAATAAATTGAGATAGAAATTTGAAACTTTGTATATATGTATTATACATGAATGGGATGAAGTCTATTTAATACCAGTAATCTCGATTACCCTGAACTATTTTTTTGGACTGTTGAAATATTTGTTCTGATGAAAGATAATTTTAGATTAAGGTTTGGACATAAAAAGCAATAAAATAACACAAGTTTTGCATAAAGAACAAAGTTGATCGGATTATTGGTTGTAGAGATATTTGTAATCTTGTTTTCCACATTCTTCGATTTTTCATGACCATGTATTTTATTCAAATTTCAATTCAAAGATATATTTTAATTGGAAATGAGATTCTGAATCAAACACAGTAAACTGTTAGTTAATGATTTTCTTTTCTTTTCTTTTTTTTTTTTGAGTTATAAGGATGTTTTTCTGATGCATTTTGGTACTACTTGAGTAGTTAGGCGTTTTATATAATTCCAGTAGCAGAAAGTTATAGTTGTGTCTGCAACAACAATGCAGCAGGATGAAAATTGTCTGTGGGAGGGCGTAGAGATGTAAATTTTCCGGAAAAATATAAGTGGCGAAAAAAACGGAAAAATTGATTTTTCATGACTGTTTCTCCCAAATAAATTATATTTTCTTAGAGAATATTAAATAATAAACATTTTTTCCCATTTATATATATTAAATGAAAATTATTTTCACTTTAAATTACAAAATAAAAAGAAAGTAGCAAAGCCTGCTTTTAAAAGTTTAGTTTTTTTTTTTCAACAGCCTAAGAATTTTTATTAAATGCTATTGTTTGTTATATCATATCTCTGTTGAAATGATTTTTCAGTTACATGTTTAACTACCAACTGACCTAATGTAAAAACCTGAGCCAATATGTCTGCAGTTTGGAATGAAATGAATTATGTATTCCATTTACATAAGTATAGTTTTTAAGTAAATGATACTAGTTTAAAGAAATTATTGCAGTTTTGTTATTATTATGAATATCAGTATTGAAAAAGTCCATTGTTTAAAAAATGTATATTTTTACATTATTACTTTTTTTTCTTAGAATTATAATTTTATTTCCTTTATAAAATTGTTTAGTTTTGGTATAGCTTTCCAATCTCAACTCAAAAAAGTTTTGATTTAGTTTTATAATCTAAATTCAAACAAAACTAAGTTTTACTTTGGCTTACTCAGGTCTGCAACTAAAAAATAGCATAGGATTTATTGTCTGTTCGATTTTTACTCACTAAAACCAGAAAAAAAAATATATTTTTTTTTTAAAGTTTAATTAAATGTAATTTTTCTTTTTACCCTGAAATCTGGTATTCTATTCTTGAGTAAGAAAAACCATATTCAATTATGTTTCCACATGGTAGTTTTATATTTCTAAGAGTGGAACTCAAAAGTTATGAAAACAGAACACGACAAATAGAAAATGCTCACTATTTGAGGAATTAACAAAAGCAGACACATATAGAGATAAACTTCTACTGTGCTTTAGAAAACTACAAAAATTCAAAGTTTAATCAAGAGGGAAAGTATAATTTGGAACATAGTTACAAATATGGATTTTTTTTCATTGCAGTTGTACTTTTCTAATGCAAACTGCCCATGTTTTTGTAACATTACTGTACATTATGGAGGTAAAATGGAGGTCAATTTTAGATTCAACACCTTGAAAAAACATTCAATTAATCAGCTATAACGAAATCTTGAAAAATGCAGCATAGTAGTGCCACCTATAGGACAATTTACACCAAAAACTAAACAGCAGTAATATATATCAGAAACTGTCTGAAGCTGTAGTTTCATTTTTAAAAAAATCATCCTTGAGGTAAAGCTATTGCGATAATCATGAATAATGCAGCATAGCAGCGTCATCTGTTGAGCAATTTACGCCAAAAAGTAATGAGCACGAAGTTATGTCAAAGATTAACTTAATCTGAAATTTTATAAAAATACATACCTTAGCTTGAGATAGAACTATTGTGGAAATTATCAGGGATGCCACTCAGAAAATAGCAAAAAAGAGGAAATTATGCATAAAGTAAAATCTACGACATTTTTCATAACATTTATGTGTGAATTTTGTAAACTATATTATTTATAATAAAATAAAAAAAAGAATTACAGCTCTTTTTTTTCTTTTTTTGTAAACTTTTAATTTATAAGAGTAAATAAAAATATTTTTTCTTTATTTCACACCATTTTACATCAATTAAGGTAATCCAGCAATAGATTCGATGATTATTCCAGGAATAAATAGCAAAAATTTGCAAAATTTTTTTTTTTTTTTTTTCCATTTGAGAAAATAGTTGTTTTATTTCATGATTGTTTGAAGAAAATTGCCGCTTTAGATCGCGATCGTTTAACGAAAATCGCCGCTTTACATCGCGATTGTTAGACGATAATCGCCGCTTTAAATCGCGATTGTTTGACGAAAATTGCCATTTTATTTCGCGATCGTATGACGAAAATAGCCGTTTTATTTCGTGGTCATTTGACGAAAATCGTTGTTTTACATAGCGATTGTTAGACGATAATCGCCGCTTTACATCGAGATTGTTAGACGAAAATTGCCGCTTTACATCGCGACTGTTAGACGAAAATCGCCGCTTTACATCGCGATTGTTAGACGAAAATCGCCGCTTTACATCGCGATTGTTAGACGAAAATCGCCGCTTTACATCGCGATTGTTTGACGAAAATTGCCATTTTATTTCGCGATCGTTTGACGAAAATAGCCGTTTTATATCGTGGTCGTTTGACGAAAATCGTTGTTTTACATCGCGGTCGTTTGACACAAATCGCCGTTTTATGTCGCGATCGTTTGACGCAAATCGCCATTTTACATCATGATCGTTTGACGAAAATCGCCATTTCACATTGCAATCGTTTCACGAAAATCACCGTTTCGTTTCGCGATGGTTTGATGAAAATTGCTGTTTTATATTGCGATCGTTTGATGAAAATAGCCGTTATATTTCGCGATCTTTTAACGAAAATCGCTGTTATATTTCGCGATCTTTTAACGAAAATCGCTGTTATATTTCGCGATCACTTGACGGAAAAAGCTGTTGTATTTCGCGATCGTTTGTCGAAAACTGCTGAGTAATTTCGCAATCGTTTGACGAAAATTCCTGTTTTGTTTCGCGATCGTTCGACGAAAATCGTTATTTTATTTTGCGATCGCTTAACGAAAATCGCGAATTCTTAAAAAATAAAAAAAGCGGAAATCCGCCATTTGGCGGAAGAGTGGCATCCCTGAATTATGAATAATGCAGCATAGCAGCGCCATCGGTTTGGCGATATACACTAATAAACTAAACATCTTGAGTTTATATCAAGGTGTAACTGAATCTATAGTTTTGTGAAATTATATGCATCAGTTCTTGAGATAGAGTGCCCATAAAATTTGTCACATACAGACTCACAGAGTGGCAGATATTTTCCAAAAACCATTAAAACGTGTTCAGGACTTTCTAAAACGTTTAAGTACACCAAAAACTGGAAGTCAAAATTTTCACGAATTCAATATTTATTTCTTGAAAAGATAGATTAAAGTAATAAAAGTAGTAAAAAACTTCAAAATTTTATGTTGAATTTTTAATTTTATCATTTTCATTAATCTATATATTATTGCAATAATTTTACACATGAATTAATTTTTAAAAAGAGAAGTTGCATTTAATTACATACCTAGATTTTTTTCATGTAATCAAGTTTTTGCGAAATAGTGAACTTTTTGTAATTACTTGTACAAAATATATTCAGAATTTTTGAATAAGAAATTATTATTATATTTAGGTTCCTATTTAGAAATTTTTAATAAGGTTATTTACATACATATATGCAACTTAATAAGATTCAGCTGCTGTATGGCATGAGATTTTTTCTTCAATCACTGCACTTGCAAAAGATTCAATTTGTTGATTAAACATTTTCTGAAATGTCTATTTTCAAGAGAAATTTTGCAAAGGGTCTTGTGTTTCAAAACAAGAAAAAAATGTGAGGGATCCTTTCAAGTCATCTCAAACAGATTTCTGCTCAGAGATCAGATTACCCACATTAAAATTTTCATGTGAGACACTCAAGACAAAAATAAATAAAATAAAATGAAAATGTAGCTATTACAAAATTTTCACTATATTATTTCATAAATGAAATTTCAATTTTTCCAGTTCGGCCTTCGGAAAAAAACCGGTTTTTTTCCGACCATTCCCATCTCTAGGAGGGCGTATTATATTTATCTTATGTACATTATAAATACAGTTCTTACTGATTAATGTTATAAAAAGACAACTATATTCCAACTATATATAACCTGAATAAGTAAATAAAATTAATTTTTTTGAAGAATTAGATTAATAATGAATACATAAAGTGGTTCTTTAAGTTTGAAGTTAAAGTTAAATCTATTTAATATTAAACTGAAATATAGTGTACATCTATTGAAAACAATGTATAGTTTTTTACCTTGCCTAAATATTCAAATCTACAGAGGAAATGTGACATTACAGGAAAAAAAATATATATATTGTCACCCACGTAAAATAGTGATAAAATGAAGAAAACAATTACAATGAACAGTAAATGCTATACTGCTTCCTTAAATTCTCAAAATATTTGTTTACTTGTTAAATCATAATAAAATGTTAAAATAAAATAGGTTATAATAAAATGTTCAAAAAAAATTTTTTTTTTTTTTTTCAAAAACAGGGGGACGAAAATCACTTGAAATATCAAAATATATTAAAAAAGGCTGCATTGAAAATTTAAAGTCACCATTTTTTTTACCATAAAGTACACATATGTTATAATTTTATAGCAGTGATACCTTGAAATACCAAGTAAATATGAAAAAGAAAATTTTGAATGATAAATTTTATAAATACACTGGATGTGTATCTAAAATTTTGATGCAGAAAAATCTGTTTCTGGAACTAAAAAAAAAAAAAAAAAAGGGACAGGAAAACCAGTTTTTTGGAGAAAGAAAGAAAATTTTGTAGCAGTGAAAACAAGAACTTTTTTTTTTTGTACCCCTTTAACAAAATTTCACTTTTTTTCATGATTGTTCGATGAAATAGGCAGCTTCTCCACGATATTTTAACGAAATTTACCATTTTTTTGCGATCTTTTGTCAAAATCTGCCCTTTTTTCTGCGATATTTTGATGAAAACTATCATTTGTTAAAATCTGCTGTTTTTTGCAATTTTTTGATGAAATTATCTTTTTTAAGATCTTTTGATGAAGTTTACCTTTTTTTTTTGATTTTTTAAAAGTTGTTTTTTTAATGACCAAATTGATGAAATCCCTTGTTTTTTGCTTGTTTTTTCAAGATTCTTTGACGAAAAATTCCATTTTATATGAGATTTGACAAAATCTGCCTTTTTTGTGATCTTTTGTTGAAATCTGCCTTTTGATTTTTTGATGAAATCATTTTTTGGTGATATTTTGATGAAACTTGCCTTTTTTGCAATTTTTTAGACTAAATTTATTGTTTTTTTATTACTTATTCATGAAATCTTGTTTTTTCATGATCTTTTGATAAAATCTTGTTTTGCGATCTTTTGATAAAATATTCTGTTTTTTCACTTTAACACTATTTTTTTGACGAAATTAGCCTTTTTCACTATTTTTTTTAAAGATATTTACCATTGTTTTGTGGTTTTTTTGACGAAATCTGCCATTTTTTCACGATAGCTAGCTGGAATCTGCAGTTTTTTGCAATCTTTTGATGAAATCTGTTGCTTATTCCTGCAATCTTTGGATGAAATTCGCCTTTTTTTACATCTTGTACACTTTTTTTTTCCTTCCTAAAAAATTAAATATTTTTTTAATTTTCCAAGTTGGCAAATTTATCAGCAAGGACTAAAATCTGTGACGCACGTTCGCGCATTTTCTGTTACCTGGTATATAATTTATCGTAATTGGTTCATCAACAATTAATAGAGCATTACTATGGATATATTTAAATGTATGCTTAAATTTTGTTTTGGAATTGCAATGCATTTTATAAAGAGTTTACACATGTTTTATTTTCATATATTATGCATATCCATGATGGATAAGTATTACAGTGGCTCCCAACCACTAGTTTACTTACCCATCATACATAATATAGGATAAGTCTTGCAATCCTTTTGAAAATCCAAAAGAAAAATTGACAGATTTACACATTTCAAATACTGGAGATTCCAAAATGCATATTTTTATTTAAAAAAAATAATAATAAATAAATAAATAAATTGCCATCCGTCCGTCTATGTGTGTCTGTAAACTTTCTATCTCCTGAACAAACCGAGATAGACTTTAAACTTTGTATGTATAGTCGACTCCCTCAAATCCGCAAAGCTGGGGACCAGGGATTGTGCAGATTTTAGAATTTTGCAGATTTCTGGTCATTGATTTGTTTACATTTTTGAAATATTAATTTGATTGGTAGTTAAGCACTTTAATGAATGCATATAATAAATTGAAACATTAAAATAATTAGCCCTTCCCTTTCTATTGTAACCTTTAAAAAAAAAATCAAATTCAGTTTTTTTTTTTTTTAGAATTACCCATTGATTTAAATGTAGATGCATTATGTTATTATTATTTTTTGTACTAAATTCAACTGTAATTACCAATACTGGATAAAATTTTGTTTTAGTATTGGTAAGAAGTTGCTAAGTTTTAATTTTGTTTTATAGATTAAAAGCATTTTCTATTAATTTCTAAGTATAGCAATAATTAGAAAAGCTTTAAGCCAGTTTTACAGTTGCTTCAATATTTATAATCTTAGAGATTAATTTCTGTACTCTTTAAATAAAAATAAGTATTTGTGCTTTTCCAAAAAATAGTATCAAGGATGATTATGGTCTGAATTTTCTGATAAATTAAGCTAATAATTTCTGAAAATCAAAAACAAATCGGTCATAAATCCGAAAATTCAGACATAAAATACATCTCAAATTTTGAGAAATTGTCACCAAAAAAAATCAATTTAGTCAATCGTTCCAAGAAAAATTGCCAATTTTTTAAAGGGATCATGGAAAAAAATTTAATTTCAACAAAGAATCACCAAAGAAAACATGGAAAAATTAAATTTTGTCAACCAATCGCGAAAAACGACAAATTTCTTCAAAAGATTGAGAAAAAACACTGGCAATTTCGTCAACCGATTGCAAAAAACACACTGCAAAGCTTGTCAAAAGATCGATAAAACGGCAATTTAAAGATGAAATGTTGATTTGAGAGACAAATAATTTTATGAAGAGTCCTGTTTGAAGTTAAAGAATTTTGTGAAGGGTCTTGTTTTAAGATAATTTATGAAGGGTCCTTTAAAGGACCTAAAATTTTCCTAAACATATCCCTGATTTAAAGTAAAAAAAAAATAGGTATAATTTTTTATTTTGTTCTTAAATTTCTAAGTAAGACCTAATCCCACCTATGTTTTAAAGATTTAAAATATTTAAGTTTAATATTAATTAGCAAATGAAATTAAAATATTAAATAGTACACTGTTAAATTTAATTGTTTATACCATTACTATCCTTATTAGCGTGCAGATTTTATTACACATTAAAGACATATACCGTATTTTCAGGTGTATAGCCCGCACCCCTAAATTGAACAGTGCAGTAAAAAAAGTTCATGTATAACCCGCAGAGATGCATCGGTGTATAGTCTGCGGGCTATACACTATTTACGAATGTAGATTTCGACCAGGGTTCGAAATTAGAAGCCATCAGTCATAATTTTTAACACAAATTTACCAAATTTTTTCATGATGCATAATATCTACAGTAATTAATTGGGCTAAAAAAATAAGATTATCAGTACCGTAATTTTCGGAAGAAACGCCGTGGTGTTTAAGGATTTTAAGATAAAATTTCAAGCGATGCAGTGTTTATGCTCATTTTTTTTTTAAACAAGCGTGATATTAAAAAAAATTTCAAAAAACAAATCGGTGATAAATTAAAAATTTCGGACATAAGATATCATTGGTTCCCAAAAAAATCGAATCCTCAGAATCGATCTGAAATGAAACAACTCTGGAAAAGTTAGATTCCTAGAACTCGTTCCGAAATGAAACGACTCTTAAGAAACTATTCCTCAGAATCGTTTCAAAAAAGACAGACTGCTCCGAGTCGTTCCGAAATTACATAAATCACACACTTTTTTTATTCTTTGCAACAAGGTAAGGTACCAACTCTGAAAAGGAACGATTCCTCAGACTATCTGAAATGAAACTACTCCAGAAAAGTTCGATTCCTTGAACTCCTTCCGAAATGAAACTACTCTCTAAAGGAACGATTCCTCGGAATAGTTTCGAAAAAGAACGACTACTCTAAATCGTTCTGAAATGATATAAATCATGCACTTTTTTTTTTAATTCTTTGCAACAGGGTCGGTAGATTATTTTTTTGAAAAATAAACTAAAAATGATCTTAAATTCAGATTTGTCAAGATTGGAAGGGTTCCGGATTTTGGATTTTGTACTCTACAAACACAATGGTTATTATTATACATCTTTTAGTGCAATACTTGGCGATAGTTGCGACTGCGACAGTTCTTCCAAATCCAGAAATAACTAAGCAGTAAAAAAAGCCTTTACAAACATGGGAGAACTCTCTAAATTTCGCGGCGTAGCGAAAAAAATTTACAAATTTTGAAGTTTTTTTCAAATTTTTTAAGGTTTAAAAATTGTAGAAAAAATATCACGATTTCCAATAAAAAAAAAAAACAATAACCTGCAGCGGCTTTTTGGAAGGTTTTTTTCCTTGTATAAGCAGCAGACTACACCCGAAAATACAGTAGGTTTTTTCCATTTTCCCCCTGGTTTTTTCCACTGTCCTGGCAAAAATGCCAACCCTGCTTTTTTGCAACCCTGGTCTACTGTACTTACGTAAGAGTGGGACGAAGTCTATTTAATATGAGTAACCTTGATTATCCAGAACTATTTTTTTCTGACTCTCACAAAATTTGTTCTGATGAAAGATAAATAAAAGTTTTCGAAATTTTTTATTTTAAGTGGACGTAAAAAGCAATAAAATAACACAAATTTTGCATAAAGAAGTCAATCGGATTATTAGTTGCTGAGATATTTGTAATCCTGTTTTCCACATTCGATTTTTCATAAGCCTGTATTTCATTCAAATTTCAATTCAAAGATATATTTTAATTGGAAATGAGATGCTCAATCTGAGGCAGTAAACTGTTAATATGATTATTTTTGGAGTTATAAGGATGTTTCTTTTACGCAATTCGGTACTAATTGAGTAGTTTGGCATTATATAACTTGTTGAAACAGGTTCATCAGCAATTCATTAATAGAACATTACTATGTATATTAAAAAACTCTAAATGTACGTTTAAATTTTGTTTTGGAATTGCAATGCATTTTTCAAGTAGTTTACGTATGTTTTATTTTCATATATTATGCATATATAAGATGGGCAAGTATTACGGCGACCACCTAATGACTAATTTTTAAAAAGGATTAAGAAATTTTTTCACAGATACTACTTTTTGAAATATACTTTGCCTGCCCCCCCCCCCCCCCCCCACACACACACACTTTAATCACAAGTGCATATGCAGATTTTTAAACATTTAAGAAAACAGCAAAAATCCTAAACAGTTTCTGAAAATTTATTTTTTAAACTGGAGACTTAACAGGGCTCCCAATACATTTTAGTCCTCAAAAGGGTCATTTAGAATATCCCCTCGAATCCACATTCAATTCACATCGATTCCATCATTGTATTTCTGACCTGTTTAGAATGTGCAGATCCGGTTTCAACCTAGGGCATTTTTCACCCCTGCTATCTCCTAGGGCACTAATCCAGCATGTACCCATGATTCCTTTCGGGTGTACAAAGCAAGTGTCCGTTCAAATTTCTCCGCCCATTTCTCGCGCGCTAATCTGTTTAGGAGAACTGGCAAATTTTTTCCAATGGGCTTTGTTGAAAGATAAACCTTGTATAGTATGTTGATTAAAACCAAATTTTTTAATTGTTAGGTTTTAAATTGTGCATTTTTTTGCTATTTTCTCTCTTGTGGAGTTTCTTAATGATCTTTTTTGAATTAGTTAATAAAGAACAGTTATAAACATGTAAAGATCAGTTGCTTTGTATTTTTATACAATTGATAATTAGATAATTAAACTAAATTATACTTACAATTAAATAAACAAAATTAAATTAAAATTAACATGAATAAAATGTAATATTTTTATTGCATAAAATTTTATCTCAAATAAATTTTCAATAATTAAGATACTTTTAAAAGTTACTCAAGCTTTTAAAAAATAATTACATGAACATTTATTAAAATACAATGTATCCTAAACTTACACTAAATACAATTTTATATTACTGTTGAAAAATATTAGTAAATTTTACTAATTTCATACTTAAATTATCATTTTTTTAAAATCTTATCTTCATATATAAAAATTGCAATTAATTTACTATTCTTTTTACTAATTACCCATTCATTTGTAATTATAAAGTAGTGGAAGGTTAGCATAATTATTTTTCCCTTTCCCTATATTATTATTAGTATTTAAATATATAATTGATAAGGATTTTAAATATACATAATTAATTAATATTAATATTTAAATATACATAGATAATATTCATATTTAAATGTGAATGATCCATATTAAGTAATATTTAAATATCTATAATTAATATTAATTAATATTTTTTTAAATGTACATAATTTAAATTAATTAATATATTAAATAAATATGTATAATTTATATTAAACTAATTTATATTGTACAGTACATCCATCATACTACAATCAAAATTTTTTGTCGCTCTGTAAATGAATGATAACCATTATGCATATCATATTCTCCAGTAAGCATCTTGTAATAAATCCAGGGTTGTTATGATTTTGCCCAGCCCAAAAAACCCGGGTGGGTTTTTTCTGAAAAAACCCACTTGAAAAAACCCAAGTGGGTTTTTTCAAAATTTCAACTTTAAATTACTATAATGTATTTATATTACATATATAATGTATTGTAATATATTTCCTAATATCAGTACACAACTCATAAAATTTATAACCATCACCCCCCACCCCAAAGAAAAGAAATGTCCTAATTATATCATCACAATTTTTAAAAGAAATAATTGTTAGTTAATCTCTGTAGCATGTGTAAGAAACACAAACAATTTTTTTCCCATTAAAAAAATACTTTGATGTGTAATGTGTTCTATGTTATACAATAGAAACTCATAACAAAATACCATATATGCTTAGTATCCTAATTGAATTATGTAGACATGTAGAATTACTTGGCTTATTCTATTATTTAGTAATAACAAAAAAATAATTTATAAATCATTACTAATAATCAATTTATCTAAAAGCAAAGCATAATTTTGATTACTGTCATTGATTTATATATATTTGTAATCAATTAGCTACTTTAAATTTAGTAATAAGTACATTTTTTTTTTTTTTTTTTCAAGCATTCTGAACCACCTCCCATAACCCCCAAAAAACCCTGAAAAAACCCGAAAAACCCTGATAAAACCCAAAAAACCCCCAAAAACCCTGATAAAACCCCAAAAACCCTGAAAAAACCCAGTGGGTTGGGTTTTTCTGAAAAAACCCGGGTATTTAACAACCCTGAATAAATCTCAATAATATATATCTATGTCATTATGTTTGAAATAGTGTAGCATTATAAAATATGCTTCAAATCATTTTTTTTTTTTCACATAGCCATTAATTGAATTTTTATAGTAGTGATTGTGTAAATTAATGATACATGTTTTGACATCAGTATTCAGCGCTTTTTTTTTTTTTTTTTTTTAAATCGAAGTCTGATGATTTGAAAGACCAAAAAATTTTGTGTCATCAGAACCTGATGATAAAAGTACATTACATAAAAGTGTTAGTAACATTTAAAAAAGTTTTTCGTTAAAATATTACTTTTAAATACAATAAAAATCATGTTTCTAACACTTTTTGAAACTTTTGGAATTTTAAAGTTTTTATTATATTTAACTGAATACTGGTGTTTTATGAATATATTATTGCTAAAATATTTCTTCTTACATAGAAATAAGTATTAATTCTAAATACTCTTTCAAGACAATGTTTCGCGATTTTCATGTCCATGAAAATTCCTTTAAAAAAAATTTATAAATTTGTAATATTATACCTATTAGAGGACTTGAATAAAAACTGAGCTCAGACAGAGACCATCTCATTTTTATTATACACCGTACTATGCAGAAACCATGATTAGTGCATTTTTTAAATGGATATAAATTTCATTTTTGAAATAGTGTAACATCATTTAAATTTACCACAAAAGGTTTTTCTCCCATTGTCGCAATAATTCTGCACACTTCATTTTCGCTAAGAAACATGCTTTAGTTAATTTCAATAACATAAATGGAAATTTGAGTTTACATTAATTGCAGCACAGACTGACAAATTGATTTTATAAACACTCTTTTCAAATGTATTAGAAAGTATTAAATTACCGTATTTTCGGGCGTATGAGCCGCGGCGCATACGAGTTTAAAAGTATAAAATATTGTAGGTGCGGCTCTTACGCCGGGGCGGCGGGTACGATGATTTTTTTTTTTTTTTTTTTTGTCAAATGATTTTGACACTTTTTTTTCGTTTAATCAACAATTATATGCTCTCAAATTGGTATCAAAACATTTGAAAACGTCTCTCAACCGCAGGTGTCCGTGATGCGTTAGTTGTTTATTTTTAAACAATCAACATTATTCAAAAATAATGTTGGTCTCACCGGTTCTCATGTTAAAAATTATTATATTTTCCCCTCATCTATTAATGATTTTACCTGTAGGATATTGGAATGTACAGCTGTCACATTTTTTTCTTCTAATGATCCTCCTTCCAGTTAGAAAATAAAACTGCCCAAAGAGAGCTCAAATCCCGGTATAGAACTCTTTTGAAATAGACTTCCTATACATAGTAAAAACTTTAGAGAGCAAGATTTTTCTTTATTTTTTTCAATAACTCACTCTTTTTCTATCCGGCAAAAATAATCCAAACTTTGAAACCGGTCGAATCAGCAAGTTTTTTTTCCCCCAAATGAGTTAATTCAGGTGATAAACAACAAAAACGGGCCTGGCGAATAATAAAAAAATAATAAAAGGCCGACTTCCGTGATAAACATTTAAAAGAAGCCAATAGAATATAAACAATTTTCAATGCATATGACTTTGCAAGAATAAGTTTAAATGTGCTACACGAGTCGATGTTAACTTGGCAACTTTAAGGGCTATTTCACCCACGTGCAAACATCGGCTAACTAATGTTAATCTCAAAGAAAAAAAAAGTGTCATTCTCATTCCATTATTTTTAAATGATATTTTTTGCTTTGGATAACGGAAGTCAATCTCCACAAAGAGTCTTTACTTTTTCGATTTTGTTTACAGGTTTTTTTATTAGTATACTTTCACTTTCGAAACTGGTTCTAAAAGTCAAAGTATACCACTAAAAACATCTGTAAACGAAATCGAAAAGGTGTCTTCTTAGGGATCAACATCTCAGATATAAAATACAAAGAAATCATTTAAACATATTGAAATGCAAACGCATTTGAAAAAAAAAAAAAAAAAAAAATCCATAGGATTAACATTAGCGAGTAGATGTTTTTACTTGAGTGAAGCAGTCCGATCTATAGGGGGGGGGGGGGGGGGATCAGCTCGGTCCGGCCCATATAAAATAATAATAATAATTAATAAATAAAAATAACAATCCGGCACCCGGAAAATTTAAAATATCCGCATCATCCAAGTGAATTTTTTCAATAGATTAATTTTTACTATGATATGGTTAAAAATTGTTTCGTACGAAAAGTTCTGAACAAAACTACTTATTTTATCCTTTTTTTTCCTTTTACTATGTTTATTTTTAAAGAAGTGCCTAATAAAAGCACTCAAGTAAGTATTTATAACTATAAAGCAAACGTGCAATTTTGTTATCTCTTGTTTCTGCTAATAAAAAAAAAAAAAAGAGAGAGAGACACTGGTTATTTAAAGTCACCTTTTCTCCTCATCCTCTTCATGACTCAATGTGCGGACATGTTGCCCTTTGACCTTGATGCGTAAGTCGGCTAATATCGCATTGCTTCTGTTTTGTTTCTTTGAATACAGTAGAAAAAAAAAGAACGAAAATAGTTTTTTTTTACGCTAAGTGGATTTGTGGATTTTTTTTTTCTTTTCTTAATTTATATCTACATAATATAATCATCGAAATAACTTAAGATGAATATAAAGTCTAAATTTGAGCAAGAAATATTTAAACTTACAAAATTTTTGTAAATGAACAAGGATAGATGCGTATGTACCAAATAAAAAATAAACTAATCTACCACAAAAGGAATCATTAAATCAATTATCAATAGTTAAAATATTAAATAAAGATATGCAGGTATATATTTATATAAAGGAATTTGTAGTGCTGTAAGCTATTTAAGAATCGATTTTTTGCCGCAGGCATGATAAACAATTGTGGATTGTATTCGCTGTGGATAATGATTTGTAGTATTATACAATGGTTATATATATATTTATTAATCAATTGTGGTTTAACATGTGTAATTTAATTTTAGCATATGTGCTGTGTTTCAATGTAATTCGTATTTTATTATTTACTTCACCAATTTACTTGATCGTCATTTCTTTACACTGAGGAAAAAGTTGCTTTTTTTTTTGGGGGGGGGGGGGGGGGGCATGATATTGTTTTAAAATTATTTTTTAACAGATCTCGAAAATACGGTATCGCCGTGATCCCGCTGATTCTAAAATGTTGAGGTTCAACTGTATCATATTTTCGTTAAGAGGCTGCTTCAGTCAAGCGACCCGCTCGTTAATGCTAATCCTATGGGAAACATTTATAAAGATATTTCGTTTGAATTTAAATATTTTTAAATGATTTTTGCATTGATTAACTCTGATAGATTTGTAGAAAGAACATTTTTCGCTTTTTGCTTACAGGTATTTTTCAATGAGGGCACTTTCATTTTGGGAGTCGGTTTCGAAAGTGAAAACAATCTTCAAAATCGAAAAAGTATAAAACGATCTGCATATAGATGGACTTGAACTATCCAATGCCCAAAAATCATTTAAAAATATTGAAATGCAAACACGATATCTTTATAAATTTCATCCATAGGATTAGCATTAAGGAGGTCTTTGTGTGTGACTGAAATAATATCTTAACTTAAAAAAAAAAAAAAAAAAAAAAAAAAAAAAAAAAAATCCTACACTAAAATTAATTTGAAAAAGTCTTTGATCGAAAATCTGACGGATTTTTGCTGGAAAGAACTAGAACTTTGTGGTGTTAATAGTGTTATTTATGACGGCCGATTATCTGCAGGAGGGATATAGGCCCTAGGATAAGTGCCCTCCGTGGGGGGTCTTTCTAAGGGAACCTAAACCGCATTTACACAAGGATGACCAAGATTCGAAGAAAAGTTTAGAACTTTGTGGAAAGAACTAGAAGTCTGTGGAAAGAGCACTTAGAATTGAACGCTACTAGGAAAAGATGCTAGGGAGGAAGCTAGCATCCTGCTGCGCTCCTCTCATTGGCGCAAGTAATTGCGCCTATTTCCGATTGGATTTTAATTGCGTACTACAAACACGTTTTTTTTTTCTTTTTAGCTGAGAATTATTTTACGGTACTGTTCTGCTCTTTTTGTCTGACGCTCTTATTTAAGCAATTTATTTTTTTTTTTTCAAGTGAAAATGGCTCCCAAAAAGTTAAAAAGTTACACCGCCGCTTTCAAGCTTGCTGTGGTTGATAAGGCAGAGCTAATAGGTAATCGTGCTGCAGGACGAGAATATGGAGTTGATGAGCGTTGCGTAAGGAGATGGAGAGCTGAAAAATCTATTTTGAAGGAAATGCCAAAATCTAAGAGGGCACGAAGAAGTGGCGTTGTTGTTTGGCCAAATCTGGAGAGAAATTTAGCCAAGTGGGTAAAGGAGCAAAGAGAAAAAGGAATGCCCGTTTCAACTGTTCAGATACGGTTTCAAGCGAGGATTATGGCATCGAACATGGGATTTACAAATTTTAAAGGTAGTCCCAACTGGTGCTTTAGGTTCATGTCGAGAAATAATTTGTCTGTAAGAACCAGGACAACTGTGAGACAAGAACTGCCTGCAGATTGGGAAAAGACAAAAGCATCTTTTTTAAAGTATGTCGCTGAAAATATCAAGGAAAACAACTTTTCAACAGCACAGATTATTAATATGGATGAAGTTCCATTAACTTTTGATTGCCCCCCCCCAGTAGAACTGTTAACACCATTGGGGAAAAAACAATCGGCATCGTAACAACTGGTAATGAGCGAACCTCATTTACCTGTGTTTTAGCTTGCGCTGCGAATGGAGACAAATTAAAACCACTAATTATTTTCAAGCGCAAAACTATGCCTAAGGCAAATTTTCCTTCCGACTTCGTAATACGGTGTAACGAAAAGGGATGGATGTCGGAGGAAATCATGTATGAGTGGCTGGCGGAAGTGTGGAGGAAAAGAAAAAATTCTTTTTTTCAGCCTAGTGGGCTTCTTATTATGGACTCAATGAGTGCCCACAAAGGTGATTCCGTAAAAACTGCTTTGAAAAAAGTCTCAGCCGAGCCAGCAATAATCCCTGGCGGATTAACTAAAGTTTTACAGCCTCTTGACTTGGCTGTGAATAAATCTTTCAAGTCCAAAGTAAGAAAACTGTGGGAAAAATGGATGATGGAAGGGCTACATTCATTTACAAATTCTGGAAAAATGCGCAAAGCCACTTACGAAGAAGTAGCGTCGTGGGTTTCATCGGCATGGAAAGACATTAGTGCTAAAACTATTATGTCGGGCTTCAAAGCAGCCAATATCATAGAAAATACAGTTAGTGATGATTCATCTGAATCTGATGATAGTGAAGATGAAAATTGTGACGTATTAACTGATAAACAATTTTTAGAACTATTTAATTCCGACAGTGAAAATTCCGATTTTGATGGATTTGAAGATTTTTAAACATGTTGATAAAATCTTGTATATATTTTTTTCTATATTTTCACTTCATTCCAATAATAATTTTTCATATTTTAAAGATATTTTGAAGTAGTGTTCTCTTATTATATGTAATCCAATATTTTTTTATAAAATTTTATAAATATTACAAAAAATTGAAATCTTAATATTAAAATTACATACCTGCTATTTATAACGGATCAGTGATAGGAAACGTTATTAAATTGAAAAACAAATACATAATAATAATAAATCAACAGTCAAGGGAAAAATGATTCTGCAATATTTACAGGTAAGATTATAATATTATAAATAAGTTTCTGATATTTATTATATTTTTCTCTGTTTGTTATTGATCCAGTGACAAAATGTTGCTTTTTTTGCAGTAATCTGAGGAGTTAACATAAACTAGTATGCATTTAAAAAATATTTTCTTATAGCAATACGCTTTATTACATCACATTTTTCAGTAATATTTTTACTACAGTTTTTAAGGCATTTGCATACATTAAATCTAAGTGTCTTTCGTCCAATGATTTTTTTCTTCAACAGCTTATTTTATTTATTTTATTTTTTTCGTCAGTGTCTCTATACGATATTTCTTTACATTTTAAATATATTTTTTAGGCACTTAAGTGAAAAAAAATTTTTTTTTTTTAACTGTTCAAGTGAAAATATTTTATATACTGTAACAGTCTCTAAAATCTGGAAACCTCAAATACAGATAGCATAAATGATCATCAAATGTTTTATATTTATATAGTTCAGTTATCCTATCTTATCGACAGATGGCTGCACCAAAAATGTATTTAACTTTTTAGTATAATCTAGATTATATTCTGCATTTTGCCGACAGATGGCCGTACCAATCATTTCTTCTAATTCATTTCCAAGTTTATTTATCTTGATATAGTAAAATAAGAAAACAAAGAAATATCAACAGAAAAATTCATAAACAGTTTATATAAAATATTAGGCCTGGAACAAAGGAATTTTATTACAGAGATTGAGCTAATATCATTGTAATTGGGGAAAAAGTAATGACCAGTAGGCCTAAATTAAAGCAACTAAATACTAACATATAAATAAAATCGTAATCGTGAAAATGCTCTGTGTATATTTAATTTTAATAAGATTAAATGCTTGGCTTTGCTGTTAAATAACTTAATGTGCCATTTATGATTTTTTTTTTATAAATATGTGATTTTTTTTCTTTTTTAATGATGATTTTCAATAATTTTTACTTACATTTTAAAGTTGTTTTTTGAAGATCACTAAAATTCGGAAATAACTAAAAGCCGCGTCTACGAACGATTTCGGAATTTAGAGATTTATACTGTATAAATATCAGCAGCTTGGGTGCGGCGCTTACGATGGTGCGGCGCTTACGTCGATGTACTTTTTTTTTTTTTAACAGATTGTCATTGGTGCGGCGCTTACGGTGGGTGCGGCGGGTATTCCCGAAAATACGGTACTTTCATTTTTCAGTAGGGTCCTGTAGGTAGACTGGCTTCTGGTGTCAATAAAAATTGTTTACTTCGCTTCAAATGTTACATTAAAAGTTTTGCAGTTGCTTTGAAAAGTTTTCAGCAATATCGAAAGCTTTTTAGATATCTTATTAGAGTTTCATCTTTGTTTTAATCGAAAGGAGAATTGGTTTAGAGATGAATTTATAAATTCACGTCACCACAAACCCATTCATATAGAATAATAAGTCATACTCAAATTAACCTTGCTTGAAAATATATTTTGACCTTTTGTCCGTAAAAAAAAAAAAAAAAAAAAAAAAAAAAAAAAAAAAACAGCTGCAAGAAAATGAGAGATAAATTAATAATTTAAAAAAAATACCAGCAAAAAATCGCATCAATTTTGAATTAATATATTTTTTATCATTAATGAATGAACTGCAACAATATTTATGAAAGTCCAATCTTGAGGCTGCAACACAAATCATGAGATTCTATAAAAAATATATTTAAAAATATATCCTTCTCTTTATTTATTTATTATTATTTTAAGATGAATAACATAATAAATGTGTATATTATTCTCTCCTTATAAATTAGCAAAAAATCACATCTAATGTAAAAAAAATATGTAACTATTAGCTATATAAAAGCTTGTAAAACTACTAATAAAAGATTACGATAATTTATGCTAATTTTATAAGAGAATGAAATAAAGCATAGTTCAATGAAAATAAAATACCACTATAATTTATATAGAATAGCGATATGTTATTAGTAGTAAGCAAAGCTCAAAAAATACAAGTTTGTATTTTAATCAATGAAAAGAAAAAAAAAGTCTTCGGGGAAAAAAAAAAAAAAAAAAACTATTACACAAAACTAAGACAAATTAATTATTACGGAAAACTAATACAAAATTAAATATTGCAAATAAAGTACAAGTTAACATTTTCAGACATAAAGTGCGTATGGTTGTAATACAAGTTGAAAAAGTATACATATCCACTCTTTTAATTATTTTAGCTATCCTTATATTTTAAAGTCAATTGCAAAAAATTTTCGAAGGTAGCATAAAAATATATAAACCTCATAGTATCGATAATCAATTTAAATGGGTTACATTTTAAAAACAGTGTTATATTTTTCATGACATAATTAGCGACATAATTTAAAATTAATTTTGCAATGATAAACTCAAGATTGTATAACTTTAAATTCGAAGAACTGTTTCATATATTTAGATATTAAAACAAATCGCCGCATGCCAAAACAGTTTCATAATAATGTATCGTACAGGTATTAAAACAAGTGGCCGCGTACCAATTCCTGCACATTATGTGTTGGTCATAGCGAAACTGCACCCTACGAGGCCAAAAATAAACAAGCAGACGATATTCTTTAACAGAGACCTGCGCACGAAAACTTGCGCGAAAGAATTTTAATGCTGCTTTATGCTTGGGTTTGTAAATGGGTACAAAATTAAAGCAGGAATGATAGCGGAGCAGCTCCACTTCGTGTGAATCCGGTTTCATCCCTCTGGACATTCTAAATGAGGCTAAAAAGGGAGAAGGGGGATTATTTTTATTAAGAAAGGGGACTTTGGGCGACCATTTTTATTTAAAAAAGGGGGGGGGGGATAGTCAGGGATCTTTTTTATTAAAAAACAGTAAAAAATTACTGTGAATGCAAAAACATTGCACCAGTTTTCCTAAATATACAATATATTTAATTACCCAGAAAAATCCTAAAATGCATAATGTTGAAAACTTTTGCAAAGTTAAACACTATATGCTAATCAAATGAAACAAGAAAATATGCATAAGACAATAGATATGTTAAAAGAAAATAATTTAATTACCCCACAAATTGAAAATTTTTGTATTACAATGCAAAAAAAAAAATTTCTCTGCATTTTTGGACAGTATTCTGCAAGAAATATCTATAAATTATACTTGCTTCTTGAAAATAAGACAATTCCGTCAGCAAAAACTGTACACAAGCTTTCAATTTCAACTCATTGGGAAGCAAGTCATAATAGTCAGCTACCGGAGTGGAGTACATGAGCAATTGTATCAGAAATCCCCGATCCTCGAATGAGTCAATTTCTATTCTCAAAAAACTCCAATGTACAAAGTATTACATCAGAGCAGTACACTATTCTACATTTTAATATGAGCGTGATACTTGCACAAAATTGCAAATATTATGCAAGTGTCTATTAGTGTGATATTTGCAGCCAACTTTTAGGTAGATATTTGGTAGATATTAAATTCCACAGTTCCTGAAACTCTGGAAGTATGAAATGCTGTTTGAAATAATATATCGTAAGGATTGAAATCTTAATATCGTTACTGCAGTCTTAAAGAAATATCGATATACAGTAGACTCCCTTAAATCTGCGTCCCTAAAATCTGCGAACGCCAGAAATCCGCGCATTTTTTCAGATATAAACAATGAAGTTAAAGATGGCGCTGAAGTCAGCGGCTAACGCAATACAAATAATTCTTTAAATATATATATATTTAAATTCTTTTTAACTTCTTCCTTCTTTTTAAAATGTCAATTAAAATGCAATGTGCTATTCAAATAAATGTCCTTCAATTTAAATTCTGCAGTGTTAAATAATGTTTCTTAGACGTACGATGATCGATATTTAATCGAATTAATCATTATCATATCGCAGTTGCAACGTAATATAACTTTCAACGGCCGTTTGGTAGAATTTGCAATTCGCATGGCAGGATAAATTTTGCTATATAAAATTATTATTTTAATAGTTCTATTACTATTTTCGTATCCCTGCTAGTTACGAAATGAATTTGGGATTTACATTCGGTTTACTAATTACGATGATCGATATTTAATCGAAACAATCATTATCGTATCGTAGTTGCAGCATAATTTTTGCTGTATAAAATAAATAATTTTTTAATTAATCAAGCTTTTTTTGTTTATTAATAAAGGCAAATATTTTTCTTTATAAAAAAGATTGATTTTTCCTCATTATTTATATTTAGTATTGCATCTTAATTATTTACTTTATTTTAACATTTTCCTAAAATTTTATTTTACTTATTATTATTTTTTTAATAATAACTTGTTTTTTAACTATTTATTTATTTAAATATTTTACTTAATTATTTTAACGTTTCAGTTTATCATTTGCATTGATTACAATGCTTCTTACCAATCAAAAATGTAAACAAATGAATGACCAGAAATCCGCAAATTTCTAAAATCCGCACAACCCCTGGTCCCAAGCTTTGCGGATTTGAGGGAGTCTACTGTATAATGATATTATGGTACATTGCCCAGCCCTAACAGGCACTCTTGTCTAATGAATTATATTGTTATTTGACTTAAATTTTCAGTTAAAATCAAGTTATGTATATTTTACTTTATGTTTTTATCAAATTCTAAAGAAAAAAAATTTCAAAATTCTCTTAATATAGCAAGCAAATATATGTGTGATGTGATAAAATAGAAGTTGCATAAAAATGCTTTACTTTAATTATTATCAAATGTTTGATATTAACTGTTTATTAAGATGTTTGTTAAACTACATGATATTGGAGTGGCCAAAACTGGTACAAATTGAAAGAAATTACTTAATGAGTTATTATTCATAATCTAAAATATTCCATAGAAAGAAGTTATACTCAACAGAAAGACAATAAAATTTACTAAGGAATTATGTTATGATTTAATATGCTTCATAGTCAAAAACTAAAATTTCTATTTCAACTTTTCTCTGTGGTCAAAACTGGAGCATCCACCCTATACTAGATGTAAAAAAAAGTCAAAAGATTTTCATTTAAAAATGATCTTTATCTATTTTCGTTACATCGAACCAAGCCACTTTAAACTTGTATAGTCCAAATTCAATCACCATGTACATATTAAAAATAGATTTTTAATAAATACTGATAAATAAAACTTACTTCGATTAGTTTTGACCTTGTGATCATCTGATGATTAGTAATACTGGTGTCCATATTTGAAAATTCTAAAATACAAAATTTCAGGTTTTAGAAAATTCAAGCTGTTTCAATGATTCTCGATAAATTTATAAGAATTTTCAGAAAGACATTTTAATAAAACTGAATCATACAATAAATTCTGCTAACTGGAATAAATGCATTATTGCACTAGAACTAATGCATCAGTTTGTCTAAAAGTTTATTTATAAAAAATTTAATGGCATTTTTTGTTTTGTTTGAATTAAACAATTAGATAGTTTCAGAAAGATGATGCACCCTGCCTACTTTTTGGTTTCAAAATAGCACCTTTCTTCCCCAAAAAATTTGCACTGTCCTAGCTGTCAGTCAAAAAGATTCTGATCTTACCTTAATGTCTTTTACTAAACAGTTTGCTTACACAGTAAAATATTATTACCTGTGTGTTGAAACATACCACATCGCATTTCTAGTTGACTCTTAAAAATAAGAACTGCGATTTGAGAAATTTGCATGTAGTTTTTCTTCTTTTTTCTATTTATTATTATTATTATTTCTTTTCCAAAGTAAAATAAATTTAAATATATATATATACATATGGGCAATTCCATGGTGTCGGACGTAAAAATCAGACACAAATTTATCACAACAATTTGGTTTTTGGTACATAAATTTCTACTAAATAATAAGATTTCTGTACAAGGTACTTACTATATCACACTTTATCAAAAAGCATACAAACAAACATTTCTGAGTATTTAAAATTCTGGGAAAAAATATTTAAATAACCAGTGTCGGACGTAAATCACACAAACTGGAAAACTGTGACATGTCAAATTAATTCTCAAAATTCTGTGAATTGGCTGATTTTATAATTTTTAAACCAACTATATTTAAAAGTACACATATGAAAATTATATGTTTGACCTTTTTCAAATTATTTAGTTTAATATTTAAGTATGTTTTAAAAATTTTTATTGTGGTGTCGGACGTAAATTTTCGGAGTCGGACGTAAACTGTATGAAAATACTGGTGTCGGACATAAATAAGTTGATCTTAAAAATGATAAAATCAAAGTATTAAGTAATTTTATTATGAAAAATTGTGTTTGTATAAAAATTGATGAATTTTAGTACATTCTCTGAACCATAAATGTCCTCTGTTCCCTGGAGGAATGGGAGATTGGATTTTTTTCTCTACATTGTCTACATCATAGTAAATTTTGTCCTTGTGATCAAGCTATATAAAATTGGATTCAATTGAAGATTGTTGCATCACACTAACATTTATTTCATTATTATTTATTTCAGTTACATTATATATCTAGGGAAGTATTTGACATCATATTTAACAACCCAGTCATTAACATTTCCCATAAAAACAGTTGTTAAAATATTTTTTTCTGTTGAACTATTTTCTTCAGAGATATCATTATGACTTACTTCTATAGGTACAGAATATGTGTTAATTTCCTTACAAGTTGTTTCATTTGATATATTGGCAGTTAGTACATAGTTACTTCATAAGGGTTTAACACAATGCATTCACGTTAAGGATTGGCAGTACTATGCAAGTATAATTCCCAGTGACTATGTAAAAATTCTAATTTTTCTGCAATATCATCTGATAATATGCAATGTACATGCACCTTAAGATTCAAGCATGCAGCAACCATGACAAACTGTTGTGTTGTGGAAACAAACTCCTTCCCTATTTTGGCATGACACCAAACCATTCTTTTCACTGTGCCATTCCATTATTTTAAATAATAACTATGCCCAGTGAAATGTCTTTATTAATCCATGCATATACAGTAGAGCAGGGCTGTCCAACACTGCACCCGCGGGCGTCATGGCGCCCTTTGCAGTTTTCTTGGCGCCCTTTTGAATGTCTCTCATTACTAGTCTTTTTATTATTATTATTGTTTATTTTTTAATACAATTTTCTTGTAAAGGATACTTTTCCAGGCCATTGAAACTTTAGGTAATTTTTTTTTTTTTTAATCTATAAAATCATGCGAAAGGGTTTCAGAAAATGAAGGTTCTTTCAGACTCTCTCTTTGGAACCATCCACGACTTTGTTTCTATATATTTTGTTATGGCAAATTTAAGTAGTTATTTCAGTGTATTTGAGTCCCCAAAAAAGTAACAATATCTCTGATAACCATTTTATTTTAATATTAGATTATATTTCATTTTCTGGCTCCTTCGAATCCAAAAATGTTTGAAATAACCCCTCTCAAGAATGTATCATTCGAAATTTATTACGATTTACTGTTATTCTAATTTTAATTTTTATCCATAGCGTTTCAGATCTATAGGGGATTTATGATTCATTTGCATACATTGCCTCTAATATTAAAAATGATTTTCTTCTATGTTTTGAGCCTTGTTAATAATGGCACCCTCCATTGCTTGCTAAAAGCTGAGAAGCGCCCCTGCTTAGTAAAAGGTTGGACAGGCCTGCAGTAGTCAGTTGCCTGGGAATGGATCCAATGAACAGACTGGATTTTATCTTGGTGAAACATAGTAGTTTCAGAAAAATGTAACTGAACAACTATTTTTTTTTTTTTTTTCATCTACACTCAGGGTTGGCAAGTTTTTGCCGAAGGTGGAAAAAACCGCGGAAAAAACCTGGTAAAAACCGTCCCGGCAAAAATAGGTTTTTGCCAAAGAAGTGGCAAAAATAGGCTGTCCATTTAAATTTTTTCCCCAGAAAGAGAAAAATATTTCACAAAAGAAAAAATAAACTGCATACTTAATTAAAAAATCAATATTATTCTAAATTTATTTTAACTTTTAAGTTAAATAAGTATAATTATGCACTTTATGAAAGAATACTAACTTTTATAACAAGATTATAAATGAAAAAAATACCAATTTTAATATAAATAAATAGAAACTTCATTTATTCATGTTTATACAATTATTAATTCACATAATAGAACTGTTGAGACTGAGTAAAGCATTTATATTTATAGTTTATATATGTTAGAAATTCGAAGAAACAGTTATAGTAACCTAAATTTAATTTAATATAAAATTATATTTAAAGCAGAAAACTATTAAATTTCAAATATTTCAGCAATATCTTCCTCACAACCTAAATTTTGCTGCTTTAGCATGGCATAATAGTAAACAAGTTTTGAAAGAGTATCTGTTGAAGTATTTCGAATCTCAGTTTGCACAAATGAAAAATTTGAAAAAAATCTTTTAATAGCAGCACTGCTTGCTGGACATATTTGAAAGTGAAAATCTTTTGATAATTAAAAAAATATGTATGTAAATGACTGATAAAATACGTTACTTACAGGGGTCTGTCTAGACTTTTCTCGTCTTTGTGAAAATTCTAGATAGTTTTGTGAATTTTAAATTATCAGGTTCTACCCTTCACATATAGAGAAGCTAAGTAATATATTTTTTGGTGAGTTCAAATGTTTATTAACAGGCCAGATTTTATTTTAAAATGATTAAATTTGTGAAAAGTTCAGTTTAAAGGTGAAATGTCAATTTGAGAGACAAATAATTTTATGAAGAATCCTGTTTGAGGTTAAAGAATTTTGTGAAGGGTCCTTTAAAGGACCTAAAATTTTCCTAAACGTATCCCTGACTTAAAGTAAAAAAAAATTAGATATGTAATTTTTTATTTTGTTCTTAAATTCCTAAGTAAGACTGAATCCCAGCTATTTTTTAAAGATTTAAAATATTTAATATTAATTAATTAGCAAATGAAATTAAAATATTAAATAATACACTGTTAAATTTAATTGTTTATACCATTACTATCCTTATTAGCGTGCAGATTTTATTACACATTAGAGACATATAGGTTTTTTCCATTTTTGCCGGTTTTTTCCATTTTTTCCCTGGTTTTTTCCAGTTTTTTCCACTGTCCTGGCAAAAATACCTTTTTGCCGGCAAAAATGCCAACCCTGTCCACACTTGATTTTATACTTCCAAACATCTTTGATCCTTCTTAACAAATGTATGTACCAGAAAGTACTTTGTTTCACTAATTCTTCAAATGCTTATTTTTCACCTTGTCTAACTTTTCTGTTTCCTGCCACTCCATATATCTAATAGGATCGTTCTCAATGTTAGCTTTGGTTTAACTATATATAAGTATCTTACTTCTGCAACAATCGCATTGCTGTGACATGCAAATATTTTATGTCGCTGTACATATATAATATGATCAATGAAATGTGGAATTCCGTACTAAAATTTGTAGTAAAGTTTAGAGCCAATGGTAAAAGATGCATGTTTTCATTTTAAGAACAAATACAAACACAATCAGGAATGTTATCAAACAATTTGATATACTGAAACCATAACTCACAAAACTTTGATATTCCAAGTTTTATTCAAGGGTTATTCTTGTGAAACTGTTCATATGTTTTATGCAAATACAACAACATATAACATATTTGAATAACTTCTTTTATTATTTAATTTATTACTAGAAAATTTCTTCTTAATATGGTGTCGGACGTAAAAAAAAATCTTTGGTGTCGGACGTAAGGATTTTTTTTACGTCCGACACCAATTTTTTTATATAAATAATTTTTTAAAAAATTATCTGAATAGGTAATATGATAGAGGTATATAAACATGCTTTAAATTAAAAATTTCATTTTAAATGGTTTTGACTAGCTGACTCAGATTAAGTTTTAATATTTTTTGGTGTCGGACGTAAAACAGCTAAAGTGCCTTTTGAAAATTCTTTAATATTTCATAAAATATAATATGCCAGTACAAAGTTTTGTGCTGATTACATTTGCATATGATGTGTAATAAAATATTTGTAACATTTAAGACATAATAAAAAATTTTCAAATGAAAATCTAGGCTCAATTTCAAAGCATTTGAAATGGCTTTCAAATACACATTCATAGTTATGCTTACTAAAGAGCCTATATTTCACTTAAAAATAAATTCATCCTTATTCCATTACAAAATTAAGATTCTAGAGTGTTTTAGCTTTAAAATGATACCTTGATTTAAAAAAAATTTAATGTTGAAAAATTGATTATCTGGTTGACCTTTCCGTGGAATTGCCCATATGTATGTAATTGGTATTCAAGATAATAACTAGATAAATATTAGTAGGTAAATTACAAGAAATAAGCTTTTGGACGGTTTAACCAATACGGTTGGACCAATATTATATTAATCAAGTTATTAAATGCTGTTCTCATTGGCAAAATTTTTTAAAACAAACATTGCTTGCCTTTTTTTTCTCTCTCTCTCTCTTTTTTTTCGATAAAAGGATTTTTCAAAGTTTAGCCAATCTTGTATTGAAAATCCCTAAGTACAACTAAAATACAGATTCAAACTAAAGATAAACATAAGATGGATGGCCAAAGGTTAATGGCAACAGCATTGTTGTTGTTAACTTAAACGATTTCCATTTATATTTGTTTTGTTAACAATAAAATAAAGTTGTGAATTTAATAAAATAAGTAGTAAAATATAAAGTTTTATACATAATTATTTACCTTTACGTGAAACAAATATTCTAAAAAAACTTGGAAAGCAAATAAGGTTATTACATGGCTGGAAGAAGTGGCTAATAGATAAACATTTCAAACTTTACTATAAAATAATAGGACACGTGTCGCTTGAAACAGAATTAATGAAAATGTACTTACAGTAGTGATAATTGGATAAAACAAGAAATTAAAATTAAAACATATCAAACAATACGTAAAACAGATATTATAAAATGATAATACGATACATGAGTAAAATAAATTTTCGAAAATTAAGCCATACGCACTCAATAATGTGATTGGTGGATTTGACGAAAGCGGCAACCACTAGAATCGCTTTAAGACATTGAAAGTAGTAGTATAAAAATATTATTTTAAAAAACTGATAAATTTAAAATTTGCTTTTAAATGGAATAAAGGAATTATACATGTATTTTATAATTTTTTATCGCTATTTATTTATTATAGAGAAACTATATTCAAACAATTTTTTTTTGTTTGTTTTTCCGTTTTCTAATCATAGTAAAAAATAAAATAATATTACAATATGATTAATAGCATTATAATGTAAAACTAAATGCTATAATGTCTGTACATCTTCGAATTTTAAAGTTTTATTTACATTAATTTTTATTGTAAACAAATGTGCTTTTTCTCAGATCTAGCAAGCAACACTGCACAGCTGTTTTGGGGTTTTGTTGACAGTCACGCGACTCTGATTCTGGTCTCGTTTAATTTTACTTAAGTCTCTTGAAATATTTTATTTAATGAATACTTTTTAGCTCTATTTTGTTAAAGAATGCAGAGTGTAATAAATAACGTTAAGTCAAGAGCGTTGGGTGTCGCAGATTTTTTTACTCCCGTATTGAAGGTACTTTAAGCTTTTCACTTAAAATAAAAAATTCTAAGTTTTCTTTTTACATTGAAAAATGATATTGCTAACGAATAGTATGTCACTTTGTTTTTATCGTTATCATTCTAATGTTGATTATTTTGTTTGAAAAATTTAATTACATTACATGGCCGCTTGGAAACAAAGGGTGGATAACCAATTATGGCCACTTTAACAAATTTTTTTAATAAAAATGTAGCAGTTGCAGTTTTTAATAGAAAAAGTTACAAAATATTCTATATTGCAGCATATTTAATTTGCTTTCATATTTTAACAAATGGAGACAAGTTACACTATTAGTATATTTAAAATTTTAGAAAAGATGAAAAATGACATTTTACACCAGTTATGGGTCATTTTGCTAGATATGGCGACCTCTATGTCCCAGTTATGGTCATCAAAATGTCACTGGGCTCGAAGGCATTAAAAAAATACTTTTTCAGTTATCACTGTCCTGATCTTTATCTGCCCATACCATGCACTAGAAATGATATTCTTCATTATCTGAATCTGGAACATTGAATTCAAATTTATTAATATAAAATTTAGGGATACACATAAAGTAATATTACAGGGTTCATACTCATCAGGGAAATATGGGAAACCTGGGAAAATCAGGGGATGAATTTTAGGTTGTAAAAATCAGTGAAATCTCAGGGGATAATACAAAAAATTTCCCAAACCTGGGAAAACCTGCCAAAATGAGTCTATTCTGGGAAATTGGGGGCAATTGTTACTGTTCTCGTGCTTTATTATCATATGTAATATCAAAATGTCGTTAATTGTTGATATGAAAAAATTGTATATCCCGGAAAATACATCAGGGGATTCTCAGGGGATTTTTTCTTGGAAAATAAGTATGAACCCTGTATTATTATTATTTCTTGCATTGGTCACAATTTATGTAGCAGGGCTGTAACTATAAACTTGGAGGCCCCTTGCGTCCGGGACAAATTGAAACTTTGCCCCGGACACAGTTTTTTTTGCACGCTGCTGTTTAAACGTATACAGTATGAAAACCCCCAAAATGACTAAAAAACGTAGGATCAGGCAACCCTACTCGGCAGGCATCTGGCGGCGACGCAATTTTTGCCGATCCCACTGAAGGGGAGAAAATACAGACTTCTGATTGGTTGATTACTTTAAAGAGCGTTTTGTTTAAGTTCATTCTTGAGTTTATAAAATTTAATCATACATTTCTGTTTAAAAATCTTTTGAAAAATAGATTTTGATAATTTTTTTTTTTTTTTTTTTTTTTTTTTTTTTTATGAATATATAAATAGATAAGAAGAAAGATTTTCTATAATTTTTAGATGCTTTTTGTATTCAGCTGATCAGAAGCACATATCTTCTTCCTTTTACTAGCTTCAATGGGATCGGTAAACATGCTGGCGTGACATGAGCATGACACATTCGATTTGACTGCTGTCTGCTCTAGAGCTGCTTTTGCATGCTAAGCGTCAGAAGTAGATCGACGAACACACAAAAACATTTACTTTTGTTACACTTTGATTTTTTTTATTACTTTTTAGCTAGGTGCTGGGCATTTTATAGGAAATTAGACTAGAAACTAAAATTAAGTTTTTTTAACCATCAGTTTGGAGCCCCTCAGGCTTGGAGACCCTGGGGCAGTGCCCCGGCGGTAGTTATGGTCCTGATATGTAGGTTTCATCAATGTATTCCTTGACTTGTCTTCTGATATCCAGCATGCTTCACACACATTACAGTTTCAATTAAACACTATTGTTTTTAATGTTTTTAGATTTTTTTCCTTTGTTTTAGCTATAGGTGAAAACTGGGACATTCAATAAGTAGCCAGTGGCCGGTAGACCCAGTTTCATGAGTGGCCACTTTTAAAAAGTTAGTGTAGCCACTTTTTAAATGAAGGTCAAAATCGTTTTTTTTTTTCTTTATTTAGTGGCTAGTGAGTAACAAAGTTAAAAATATTTTGTTAAAAGATAAAACTCGCATTCCACTGAATGGAAAAACATGAATTAGTAAATAATGCTGCAGATAAAATTATAAGTGATAAACTATATTTAAATATATATTAGAGCATTGTACAAAATAAACAAGGAAATTGTATTTTTAGATTTTTAATTTAAAAATAATTTCACATCTTTCTTGGATATTTTATTTTTACTTAAAACTTAGTAGGATCTAATATCATCAAGATTGGCAAGTGGTAATTATTAAGTTTGGCAAGTTTTCTTTGTTTTGGCTGAGATTTCAAAACTCTGGATGTCTTATTAAGGCAATCAGAGAGTGCCAATGTGTTGGTGTGGTGGAGGAAGTCTGCTTGGTGGCAATAAAGTCAGATGCTAAATTTGCAGTATTACTTGCCTAGTGGCGAGTGCTAATTTTGTCCTATATTTTTAAAGTAATTGTCTATAATGTTTCAATCTTTCTTGACACCTACATAAACTTTAATCATAAATATAAAAAACAAATTGTACTAACCAACTGTTACTGTTAGTTGGTACAGTTAGTGAGCATATGGCAAGAGTGAAAGATATAAGATACAGCAATGTCCTTAAAATCTCCTTGCATCCAGAGGTAAAAATGGTATAATTTATTTGAAATGCATGTGGAATTAAAAATGATGACTATATTTTGTAGGAAAAAAACTATTTCTTGAAAACATCTTTCAAATAAAGAGTTCATAGTAAAAAACCAAAATATAGAAACCCGGGAGCAGAATCGGTGCAACGATGCGACGCACGTCGCAGACTCCTGAGAATGTCTGCAGACTATTTTTCAACTTTTAAAAATTTAGCAAAAATTTAAAAATTTCGGTCTTTAATCCAAACACTAGGACATAAAATGTATCGCTAATTTCGACAAATAGTCTTCGAAAAGAAATCAACTTCGTTACAGATTGTGGAAAAGTATGCGTATTTCGTCCAAAGATCGCAAAAAACAGTAAATTTCATCAAAAAATCACGGAAAAACGGGCAATTTTTCTTAATAAATTGCGAAAAAACGGCTAATTTTTTCAAAAAATCACAAACAGCGAATTCCTTTTAAAGATCAAGAAAAAACTTCAGTTTTCGTAAAAAGATCACAAAAAAATAGTGGATTTCTTTAATAAATCACAAAAACACGGCAAATTTCATCAAAAAATCACAAAAAGCGGAAGATTTCTTCTAAAGATTGTGAAAAAAATGGCAGTTTTCGTAAAAAGATCACGAAACAATGGCAGTTTTCGTAAAAAGGTCACAAAACAATGGCAGTTTTCGTAAAAAAAATCACAAAACAATGGCAAATTTCTTCAAAAAATCACGAAAAATACGGCAAATTTCATCAAAAAATCACTATAAAACAGAACTTTTCTTTAAAAGATCGCGAAAAAATGGCAAATTTCTTCAAAAGATCACGAAAAAAAAGCACTTTTTGTTAAAAAAAATCACAAAGAAACTGAAAATTTCTTCAAAAAAATGAAGAAAAAACGGCAAATTTCTTCAAAAGATTGCGAAAGAAACAGCAAATCTCTTCAAGAAATCACGACAAAACGACAGTTTTTGTTAAAAAGATTGCGAAAAACGGGCAGCTTTCGTCAAAAGATCATGATAAATCGTCAAATTTCTTCAAAGATCGCGAAAAAAAGGCAAATTTTTTCAAAAGATCGTGAAAAAAACAGCAGTTTTCGTCAAAAGATCTGAAAATGTCAAATCTTGTCAAAAAATGCAAATTTTGTCAAAAGATCATGAAAACCCCGCAAATTTTGTCAAAGGGGAGACCCCCCCCCCCCCCTCTCTTTTGGACAATGTATGAGGTGTTAAAAATTCTGAGAACAAAGGCAACTTCTTTTTTAAATAATACTTTTCTTTTATGTCTATCACATATACTTGGGAGGTTTGAATGTATATAATGTAATGCGAGGGATTGGTCTGCAGACTATTTTTTTTAGTTTTTACTTGTGTTGCAGACTACAGAAAAAATTCTGCTGCTGGGTATAGAAAATACAACAAAGTTGCTAAAATTGCTTGCATCTAATAGAAAGAAAGAATTAACCAATTCACTAATTAGATGTACAGGGATGAAAGAGTTCCGCCTAAAGGCGGAAATCCGCCTTTTTGAAGATGATTTTGGCCATTCTCTGGATCGATGCAAAAATGCAAAGAAAATATTCATGGTAATTTGGGGGGGGGGGGTCTGAGAAGCTCCGGGAGTAATTCTCGGACTTATCTTTCACCCGCTAGACTTCACCCACAAATTGCCGAAGAGCTATCTGTCAAGGTCAGCGGTCAATTTACGTTCAGGAGCATCACATGCGGTACATTTCGCGGGGCGAAAATCTAATTTTAAGGACCGGGCAAACATAACTATTCTGAAGTTAAACTTTATTCCCGGAACTGCCTTTTCTTTTCTCTCACTTACGGTTTACTGACAGTGGGAAACGAGGGAGATACAATGGTCACGGAAGATCACTATCTTAACCCTACTGAAGGGAAAGATTCCCGTGCTTCTCTTGGATTGAAGTTGAACTGAAAAACTCATTTTCATCAAACACGCCGCCTGCAAACCGCAAAAAAACTTTGTGTGTGTCCGCAGCCTTAGACTGGCAGCTGTTTTCTGACACCTGGGTCCATAGGTCACTGTGACGTTGAAGAGAAAGAAAATCTTGGGAGGGAATAATTTAATCTGGATTAATGAGCTTTAAAACGGTGATAATAATTTTTCAGTTGTTTTGTGTTCCAGAATAACTATTATTTTTGCAGCGCGACGGATACGAGCTAATAAAAATTCTGTTTTATTATTATTGCACTTCAGTTCTGGTTAAAATATATCAATTTCAGGTCAACCTTTTTAAAAAATTTTTTTAGTTGCCTTTGAATTTATTTCGAGTGGAATTTTCAGTTATAACTAAAATACCCGAACGCGAGTACGTGCAAGACTTGACTACTAATCATAATTAAGAGTTTTAAGACTGATATCTTCATCATTATTATTATAAATACTGTTGATCGATGAATTATATATTTTCTGAAATAAATGAGAATATGGCATTGATAAATTATATACATTCTGCCAAAAAGAACACTAGTATAATTATTTATGGTGCATTTACACTCCATTTACAAGTACGGCTTTTACGATATTTGCGTTCAGAGGTAAAGGTCTGCACGGGCCGATTTGCATTAAAGTCATTCGGGCCGGGCCGGGCTCGGGCCGTAATTTTTTTTCCTGGAGTATCGGGCCGGGCCGAGCCTAACTTGCTTCTACCGTAGAAACCGAGACTGATTTCATTCTTTTTAGTCTTCAGGGACCAAAATAATCAGTTCCTGTTGAATCTCCCCATATGAAAATCCTTTTCTCGACGTGGAAATAAGTCTGTTCACAAATCAGTAAAGTTTGCCTTGGTCCAAAAATTTTGCAAAATAGGAATATACTTTTAAGTCGTCATTATTCTACAATTAAACATTAGAATTTATTCTTTTAAAAGAATCGTAGATCACTAGGCGTCTCAAAATAGAATTAATCACATAATAATAATAATAATAATAATAATAATAAAGAAAAAAAAAAAAAAAAAAAAAACATGATTATGACGAAATTTTTGTTTAAACCGAAAACTGCAAATTTTTAGCTCACAGGCTATCATAGCCTGAGAGCTTATGTGCCCGTCCGTTCTGTATGTATGTGCGTATGTGCGTAACGCGATAACTCATGATAAAAATATCGGATCCACTTGAAATTTTGTATATAGGTATATCCTGATAAGGCGCTTCCCTGATTAGTTTTTGGAGTTCATTCGATATGTATAAGAGGGGGAACGGGGGGCTCATGCCCCCCGTTAGTTGATATAAATGGGATTTTCATGCAGAATTAAGTTTTCAAAATTTAGATTAGGATCATTCTGATGAGGCGATTCCGTGACTGTTATTAGGTGTTCATTGAATAAGTATAAATAGGGGGAACAGGGGTTCTAATCCCCCCCCCCCCCCCCCCCCCCCCCGTTAGTTGATATAAATGGGATTTTCATGCAGAATTAAGTTTTCGTTCAAAATTTAGATTAGGATCATTCTGATGAGGCGATTCCGTGGCTGTTATTAGGTGTTCATTGAATAAGTATAAATAGGGGGAACAGGGGTTCTAATCCCCCCCCCCCCCCCCCCCCCCCGTTAGTTGATATAAATGGGATTTTCATGCAGAATTAAGTTTTCGTTCAAAATTTAGATTAGGATCATTCTGATGAGGCGATTCCGTGACTGCTATTAGGTGTTCATTGAATAAGTATAAATAGGGGCAACAGGGGTTCTAATGCCTCCCCCCCCCTCTTAATTTATATAAATAGGTTTTTCAAGCAGAAATTTCAGATTTCGTTCAAATCTCTGAATCGTTTTGGAAGTTTAATGGTTAAGTATAAAAGAAGGGGATAACTCCTTTTAAATTATATAAATGCTAAATGGGTTTTTATTAAGAATTATCTAATTTGCTCTGAATTTTGGATATAGATTTTTTATATGATAAAGCATGTCTTTGATAGTATAGGAGGTTCAATGATTAAGTATAAAAAAAGAGGAAAGGGGAGAGCTGTTTCCCCTTCTTAATTTTTTTTTCGAACGGAATTAACCCTTGAAAATATAAGGCTTTAATGTACAATTAGTATTTGTAGCCTGTGAGCTCAATGCCATCAGTTTAACTGGGCAGTATTCTTTATTTTTTAACTGTTCATTCATGCAAAATGAATCAACAATATGCGAGAAAAAAAAATATATTAAACATTTACATCTGCTAAGAAGGGAAAGTATTTTTTTCTTTCCAATGTAGTAGAAGATTTTACTTTTACCGTATACCATTTTTTAGATTTTTTTTAATGCATTAATAAAATTAATGATAACTGAAACATTTACATACAACAAACAAAGATTCATTAAAAGCGTAAATATCGCAGCCTATGGCACTGCTGCATAAATAAAGATTTTAAACGTGAAAAAAAAAAAAAAAAAAAAAAAGAGAGTAAGTTTTTTTTTTTTTTTTTTGGGGGGGGGGGGGGCTGAACTCTTCCAGTAGACTAAAGATCAAATGTTCTGTAGAAATTCACCCGAGCCGGGCCGGGTTCGGGCCGAATTAAAAAAAAAATTTTCCGGGCCGGGCCGGGTCAGGCCAATATTTTTTGCGTTCGGGCCGGGCCCGGGCCAAAATTTTAATTTCCGGACTCGGGCCTGGAAATTTCGGCCCGTGCAGACCTCTATTCAGAGGCTGCTTCACCACTCAAAAACGCGCGCTCGCTAATGTTAATCCTATGGGAGAAATCTTTTTAAGCATACAGTTTGCGTTTTGATAATTTAAATTTTATTTATTTTGTATTGAATACTTGAGGTTTTTATATACAAAGACCGTTTTTTAATTTTTCAATTTTGTTTGCAGTTTTTTTTAAAATCTTTAGGGATATTTTTACCTTTGGAATCTGTTTTGAAAATAAAAATATCCCCAAATATTTTTTGAATAAATCTGTCGTTTTATCGCGAATTTTTGACAATTTGTTGCTTTTACTCAAATTTTTTAGGAACTTTGCCGGGTTTTTTTCGAATTTTATGACAAGTTCGGCATTTTTTCGACGAAATTTGTCATTTTTTTTGCATATTTTTCGATGAAATTTGCCATTTTTTCACGATTTACGACAGAACTAGCCATTTTTTTTGTGAATCTTTTGACGTAATTTGCCATTTTTTCGCGAATTTTGACAAAATTTGTCATTTTTTCGCGAATTTTGACAAAATTTGTCATTTTATCGAAATTTTTAAACAAAATTTGCCGCGTTTCCCGAGTTTTTTGACGAAATTTGCCGTTTTATCGCGCATTTTTTGACGAAATCTGTCGTTTTCGTGAATTTTTTGACAAAATTTGTCATTTTATCGTGATTTTTAGACAAAATTTCTCGTTCTTTCAAGATCTTTTGAGGAAATCTGTCGTTTTTCTGTTAGGTCTACAGACGGTTGATGGCTGTGGTCCCCTGTTTCATCAAGAGATACACATTTATACTGTGAATTTTGAATTTTTTTTTAATCAAATTTTTTGTAATTTTAATGTTTTTGTAAAATTTAAAACTGCACTCCAGTCTATAAAATGTCGTCATTAGAATTTTTCTATTTTTTTTTTCTTTATATTTGGCATCTGAAGTTGAAAAAAATTTTCCTCCTTTTTTTCTTTGGTCCACTTTCATGCCTGGATGTAAACAAAGTAGAGATGCATATATCCATGAAAAAAGCTGTATTTCACAAAGCAAATTAGTAAGTTTTTTAATTGCCAAGTGGCGACTAGGGTGGCGATCGATCGCCGAATTTTAATCACCACTTTTACAACTTTAATCGCCAGGTGGCGAGTGGCGACCGTTAATTTACATCTAAAGTTTTAGCATTTTCTTTTTCTAGCCTTTCCCATTTATTTGATTCTAAATATTCTCAACAAATATCTAATGTTTTTTACTTTTGCCACTGGCGTCTAATTTTCCTTTTCTTGAACCTGAAACTTTCAATTTGTCATTTTGCCAATATAGTACATTTTGTAAAACAGGGATGTAAAACCTGCGCCAATTGCGCCAGACTGCGCCGAAACCGCTTTCCTGTGCCAAACTGCTACAAAACAGCTATTTTTTTCAATTTTGCGCCAAAAGGCACTTACTGCCAAAACGAAATTTAGCGCGATTTCGTCGATCCAGGGAACAACAACATATAACTTTTTTCAGGCTGCTAATTTCGTCAAAAAACAAAGTAACATTGAAAAAATCTCGAAAAACGCGCAAATTTCGCCGAAAAATTGCGAAAAACATGCGCATTCGATCACTAAAAACACGCGATGTTTTGTGGAGTTTTATCGTGGCCCCGCAAACGACTGCAAGTTGTTTTTCCCTCGAGTCATCATACGTTCATTTTCATCGCAACCGATTGCAGAGTTCGGCGCGGGACACCGCGCGCGTTGGGGGAGACGGATGGAGCTGCCGTAATATGTTTATTCCCAATTAATTGCAGTTCGCCTTCTATGTCAAGGATGATACTCATCCGAAATTTCCGAAAATTTAAGGCATCCTCTTTCGAAAATTTTAAATTGGGTTATCAGTTCCACATATTTGCCAACTTGTGCGGTTTTGCGCGCGGAAAAAGCAATTGGGGAGAAATGCAAACTTTGTGAAAGGATCGCTGAAAAAGCACATATTTCGTCAATATTTCGTGGAAAAACGACGATCTCGTCAATGTTTTTGTCAACGAACTTTGTCAAAAGATCGCTTAAAAATGCGAATTTTCTCTGCGGATCGCGAAAAACGGCAATTTCACCAAATATCGTAGATAAAAAGCTGATTAAGTCTGCAGACTGCTGGAAAACGTCCATTTCGTCTAAAGATTGCGGATATAACGCCGATTTCGTTAAAAGATCGCTGGAAAGAACGCCGTTTTCTATAAAAGATCGCTTAAAAATATTTTGCCAAAAGATTATTGAAAAAAAAGAAATTCTGATTTCATCAAAAGATCGCGGAAAAAACGTCGATTTCGTCAAAAGATCGCGGGGATAAAACGCCGTTTTCGAGAAAAGACGGCGTAAAAATGCCAATTTTGTTTAAAGATCGTCGAAAAAACGCCGATTTCATTTAAAAAACGCCGATTTCGTCAAAAGGTCGCCGGGATAAAACGACGTTTTCGAGAAAAGATCGCGTAAAAATGCCAATTTTGTCAAAAGATCGTCAAAAAAGACGCCGATTTCATAAAAAAAAAAACCCACGGAAAAACGCCGATTTCGTCAAAAGGTTGCAAAAAAACAGCCGATTTCGTCAAAAGATCGCGAAAAAACCGCCAATTTCGTCAAAAGATCACAATGATTCGCCGATTTTGCTCAAATATCGCAGATAAATCGCTGATTTCATCTGAAGATCGCGGGAAAAAGTCAATTTCGTCTGAAGATCCCCCTTACCGGGGGGGATAACCCACGGTATCCCCCCCTTTCTCCTGCCACCGATTTCCGAAAATGCAATGTCAATTTCCGAAAATAAAGTTTCACCCAGAATCGCCCCTGTCTTATGTATTGTACATATTTTCTGTAAATTATCTTACTGTTCTGTGTCTTTCCTTTGTCAATGGTGAATTATTTTGCTCCTCGACGAATCCTGCCGATAGATGGCAAAACCGAAAACAGAATGAAAGCGCGTATGAATATCCGCTACATGTTTGTGAAACAATTAAAAAAAAAATCGAATTTTGTCAAAAAAAATTGCTGTTTCGTCAAAACATGAACAGAACGCAAGGGAAAACAGTGTTGAATTCAGACACTTTTCTCCGGGAGGGACTTCTGTAGCTCTGCGGGGGACATGATAGAGTTCTTGGGGGGGGGGGGGACATCTGAATTCAACACTAAAGGAAAATAACGTAAATCTCGAAAAAAAAAAAAAAAAAAACGTCGAATAATCACGAATTTTGTCTAAGCATTTCAAAAAACATACGCGAATTTTGTCAAAGGATCTCAAAATAATAAAACGTGAATTTTGTCAAAGGATCTCGAAATAATAAAACGTGAATTTAGTCAAAGGATCGCTAATTTCGTCACTCTAATTTTACTAATAGATAGTGAAAAACACTCTAATTTCATTAATAGATCATGAAAAATTTGTCTATAGATCGCGAAAAGCATGCATATTTTATCGAAAAATCACGAAAAACACTCGAATTTCTACAAAGGATCGCGAGAAAAAAACGAGTTTTGCTAAAGGATCGTTATTATATCAAAAAAGATTTAACAAAACACAGCCAAAAGATCATGAAAAAAACTTTTTCTGGAAAAGATCGCTAAAAATCGCAAATTTCTCTAAAGGATTCCGATAAACAAGCGTATTTCGTCAAAAAATCACAAAAAACACGCGAATTTTGTCAAAAAAATCGCGATAAACACGCAAATTTTTATCGAAAGATCGCGAAGAATACTTGAATTTCGTCAATATATCGCGTAAAACGCTCGAATTTCACCAATAGATCGTGAAAAACACTCAAATTTCATCAATAGATCGTGAAAAAGACGCGAATTTCGACAATAGATAAAGCAAATTTCGACTACAGATCGCGAAAAACACGCAAATTTTATCGAAAAATCGCAAAAAACACTCGAATTTCATCAAAGGATCGCGAGAAAAACGTGAGTTTTGCTAAAGAATCGTTAATATCATAAAAAAGAGAATAAAACACAGTCAAAAGATCATGAAAAAATGTTCATTTCTGTAAAATGTGGCGAAAAAAAAAAAACCCTCAAATTTCTCTAAAGGACTCCGAAAAACAAGCATATTTCGTCAAAAAATCACAAAAAACATGCGAACTTTGTCAAAGGTTATCTAACTTCATAAAAAGAACAAAATACGGCCAAAAGGTCGTGGAGAAAAAAAGTTAATCTCTTTAAAACATCGTGTGAAAAAACCCGAAAATTTTATAAAAAGGTTCGTAAGTTTCGTCAAAAGATCTCAGAAAACTTACAAATTTCATCAAAAGGTCATAAAAAAAACCTCGCAAATCTAGTTAAAAACGAACAAACAGGGTCAAAAGATTGTGAAAAAGCGTGAATTATGTTAAAAGATCGCGAAAAACCACAAATTTCATCAAAAGGTCTAAAATGTGTGGAGAAATTTAATCTGAGTATTTATTCTTTCAAATGTAACTTTTTTTTTTTTCAAGAAAGCAGTTATTATAATTGTTTAAGAGTTTATTAGCATTAGAATATTTCAATCTGCTCCTAAAAGAGCTTTTATTGCTGCAAAATTAAATTTTTGCTGCTACAAAATCCGATTTCTGCTGCTACAAAAATCGATTTTACTGCTCCAAAATTCGATTTTTACTGCTCCAAAGCTGCTAAAAAATGGCTTTAATGCACTTTCATCCCTGGTAAAATTTCGACCATGAATTTATTCCAGAGTTTCCCCCAGGTTCAAAAAAGGGCAGGGCGCTACTGTTCTGAAAAGGGCACTTTTTACATTTTTCAGGGCACTTTTTCATTTTTAAGGGAACTTTTATAGAGTTGAATCTAGAATCTAGCGGTTCAAAAAGTCGTGAAAAAGCAGAAATTTCATCAAAAAATTGAAAAAAAAAGGTAAATTTTGTTAAAAGATCGCGAAAAAACGGCAAATATTGTTAAAAGATCGCGAAAAACAGATTTTGTTAACAGATCGAAAATAACGGCATATTTTGCTAAAAAATCGCAAAAACGTCAAATTTCGTGAAAAAATCGGCAAATTTTATTAAAAGATCGCAAAAATGGCATATTGTGATAAAAAATCGCAAAAAAACGACAAATCTCGTGAAAATATTGCGAAAAAAACGGAACTTTTCACAGAATTTTCAGTTTTATTGCAATTTTTGGATGAAATTTGCCGTTTATTTCGCAAACCGTTTGACAAAATCTGCCGTTTTATCGCTATTTTTTAACGAAAGTTGCCATTTTTTTGCGACTCATTTGACAATTTTTTCCGTTTTATCGCGATTTTTGTAAGAAATTTGTCATTTTTCCACGATCTTTTGAGGAAATCTGCCGTTTTGTGAAATTTTGTGACAAAATTAGCCATTTTTTTGTGAATCTTGCCAGAAATTAGTCGTTATTCTGCGATTTTTAACGAAACTTGCCATTTTTTAGCGATTTTTTGACGAAATTACCCGTTCCACGGGATGCGTATGAAGCTACTTTTTGCGTTCCTCGCTAATTTTTTGCATAATTTACGTGCTATAGCGCATTCGGATCATCGCTGGAGGCCTGCGTTTTTTTAAATGTGGGGCAAGACGGGCGCTATTTTTTTTGAATGAATGACAAGAAGGGCGCTAGTTTTTGAATGAGGGGCAAGAGGGGTGCTATTTTTTAAAATAAAGGGCAAGAGGGGCAGAGTTTCCTCTGGGGGAAACTCTGTTATTCATTGTAAGTAAATCAATCTCTTGGTCATCATTACTGCATAGTTGCCAATTTGTATGGTTTGGTTGTACAATGTATTGATTTTGGTTTAAGTGTCTGGTTGTAGGGTTTTGCATGCGGAAAAAACTATCACAAGGATCATAGGAATTTCATCACTAGATTGCAAAAAAAACCCCACAAATTTCATCAAAAGATCGTGAATTTCACCAAAAGATCATAAAAAATCCCACTAATTTTGCCAATAGACCTTAGAAAAAACATGAATTTTGTCAAAGAGCCATGAAATAAATGCATAATTAATGTCGAGAGGGGATTCTTCTGCCCTTTGTTGTAATTTCTATGAAAATTTACTGTGAGTTTTGGAAAGTTTTTTCTCAGATCACCCCTGAGTTTTGTAGAATATAGTTTACTATGGAACACCAAATTTTCAGTTTGCTTTTGAAGTGGGCATATCTTTGCCAATGATACCTTAGAAAGAGAATAACAAAATCTTTTAACTGGCAAAATGAAAATTACCTTTAAAAAAAAAATAAATAAGTAAGTCTTCAGTAGTTGAACTAATGTTTAAAAATCTGTGATCACCAGAAACTATTGCTTGATTAATAACCTTTTCCAAAAATTAGGTGTCAATTTTTTTTTTTTTTCATTCAAATTATGTGCTAAATAAATATATAACAAGATATAATAGTTATCTAAGAGTGAAAATGTAATAGTAAATAAGTTAAAATATAAACATTGTTGGAAAATCTTTTAAAATAACCGACTAGATAATCCACTAAGATTGAATTACTAATTCATTATAACATGGACATCCATATTGTACATTTGTAGCAAAGCTGCAGATCACTACAGCTTGTAAATACACAAGCAGTTGGAGATGGGATGCAAAAAAATAGCACTTTCACATTCCGTAGGACGTGTAATTTCATGAAAATATGATGAAAAAAGCTCAAATTCCATCAAAGGTTCACAGGAAGAAGCACAAATTTCATCATAGGATTGCGAAAAAATAGCAACTTTCATAAAAAAAAATTATGGTAAAACAGGAAATTTCATCAAGATTTGCCAAAAAAGACAAATTTCCTCTAAAAATTCTGGAGAATGGCAAATTTCTACAAAAGATCATGAAAAAAGCCTGAATTTCGTCAAAGCCTTGTGAAAATCAAAGCAATTTTCTTCAAAAGATCACGAACAGTGCTAATTTCTTCCAAAAATCCCAAGAAGGCAAATTTTGTCAAAAATTCACATAAAAAAACAAATTTCTTCAAAAAATTGCAAAAAACAAGAACAACACATTTTGTCAAAAAATAGCAAAATAAAAACAACTTATACTGTCAAATAACTGCTAAAAAAGTCAAGATCACGAAAAATGGACACATTTCATCAAAAAATCACAAAAAAACCCCAGTAAATTCGATAAATTTGTCAAAGTTCGCAAAAAAAGCCCAGAAAAGTTATTGTTCAGAGTGGATTTTTCTGCTCCAAAAACGAATTTTCCTGCTTAAAATCAATTTTTTACTGTAACAAATCTTTCTGAGTGAATGCGACTCCTGAAAGCACCCATTCATTAAACAATAAAAAGAATATTGCCCATTTAAACTGATGATATTAAATTCCAGACTATTCACACTAATTGCATATTACAGCCTTTTTTTTTTTTTTTTTTCCCAAGGAATAATGCTCCTTAAAAAATAAATTAAAGGGAGATTAGCTCCCTCATCCCCCCCTTTATATTTATTCATTAAATCTGCAGAACTAATTAGGGATATGCCTTACCATAATGAACCTATGTCCAAAATTCGAAGCAAATCGGGAACATTCTGCATAAAAAACCCATTTATTTCATTTAAAAGGCATTATTTACCGTTCACACTTTTATACTGAACCATTAAACCCCCAAAACTGTTCAGGGATTCGCCTTATCAGTAAGAACCTATATCCAAAATTAAGCAAATCAGATAATTCTGCATAAAACTCATTTATATAATTTAAAGAGGGGGGGGGGGTGCGATAGGCTTCCTTTACACTTAACAAAATAATCCCAAAATTAGTCAGGGAAGTGTATTATCAGTATGAACCTTATATTAAAAAATTGAAGCTAATCGGTTAATTCTGTATGAAAAGCCCATTTACCTAAATTAAGAGGAGTATCCCACAACCCACCTCCCCCCCTTTTTCTTTACTTAACCAATGAATCCTCCCAAAAAAATCAAGGAAGCAACTTTTTAAAATGAACCTATATCGAAAATTTGAAGCAAATCAGTAAATTCTGCATGAAAAACCCATTTACCTAAATTAAAAGGGATACCCCCATCCCTTTATATGTAACCAATGAATTCCCCCAAGAAATCAGGGAAGTACCTTATCAGAATGAACCTATATCCAAAATTTGAAACAAATCGGTAAACTCTGCAAGAAAAACCCATTTACCTAAATTAAAGGGGCTATTACCCCTCATTATACTTAACCAATGAATACCTAAAACAACTAATCACAGAGGAGCCTTGTCAGAATGATTCCTATATCAAAAATTTGAATTAAATCTGATAACTCTGCATAAAAAACTCATTTATCTAAATTAGAGGAGGGGAGATTAGCCCCCATTCCCCCCTTACCATAAAATACCGTTAAACCGCCCTTCCCGATCAAAAACCCTCCCCTAACTTTATAAAAAATTTTAAAATTTCAAAAAATCCAGAGAAAACACTTCCCCCTTCCCTTCTTAAAGATCGCTGGAAAAACGTAAATTACGTCAAATGATTGCTAAAAGACAGAAAATACATCAAAGAACAGTGAAAAAAAGGGAAATTTTATTTAATGATTGCTAAAAAAAAAATCCCAAATTCCGTCAAAGAATCGTGAAAAAAATAAGCAAATTTCTTCAAATGATCTCCAAAAATTAGTGAATTTCAAAGAAAAATTGACAAAAAACGAACATTTCATCGAAAGATTACAGGAAAAAAGTCAAATTATGTCAATTCTTAAAAAAAATACTATCAAAGGATCGCTGAAACATTTGATGTACCTAAAAAAATCTCTAAAAAAAATAAGTTACGTCAAAAGATCGCAGAAAAATCGTGCTTTTCTTTAAAAATCTTCATAAAATGCAGTTTTTTCAAAATATTGCATGGAAAAAATGTAAATATGTCAGATTCAGAAAGAAAACACAGTCAAAGGATTTCAAAAAAGTGCAAATTTTGTCAAAAGATCATGATAAAAAATTTGAATGTCATCAAAAGATGGCAGTAAAAATACAAATTAGGCCAAAAGATCGCAGTAAAAATGCAAATTATGTCAAACGATCGCAGAAAAATAAATATTTCGTCGTCAAAAGATTACAGAAAAAACAAAAATTTTCATTAAAAGATTGTGGGGGAAAAAAGCAAATTCCATGAAAAAAATCTTGAAAAAAAAGTTAATTTTGCTAAAAAGAAATGCCAAAAAAACCCTAATTCTATTAAAGAATCGCGAAAAAACTACCATTTCTTCAAAGGATCACAAAAGAAATGCGCAGAAAGACATAAATTTTGTCAAAGGGTTGCTGGAAAAATGCAATTTTTGTTGAAGAATCGCAAAAAAACTGCAAATTTTGTCAAATATCGCAAAAAAAAAAAAAAAAAAGCACAAATTTCATCAAATATTGCGAAAAATTCTGCAAATTTCATCAAATATCGCAGAAAAAAAATCCCTACAAAATTAGTCAAATATTGTAAAAAAAATGCAAATTTTGTGAATAGATTGCAAAAAATCCCGTGTAAGCACCCCCTCTGAATATTTTTCGATTTTCCGTCACGTTTGGGGGGAGGGGAATTTAATGGTATTTTACGTTAGTCCCTCCCAAACAATCCTTTTGAAATGCACATTCTTCATGCAGTCCTTTGTCGAAATGCATGTTTATTGGGCGGTCTTTTGTCGAAATGAGTGTTTTTCGGATGGTTCTTTGTAGAAATGCACATTTTTTCTGCAGTCCTTTGCCGAAATTCACAAATTTTTTTAAGCGGTACTTTGTCAAACTGCGAGTTTTTTACATGATTCTTTGTTTAAATGCACGTTTTTATGCAATTCTTTGTTGAAATGTGTAATTTTTTTTCAATGTCTTTTGACAAAATTCACATTTTTTACTAACGATCATTTCGTGTAATTTTCATGAAATATCTTGTAAAAGATCTTTCAACGATATTTTGCACTTTTTCTGTGGTACTTTGACTAAATTCATGTTTTTTCGATGATAATTTAATGAAATTGGAGATTTTTGAGAACAATTGATGAAATTTGTTTTTTATGATAACAGTTTGTCTTAATTTGCAATTTTTGGTATCTGAAATTTCAGATTGATGAATTTTTGAAGTTTTCAGCATCAAATGCCTAAAATTTCCAGAAAATTCAAAAATTGGCCATGCTTTTAATTATGTGCTAACAGCAAATAATTCTTACATAAAATTGGCTAAATATTTTTAATTTTTAGGTACTAAAAAGAAGTTTAAAAAATGATTTTTTGTTTCCTGCAAAGTTCATAAAATTTTCTGCGTGTTCATGTGTGTCTATATTATATAACTCTGTCAGTGACAGCCTTGTAATAGGTGCTTTTGCAATTCAAGGCTGGTAAGATTTCTTTTTAAGGTGGAAATTGGAAAGAATTTTGAAAAGTCTGTGTTTAATCCTATATTGCATCAATTTTTCGTCCATTCCAACAGAAATTCTTCCTTTAATTGACTGTTGCTAGGAAGCCAAAATTGAGAGAACATCGACACTTCTATAGTCCGTCGGAGTAGATATCTCTTAAAGGGAGGTGCATTCTGTAAAGGTTGAAATTTATTTTCTTCAGCTGTGAACAGGGTTTTAGTAAAGTCTGCTTTAAGTCAGTCATGTGCATTAGGGGGTTAAAATAATTTTGATAAATAATATAATAGTTTAAAAAAATATATGAAGCAGGATTGGCACAGTTTAAACCAATTGGTTTTACCCATGATTTAAACCACCTAATTTTTTCTCAAAAAAAAAAAAAAAAAAAAAAAAAAGGTTAAAAAAGAAAAGAAATCTAATGACATTTTCTCTTTTTTCTTTATAATTTATGTGTTTCAGATTATTAAATATATAAATAATTTCTACTTTTAAAAATTTTTTCAGCAATAAGCTAAGCATTAAATGTAGAGGGTTTAAGCCTTTTTAGGTATAGGATTAAAATCAGTATGTGTTAATAGTGAACATATCTATTGCTTCAAAGAAAAAGCTTCAAACGTGTAAATTTATCTATGATAAAAAAGATTAAAAATATTCAATATTTACTATAATTTTTTTTCTTTTTTTTAAAACTATTTGGAAAATAGTTGTTGTCTTCTGTAGAGAACTGGGAAATCTAAAGTAAATCTAAATAATTCTGCTACTTATTTTTCAATCTTTGATTGTTGCCACAAAGACAAAAAAAGTAATAAAAACTTTTAAAAAAATTAATAATTTGAAAACGAATTGTGATAAAGATTTCGAACAAATTTCATTTAAAAGTTCATTTTTTTCTTTACTGAATGGTGTAAAAGTTTAAATTGTGTGATGTTTAGAAGTTTAAAAGTTTGCAGTTCCAAAAATTGTAAAACTGAAATTTCATCTCAAATTTAATTATGATGGGCCTAGGAATATTAATGTTTAATCCATGTTGTACGTAATATGAGGCGTTCAGAAGGCAGTCTTATTAACTCGATCAAATAAAAATGCACATTTTAAACAGTTAAAGTTGTATATCTGTAAATTGGGGTTTTTTCTCGATATTTTGATTATACTCATTAACTATTTTATAATCAAAGGTAATTCATAAGCTCTGTATAGATATATAGGAAAATTTTAACACAATCATGTCATTACTTAAATTTAAATTTCTAAAAATGGAATAAAGTTGGATTGACTTCTGATCTTCTGAACATGTCATCTATAAGTCTGTTATTACACAAGTCAAGTTTTTGATCATATTTTTTTTTGTTGCAATTTCTCCCCCCCCCCCCCCCCCCAAAAAAAAAAAAAATAAATAAATAAATAAAAATGCATGCCATTTTGAAAAAAATATAAATAAATGATTTCTGGTAAAACTTGCAATTATTATAATGTATGTATAATTTTAAGTATTTATAATTCTGTTACAAATAAATGAACGTATATAAATCATTAGATAGCCAATTTTTTGAGTTCTAGATAGGGATGTCATACAAATACTTATGTATAAATGTTCTATTCTCCAACGGATGTGAATGGCGTCATTTTATATAAAATAAAAGCAAGTCTTATAAATCTTAAAACTGAAATATGTCTTGCATCATCTATAGTTAATTTATTTTTTTATTATTATTTTAAATATAGAATTTATTTATAAGTCTTTGAAAATATCATTTTCTAAATAACCGTAATTTGTTAAATTACAATTTTTCTTAATGATCTTTAAGATTCTTCTCAAACTGTAAAAGAAATTTTTCTTGATTGGGGAGATTTTCTTGAAGAATTAATATTAAAAAAAATGAAGTCAAATAAGAGAGCATTCAAAGATTGGGTGCTAGTTATAAAATTTTAATAATAACTTTTTTTTTTTTTTCCTTTTCTGTTATCTGCTGAACTTAATAACCAAAAATGTTGACTTCAAATTGTCACTCTAAAAACAAAATCCCAAGAAGTATTTGAAATTTATTAATTGAATAACTATGGAAAAGAATATTATATTTATCGAACTACATCCAAATGTTTATTATTAGTAATCAAAAGTTGTTTATAAAGATCTTCAGATTATCAATCTTTCACTGTGTAGAGCAATTTATTCTTTGACCATCATAAGACTGTTTCCTAGTGCTGTTTAAATTAAAATATGAATTTTTTTATATTTCTACATAAACTCACTGTAATTATTTAATTTAAATTTTTTTTAAATGAAATTACATTACTTATTATCTAACAGTGTCTATTTTTATGAATGAATATGCATGTATATGTAATAAAAAAAAATGTTAAAAAAAAAAAAAAAAAAACACTTTATAAGATCCAAATTCTTCCTAAACAGGTCTCTCACAGGGTAGAGTATTTGTAAACTAATTAGTTTCATTTATGATATTGAAGCTTATTATATTTATTTTTTCCTCAAAGATTCAAAATTTTCAATGCCAATGCAGCACATTAAGTTGCTACACAGCTAGTTAATATTAAGTAATTTCTTAGTTAAAGAAAAAAAGTATTTGTTGCTATCAATTTTGCTGCACAAATATCCTGATTATATGTATTTATTATATTTTCTTTGTATAATTATTATGTATTATGTTCTAAGCAATTTTATCAGAAATTGTTATTATGGCTTTTATTTTGTTTTATTCAGTATTAATTAATGTTATATTAATGGACATTTTAAATTTTTTTTTTTAGGAATCAAAATTTAAGGAGACTGGAGTACTGACTCCAGATGAAGTAAATTTATATTGTCATTTTTAATAAAAATTTTCTTTTTGGATAGCATATCATTTTCAATTTGTATTTTATGTGTTCATTTTGTATTGAATTATTGTTTTAAAAAAGTGTACTATTTATTTAACCGTTTCCCTGATTTGGCGATTTAAGTAACATGTTTTTTCCAACTGGGATTTGCCCAGTTGTTCCCTGCACTTGCGGGCAGGGATGCAGAATATAAATCTGATCCGGTGATCTAGAATCAGGGCTGTAGCTAGAAGTGAACCCTGGGGGAGGGGGGGGGGGCTCATAATTTTTTTTCTCTCTCTCTGATGCAGAAAGATAAATTAGTTATATTCACATTGTAGGTACTATGTTTCTTATTAAACTGTTGTAATAACTTCATTGTATGCTAAGAAAAGGATATAATGATGAGAATTTTTTGTGCATAACTGGTGCAAAATTAAACATCACGTTAGCTTCATACGTACAAATAGGATGAGGGAGTTTTGAAACACTTATTTTAGATACAATTTAGTATTTCTGCAAAACTCTGAGAGAGTCTCAAAACTAAATTAGATGTTTGAACAAAATTTCATTTGAATTTTTGGAACAGAAATTCATTTGGTGACCTTGGAATGTTTTCCAGGGATAGGCTCAAAATATTTTAGTGGGGGACTGAGGTGCCCAAAGAGCCCCCTTAGCTATGGCCCTGTCTAGGATCGGGAGAAATTTTGGCCATCTGGGAAAATTTTGCTCAAAAATATGCAATTAATTTTGATTTAAACAATGAATTGCATATTTACTCAAAACATAAAAATTTCACTACACAAATAAAAAAATCGTATGGTGACCTTTACAAAATTAATCTCAGAATATTTAGCACTGTATACATTTGTGCATGTTGAAAAATTTTGATTTAAAAAAAAAAAAAAAGTTATGGTATTACAGAATTTATGTAAGCCTATAACATATTATAAAAGTTTGCAGAAAATTTGCTATAGATTGGGGGAAATGTTGCGAGTAAAAATATTTTTGCACCCCTGCTTGCAGGCACCCATATTTTATCATGATTATTCTCACCAGTAAATTTTTACTGTAAATTTTGCATTATTTAATACAAACATTTTTCTGATTCAACTAAGCAAAAATTTCTGTTTTGAAAAACTGGTGATAAAAGATTAAAAATTCTGTAAAAGACATGAAAAAAACAGGCATTATTTGAAAGTTTTTTTAAATATTGATCAGTTAAGTGGTTAAAATAGTAATTTTTCAATTGCTTTGGCATTATGGGAAAATTTAAAAGTGAGGTATGCGTTGAAAAATTTTAAAAATCATTAATTAATTTTAGATGTTTTTTAAGAATAAATTTCTTGGTAGTGCAAATTAAATAACCAGACTTTGCCTAGTTTAAATACTGTTGACTCTAAGCCGTTTTAGCAGGGTGCAGCACCCGGCTGCCCTTTTTATTTCTTTTATGTGTCCAACAAGTCTTTTAAATCCCTCAGATGTACCCTGCAACCCTTTTTAAGAGACTGTATAAATATAAAATTATCATTTTAGGAGGGAGGGGGGAGGTTTGACACAGGGAAAATATGACACAGGGTAAGATATCGCTAGGGTTAAAAGGGCTTTGTCTTTTGTTATCAATATCATTTTTGATTCAGTCAAAATTCTCTTTTTATTTCTAACATGGTTTTTGGTTCACAATAGTATGTTATATTTTTAGTCTGTTATCTATTTTTAAGAAAACATAAAGGTATTATTATTAAAATCTCTAAATTATCTCATTTTAAAATACAGAATACCCCAACATTTGAAATGAAGCTTGTGTTTACTAATGAATAAAATAGAAAGAGAAAGAATGTTGTCCACTTGTTTTGTTGATGAGAATTTTTATCTGCGCCCCACACCTCCTCCATTCAGGACAAGTGCAACAAAACTTTATCACTGTAGAATGCATTATGTAACAAAAAGCTATTATAAAATATTTTTAAATATTAACTATTTCTTTTAAGTGTTATTTGATATGAAGTGATATTTTATTGACTTTGCTTCATTTGAATCAATAAAGCATACAAAAAATAAATCTAGCCAGTTTTGTATATCACTCCAAACAAAATAAATAAAAATAAAAATAATTATTCTTTGATAACGATATCATTACCCGGGGGAAAGGGGGGTCGAGAAATGATAACGTATGATATTGGAAGGAGAGGAGGGGGTCCAAAGTTATGAAAAAGTTTATAACGTTATATTTGCACAGCCCCTAACACTTCTTATGCACCCCATGGCAATTCAATTGATCTCAAGAACGTATTGCAAATTCTAGGGGACTCTAAACAAACCAGTTCAAAATATTTTTTGATAAACAAGATATAAGTGTGCCCTTTTTTTAGAATAGTAGAATAGTGTTCCCTTTTTGAAAAAAAAGTACCCCTTTTTAGAATGGTGTTCTCTTTTATTAAAAAAAAGTACCTTTTTTTAGAATAGAGTTCCCTTTTTGAAAAATTACTACCTGGCAGCTCTTTTTTTCTTGAGTCAACAGTATTAAAACATTGTCTTTTAAAAATCCCACTTAAAAGACCCAATTTTTTTAGCTTCCTACTTAATACATTTTGTTAGTACCTGAAAATTCCTTATTTTTTACCTAATGTGCATCCTGAATATTAGCAAGATGAGTCACTTGGATTATTTTCTGATCATCAGATATTTGGTGTAATATTTGATCATCAATATTTTAATTTTGTAAAAAGTAATTTCATTTCATATCTAGACTTAAATAACTCGTCGATGTGGGACAAATACAAGTGGATTTTCTAATGTCAATCTTTTAAATAGTGTGTGCAGTGTGCAGACTATGAAGACTATACCAAAAAAATTTATATGCCTTTAATTGTTGATCATAGTTTGTGTTTATCCTGAATGTAGTAATATAAATATGATACTAATGTAAGTTCTATCCTATACAAAATGTTCCCCTTCTGCATACTTTTCTTAATTTTATATAAATGTTACTACATGTATGCAATCCAGTGCAGTGATTAATTATTCTTACAGTAATAACTTTTGAAATTATTTCTGCTGTAATAAATTTTGGCATCATAACACTTTTCAGCATTTTGCTTCCTAATAAATATAAATTTTTGGCAGGTTGAATTTTATAAAAATCCCTCACAACAGTAGGTAAAAAATAGATTTCTCTCTATAAAATGGGAAAAATTTTGTCTTGCAAAAAAACTACTGTTATTGGTATTGTCCAACAGTTTCTTTGTTTTATTTTCATTTCCTCTATTCTAAACTTGAATTTTCTTACAAAGGTAGTTTTTCAATATATATTTTTAATACACATGTTATACATTCTATACTTTGGCAATCAAGTATTAAAACAATTTTTTTTTTTTTTTTTTTTTTTTTTTTACTTAAGTAGTAATCAATGACAGATATAATAAAAATATTAATATTTTGACTTCTTATATTTTATGTTAAACTTTTAAAATAAGTAATTAAATATTTGTATAATGTCATTCGATTTGTAGTTTGTATATGCTGGTGACCATCTTGTACATCATTATCCTACGTGGCAGTGGGCTAAAGGAGATGAAGCAAATTTGAAGCCATATTTGCCTCCTGATAAACAGTTTCTTGTAACAAGAAATGGTAAATACTTTATGAATGGTTTATAAACATGAATTAAATGATAACACCAGTTTACAAATCTAAATATTTTTTATACACTTTTGATTAAACAGCTATTTACATATTATACTGCCTCTTACAAATAAAAGGGGGTATTTGAAAAAAAATCTATCATGTCACATTCTTTAATTTCTTCTATTCTAATTGCTAATTCCTAAACCGTTATGTTAGCAGAGACATCTAGTTCCAAATACAAAAATGGTTTAAATGAGGTGAAGAAAATATTTTACAATCAATTTGAGTCAGTAGAGACATTTATTAAAAAAATTATGACATTTAAATTTTTACGTTGTTTCCCGGCCCTATAAGCTATATTTGGTAAAATTTTCCTGCTGCATTAACAAGTAAGACAAAAAAAGTTCCATTATTTTACAGTTAAAATTGACTGAATAATAGCTGTTTAAAGTTGGAGCATGTTTTTTGCTGCAAATTAGAAGTCATTCACAAATTTAGCATAAAAACAATTTTGTTAGATACATTAAAAAAATAGTTGAGATTAAAAGTAATATTGCTGTATAAATTTAAAATCTTTAATCATTTTGACATATTAATGCAAAATGTACTATTTATATTAAACATATAACAAAAGGAAAAAAAAAACAGAAATTTTGTTAAATAAAATTATGAAAATTAACAGCTTTGGTTCTTTACAAAATGATACATATTTTAAAATTATATTAGATTACACTCGCATGCAAAATTTATGCTATGTTTTTAGTTTTTGATCATTGATTCTTATATATTCTGTACTGCTGAATCCGAAATTGACCTTCATGTTTTACCAACACGTAATTTTTTTTGCAAATCCTAAATTTTAAAGTTAAAAAAAGAAAAAACAATGAAAATTTAGCATGGGAGAAAATGGCACATTAGAACATGGGGCAGAATGGGACAAAGGCTTTGTCGCACAATATCCATAAGGGAAAATGGTCATTTTTTTGATTCTTAGGAAATTATAAAGTTGGAAATTATGAAAAAAAAAATTTATGTTTTATTAAAAAACTATTATGCAGTGGTGTGAACCTGTCTATGAAGATACATTTTCTCCATTTATACCTGGATTTTTTTCCCCCCTAAAAACTTGAGAGCAGTGAGTGATGAGCATGGTGAACATTTTCATCAAGACCATAAACTTTTTGAAGACAAAGGTTTTAGGGATGAAAACATGTTACGAGACTACTGCTGGTCTGTTTTAAGAGAAACAGATCAAGAAAATTACAAAAAGCCCAGCAGCAGAATTTTTTTCTGCAGTCTGCAACACAAGTAAAAACTTAAAAAACAGTCTGCAGACCAATCCCTCACATTACATTATGCACTCAAACCTTCCAAGTATTCGTGATAGACATAAAAGAAAAGTATACTTTTAAAAAGAAGTTGCCTTTGCTCTCAGAATTTGTAACACCTCATACATTGTCCGAAAAAGAGGGAGGGGGGCTCCCCTTTGACAAAATTTGCGTGGTTTTCGTGATCTTTTGATGAGATGTCATTTTTCACGATCTTTTGACGAAATTTGCATTTTTTTTCATGCTTTTTTGACAAGATTTGAAGTTTTTCTGATCTTTTGATAAAAACTGCTGTGGTTTTCTTTTTTTTTTTTTTTCTTTTTTCACTCTTTTGAATAAATTTGTCGTTTTTTTCGTGATCTTTTGACAAAAACTGTCGTTTTTTCGTGATCTCTTTAAGAAATTTGTCGTTTTTCGTGATTTTTTGAAGAAAATTGCAGTTTTTTCATAATTTTTTTAACGAAAACTGCCATTTTATCGATCCTTTGAAGAAATTTGCCGGTTTTTTTTTTCGCGATTTTTTGAAGAAATGTTCCATTTTTTCATGATTTTTTGATGAAATTAGCAGGGATGTAAGACCTGCGCCAATTGCGCCAGACTGCGCCGAAACCGCTTTATTGCGCCAAACTGCTACAAAACAGCTATTTTTTTCAATTTTGCGCCAAACCTGCGCCAAAAGGCACTTAGTGCCAAAACGAAATTTAGCGCGATTTCGTCGATCCAGGAAACAACAACAAATAACTTTTTTTAGGATGTTAATTTCGTCAAAAAAACAAAGAAACATTGCAAAAAATCTCGAAAAACGCTCAAATTTCGCCAAAAAATTGCGAAAAACATGCGCATTCGGTCACGAAAAGCACGCGATGTTTTGTGGAGTTTTATCGTGGCTCCGCAAACGACCAGAAGTTGTTTTTCCCTCGAGTCATCGTACGTTCATTTTCATTGCAGCCGATCGCAGAGTTCGGAAGCGGGACGTCATTTGACTTAGCGCGCGAGTTGGGTAGACGAAAGAGAGCTGCTTCAATATGTTTATTCCCAATTAATGAGAGTTCGCTTCTTATGTCAGGGGTAATTCTCGTCCGAAATTTCCGAAAATTTAACGCATCCTCTTCCGAAAATTTGAAATTGGGCTATCAGTTCCACATAGCTGCCAACTTGTACGGTTTTGCGCGCGGAAACAATCGCGGAGAAATGCAAATTTCGTGAAAGGATCGCTGAAAAAGCACACATTTCGTCAATATTTTGCGGGAAAACGACGATTTCGTCAATATTTTTGTCAACGGACTTTGTCAAAAGATCGCTGAAAAACGCGAATTTCCTCTGCGGATCGCAAAACACGGCAATTTCACCAAATATCGCAGAAAAAACGCTGATTTCGACTGAAGACTGCGGGAAAACGTCGATTTCTTCTAAATATTGCAGATATAATGCCGATTTCGTTAAAATATCGCTGAAAAAAACGCCGTTTTCGATAAAAAATCGCTTTAAAATAGTTTGCCAAAATATCATTGAAAACAAAAACGCGGATTTCACCGAAAGATCAGGGAAAAACGCTGATTTTGTCAAAAGATCTCGGGGATAAAACGCCGTTTTCGAGAAAATATCGCTTAAAAATACAAATTTTGTCTAAAAATCGCCGAAAAAACGCCGATTTTATTTAAAAAAAAAAACACTAGAGAACGTCGATTCCGTCAAAAGGTCACGGGAAAACTGCCGATTTCGACAAAAAAATCGAAATAAATCGCCGATTTTGCTAAAATATCGCAGATGAATCGCTGATTTCGTCAGAAGATCGCGGGAAAACGCAGATTTCGTCTGATGATCGCGGATAACCCCCCTTCCCCCGCCACCAATTTCCAAAAATATGATGTGAATTAAAAAAAAAATTACCCAGAATCGCCCTTGTCTTATGTATTGTACATATTTTCTGTAAATTAAGTATCTTCCTGTTCTGCGTGTTTTTCGTGTCGGTGATGAATTATTTCGCTCCTCGGCCAATAGACAGCAAAACTGAAAGCAGAATGAAAGCGCTTATGAAAATCCGCTACAAATGTGTCAAACAATTACAAAAAAAAAAAAAAAGAATTTTGTCAAAAAAATTGCTATTTCGTCAAAAAATTAACAAAACGCAGTCAAAGGAAAACAGTGTTGAATGCAGACATTTTTCTCTGGGAGGGACTTCTGTAGCTTTGAGGGGGACATGATATAGAGTTCCGGGTAGGAGGAATTGCACTTTTTGATCATTGAAAACCCAAAATTTCAAAATTTTTTTGTGGGGGGAATGTCTCCCCGTGCCACCGCTTGAATTCAACACTGTAGGAAAAAAACCGTAAATATCGGAAAAAATGCTCGTATTTTTCAAAAAATCACGGAAAACACAGGAATTTTGTCAAAGCATCTTAAAAAACATACGCGAATTTTGTCAAAGGGTCTAGAAAAAAATAAAACGTGAATTTTGTCAAAGGATTGCTAATTTCGTCACTCGAATTTCACCAATAGATCGTGAAAAACACCCTAATTTCATTAATAGATCATGCAAATTTTTTCTATAGATTGCAAAAAACATGCACATTTTATGGAAAAACACTCAAATTTCATCAAAGGATCGCGAGATAAATATGAGTTTTGCTAAAGGATCGTTATTATCAAAAAAGAGTTAACAAAACACAGCCAAAAGATTTTTAAAAAATGCAAGTTTCTTTAAAGGATCCCGAAAAACAAGCATATTTTGTCAAAAAATCACAAAAAAGCTCGAATTTTGCAAATAATCGCGATAAACACGCAAATTTTTATCGAAAGATTACGAATAGTACTTGAATGTCTTCACAATATCGTATAAAACACTCGAATTTCACCAATAGATCGTGAAAAACGCTCAAATTTCAACAAGAGATCGCAAAAAAGACGCAAATTTTGACAATAGATAATGCAAATTTCGACTGTAAATCACGAAAAACACGCAAAATTTTATCAAAAAACACGCAAATTTTATCGAAAAATCACGAAAAACACTCGAATTTCATGAAAGGATTGCAAGAAAAACATGCGTTTTGCCAAAGAATCGTTAATATCATAAAAAAAGAGAATAAAACAAAGTCAAAAGATCATTAAAAAAATGTTCATTTCTATAAAAGATGGCGAAAAAAAAATAAATACGCAAATTTCTCTAAAGGATTCCGAAAAACAAGCATATTTCGTCAAAAAAAAATCACAAAAAACATGAAATTTCGTCAAAGGATATCTAACTTCATCGTAAAAAGAACAAAATACGGTCAAAAGATCATGAAAATAACCCGTTAATATCTTTAAAAGATCGTGTGAAAAAAAAAACGAAAATTGCAACAAAAAGATCGTAAAAACCGTAGTTTTCATCAAAAGATCTCAGAAAAGGTACAAATTTCATCAAAAGATCGTAAAAAACGCCGCAAATCTAGTTAAAAAACGAAAAAACAGGGTCAAAAGATTGTGAAAAAGCGTGAATTATGTTAAAAGATCGCGAAAAACTGCAAATTTCATCGAAAGGTCTGAGTATTTATTCTTTCAAATGTAAAAATATTTTTCAAGATAGCAATTATTGTAATTGTTAAGAGTTTATCCATATTAGAATATTTTAATCTGCTCCTAAAACAGCTTTTATTGCTACAAAATTACATTTTTGCTGCTACAAAATCCGATATTTACTGCTACAAAATCTGATTTTTGCTGCTACAAAAATAGGTTTTACTGCTCCAAAATTCGTTTTTTGCTGCTCCAAAGCTGCTACAAAATGGCGTTAGCGCACTTTCATCCCTGAATTAGTCCTTTTTTCGTGCTTTTTGAAGAAATTCGTCGTTGTTTCGTGATCGTCGAAAACTGCCGTTTTCTTGTGATCTTTTGAAGAATTTTGCCCTTTTTTCATGATTTTTTGAAGAAAATTTGTTGTTTTTTCGTGATTTTTTGATAAAAAGTGATGTTTTCGTTTTATCTTTTGAAGAAATTTGCCTTTTTTGCGATGTTTTGAAGAAATTTTCAGTTTTTTTTTTGTTGTTCTTTTTTGACGAAATTTGCCATTTTTTGCGATCTTTGGACGATGTTTGCATGTTTTTCATGATCTATGAAGAAACTGATTTCTTTTCGAAGACTATTTGTCAAAATTCACGATACATTTTATGTCCGAATTTTTGGATTTAGGACCAAAATTTTTAAATTTTTGCTAAATTTTCAACAGTTGAAAAATAGTCTGCAGACCTTCCCAAGAGTCTGCGACGTGCGTCGCAGCGTTGCGCCGATTCAGCTCCCGGGATAAAAAGAATACTAAAAGCAATCAGTTCTAATTTTTTCATTTCATATTTCATATTATTATTCTTTTAAGTATTTAATAAGTATTTTTTAAACTAGACATGACAGATTTTTTACAACAATTTTCCGATATTCAGTGCACTATAATTTATTAAAAAACACACATTTCTGTGAAAGTATATAAACCAGCCTAATAAGTATAATTATCAATTGGTTTTAAATTCTTATTACAATAATCTTCATTAAATGGAGCATGTTAGAAAATATCTAGTATCTGTCTAGAGTTGTCACTGCTGTAATACTCATGAGCATTATTATAACATGTACAGTAAACCTCTAGCAAGCTCTTACAATCTCATTCAGATTTGTCCGAACACAGTCGGACATTGTTAGGGTTAGTGATGGATGTTAATAATGTTATATTATGCATAGCACAGCATTGCCATGTTTTATTTATTTCCACTGCGACTCTCCAATGCTATTTTAACACAGTATCTCCCATTGAATAAGTTTTTTTTACTAGACATTTTCTGATCTTTTGTATACACTTCCATAAATTTTCTTTGAAACATCTAAATGTGTAAAAAAAATTTCCTGCAACATTTAACCATTTTTTCGTAATTTCAGAATAAAAAGTGAAATTTATTTTTATTTATTTATTTATTTAATGGAAGAATCAAAAACAGCATATTAATGATATCATATTGGAATTAAAACAGACATTTTGAAATATTTGTTAACAAGACAAAAGCATATATAGAATACAGGTGAATATGACATACACTTTTTCTAATAAAAAGGCATTTAAATATTGATTAATGAATCAAGAAGCTTCTAATTAATGATATACAAAAAAATAAACATGACATTATACATAAAACGAAAAAAAAAAAAAAAATACATATCACGTTACTGTAGTGCCTAGAAGTAAATGTCTCGAACTATAGTTCTAGGCAATGCACCAATACTGGTTGTTATGCATAAATATCAGTTACACACAGGAATTTTTTTTCTGTCAAATATAATGTTATGATTCATGTGAAAAGAAAGTTAACATATTATTAATAAAAGAATTCTATAAGGAGAAAAGTGACATCTGATAATATTAGCAGATTAGATGTTTATTACAAAATAGGTTGTTCTGATTTAACACTATTATCATTTATATCAGAAATACTACCTATTGCAGTCGTTACCGTGGTGTGACATTTGAAAAATTACTTCATAACTTTCCATTATACTGTTTCATTTCCCAGGAACCCAAAACCATCTCTGCTAAAAAAGTTAATGTGTGTATGTACTAAATTCTGTCCGTAGAATAAAAGACACATTTATGCACCAAGTGTTTTCAAACTCTTCAAAAACATTAAGATAGCCAATATTTCGGTAGGAATTGCAAATGGGCAAAATTGACCCAAAAGGATGCAAATAGAGAAGGATTTTGCAGAAGCCAAAAAAAACCCATAACTTCTTAATTATAATATGTATAAAACCAATTTGAAATAATTATTATTTCTAGAAAAAGAAAAGTCAATTTTTAAAAAAATAAAATTAAAAATAGACTCAATAGGCAAAAAAAAGGGGGGGAGGGGGAGTAGAAAAAAACTCTTAACTTCATCAATTCTTAAGATATGAAATCCAATTAAATTTATTATAAATCTTCTTAATATTATTTACAAACTTTATACTGACCACTTTTTGATAAGATCAATTCTTATAACAAAAACAAATTAAAAATACATAGCAGTTGAAGAAAAAAATTATAGTATTAATTTGAATTTGGTAAAACCAGCTCTTACAGAAAAGTGAAACAAAAAACTCTTCAAAATTTGCCAGATAAAACTGTTAAACTGGGTTTATCTCTAATTTTGATTTAGTTTTTGTTCATAAAATTAGTACTTGACTTTGAAATCTACTTCCATCTGTGGATTAAGTTGACGAATGATTAAAGTTGTATAAGGATTGGATGAATAGAATTTTAAATTTTTAATGCAAAATAAATAAACTTTATAAAGCAGTGAAAGCATAAAAAGAACAAAAAGTGTTTAAAGTTGTCTGAGGATTGGACAAATAAAACCTGAGCTATTAAATACAGAAGAAATGTTCATTATACCAATAATTTTCATAGTGAGATTTTTTTCATAGTATATTAAATTTTTGCAAATATTACATGTATAGATTCAATATTTATTAATTTATGTGTATTTCTTTAGCTAATTCAAACGATGCAATTTTCATAAAAATCGATGAAAAGCTTTATTTTATCAAAAAATCAATTTTTAAAAGGGGAAAAAAATGCTTTCCTACAGCACATTATTTAAATCTTTTAATTCTCTACCAATTACAATTTTTTTTAGTCTGATTTTTTTATTATAATGTTGAGGTAACATCTCCAGTTTCAAAACAGGAAGTCAGAGTTCCAATTTAACTGTTGTCATAACCATACTTTTTTTTTTCTTCACAATCCTAGGTATCTTTTTATCAGCCATCAACCAACAATATTAATTTTGTTGTTGTTACATTAGCAACTAGTTATTTTAAGTTCTGTTAGTTGTTGATTGCAAAGTACTTTTATCCTTTGCAATTTTTTTGATAAGATAACAAAATTCTGAGATATATGTTGTACTGCTGAATTAATTTTTAATATTTCACAGCTCTGAATTGTTTTATTCCTGAATTTCTACTTAGATGGATTCATTAAATATATCTATGATAAAAGTTTGTGATTTTTTCCCCCTTGTACATTTTTCTTTCTATTTCAGTGCCTTGTTATAAACGCTGTAAAGAAATGGAGTACACAGATCATCATGAGGAACTCTTAGAACCCGATGACGAAGATGGAGGTTGGATTGATACACATCATTATTCAGGTATTTTATTCAGGCATCGTTATTCAGGTAGCTCTAAAAGATTAAGATGTTTTATTATATGTTCCCATAAAGTTAGAATTTCATTGGTTAACTTTTATTGTAAATTAACTTTTTTTCATGATCTTGTAACAAAATTTGTCAGGTTTTTTGCGATCCTTTTACAAAATTTGCCGTTTTTGGCGATCTTTTAACAAATTTTGTTCCCCTCTTTTTTTCAATCTTTTGACCAAATTTTTGGATTTTTTCATAATTTTTAAATAAAATTTCCGTTTTTCAATGATTTTTTTGAACTGCAATTCTTTTTCAACTCATTAAAGATTTTTGCACAACTGATTGACAAATTTCCCCCTCAATCAAATAACGACTTTTTCCTATGATAAATGGGCATATTTTGTGATTTTTTTTTCTCCCTCTTGCTACTAGAAAAAGAAATTAATCAAATAGCCGCATCAAAAAAGACAGTAAGATTCTAGATTCAATTCTATAAAAGTGCTCTTAAAAGTCAAAAAATTGCCCTGAAGAATTTAAAAAGTGAATGCCCTTTCCACAACAGTAGCACCCTGCCCCTTTTTAAACCTGGGGGAAACTCTGGAAGTGATTGTACTTTAATTTTATTTTACAATTTATTTTTAAAACAACTGCAAAGTAATTTCTTAAGATTATTCATAAAGTATAATTTTAAATTTTCGCATTACATCATATTTATGGAGCATTTCGTTTCCAGCAGATAAGAATAAATGTGCAAGGGGTGGAAAAAGGTAAAGTTTTTTGATGATTTTATAGTTTATAAATATTATAGGGGTAAAATCCACAAAAGAATAAAATATTTGAAAGTTAAAAGCAATTCTATGTAATGGCTCATGGGATACTTATGATCGATGATTATGATTTCTATACTTTTGTAACTTATTTCAAAAATGGAGATTTTTTTTTTCGAGAGATTTAATCAAGTGTTACAAACAGGCATGCATATTAAATGTAAAATATCTCCTATGAGTTTTTGAGTGAAAATTGTTTTCATTATGCTCATCCTGTGTACCGGGCACTATATTGGACATATTTAACATAGATTATTTTTTATGTATAGTCCTAAAGAAAAATAATGATTTAGTTTAAAAATTTAAAATTGCATAAAATTGATTTAATTTCACATGTTTTCTTACTCCAACCCCAATTCTTTTGCCCCAAAATGGGCCAATTTTAACTCTACATGTCCTAACTTCCTTCCTCTTCCTTTTTTTATTCTTCCCCTCTATCCCATTTTATACGAAAGATAAAAGTGACAGCATTAGTGGTAACAATTTTACCAAGAGAAGAAAAATTTTTTATCCACATTTTCTGCCAACTTCTTTATTGTGTTATAAACACAAGGAACATTTTTTAATATTTACACAATTTAGTTATAAACAGAAGTCATTTATTTATTGTTATATACAAAGAGAAGTACTTATTACACACATGTAAACAGATTAAATTTTTATAATGCATGTATAAACCAGCATAATAGTTTCTGTTTGTTTTTCACATCTGCTTATATCATGTAATAAAAAAAATCTCACTTTCTTAAGGCATCAGGCTTTGGAAAAAAAAAAAAAAGCACTACATTTGATAAATGCTTCTGATCCAAAATAATAATAATAATAATAACTATGTAGTATTTGGTTATTTGCTTAAAAAAAACTAAAATGGGCTAACTTTTTTTCATTCCATAATGTTCTTCTGTGGCTGAACATCAACTTTTTGAAAATTCAGCTATTGAAATTTCACCATTTCATCATGTGTATTTTTTAAATTCATTTAAATGTTTAATTTATTATTTAATTGCAGATCTTTCATCGAAAGTCTGTGTTCTACATATTGAAGAATAGGCATATCAAACTTATGATCTATTTACGCATTTAGCCAACCAACAATTTATCTGTCATGCTGTAAGCCTTTGGCATTTTCCCTATTACTTACCCATCAAACGTATTATAGGGTAATTCTTGCAATCGTTTTGTAAATTGAAAAAAAAAAATTTTTTTTTGAAGAATTTACACGTTTTGGATACTGGAGATTCCATATATGAAAACCATATTTTTAGAAAAAAAATTGCCGTCTGTCCATCTGTGTGTGTTTGTCTGTCTATCTGTGTGTCTGTAAATGCTCTGTCTCCCAAACAAATTGAGATAGAACTTGAAATTTTGTATGTACTTAGTATGTAAGAATGGGACGAAGCCTATTTAATATCATTAACCTCGATTATCCGGAACTATTTTTTTTCGGACTCTCGGAAAATTCATTCTAAAGGTATATAAAAATTTTCAAATTTTTTTATTTTATGGAATGGACATGAAAAGCAATAAAATAACACAAAATTTGCATAAAGAATGAAGTCATTTGAATTATTAGTTGCCGAGATTTTTATAATCCTGTTTTCTACACTCTTTGATTTTATCACTCTGTACTACACTCTGATCTACACTCTGTATTTCATTCAAATTTCAATTCAAAGATATATTTTAATTGGAAATGGGACACTTAATCCGACGCAGTAAACTGTTAGTTTATATGATTGTCATTTTTGGAGTTATAAGGATGTTTCTTTTATGCAATTCAGTACTACTTGAGTAGTTTGGCATTTTATATAATTTGTCGAAATCTACTCATCAGCCATTCATTAATAGAGCATTACTATGCATATTAAAAATATTTTAATATACGTTTTAAATTTTATTTTGGAATTGCAGTGCATTTTATAAATACTTTACACATGTTTTATTTTCATATATTATGTATATCCATGATGAGTAAGTATTAGGGTGGCCCACAATGACTAGTCTTTGTTTCAAGTCATGTTTGATACAGAAAATACACTTTGCAAGAACACATTTAAACTAACCATATTTGCAGTGAAATCAAGTTGAAGATTTTTATTATTCAAAATTTGTACTGCTATTTCAGGATAGTAATTTTCACTGTTATTTAAGAACAGATATTCCTTGCCTAAATTTAGAGAAGATTATTATTATTATTTTAATGGTAGGTATTTTGAATGAAGTTCCAAGCTTTTGCAATACTTTTAAAGCACAGTGTGGAAAGAAATGGCAGTCCAGAAAGTATAGTCAAATCTAAATCATTTTAAATTTTCAGCTCCAAGAAATTGTAGATGGAAAAATGATCAAAAAGCTACAAAGAACACATTTTAAATCTAGAAATGTGAAGATTTATACAATTTTTTTAGTTTTTTATGTATATATATTTTTTAATTGCATGTAAATTATGTGTTTTTAAGTTTCAAAACTAATAGTTTATTTTACTGTTCTGTTCACTTTACTATGTTTCAAAATAATGTGCAGTGTTAAATGGATACTCTAAAATGTATGAAAAACTATTAATTCAAGACATTTACAGTAAAATTAGTAGCTTTTAAATGAACACTTTTGAAAGTGACATAAATTCTACTCATGTTTCTGTGTATATGAGAAGGAGGGAATAACTAAAAATGTTACCTGGTCTCTTATTTGAACATACCTTGTTGAACAGGGGGATTTTGGATTTGAGCTCATTATTTTCATTAGATTAGTAATTTAGTTTCATTGATGAGCTCTAGGTTATTTTTATCTTTCTTCTTTTTATTTAAGTTTTACAAACTTATTTGTACTCACATACATTTGAGAATTTTTTAAGATTATGTTAGAGCTCTCTATCAATGTGAATAAACATGATTAAATGATTATAAACATCGTAGATTGACAAAAATCAATTTACAATAATTTAATATTCAAATAAAAAATGAAATTTTATATTTGATATGTAGAAATTCTGTTGACATTTGCAAAAAAAAATATACTCACAAATATCTAGAAAAATTTAGGAAAGATAAATTATTAGATTAGAAGCTGTTGCTGTATTAAAAAAAAATGCATTCATAAAGTCTATTAAAGTAGTAATGCATTTGCATCATTAAAGAAAAAAAAAAAACTATTGCATTTAATTGCAAAAATATAACTGCACGAAATTCTACTCAGTTGGCAATTTTTATTTGCAGACATGATCTTTACAAATTGATGCGTACTTATGAGTATCTGAAAATAATACCTATGCTTGGTACAATCACCGTAACAGATATTTCTAACTCAGTTATGAAAATATGACAAAGAAAAGTTTGTTATTTTAAAAGTAAGTTTATATTGTAAATAATAATGCTCCTTCAAAGATTTGTTTTATGAAAAGGAGCAATTGCAAAATAAAAATGCAAAGATTTGATGATTGGCATTACTTTTTTTTATAATCATTTAGATTGAGTTTTAAATTTTTAAACGTCAGATACATTTTAACACATTTGCTGCCGGTCATGTGCTAGCATGTGAAATTCTCAATCATTTAACACAGAGGGCGGAGTTATCGGCAGCGAACGTGTTAAATATCTTTTTATTTTTATCCAAACATATTTTCATGTATGTTCAATAGTGCACTTTTGTATGACATCCTTATTATCTTCAACTTTGAAATTTTGAATGTTTTGTTTGTTTGTTGGAAAAAATTGTGTTTTGTATGTAAAAAAATTATTGTATCTGGTGGTAATATATTTGTAATTTGGTTTTGTATCCACTTGTTAATTTGGCCCTCTGTGGTAAACGAATTTGACATTCTTGTTCAAGAACTATAAACATGTGCAACACAGAAATATTTTCAAATAAATTTTTCAAACAAAAATAGGATTAAAAATAGATATTTAGAAAAGTTTATATATATATATATATATTTATTTATTTTAGCTTTTTAAATTTAACTTTTAATTTAAATTTTTTTTTTCTTTATGTATTAATTTGAATTTTATCATAGAATGAACTTTTTGTAGTTTCTGAAAAATACTTTTAATGTTGGAAAACTGTTTCTTAAAATTTGCTCCCATTTATAGATAGTACAGTAGCAGCCATTGCTGATCAGGTACACGAAATGACAGTGGAACCAAAGGTAAGTTTTCAAATTAGGTGATTCCTGTTTTTTGTTTGAAGTTGTTTGTTGTTCAAAACATGTAAATCCGTCAAAATATGTTTTCAATTTTCAAAAGGAATGCAAAACTTATCCTATACTAATAAAAGAACAAATTGTTTTGTCTGTGTATGTTTCTGTGCAGGGCCTGACTAATGCAGGGGCATGCGGGGCAATTGCCCCGGGCCCCCCGGCTTGAGTGGCCCCCCCAAGGAAAGAAAAGTTTTTCGTTAAAAGAGTGCCAAATGATAAAAAATGAAGAAATATGACCAAAATTCTTTTTTTTTTCCAATTTTAAAGGGCCTTTTTTCTCTTACCCCCTTTGTTTCCGTGCTCCATGCTCCTTTAATGAAATAGTTACATCATAGAAAAGGCTAATAGTTAAAATTATCTATCTTCTGCTATTATGTATATAGATGTGAATAGTACTTTGTATGAAATTTGTGAATATACAATAGGTTTGAATTTTAATTTTAATCACTTGAGTATAATTCAAGAACAAGTTTAAGATAGAAGGGGGCCCCCCTAATAATGTTTGCCGCAGGGCCCCCCACTGTCTAAGTCGGGCCCTGTTTCTGTGATGGCTAGCAAAATCTGTGGCACGTACAAGACTCAGTTTTTTTGTGAATATAGTCCAAGGTCTCTCCTGATGTACCTGAAGTCAGAATTTTAATTTTTTGATAAGTTTGCGAGATAGAAATTATAAAGTACAACTCACTCCCATGAAAAAGTCAATTATTGATGCTCGGAAAATTAAGAAGCTTGCACTTGCACACAAACGCATTTATGCACCAAAACGAAAGGAAGAAAGATTTTCAACTGCATTTCTCTTTTTTTTTTTGTTATTGTTTTGTTTTAATCTAAATTGAACAGACTGTCAGTACAGTTAAAATTGAAAGACTGGATTTTCATTTTTCAGATGGTGCAATTATTTTTTCTTAATGTCACAGTTAACCCTTGAAAGAAAATTTTCAAAAAAGGTCATTTGCCAAAAAAGTTCTCTCTTATTGCAACGCCCCTATACGACACATATTTAAAGATACTGACAAACCAAAAATATGCTTATAAAGCTGAAACCTTCTTCAAAAGAATGGTGCAATTAGTTATTTTTAAAATATGAATTTTAATCTTTTCAAATTTACCATTAAATTCAGCTCATTTTACGGCTCATGAAGAAAATTTTTATACATTAAAAATAACTAAATGTCTTTATTTTAATACAATCTTTTTAGAAAACCTCAGTAAACCAGATTTACATCATCTACAAAAATTTCAAAACATTTTAAGAGTAGAAACATTTTTTACAAAATAAAATATGTGAAAACTTTGACAAAAAAATTAGAAATCGACAGATATTGTTGTGTTTTTTCTTCAATTTTGACTAAACGTTTTCCTTCTTAAATATACATATTTTTTTTTTATGAAATTTGAAAAAAGGCTTGGTTTTAGTTATACTTGTAATCTATTAAAATTTCAGAGAATTGGAACAATAACAAATATCTATTTTGCTAAGCTAATAAAACCTTTGCAAAAAAAAAAAAAAAAAAAAAAGAAAGAAAGAAAGAAAATGAAGAAACCATTAATACTTTTTTATGGAATCTTAATTTAAGAACTCTGGTAAACGTATTTGCAGCGTAGTGCTCTAATGCCTCAGTTTTCTAAATGAAAGGTCTTTGGTTTGATCGATACTCAGTAAAAATTATTTGTAATTTATTTATTTATTTATTTTTACAATTTTAAGGATTTTTAACTTTAAAACAATTGAATTATTTAAGAAAAAATTGCACATAAATGAATTGAATAATAATAATTTAAAAGAAAAACAACATTTTATATAGTCCAAACTATTTATTTATATATTTTTTATTTATTTATTTATTTCAATTTTAAGGTTTATTATTATTTGTGCCTCTCTCTAAAACCCTCCCCCCACCTCAAAAAAAAAAAAAAAAAAAAAAAAAAAAAAAAAAAAAAAAAGTCTAAATATATAAAATGATGCTAAATTGGCCGTAAAAAGCGTCTGCCATGGAGCAATAATCCAATTAGGGGTCCCCATGAGACGTAAACTACAGTGAAACCAGCTTAGTAGGAAACACAAACAACCAGCGATAAAAGCTTTTTTATGCAGGATCTTTAAATTGCACAAAGCTTAATTGCATTTCTTAAAAAAAAGGGGGGAGGTGTCTAAAACCAGTTTTTTTTTCTTTTTAGTTATTTATTTATATTTTTTGTTCCCAGTTTATTCTATGATTCTATTATAAACAGGCTTTAGTCTCTTAGAAAATAAATTTGCTGGATAAATGTGCCTTTTAAAAAAAATCTATACAGTAGTATTTGATTGCAATTTTATTATTTCTTTTTCAGCATTACAGTTTGATACATTTGTAATTACTTTTTCATCTAAAGAGGATAAATAAAAATTTAAAGTATTGAAAACATAATTAAAGTTTAATTGAATTCACCAATTAATTTTAAATAAAAGATTTTAAAGTGTGAGACAAATAAAAATTCAAAACTTTAACCTGTGACTGTCCACAACTTTCCAATTGAACAAGAGTCAGGCCTGGTAACTTGCACAATCTTGGGCCACCTGCCACCTTCCAAGGCTGGCAAGCTTCTGCAGGGGTGGTTAAAACTGGCATGGCAGAAACTTATTTCTGCCAGTAAGTGACAAAAACTGGCAGAAACTAAGAAATATTTATAATAAGGACTTTTATTTGCAATGATTCATAATTCACACATGTATTTAATATATAAAGACTTCAGTTAAAAGTATAAAATAATGGTTATTAATGTTATTAGTAGCAAAAAGTTAAAAAAAGATCATATAAATATACTTTGTTTATATAATAGTTTTCTGTCACTTGAAAAACAGAAATTTTCATAATGGTAATCTGATGCTGTACTGATTTTAATGTTGTTATTGTTGTTTTTACAATTGGATTTTGATTTAAAAGTTAAAAAAAAAAAAAGAAATTTACAAAAAACTGTATTTTAACATCACTTTTCAGAGTATTTTTAAATAAATAATACACTGCAACAACTTAAAAAATATCTAGGACTATTTATAAAGAGAAATGGTTCTTGTAAAAATATATAAGTAAATAATTGTGGCGCAAAAATAACAGAAAAAAAAATTAATGAAATATCTTATACAACATTGAAAGAACAAATTTATTTTTTGTGGGAAAAAGTAATAATATACTAAGAGCATTCTATAATATAGGATTAATTTTGCTAACCATTCTTAATCTAGACTGCTTTTTATTTTGTTCTGAATGAAAGAAAAGTAAAAAAGTATTCTTTCAAGACCACCGTTACTTGCTAGTAATATTACTATTGAGGATGTAAAATTGGAAAAATTCTAGGACTTTCTTGGGGAAATGTTTGGGAAAGGAGTCAATTTTGCTATTAAGTGTTGTTACATATGGCACAAAATTTAGATTAATATCAAAAGACATTTTTCTTGTCCTTTTCTTTATGCTCATTTGTCTGCCAAATTCTAATACAAATGTATTTTTTAATTAAAACTATTCACAGTATTTTATTTGTTATTTATCCTTGTTAAAATGTATGTAAGCAACTTAATACAGTATAGGATCCGTTATCCGGCGTCCCGGTATCCGGAACGCTCCGAAAACCGGAATGCAAATCGGTAACTTTTTTTCAGAGATCCCGCGGACGCGCTATAGCGCGTAATTTATGCAAAAAATCGGCGACGGATGCAAAAAAAATAGTTCTTACGCATCCCAAGGGACACGTAACTTCGTCAAAGGATCGCGAAAAAACGGCAAATTTCGTTAAAAATCACGAAATAACGACTAATTTTCGGCAATTTTTGTCAAAAGATTTGCGAGAAAATGGGTAATTTCGTCACAAAATCCCCAAAAACGACAAATTTCCCCAAAAGATCGCGAAAAAATAACAAATATAGTAAAAAAAATCGCGATAAAACGGCAAATTTTGTCTAAAGATTCGCGAAAAACGGAAATTTCAACAAAAGATCGCGAAAAATGTTAACTTTCTTCAAAAGATCACGATTAAAGGCAAATTTCTTCAAAAGATCACGAAAAAATAACAGCAAATTTTGTCAAAAAATCCCGAAAAACGACAGATTTCGTCAAAAGATCCTTGAAAAACAGCAAAATTCGTTAAAAATCAAATAATAACGACTAATTTTCGGCAAATTTTTGTCAAAAGATTCGCGAGAAAATGGGTAATTTCGTCACAAAATCCCCAAAGAAGGCAGATTTCCCCTAAAAGATTGCAAAAAAATAACAAATATAGTCCAAGGAATCGCGATAAAACGGCAAATTTTGACAAAAGAATCGCGAAAAACGGCAAATTTCAACAAAAGCTCGCGAAAAACGGCAAATTTAACGAAAAAATCGCTATTAAATAGCAAATTCCTTCAAAAGATCACGAAAAAAAAAGGCCCATCCTGAAGCAGAATTCTTAGAAACGGATAATGTGTTTGCAGTGTTTTTGTTTCCAAATTGTACATCACTTATCCAACCATTGGATCAAGGGATTCTGAAATCTTTAAAAACTCACTACAAAAATGACTTCTTAAAAAAAAAATGCCCACAGAGTGCAACAAAGGAATTGGGATAAAAAATTTCCAGAGAAGCTTCACAATCAAAGATGCTGCCATGTGTCATGTGGTCCTCTGCATTACTTTTCAATGACGAAAAAGAGCTGGAGCTTCAAAAGATTTCGAAAGAGAAGCAAATTATTGCTGATCTGTTGGCATATGCAAAGACTTTAATTGTCCAGAAGCTAAATTGTTTAGAAGCCGATGAAAACATTTCTGTCACTAATCACATGACTGACAGTGAGATTTATAAAATGATGACAAACAATAGATCTGACGAAAGTGATGATGAGAAGGACAACCAGCAGAATAAAACAATAAGGTATCAAATGAAAAATTAATATTTTATACCGAACAATTAATTTCAGGCATGCAACAGAGGAGCTACTTCCATGAGCAGGAAATCATGTCTCTGTACAAAATACAAGAACAATTAGGGTAAGAGACGCGCTTATAAGCAAAAGACTATCCTAGAAATGTTTGCATAAACCCCAATCAAAAGATTCTGTTTCAAAATCTCAAAATTAAATTTCATATATATATTTTTTCATTTATTATAATTATTTTTTTTATTTTGTGTAAATTAATCAATAAATTAAGGTATTTACATGCATTAATATTCATATTTACCTATTTATTTCAGTATTTATGAAATTATTTCGTGCATTTCTTATACTTACCATAAAGTATTCCGAATTATGGAAAAACCCCTTATCCAGAATGCCCTGGGTCCCAAGCATTCTGGATAATGGATCCTATACTGTACTAATAAAAAAGCCTTGGATTATTTCATGAAATAAGTTTATTGCAATTGTTGCCAGTTTCTGCCAGTTATAACCACTTTCTGCCACTGGCTCGGCAGAAAACTTAGCCCTGCCACCTTCTTTGTAAAGAACCACAATACAAATTTCAGGTTCATTTAAAAATATTATTTCGGGCCCAGGCAATGCCAGGCAGGACAGTTAGTGTAAGTAAAAAGCACTTAATTTTTTTTCATTGGTCTGTTAAATAATTTCATTTAAAACTTATATAACAAATATGAAAATAATTTAAAAAGTCATAAGATAGGATTGAACCTCCACCTGCTACACTTTGAATAGGCATGTGATACAAAGTCTTGTTCTTGATTTCAAGTAAATGAGTATTTAAAACATATGCTGGATAGAAAATTCTCAAAAATTAAGGCCCATTTGAAGAAATTTTTTTACCAGAATAATTAGAGATGTAACATGACCCCTGTAATATACTTTAAAATCATCAAAATCTGTGTGCACAGTGTTTGATAGTCTCCTTGTAAATGAATTGCTGGAAAAACTTTATTTAATTTATTCCAATTTTTACAATGGGTGAGGAATGTATGAAAGAGTTCTGCACTGTTCCGGAAATCTTATATATTGACTGCCTCTAACATTTTATGCATAATCAGAGTCTAATATCAAAATAAAAATTCCTTATAATTACTAATTAAAGTCCAATTATTAAAGTGTGAATTTGATAAATATATTTTTTAAAAGAAACGAAATATATAATCATTTATACAACAGTGAAAAGAGGCTCTATTTTTTATTTTTTGTTAGGTATTTATTCAATCTTAAGGTGCATGAGTAATGGCTGTATCAGACAAGAGTTTTCCACACCATGCCAAATGAGACCACATTTTTGCTTAATAAACCTTAACATTTGAAATTCATAGTTGCTCATATTCATCCAACTGAACCATTAGGAACAAAACTCAGAAAGATATCCATAATTATCTGGTAACTCTATTCATTCAACACGTTATAAATTTTGGAACACACATAGAAATATATGAAAGCATGTTCAATCAACACACATAGCTTCAAGATGAAGCTGGGTAAAAGTGCTTTGTAAAGTGCTTCTTGTTTATTTTTCCTTATGTCTGATATGGCTGTAAAGTGATTCAGCTGCCAGATGCTCTGAAAATGAAATTGCTCTTTAGATATTGATATTTTGAAAGAAATTTGAATACATATACTTGAATAATAATTTTTACTCCTAAAAAAAATTGTATTTTCTATTGTGACTTTTTAATGTTATATAGGTAGCTCCTTCGAAAGTTGTTGAAAATGATGGAAACAAAGATGAAGATGAAGACGATGAGGATGATGATGAAGAAGCTTTAGATATGGATGCATTTATGCAAAGTGGAATGCTAGAAAATGATGACAAAGTAATTATTTAGAAATACACTGTTTTTTTCTTTTATTAACGTTATTTTTTATATTATTTTATATTATATTATTATATTATCTTATATTGTTATTTCTTTTATTATTTTCTTTTATAATTCTTTTATTATTTGAAATAATATTTTTTAGATTCTCTTGTCTTATCTTTTAAGATAAGAAAAAATGAAAAAAGTGGGTGAAAACTGTTCAATGGGACATATTGAAAATATTTAACAGTTCCATTATGAATTTATATAGTATTTATTAAAAAAATAGAAAAAAAATGTTTAAATAAATTGATTTGAAATCAGTATTTCTTTATATATTTTTGCCAACTTTTACATTCAGCTCAAATGTTTAGTAAAAATTAAGAACGTTTTTAGCATTGTCTGCACAGTTTATAACAAAAACAAAAAATCATGCATCCAGCATAATTATGAAGCACTTCCCAACACATCAGAACACCATTGATGTCTAAATGAACAATTTTGAAAACACACAGTACTTCTGAAAGCACAATATTTGCTATTACTATCAATAATTAAAAAAAACTTTCCCCTTTTTTTTTGTGCAATTTCGTATGTGATCTATAAATATGTATGCTTATTATGCTAAAGGTTAGTTCAGTTAAATACATTGCACAGTTTGAAATTTTCCATTCACCAGTTTACATGAATAAACAGAAATGTCTTTGGGAATTTTTCTGTAACCCTTTACATAATTTATATAATTTATATACACTAAATAATAAAATTTATAAATGTGTACCATAACTGAAAATGCAGATTTTAATAGTTCACTAATAATTTTCTTCTGTAGACAGATTCTTTTGACTTTCCCTGTAAATGGATGATAAATTTTAATCAGACCATTATTTATGAAAGACAGCTTGTAGTACATCTCAGTGATATATATAAATTTCAATATGTGTAAAATAGTATAATGTAATTAAAATACACCACAAACTGTTTTATTCTCATAAACCATAATATAATGGAATTCAATTGAGTGTCCCTGCAAATGAACACTAAATGCTATACTCTCCATTTTTAATATCAACCATGCCATAATAAACCCTAATATCATATCAATGGCAATCTGACTTTATTTATATAAGTTAGAACACAGACAGATAAACCAAATTCATAAACATGTTTCAATTATGTTCGAAAGTGTTAAAAAGGAGTGTGACTGATATTCAAAACTTAATATTATAATGTATGAAAGTATGAGATCTGAGTTTAAATTTTCTGAAAATCTGAAATGCTTCTGCATTCCTGATTGAAAGAGCATGTTTATGTTTAAAGATAGAAAACCAACGATTATAAATGCACAAATAAAGTATGAAAATACTTTATTTGTGCATTTATAATTGTTGGTTTTCTATCTTTAAACATTTGTGCACAAAGGCTTTATTTGCTATTTTCATGTTTGTTATTTTTTACTTTAGCTTTTAATGTTGCGTGATTTTTTTTTTTTCTTCTAATATATCTTTTTATTTTATCCCCCACACACAATAATTTGTTTTTAAATCATATTTCCTAGTAACTTTATGTTGAGAAATACTGTGGAACCTGCTAAAGTGACCACCTTGGTAAAGTGGCCACCTGGCTAAAGTGACCACTTTTGCAAAATTTTATTTGTGCTTATGTAAAATAATATGAGAATTGTTCGGTAATGTGACCACGTGTCTATAGTGTAAAGTGACCAGATTGTCTGTAATTGTCACGCTTTTTGAACCTGTAAATGTGACCATTAATTTTTTTGCATATGGAAATTTTTTTAATTAAAAGACTAAATGAACTATTTTATAAAATTTTTATTTTCATTCATAAAAAGTACATACATTTATCTCAAATAGTGACCACCCGTTTAATGTATAAAAAGACCAGTTTGTATTTTATTGTATATTTGCAACTGTCTAAGTTGAATTTCCCTTCAGAAATGAATAATGTTTTTCGCAGGTGTATTGACAGATCGTAGGTTATGAATGCTTGTGCCTGCTACTCTTTGGATAACTTAGTTACAAATTAATACTATGTTTATCTAGGAGATGGCTTGTGATTCTTCAGATTTTTTTAAAAAAGGGATCCTTTGTCATATGTTCGAATAAATTCTTAGAATATACCTGCACATGTTCCTTCATTGTTCTGCTTGGAATATTTGTAAAATTTAACATTAAATTTTAGTTGTATGAACTAGTTTTTTCAAGTTTTTATTTTTAATGCAGTTATCATTCTTCTTAAAGTATGGAGAATTGAAACCTTAAAAATCTAAACAGTAAAAAGACTTTTGTTTAAAAAGATTTTAAAAAAATTATTAATTATTTAAAAAAAAATAGTCAAAAAGCCAAAAAAAATTTCAAATTTGTAAAATTTATGTAAACATTATTTAAAAAAAAAAAAAAAAAAAAAAAAAAAAAAGATAATTGGAATACCTGCAAAGATTTGAAGAAAATGAGTCTAAGAGTCAGAAAAATCGAAAAATGCTTTAAGAAAATCTGGCTTTTTGTAAAAAAATTTTGGATATTGGTAATTCAAAATCTGAAAATTATGACAGTAGCCTTTCGAATATTTAAAATCTTACAAATCAATTACCTTTGAAAATGAAAAAGTGAATACTGAATTATTTAGGAATTTAGACTGTGATATCTCAACATGCGATTCTTCCGTTGAACATGTAAGTTTGAAACTAGGAATTTGTGACACGTTTACAAATAAAAAAAAAAAAAAAAAAAAAAAAAGCTGAAATCGAAGAAAATGATAAAATTTCTGACGCAGAAATGTTAATGATTTGCAAAAAATGAAAATGTAATGAGAAAATAAATGAAAAAAGTAAATAACTGTCTACCAATGCTGGACTTATTTAGGAAACTCTAAAGCATGACAGAAATCTAATTATTGAAAAATGTATTTTAAATGAAAAAAATTTCTTTCTTTTTTGCTGTAAATGAAATTTTATAAAATTTTGTATAATTTTTTAATGAATAGCTTGTTACTGCTAATTATAGAAATTCTATCATTATTCAGTTACAATCAAAATAAAACTAGGTTTTAAATAAGTGTACTTTGCATTTTGAGTTTTTTAAATCAATCACTTCAGAAGTTCTTCAAATGAGTTTAAAAAGTAACAATATGATGAATTTTTTTATAGGATATTTTAAATCAGTAATTCAGTTATAATTGGTAATTAATCAATTCATTACTTAATGTAGTGTTCTTTTCAATATGTATATTTTGTTTTATTTTTTGAAATCATATGGAATTTTAATGCGCCATTTTTAAAGACACTTCATAAAGTGACCACCTCTATATAGTGACCATTTTAGCCGGTCCCGAGGGTGGTCACTTTAGGCAGGTTCCACTGTATTTGTTATACTTTTTTAAAGCAATTATTTAAAAGATTCTAAAAAACATACTTTGTTAATGAAATCTAAAGTTTTTGAAGATTTTAAGTTTGATTGGAAACTGAAGCTAAGAAATGCAGTAACATTGTCACAATTTTCAAAATGTTCCTTTAATATGTTCTGTTTATAGTAGAAGTTAATTACTATTATTACCAAATTAATGTTTTTTGAACAGTTGTTGTTTGATGTTGCCATTAAATTGGCATTACATGAAATTTACATTTTTATTTATTTTTTTAAGGCTACTTTAGATATATCATCAGCAAAACCAACAGAAAAACAAGATTCAAATTCTGCATCTAATCCTGAAGCAGGAATTGTACCTACAAGGACATATGATTTAAACATTACCTATGATAAATATTATCAGACACCAAGATTATGGCTCTTTGGATATGATGAGGTAAGATAGTTGCTGATGCAGTAAAATAATTACAGTATCTGTCCTTCTGTTTTTTGTTCTTTATCCAGATTTTTTGTTACATAGCATCTCTGTGAATTCTGCATAAATTTGGAATGAAGATCTGATAGATTATAGAATTTAGCAGATTATTATTCATTGTTTTGTTTATGTATATTTTCTTTTATTCAGATTATAAATTTGCAACATTTGCTTGAAAATGAAAAGAAAAAAAAAAAATCCTGTTAGAATAGCTTTATTAATGAAAAATTATATTTCAGCTATAAATTTCATTGATTTTTTTTTTTTTTTTTTTTTTTCCCAAGTACTTGGGGCTTTGTCAATTATGAGCTATACTCACCAACCCCCATCCAGACATCACAGTTGTTAAAAATTGTATAATTATAATTAGTTCTGTTTAAAACAAAAATACCTAATCAGTAAAAACTGAATGATCAGTATTGGTCTTCTGTAATTGGGTTGTCATTCATTATTCTTTGACTTGAAGGTTTTTTGGTTCTTAAGAGCACACCACTGCTGTTACAAGTGGTGTTTTCATAATTAAATAAGAATAAATAAGCTTGCATAAAATGGTTAAGTAAAGAATTTTGCCCCCTCTTGGACTTTTATAATGTCTAGAAGAAAAGATTTCTTTTGGGCGCTATAAGAAAATCATTTTGAATATAAATACTTTTATAAATACATCCAAAGTTATTCAGACAATACCATTAAATAAACCAATGAAACCAGTATTTTTACAATCATATTATTAAAAACAGTTGAAGTTTGAAGAGAAATAGAAGGCAGATTACCAAATTACTAAGAAATATATGGATAAATGGACATTATATAACCAGAGTTATTCATATATAATGTCCATTTATCCATATATTTCTTAGTAATTTGGTAATCTGCCTTCTATTTCTCTTCAACTGTTTTTAATAATATGATTGTAAAAATACTGGTTTCATTGGTTTATTTAATGGTATTGTCTGAATAACTTTGGATGTATTTATAAAAGTATTTATATATTCCACTTCCATAATGATAAGATGCATAAGCGCAATCATTAAGGGATAGTTTAATCTTTTATGTCATTTATGTTATCATAAGATAACATGAATTCTTGCAGCGTTTAGTGGATTATTTCACTTTAGGCCCATTTTGGCATAAATTAACTTATTTTTAAAAAATTTTGAATATGATGCAGTTTTCATCATTAATGCATTTTACTCATAGTAATTTAATTACTTTAGTCAGAAATGAGATAAGACTTTTTTGTGGTCACCGCTTGTTCAAAATCATCGAGCATCCTCTCTCTAGCATAAAGGATAGCCAACTTTTATAATGGGACTATTTTTTTAGCTTTCATAACTTTAAACATTATAACGTTTTAATTTTTTAATTTTTCTGTATTATGATTTTATCACTTTCTTAAATTGTAATTAAAAGGGAACTACAGTACACAAATTTGAAGACTTCTTTGAATTAGGATGATGTTTGGTCAGCCTAACTATAATCATCTTGACTGGATATAGAATTTTCAGATTCAAATCTTGAATAACTTTGCAGATTCTAGTTGTGGGTTAGGTTTAACCTTTTAACTGTCAAGTTATTTTGATAATTTAAGTACATTAAATGTCAAATTTTTTTATTGTAAAAATGAAATGTTTAGTACAATACAAAACGCAATTAGTAGTTAAAAAATACTATTTTGAATTACATGCTAAAGTATTTTAAGTTTTTGTAACCACTGAATATTTGGTCAATGCAGCTGTCATTCCAAACGGCAGCTTCTCTGCAGTGATAAAATACGTTTTTAGTGTAGCATTATTTTCTAAGAATTATAGATAAAAAAGAATACCTTAGTTCCACTCAGTTCTTCAGTTACCTTAGTTCTTCAGTTCCACTTGAGTCACTAGTATCAATGCCTTCAAAATCTTCATCTTCAGTTGAAGAATCTATATCATCTATAGTATGTTTCAAGGAATTGGATGCCATTTCGCTACAAAAAAAAAAAAAAAAAAAAAAAAAAACCTGCGCTTTTTCAACATAAACTCATAAGTGCACCTTTATAGTGCTGCCATCTATTGAGAAATGCCCAAATTAAGTTCTCCCGAGTTAGATTCGGGTTTGACAATAAGATGCCCGAAAAAAAAAATCTACCCCGAGTAAGTCTCGGGCGTGACATTTAGGAGCAACAGTGGTATGCCCGAGATTATCTCGGGCATGACAGTTAAAAGGTTAAATAAAATTTGCAGTTTTGCAGGGCTATAGCTGGATATTCTAGTTAGCAAGTCTTAACTATTAATTCTCATCAATAGTTCCTCTAACATTTTTTTTAAGATCACAAAAGCATAAAAAATAAAGCTACTAAAATAAATTATCTAAAAAATGTCTAAAGTCAATAGTAATTTTGTTAGTGAAATTTGCAAAGGTATCTTTTTAAAATAAAATATTTAAAACAAAATTGAATTGAAAAAAATCCCTGTCGGCTTGTCCTATAGGCGGAGGTAGATTTCGAAGTTACGTGCTCATTTGACAACAAACAATAAAATATGATTAGAGATAAACCCTTGTTTAACAACTTTAGTTGGCCGCTTTTGAAGAACTTTTAACTTCATTTTTTTGTAAGAGCTGCTTTTATCAGAATCATCTTAAGTGATCTTCGGCACAAATGCCCACTTAGACAGCATTTTTTGAAATATATTCTGATTTTATGGAAAAATTGACCAATAAGGCACATTATATAGTCCCTTAATAAGAGAAACTGTCAGTTGAATGCATTTTAGAGTAAAATTAAATTTATAAATTAGTCATAAAAAAACAATTTTTTATTTGAATACATTCTCAATTCTTCAATCTCGATTAAATCGGGAAATTTTGTTCATATTGCCCACTTTCACAGCTTTTTAAAAAATATATTCTGCCTTTATCAAAAATCTGGACAATAAGGCACATTATATAGTTTCTAAATAAGAGAACCTGTGAATTGAAAGCGTTTGAGAGTAAAAATAGATTTAAAAATTACTGAGAAAATAAGCAATTTGTTATTTGAATACTTCAATTTTTCAATCACTATTGTTTCAAGAAACTTTATTCACAATGCCATTTTGAAGGCATTTTTTGAAATATATTCACTTTATCACAAAACTGACCAATGCACCGCATTATATAGTTCGTAAATAAGAGAACCTGCCATTTGGATGAGTTTGAGAGCAAAATAAGTGAGAATATAAGCAGTTTTGAATTGAGATTTTTTTCTATAACTCCTGTTATTGCTTAATTTATTTTTAATATAAGAATTGGTCCTATGAAAAACTTGTCAGTATAAAAGTTGTAGATATTATTGAGAAGATGTATGATAAATTTAATCAGATTTGATATCTTAAGAATTGACGAAGTTGTGAATTTTTTTTTCTTCTTCCATCCCGCTTTTTGTTTTTTTTAATTATTTTTTTCTGCAATAAGAGTTGTTCTTATCAAAAACTTGTCAATGCAAAAATTTTAGAAAATATTAAGATAATTTATAAAAAAATTAGTTGGATTTGATATCTTGAGAATTAACAAAGTTATGAATTTTTAACTCCTGAAAACCCTATTTTTTGCACCGCATGAGTCCATTTTTAATTTTATCAAAAATCTGATATGCAGAAACTTTTGGCCTATTGTTTAGAAGTAATATAAGCTTTAAACTGATTCAATATCTATTTTAATAAAAAAGTTATGGGTTTTTTCAGTTTTCACTAAAATCTTCCCTATTTCTACCCCCTTGGTTCGATTTTGCCCATTAACGAACTCGACCAAGATTTTATGTTTCTGTTAGGAAGAGATCTGAGCAGAATTAAAGACATTATTGTTTCCATAAAAAAGTGATAGTTAGATAGATAAACTCTTTCGGTGTAGATTTATAAAAAAATTTCAGAAATTCCAACATGGGAGTGATCGCAATAGGTATTATTTCATACGAAATCTACCTATGATATCATAAAAGAGGAAAAAAATTGTGAGTTAAAAAAAAATATGAATAAAAATTATGATTCTCGTGCTGTTTATTAAAAATACAGGGTGCGTAGCGGTGCTTACAGGTGCTTACAAGGTACTTATTTTCAAAGCAAATTTGTCAGGTCCTTACAAGGTGCTTCTTTTTTTTCCCAGAGTGCTTATTTTTTTTCTCTCTCCCTTGAAATGCCTATTTTTGAACGAACTTCTTGTTTTAATTTTCGCGATCCTGAACCGAAACTATTTCGATAAAAGCGAAACAACTTTTCCTTATCTAGAACGGCCGATGATACGTCGTTTGTACCCCAGAAATGTTCGTATTGTCCACTTTTAGCTCCTCCCTCATCTTTCAGCCTTTGATTCTCGGAACTCGGAACGCAAGTTCTCCGTTCTGCATGGTTTTCTGGAATTCTGGCGTTGCATATTTTTTTCTTTTGTGACTCTCGTGTGAGCATGTGATTATTCATATTCATTATTGCCATTTGAGTTTTTTATTATACGAAAGTAAGTTGAATATATCGTCGAACGATCGATCAAAATAAGTTGTGAACATAAAACAATAAAAAAAAAATATCTATATATATCTATCAAAAGACAGGGCGTGCGAAGAGAAAACTGCGCGCGGAACAAATTGTAAATTTGACGACCCCTCTACCCAACTTTTTCTTGTAATAGACGAAAAATGACATTGGTAGTATAAATTTGGTACCCCCTAAATTTCTGTACCCGGCGCGGCTCCCCCCCCCCCCCCTTTTCGCACAGTGCTGTCAAAAGATCATGAAAATGCTCAAATTTTTATAAAGAATCGCAAAGAAACCTAAAAATATCATAGAAAAATTTGAAAAAATACGCCGAAAAACCAAAAACATTCATCAAAAGATTATGAAAAAAAGCAAATTATGTCAAAAGAATGTGATCAAATCACAAATTTTGCCGAAAAATCTCGGAATAAAACCACAAATTTCCTCAGAAAAAAAACGATGAAACCGCAAATTTTGATAAAAAAAACAGCAATAAAACCCCAAATTTCATCAATAAACTGCGATAAAACCACAAATTTCACCAGAAAACCAAAAAAACTGCTAAAATTTCGCCGAATAATCGCGAAAAAATTGAAAAATTCCGTCTCAAATTTTTATTAAAGAACACGAAAAAATGCAAATTTCGGCGAAGAAATTTGCATCGCTAAAAAACACTAAGTTTGTTAAAAATTTTGCAATAAAATTGCAATTTTCGTGAAAAGATCGCGACAAAACTTATTTTTGACAAAAACTCGCGAACTCATTTTGTCAAAAGATCGCGATAAAATCACAAATTTAGCAAAAAGATCTCGAATAACTACAAATTACGTCGAAAAAACCAAAAGATTGCGAAAATACAGAAATATCTACAAAAAATTGCGATAAAACCGCTAAAGATTGCGAAAACTAAAAATTTTCTGCAAAAAAATAAAAAAAAAATTGTCAAAATATTGCAAAAAATCAAATTTCTTCAAAGGATTTTTAAAAAGACTTAAATTTCATGAACCCCAAGAGAGAAGAAGAAAAAAAACCCTGAAAATAAACTGATACAAAGTAAAAAACCCTGAAAATTATCAAATGCAAAATATATTAATTTCAAAGGTCATATTCACTCAAAAACAAAATTTGAAACAAACAATTTTGGAGCAGAAAAAACAGCTTTAGAAAAAGCAAGGAATTAAAAAAGAAAAAAAAATGCTGCTACCCGGGAGCAGAATCGGCGCACAGTGGATCGAAGTATAGGCGGTGGCGAACATAGGATTATCATGATAGTATAAGGCTCTATATATGAAATTTTTTTAGATTTAGGTTCAGATGAGCATAATAAATAACACCAAAAGTATCTTAATCGTTTTTACAAACAATTCCATACTTTTGGTTTCAAATAGAAACTTAGAGATATGTTGGGATAATTAAATTAGACTTTGAAAAAAAAAAAAGAGTAAGATTGAAAAAACTTAACAGACATTGGTTTTATTATCTATCCAGTTTTTATTTATACCCAAATTCTTTTTGTGGAATATTCCATATTTATTTTATTTTTAATTGACGTCATATGCGATGTTCACATATCTCTTTAAAATTGTTTTACAAAATAACAACATTTTATTATAAAATATTACAACTCATTTCAAAGCTGATTTATCATAGACGTGATTTAGTTCTTTAAACTTATCTTTACTTATTATTATTAATTTTTTTGTTTGTTTGTTCATTTTTGTTTTATTTTTTAAAAAATATTATTATTATTATTATTTTCATAACGTTTTTCTTAACTTTTTTCGTTTGAAATTTTATAACAAATAGAAATCTGTTTCTGTTTGTAAAGAATTTAAATAGTGCTTTTATTTAAGTGAAATAGTGTCATTGAAAATTTTGGGCAGTAGCCTCAGCAATTGATGAATAATATTCAATAGATTTTTCAAGTATGTTTTGTGCAAATACAATTCCAAAGTAAGCTAGTAGAAAAATTGTTGCCAAAACCTAATACTATTATTCACCAGATCTTATTAGACTGTTAGATCTGAATTTCTTATTTTAATCTGAATAATTTAAAATTGTATCAACGACTAGAAAAAGAAATGTAAAGCTTAATATACATATATGGCCATTGATAACAAGATGTATTTAACCATGATTTATGGAAAAGTTATTACTGTAATTTTAGATACATCACCATGTTTAACATGCTCTATTTGAGTTACAAAATCTTACAAATGAATAATAGTCATAAAACTGTTAAAAGAAGTGCAATTTTGCAGTGAAAACAGCTAAACAATGTACCTCAAAATATGGGTGATATTATATGCTTACTATATAAAATAATGATTTATGGATAATATGTAATTAAGCGTTTTGATTTTCCAATTTGGCAATTATTGGAAGAAGCTTAGCTAAGCTCGTATTAAAGACTTTTGAAGGTACCAGGATTCCCAAACGACAAAAATAAGTCGAAGAGCATGTAACGAAGACTTGTAGCACCGTTCGCTTATAACATCTGACTCGTTGATTTCCAGTATTAGACACAAAGTAAAAAACGTTCAAAGGAAAAGAAAATTTCCAGAGGCATTAGAACTTTCACTTTAAATAATACTTTAGGATTCACACATCATGCATCCATTTATTAGAGTAGATTTAACCCTCTGAGAGCATTTGCGCTTTGCAGAATTTTCATGTAAATATTTATATAACCCAAGATACTTAAAAATTGAATTTAACTTTATAGTTTAATTTTAAATTACTTTTTTATATTATCCCATCTTAGAAAATTCTTACAGTATAATATTTATTAAAAAATATTTTTGTCTACAGGCAATTTACTATGTTTTCCGGAAACGGAAAATTATTTTTGATAACCACTAAAAGTGTTTCATATCCATTTATTTCAAAAACGCGCAGGTTTGCGCAAAAATTGCCCTATACCACATTAAAATGCAGACTTTTAGGAAGACAAACATGTCTTTGAAATTTCAGGCAACTTCAGGCAATTTAAAAAAAGCTATTTTTAAGTTTATTATACAGTTAATTTTATATAGGCTATTCATAATGTAAAATGATATATAAAATTCAATCAAAGTATAATCAGTAGAGCTTTAAAATGTGTTTTCGGAAATTAATAATGATATTTTAAACGCGTTATCATTAGTGGTTACCTTGGTTTAATTTCTGAATACATTAAAAAATCATTAAAATTCGCAGGAAAATTCCTCTGCTGAAAAGTGTATATTCCAAGCTGTACAAATAAGATGTAATTTTGTATAATTTAAAAAATGAACGTATATTCGTATTTTGTAGGTATTCTTTTAAAAAATTTTATTGCAAAAAATTAATTATTTAATGATTATTTTTTGGCCCTATGTTCGCATTTTCTTAAGGATCGATCCACTGTGCGGCGCAATGCTGCGACGTACGTCGCAGACTCTTGGAATGTCTGAAATTATTTTTCAACTGTTAAAAATTTAGCAACAATTAAAAAATTTGGTCCTAAATCCAAAAATTCGGACATAAAAAGTATCGCAAATTTCGACAAATAGTCTTCTAAAAGAAATCAATTTTGCGGAAAACGTGAATTTCGTCGAAAAATCGCGAAAAGAACGGCAAAATTCGTCCAAAAATCTAGAAAAGCAAATTTCTTAAAAAGATCACGAAAAAACGGCATGTTTCTTCAAAACATTGCAAAAAACGGCAAGCTTCTTCAAAACATTGCAAAAAATGGCAAATTTCTTCAAAAGACACAAAAAAACAGCAGTTTTCGTCAAAAAATCACGAAAAAAGGCAAATTTCTTCAAAAAATCGCAAAAAGTGGCAAATTTCTGCAAAAGTTCACGACAAAAATGGTAGTTTCCGTCAAAAAAATCGTGAAAAAACGGCAAATTTTTTCAAAAGATCACTAAAAAACGGCAGTCTTCGTGAAGAGATCGCGGAAAAACGGCAGTTTTCGTAAACGATCACGAAACATCGTCGAATTTCTTCAAAAAATCGCGAAAAAACGGTACATTTCATCAAAAAATCACGAAAAAACGGAACATTTGTTCAAAAAATCACGAAAAAACAACAAATTTCTTCAAAAGATCGCGAAAAAACGGCAGTTTTCGTAAAAAAATCACGAAAAAACTGCAAATTTCTTCAAAAGATCGCAAAAAAGTCAGCTTTCGTCTAAAGATCACAATAAATCGGGTAATTTATTCAAAAGATCGCGAAAAAAACGGTAAATTTCGTGAAAAGATCACAAAAAAACTGCAGTTTTCGCGAAAAAATCGCGAAACATCGTCGAACTTCTTCAAAAAATCGCGAAAAAACGGCAAATTTTATCAAAAAATAACGAAAAAACGAAATATTTCTTCAAAAGATTTTTAAAAAAAGGCAAATTTCTTCAAAAGATCACGTAAAAACGTCAGTTTTCGCTAAAAAATCATGAAAGAAGAAAGAACTGCAAATTTCCTCAAAAGATCGCGAAAATCAGCAATTTTTTTCAAGAGATTGCGAAAAAAACGGCAAATTTCTTCAAGAAATCGCAACAAAACAGCAGTTTTCGTCAAAAGATCATGACAAATTTCTTCAAAAGATCACGAGAAAACAACAATTTTATTCAAAAGATCACAAGAAAAGAAGTTTTCGTCAAAAAATCGGAAAAAAAGTCAAATTTTGTCATAAAAATGCAAAAAAAAAGGTGCAAATAGCGTCAAGTTCGCGAAAAATGATATTGCGTCAAAAGATCGTGAAAAACCCATGTCAATTTTTGTCGAAGAGGACCCCCCCCCCCCCTCCTCTTTCAGAAAATGTTTGAGGTGTTAAAAATTCTGAGTACAAAGACAATTTCTTTTTTTTAAGTATACTTTTTTTTATGCCTATCACAAATACTTGGGAGGTTTGAGTGCATATAAAATGTAATGCGAGGGATTTGTCTGCAAAGTTTTTACTTGTGTTGCAGACTGCAGAAAAAAATTCTGCTGCTGGGGCTCTATAAAATCAGTTTTTAAAGCAGCAAAAACAGTTTTTGTACAGAAAATTCCACTCCAGCAATGACTTTTTTTTTCCGCAGTCTTTTGACAAAATTTGCGGCTTTATCGCGATCTTTTGAAGAAATCTCGTTTTATCACGATCTTTTGAGGAATTCTTGTTTTTTCGTGATCTTTTGAAGGAATCTCGTTTTTTCGCGATCTTTTCACGAAATTTGCCGTTTTTGCATGTCTATTTGATGAAATTGATTGTTTTACGTGATTTTTTGATGAAATTCGCCGTTTTTTCGTGATTGTTTCAAGAAATTTGACATTTTTTTCCCGCTTAAATGACGAAAATGATTGTTTTTACGTGATTTTTTGTGAAATTTGCTGTATTTTCGTGACCTTTTTTTCTAGAAATTTGTCGTTTTTTCGTGCTTATATGACGAAATTGAATGGTTTTTTTTTTTTTTTTTTTTTTTTTTTTTTTTTTTTTTTTTTTTTTGTGATTTTTTGACGAAATTGATTGTTTTTTCACGTTTTTCAACAAAATTTGCCTTTTTTTAAAAAACGAATTTGCATTTTTACCCCTGATTCTAGAAAGAAATTTCTTCTCTGCGCGATTCCTTAAAGAAATTAATGTTTTTTTCTTTTAATTTTTGACAAAATTTGCAAATTTTTTTCAAAATTCGTGATATTTTTTAATGTTTGAATCTTTTACTAAGTGTAACAATATCATAAAACCGAAAGGATCAATCGAAAAGCTCGGAAATCCGGGGTACACTAGGAACACAATCACCCCTGTAATGCATATATGTGCATAAATGGGTGCTTCTTTTTCTCTAAAAGTGTGCTTACAGGTGCTTATTTTTAAAACTAAAATGTTGCTACTCACCCTGAAGGACAAAATTTATCATATTTGGCAAAAAAGATTGAATTTGGATTACTTTTATGAGTTGATCAATATCATCAGTAAACTTTAAATCAGTAAACAGTTAAAAAAAGGACTTTTGAAAATTTTGTTTTGATTTCTCTTTAACCGTGAAGCAAATGTGTTCTGCTGATGAACATTGTACTGTGTGACAGTGTGCTGTGATTGGTTTATTAAAATATGGTTAAAAACTTTGTTTATTTAGTAAGATATATTTTGTATCATATTATTCTAATACAACTTAATGAAAAATAATGTTATTTTAAAACAAAATCAATTTGTAGTCCATCAGATGTCATGCGATCTAGGATGTAATTTTTAGAGACAAAGACTGCTCAAAGATCAATCAGAGATGATTCTGATTAGAAAGAAAAAAATCTGAAAGGTTAGAGCAGAGGTAGGAAGAATGTGGAGAAATACATTTCAGGCACAAAAAATTTTTCGGTGACCATTCCTCGATATTTGCAATATTTTTATGCCTAAATTTTTCGACTAATGGTTGATTTTTAGGTGGATTTCATATAAAATACTACCTATTGCGATTGCACCAATGTTGGAATTTCTGAAAAAATCACCAACTTTAGTAAAAAAGTTTATATATATATACAACTTTCTTATGGACACGATAACTTCTATAGTTTTGCTCCAATCTCTTTCAAACTGATACATAAAATCAAGGGGTATAAAATCTCGGCTAAATTCGTTAATGGGCAAAATTGGTCCAAGGGGGTGGAAATAGGGAGAGTTTTTGTGAAAATCAAAAAAACACCATAACTTCTTAATTAAAATAGATATCGAATTGGTTTAAAGTTTATATTACTTCTTAAAAATGGGCTAAAAGTTTATACGTGACAGATTTTTAATAAATTTAGAACTGGGCTCAAGGGATGAAAAAAACAGGGTTTTTGGGAGAAAAAAAAAAGATAACTTCGTCAATTCTCAAGATATTCAGTCCAAGTAAATTTTTTATAAATTTTCTTAAAACTATCTAAAACTTTTGTATTTACAAGTTTTTGATAGGACCAACTTTTACCGATGAAAAAAATTAAAAACGAAAAGAAAAAAGAGGGTGAAAAAAGAAAAAAATCCATAACTCCGTTAATTTTTAAGCTATCAAATCTAATTAAATTTATTTTACATCTTCTCAATAATATCTACAACTTTTATAATGACAAGTTTTTCATGGGACCAATCAGTATAGCAAAAATAAACAAAAATAGGAGTTGGAGAAAAAACCTCAAATCCAAACTGCTTATATTCTGACTCATTTTTAAATTCATTTTTGATTTTAAACGCATCCAAATGGCAGATCCTCTTATTTATAAACTGTAAAAAGTGACTCATTGGTCAGTTTTTTGATAAAGACAGAATATATTTCAAAAACGGTTGCCAAAAAGGGTATTTTGAACAGAATTTTCCGAAGTCATCGTGACTGAAAATTTAAGGAAGTATTCAAATAAGAAATTGCGTTTTTTTTCTGACTTGTTTTTAAATCCATTTTTGCTCTCAAATGCAGCCTCTTATTTAGGAACTATATAATGTGACGCATTGGCCAGTTTTTAGGTGCGTTCGTAATTATGCAAATACGTAGCACCTATAGTGGTCGTTCAGTCCGTCTGTCTGTCTGCATATAATAACGCAAAAACTACCCAACCGAATCATTTGAAATTTAAAATACATAATGATTACATAATTTTGTCGAGTCATTTCAAATTTTATGAAAATCGGATGCATAGATCAATTACAGGGGCAATCAAAAGTATTCCATTACATTACGGTCAATGGGGAAAAAGTTTCAAGTGCTTTTTAATCATTTGAAATTTAAAATACATAATTATTACATAATTTTGTCGAGTTATTTCAAATTTTTTGATAATCGGGTGCATAGACAATTACAGGGGCAATCAAAAGTATTCCATTACATTATGGTCAATAGGGAAAAAGTTTCAAATGCATTTTAATCGTTAATCTTTAACAATTTTTTTGCGATCTTTTGATGAAATTTGCGTCTCTTCCTGCAATCCTTTGACAAAATTTGAACGTTTTCCATCATATTTTGATGAAATTATGCGTTACACAGGACACTTAAAAGCTTTTTTTTTTTTTTTTTTTTTTTTGCGTCTTGTCTTTGATTTCCTGCGTAATTTATGCGCTATAATGCTTCTATAGCATCGCTATTTAAAATATGCCAACGGCAAAATTTTCCAAACCCAAAAAGGGCAGGGTGCATTTACAGCTATATAAAAATGGGCAGGAAACTGGGCTCTCCCGAAAATGCCTAGGAGAAACACTATACACACTATAAAATGATGTATTTTCTAGTGTAAATCTTTAAAAGTGGTATTGTGGCAATTTTTTTTGCTTGTTATATCTGAGGTTTAATCATAATAACCAAGTTTCATGTCACTAACCGTTTGCTAGCTAATTTTTTCTTATTAAAATTGGATTCTCATTAAATCAGAGTTTTCTATAATGCAATTCAAATGTATCATTATTCGGTACTACTCTGTTATCCCGTCAACCAATTTTGCCAAATTATACAAATTGCCGAATTATAAATATTGAAATAATTTTTATTTTAAATAACAAAAAAATAAATAATTAGTAGAATATTAATAAAAATACAATGTCCAAATAAAAATCATTTAATGACATTTTAAACACGTGAATCGTATTTAATTTTATTGAATGTGACATTCACGATCATCCATTATTGGCATTTAATCTTATATTTTGGCGATAATTTTTTGGTCGACGGGATAACCTAGTAGTACCCATTATTCCAAACTGCTGCTGAAGTAATACTTCTGTTAATGGGCTTGTACCTTTTCTGTATTCATATTTTTGTATCCATTAAATCTTTATTTTTATTTTTTTGAAACTGATAATTTTGTAATTATATAACACACAAGTTTATCTACTTTTTTTCCCCTTTAAATCTTTTGTAGTCTTTTATTTTAGTTTAGCTTTATATTTACTGTGTAATTTTCTTAGAATCGTAGACCTTTAACAATAGAAGAAATGTATGAAGATATCAGTCAAGATCATGCAAAGAAAACTGTTACTATGGAAACTCATCCTCATTTACCTGGACCACCTAGAGCATCTGTGCATCCTTGCAGGTAAATTTACTGTTCTTTCTGAATTTTGCTAAAAAAAATAATCGGAATTCAATCATAAATGGGGTATCTGGAGAATTTGAAACATGTTAAGCTGAATAAAAAAAGGAGGTGTTATTAAACTCTCTTAAAATAAGGAAATACAAGCAGTTTTAATTTTTTTTTTTTTTTTTGGTTAAATTTAAATTGCATAAGCTTTTATTCTTATTTTCGTTTCTTTTTTTTTATATACAGGTGGATTGCAAATCCTTACACAAACTTTAGGTTTCTAAATCATTCATATTACAGCAAGCCCTTGTATATGAAACAAGGGTCATAATTCATTTACTCTTTAAAAATACAGGATGCTTCATTCCAATCAGAATTTGAATTTTATTCAGTTCGTTACTTCAACAATTATGAAGATATTTTAACACTAATTTGCAACAATCAATGTTTGTATAAAATGTAATGCTTTTAAGAGAAGTGGTAGAAATGAAAATTATCTACTTCTAGATAGTGCTGAATTAAATGCTTCATGTTTTCTAAATGTAATTAACATTGCATACAGTTTTGCTTCAAAAAGTATTGCATATTCCCAGTACTTCTCAGGATGTTATTTCATTTCACACAAAACAAAGTAATTCTGATGAACCATTCATTAAAATATTTTTATTTTGAATAAAATTTCCAATAATAATTGTGCACTGGGTGAATTGGACTTTGTATTTTTGACTGAATAAATGGATTATGACCCCAGTTTCCTATACAAAAGTTCTATGTTGTAGTGTGATCTATCATTCCTTTAAAGTATTTTTAACTCACTCTGTATATGTTTTGTATATTCATTTAAATTGTCATTCACAATATTTCTCTTTCTAGTAAACTCTTTTGCAAGGAATTTGTGTTAAAATTATTTCTTAATTTAAAGCATGAAATGTGATATACATTTTGCCTTTTGTTAATTAAAATAACAGTGCTTGCTTAGATGCCCAATGCTTAAACATGCAGCAGTAAAAGTATTTTTATAAGATAAATATTTGAACTTATCTTAAATTTAACTGTTTGAGCATCTGAGGCACAATTTCTGCATTTTCATAAAATTTTTTGTAAATCCCAAAGTATGCATACATTTTAAGCATCCGGCCTATTTCAGTGAAACAATCTCACAGTGTCACATTAGAAGTAAAACTTAAAATTGATTTAGTGATGGTAGATTTTTTAACAATATATGAAATATATTTCTGTGATATATTTATCTATATTTAATGTTGCTCTAAAATATAAATAAGTAAAAAATAAAAATAAAAAATAACAATTTTGCTGAACAGTGCAAATATTTTTGATGCATTAAAAAAGTCATTTTTATGTGTACATGATTTTTTTTTTTTTTTTTTTTTTTTTTTTTTCTGATAATAATATTAAAGAGATTTAGAATTGAATAGTTTTTACATTTTTCTGCATTGATAATTGATTATTCCATAAGAGGCTGTCTCTTAATTTGTCTTAAATCTCTAACTTTGGCACAATTGGTGTCTAACCAGATGTTCCGTTTCAGAATTTGCTTTTTAAGAAAGAGGGGGTCAAAAATGTTAATTGATCTTATTGTGCACATCTGAGTAGCAATTAATACAGTTTTATTCAGGACATTTTGATTGGCCCCATGTCAAAAGTGTGTAGGTTTATTTTTAGGAACCACTAATTTCAAATAGAAATCTTCACCTTATTTAATTGAATTACTCTCACGATTACTATTCAAAAACAGTGGTGCTCAAAATTAAACATTTTTATGCACCATTTTCTAAAAGATTCTTTATCTTTAAAAGAAATCGAGAAATTTGATTTTTCACTGTGTGGATAAGAATGTTTGCAAATTTCAAGCTTTTAAGCTGGAAAATATATAAATATATCATGATTTCTATATCATGAAAAAAAGTCTGGATTAGTTTGGGTTTTTTTTACAAAAGTATTTACTTTTTAATCTATTTATCTAAATATCCACCGGCATAAAAATTAAACTTTGTCAATGAAATTAGCTTTTTTTTTAATGTCATTTTGGTTGTTTTTGAGACTGATCAACAATGTCAAAAAATGACCTGAAAAATGACTGCTGTACTTGCCTTTTGTCTAGTGTTCCTAATTTCACCAAATATTTTTTTTAATGTGAAATTGAAGGAGAATAAAATAAGAAAGAAAAAAAGAATAATTTAAAACATTATTTCAATTAAAACTAAAATAAAATGTATTATTATTATTAATTGCATTTTTGCCTGTTATGCATGCACATAAAATATTTCTGTTGTATATTTTTTTTATTTTAGCATGTTTTCTTGCTACAATGTTTGTTTCAGTTTTAATAGCTATGCTAATATGGTGCAGAAGTTTTAACATGATGATGTTTTAAACTCATAGTATAAATTTTAAAAAATAGCTGTCAATAAAAATATTAATGATTTTTTTTTTTTTTTTTTTTTTTTTTTTTTTTTTTTTTTTTAATAATCCAACAATATACAGCAAGATGGTTATATGGGCCAAATATTCATTACAGCTTTTGGAAACATATCCAATTGTAAATAGTTTTCCATCTTAACAGGTAAAATTGTATGGTAACACAGTAGACTCGTGATTTTATGACCCCCAATTTAGCAACTCCCTGCAATTTAGCCACCATTAGATGAGGTCCCAACTATTTTCCCATATTTACACTGTTTTTCATTGCTTGCTTTAGTGACCTGCAACTAATCTGAATCTTGATTTAACAAACTTCTCAAGAATATGAAAAAACTGTCGAATGATTTCAAATTTTCAAAGATGTTTAAAGAAAATAATCTTACAGAAATTATCCTTTTTGCTGACCTTTTTGGAGGTTGATCAGCTCTATTCAGTGTTGATTTCAGGAAGTGGTCCAAATGGGGGCATCACCCTCCTTGGAAAATTTGATGTTTTCTGTTTTCAATGGTCAAAAAGTGCAGTTTCTTCCCTGGAGCCACAGAAGTTCTACCCAGAGAAAAATGCCTGAATTCAACCCTCGCTCTACTGCTTCCGCCCCCTTTTTTTTAAATACACACTTTAAAAAAGACAATGAATCTAACAACTTTGTTAAATTATTTGGAATTTAACAGAGAGATCTGATAGACAGTCGCAGATGCTCTAAATTTTCCGAAATTTCACAATGGATTAATCTACAAAGAGCAGTTAAAAAAATAATTCTAGACAAATTACCACAAATATTTTTTTAATTGTATAAATAAGTAGTTTTATGCGTTAAAATGTTAGATATTTTCTAAATGCATTGAAATCATCCAAAATTAGTAACTTTTGATTTAATGACCATTGGATATAACATCCAGTTTGCCAAGGTCCCATGAAGGTTGTTAAATCGTGAGTCTAATGCATTCATGGAGCTGTAAAGCTATTACTTGTTTAAAACAGGTTTCCATTATATACAAGTGTTGTTTTCACAGATTTTGCTGTGGTAACTTTTTTGATTAAACAAACATAGTTGACAAATGCCAATAATTAACTATTTTAAGATTCTCTCATCTCCATCACCACCTTTACTTCCAATAATAGGTCATAGTGATGGTTCCATTTACATTAATGTGCTGGAAAGTAGCAAGTTTAGATTTGAAAAAAATACCGTTAAAAGAGAAGAAATTATTTTTATCTGGAATTTATGTGACTAAATATCTGATAGTAAATCCCTAGAATTCATACAGGAATATTTATATAGATAGTTCTTGCTGGCTTTTGATTTTGACCAACATTAGCAATTTGGTGAATAAGAAATAAAAAACAGTAGCCAAATTTAAATAAATGTTAACAAAATAGATTTGGTGTAAAACATAAATCTATCACTAACTATTTATTGTATCCCTTTAAATGTGTTCTAAAATAATCTTTTTATTATTATTATTATTTTATTTTATTTATTTATTTGTAATTATTCAAAAGATAGGAATTTGACTCTCCAGTACAAAAAATATTTTTTTTTTAAAGTTCATTCTAAATGGTTTCTAAAATGTGTAACTGTTTCAGACATTCTTTTAGCATTTAAAATAAAATTCAAAACAGCTACCTTTGATTTACCATTGAGAAATATATTTTAAAAGTTGCTATGAGATTTTGATTCTAACCGATAGAAAAAATTGACCATCAAATGATTCTTTACATGTAACTAAAAAACAAATGGCTAATTTCAACACCCTATTCCAGCAAAACTTTTCTCGATTTGGAATTTAATATGAATAATTTTGTGTTTTTACCCATGTGATACTGGCACATATATAGCAATTAACTGACAATAGAGTAATACCTATTGCATTATCCTTTCTGTGTCTTTGCTGTTGCCAACTGAATTGGTACTGAGTCAGTATGTTCATAAATAGAGAAATATAAATGGCATGATGCAATTGAATATGTAAAACAACATCTATCATTCAGTAATGTGGATAAAAATCTCGACTATATTATACTAAACACACATACACATGCAGCACAAAAATTAAGCATGAGCAATTTGGTGAGCCTGATTGCTCACTTACTCACCAAATGGAGCAATTTGTCACAGTGACGAACGACAGCGAGAACCCTGTTTATGTATGACTTCATAAAACTTCTTGAAAACTTATTTGCATATCTATTTTTCAAGCCTAAAAGTTCTGGAGGAAAATGTGCATTATTTATTCATAAATTCAGCAATTTTATATGCATGATGTAATATATATATTTTTCCCCTTACATTAAAAAAATTTCTTGTTGAAAATCTTTCCTTATATTATTATTAGTTGAATTTATTTTATGTTTTCTGTAGGCATGCTGAAGTGATGAAGAAAATAATCCATACTGTAACCGAAGGTGGTGGAGACCTTGGTGTGCATATGTACTTAATAGTTTTCTTAAAATTCATGCAGGCAGTCATCCCAACTATTGAATATGATTACACTCAAAATTTTTCTTTTGAATGAGCTTGCTTACATTTACTGCAAGTTGTATTTGAATACTTTGAAATATAAGCTTTTATACAAAATTAATGGGTTAAAATAATTTACTGACATTCTAAATAAATTTTTTGTCACTTTTTCATATTGTCATTGCTTAGAAACTTCATTTGGAAAAAAAGTAATAGGTGAGTGCATGAAAAATTAATGCATTATGTAAAGATTTTAGACATAAAACAAATTCTTTATTACTTTTAAGAAAAACAGTTGATGTTTAATATATCTTAATGATTTTAAGTTAGTTCAGTATTTCCTATCCTCATTTTTGTGTTAAATTCTATGTAATATTCAAATTTAAAGAGCATTTTTGAAATATGTGAATTATTTAAAAAAAAAAAAAAACATAGTATTATTGTAAAAATATTCCTAAATTATTTAAAATGACAGAATGCACATACTATGGAAAACAAATATGTAAAAAATTGAAACATATACTGTGATATATATATATAATTGCATTATTCCTCAGAAACTATGTTCTATGTTTTTTAATAGTTTAATATGATATTTGTAAGTGATAAAGTTAGTAAAATAATTTTTATTTTTTGTATAACTTGTTTTCCATGCTCAATCATTATCCATATATTCTATTTTACCAGCTGGTTGATTGCCCTCTCATATATAAATTATAGTATGTATAAAATGTACATCTTATTTTAATGAATAAATGTTGCGCAAGCATATATATTCTAGTAGTAGTTTTTTTTATTTTGAAGTATACATCAAAAACATTTTCTGGACAAATAAAAATGATTACAAAACTTCCCGCTTTCTGTATGTTTCTATCGCTTTTTAAAAAAATTTAAGCAATATATCAAAAGGTTTTAAACAGACATACAGAAGCAAGCTATTTTTATGTAGAAACAAGTTTCTATAAATGCTATGCTATAGATATATAAAGAAATGATAGCAGGTCAAAGCTGATACAGTGTATAATATAGCTTTTTCAGAAAATATGACCAGTTTAATTCGCTATTAAAAATGCAATCACTTTTTTTCTATTTTATCATTTTTAACTTTATTACACTAATTGATAAAGATATTAAAAAAATGACATTTTTCCAACTGAGTGAAAAAGTGTCCAGACCAGAAGTTGAACTTCAGACTTCTGGCTTAAATTGCCAGTGCTCTTCTTATTGAGCTGCTTGGACTGATAGCTTTCTGACACAATTCACTCAAACAGCTTGTTTGGTAATATTATCTTGGCTGCCTTGTAGAAAGTTCAACAGAATATACTATGGGTAATGGAACTCAAATAATACATACATTGATATACTTTTGTTATTTTTAATTCAAACGTACCAATTGTTAAAGATATTATATGAGTTGAATCAAACCAAAGACCTGTATTATATTATCTGGTTTAAATTTTCAATGTTCCTCCTAAAAAGTTAGTGAATTTTGTAAGCAATTTGTTATTCTGTTGGCAATAATAGATTTTAAGATTTGATTGGTGTAAAGTTCAATTATAAAGGGGGAAAATATCATCACTTTTTTCTATTTTCTATTTTCATGCATACCAATTGTTAAAGATATTATATGAGTTGAATCAAACCAAAGGCCTCTTGTTTAAATTTTCAATGTTCTTCCTAAAAAGTTGCCAAATGAATTTTGCCTGTAATTTGTTATTCTATAGGCAATAATAGATTTTAAGATTTGATTGGTGTAAAGTTCATTTATAAAGGCAAAATTCTGTGAACAATGAAAATACCTAATTAGGTAACGACTGAATCACTTGATGCTCATAACGACACTGTTTTCAGCCTTATTTTCACAAATGACTAATATCAAATATTCACTATTAGAGAGAATAATTTTAGTAAAATGTATCTACCTATTAAAAAATAAAGATGAAAGCCCTTAAGTAAAATTTTATAATACATTAAAATTGGTGTTTTTTAAAAAATTAGAAACATATCATTAACACTATCAACAAATATTTATTTTGGTGAAACATATTTAGTAGTTGTCCTTAGGATGTCATTGAACATGTTCTTTTCTGCAGCCTGTCTTTTCTTCTAGATAAATTCAACAAGGCTGAGATGAGATGTTCCATGATGCTGTCTGTTATTCATTACGTAAAGATCATTATGCAATTTTATACCAATTTCAGAATCCATGAAATTGAATTTTGAATGAATTTTGCAATAAATATAACTAGATAATTGCTGTTTTTTGGTGTGCGTATATCTTATACCCCTTCTATCAGTCTGAATAAATGATTAATCCTTATTTAATATGAGTTCTTATTTCATTCATTAATGTACTGATATTGTGGTCTAGGACCTTGACAATAAAAAAAAATATTTTGCGACAAATGCTCTAAAATATCCATTAGACAGGGGATACGGGTGTTCTTACAGCATTATTTTTATGTTTTATGAGGGTTATAAATGAAATAGTGGTAACATAATCCATAAACTCTCAGAATATAGTAGCAGTGAAGTGGTGCTGTTGTCAGTATGTAGAGTGCATAAAACAGTCAATCCAGTTAGAAGGAGTAGTTACTTAAAGTGAACAGTGTAGTTTTTACTACTCCAAAGTATGTTGAGAAAAGGTTATCAGCAGTCATGCATTAAAATATGTTATTGAGGATTACAGGAAACCTGTGGCAAGAATGTGTTGCCGTAAAGGATGGTTGCATAATGGATCTAAGAATTTGATGCAAATTGGAATGAGATTGGTGTTGCATTACTCAGGCTGGCTGTTCATTCCTCAAGATCAGATTGACATTGTTGGTAGTCTTCTTTCCATAAACCGTCAATGGAAAAGAGAATCTAAGAATTATCCATAGAAGTTGATTTCAAGTCAGCAGTAGGGTGTTCCATTACAGTCATCAACAACAAACACCTTGCCAATGATATCCACCAGCTTCCCAATATTTGGCAAAAAGGTACTAAACTTTACTGGTAATTCTATTGAAGGAATGTAATACAAATTTGACTGTTCATAAAAAAAAATATGTTGCCACTAGTTTATTTACAATCATATTAACATTTTTTCATAAATTTTCCTTATGTAATTCACTTTTTTTAAGCATTCTATAGAGTGCTTGCAGTGTTCTTATATGATAAAATTAACAAATAAAAAAAGTTGTATGAAAAAATAAATTTTCGTTAACTATATAATGAAAACAGTTCAATGCATAGTAACTATATATTTTTTTAAAAAGCAAGTCTTTTCACTTTGTGACCTGAGCTTTCAATTAAGTCAGTTTTAATAGATGGCAGGCACAGTTACAAAATGTTGCTGTTTTTACCAAATTTGTCTGTCTTGTCATTTAAGTCCATAGCAATCTTCTGGATACAATGCCCTTTTTTATCTGACCACAATAAATCAATAGAGAATTATGTAAATTAGCCTCTCTCATCAAAATTTATGCTTCTCCTGTTCACCTTTCCCTGCTTACACTTTTCATATCTTTAAAATTCTTTGTTTAGAAATCTATCCTATTTGTTTCCTACTAATAGCTATAAATAATCATCAAATTATCCCAATCTCCAAAATTCACACTTTCCCTTACCAATTTCCAAAGAAGTTTAAAACATTTTTAAATTTTTATTTTTATATAAAAAATCGTCTATTCATTTTCTTGTTCTGTAGTGGCAATCAATCATATTAATTATCCTCCTACTTTGAAAATTTTCTCCCCTTATTGCCCCTCCTCCCCCCCCCCCCTCTCAAAAAAAAACATACATCTTAAAAAATTCATGTTCAATGCTCACTAATATTAATAAATCTGTTATATATGCCTAAATCATATGACTGTCAAAAAACAATTTCATGTTAACTGCTTCACTTTACTTATGGTAGCCATTAAAAAAAAATTTAAATAAAACTGCATAAAAATTATATTTTTAGTAAGATTATTTTAAAAAAAATGTTTGGGAAATGAGTTACATTCAAACATACATATATAAATAGATTCTCAATTAACCAGGATCAAATTATCTAGGTTAAGGAGTAACTGGGATGATTAGTGCAAAGCACCATGGTTAAGAAATCATTGAGGGCAATGTTATTATATGGAAAAAATGAAATTCTTACTGAAGATGATAACAGTATGATAGTAGAGAAAGTTCTTTGATTTGAAAAAGTTTAACTGCTCTGAACATGTAAACAAAAAAGCAATGTAACAATAAATTAATAAAGATTTGACAATGGAATGTTATGAAGTTTTTAATGATGATGACATTGTGTTGAATGTTGCTTGTGGTTCAGAAAAAACAAGGAATTTCGAAGAATGTCTTGAGTAATGAAGAAAATCATGTAATACATCAAAAATTAAGTCATAGTGATACATTAGAACACATTAATGTGTTAGTTAATTTCTTGTATCAAGAAAATGATAACACATCTCCTGAAAAAATGATATTGCGAAATTTGTGTCATGAAATTTGTTGAAGAGTAAATTTAAAACAAAAATCATTTCTACTTCAACACAGTGCAAGCTATGTTTCTATTTTTTTTACTGTACTAATTTTAAATTAACATCAAAATACATGTTAATTAACTTTCTTTTGTATTAATTAAACTTTTCATTAATACAGATTTCATGTGAGAACAGATAAGTATTGTCTTATAAAGTATTAGGCTTATAAAATTTTTTCAATATTCATTCATGGAGACCTCTTTTGTGTTCAGATAATTACAAACACATTGCACAATAATTGGCAGAACTTTACCAATAGCCATAATTCACATTAAAGTTGAACTAAAATCAAAATATTGGAGCATTGTGATTTCAAGCAGGATTTGGTACAAACAGACTAGCAAATAGTTACACTATCATCAAGGTATTTTTCTCTTTAAACTATCTGTTATCATTTAGCATATAATGAAAGAAATTTTTGCAAATTTCAAGTAAATGTTTTTTTATAGCACAAAATACATACGCCGTCATATGTGATCAGTTTGCACAAAAATTAACAAAAGTGAACAAAATTCCATTTTTGTTTACTATTTTGGTTTTTTTTCATTATTATTCAAGTTGTTAAAAAAGTAAACATAAATTTTTTTATCATTTTATAAATATCCCCATTGTTAACGTCTCGATTCTATGGAATCACAAAACACCAAAAGCTTAGATCTGTTAGAATTCAAAAGTTCAACCACTTTGATATACAGTACAACCTCGATATCTCGAATCTGTCAGGAACGTTAAAAAATTTGAGATATAGAGGTTTCGAGTTATCAAAGTTTTGGCAAAATTAAAAAATCTAATCTCACCAACTACATTTTGCTGTAAAAAATTAGATTCATCAAAAAGTACGTGTAATGTATTAATAATTAACAAATTACACTTTTCAATTTTAATAATTTCAAAATTGAATTACACACATACTTGTTTTTGATTAAATATTATCCAATTCGTCATCAAGAAATGCATTCAATTGTTTAGGAAGAAAAAGCCCTTAATTGAAGTCTGCCATCTCGCAGGAGCTCTTTGCATTTGCACATTAGTTTCCCCTAAGAAAGCATTTTTTAGCACTGGAAGATTAGGCAATTATTTATATGAAGAGGAGAATGTGTATTTTACTTTTGGCTATTGATTTACCAATTCTTGTCAGCCAATCAACAAAAAATGCATTTGTCATGAAAGCCTTTATATTTGACTTGTACAGGCTTAGAAATGATTTAATTTTAGCGAAGTACATAGGCTTTTTAGATCGTCCTGTCGTAAGAGGAGGAAGCTTTTCTTTACCACTTTGATTTGCTGTCAAGAGTACAGTTATATGATGTTTATTCTATTTGCCACATCGTTTGTTTTGTTTTTTTAAATCTTTAAATGCAGGCATTAGGTAGGGAAAACACCAGTAGAATAATCCAGTTTCATCTGGGTTAAACACATTTGCTTTATAGTACTTTGAAAAAGAACGAAATTCTGAAAGCTATTTTTCACAGTTAACTGCATCACCCAATGCTCTTTCACCTCAAAGTTTCCAAAAAATGCTGTTCTATCTTTTATTTTCGCTTCAAAAAAATTCCATTTTTACTCTTTAAGTTCTTTGTATCAACTAAAGGATAAAAGAATGTGAAACCAGCATAAAGATCAGACTGTTTCTACAACTAACACAGCCAAAAGTAAAAGATGAAACTAATATTTGTGAAAAGTATTTCGACATAGAGGATTTTGGAAAATTTATTTCGAGATAAATATGGAAAATACATAAGAATTTTGATGGAAATACAGGGGAACTTTCTTTTTTCGAGATATAGAGGTCCGACTGCGACTGTATAGTTCTATAGCTGTACTACATAAAAATAAAAGATGTTGACTTTCTACTGGAGAACTAGGGATAAAACATAGAATTACACACAATATGCCCAAAACTTTGCGTTTAAATAAATAAAAGCATCATTCAAAGAAAATGGAAATCTCTGTAGAGATAAAGCTTACAAATGCAAAACATGATATATTTGTGGAATCTGCACTGTACCAGTGTGTCCAGAGTGCATGGAATTATTTCATTTCAAATAAAGTTATACAGACATGTGGAAATATGTGAACATTGAACAATATTGTTCCCGTATGAAGATGTGTGTATATAGAACTGTATGGATAGGACCAGGCAGCCAATAATGTGCACATTTCTTAATGTGCACATTGAAACCTACATTTTGATGTATGTCCGGTCCTTGTACATGATACATAGGAAAATCGACAGCCGGCTCCTGGACTATAATTTTAAAATTGAGTTTTGGACTCTTCTTCCAGGACGTACATCTTGATATTTTATTGGGATCCAAAGGCCTTTTTAGCATTTTCCAACAAAGTTGAAAAGTTTTTATGCATTCGGTTTGTCTGGCCGTCTAACTCCAGTAAATATACTCTGATTGTCATGAAAGTTTTGGACGCTAATGACAATTACCCGAGCACGAACCCTATTGAAAATTACGGTACTGCCATGATTAGTTTATTTACAGGACAGTCAAAAGTTTTCGATTACATTACGGCCTATGAGGAAAAATCGCTTCAAATGAATTTTAAAGATGTTACACCTTGTCAAACATCTTCAAATTTATATGCATCTACAAAGTGTACTAAAGTATGCATTTTGTAAAGTATGCAGCGAAAAGAATAGTTATTATTCATTTACAGAGCCATACAAAAGAATTCCAATACATAATAAACTAGTTGGATGTGCCAATCCCAAAACTTTCTTCTATCTCATACGTACATTTTAATATTTTTAAAAAATAGTTACTTATTTTAATGTTTTAATAATTTTAATTCAATACTATACGAACTTTGGTTTTCATCTTAAATTTCTGCTTCCACAATTATTCGGAGAAAAAAAGAATTTCCGTCTCTACACGAGCCGATGAATAATAGAATGATAGGCAGATTTTTTTTTATTCAGGGAGGATCTATTTGCCTTACCAAAAAATAATTATTTACAAAAATTTTAGTTCAGTTCTAGGACTAACTTCATACACTTTTAGGTGATGCAATATTGAAAATGGCATAAAATTGGCTATTTCAGCGCCCCCTTCTGGCGGATTTTTTCCAAATTCAGGGAGAACAAACTAGCCATACCCATACACTTACACAAAAATTTGGTTCAATTCGTTGCATAAATTCATATACTTTTGGTCGGTACAATATTGAAAATGGCACGAAAATCGCGATTGAAGTGTCCCCTTTCGGCGGATTTTTTTCAAATTCAGGGAGGACCAACTAGCCATAGTCATACACTTACACAAAAAATTTGGTTCAATTCGATGCATAACTTCATATACTTTTGGCCGGTACAATATTGAAAATGGCACAAAAATCGCGATTTCAGCGCCCTCTTTCGGCGGAATATTTCAAAACTGAAGGAGGACCTGCTTGCCACAGCCAGAAACATTTACAAAAAATTTGGTTCATTTCTATGCATAATTTCATACACTTTTTGATGGTAGAATGGCGACATACACACAGGCACAAGGACAGACAGACATTTTGTAAAAACAGGTTTTTTTGGAATCTCTGATCCCTAAAACGGTAAATCCGTCGAAAAACGGAAGTCGAAAAAATTTCCATTATAAATAATTTCTTGTATTGAAGATAGAAGAAAGTAAAAAGGGGGGGGGGGTTGTTTGCGACTTTTTTTAACTATGGTAAACGATTTCATATATAATCAAATTGATATACGTTGCTGAGAATTAATATGAGTTATTTCATGCATAATACTAGTGCATAGCATTTACAGAGACACACTTCTATCCGAAGTACTGTTTATGATGGATGACTATTGCATGGATGAAATGCATTTTGAGTTATGATATGTGCTTTTAAGTTTCACTAAATGTATGCTTATTAAATGGTGTGTATAAATGCTAATAGTTACACAATTTAGATATACAGTGTTACACAAAAGATCTCGGAAAGGTTACTGAATATGAGCGTAATTTACTTAAAGGTGGTTTTTAAATATGTTTTGCCTTTTTACGATGAACTGTATTTAGTTTACTAAGAAATGTTTGTAAGTTTGACTTTAACGACAGAATTTCGTCACACCACCGATCAGCCAAAAGACTGAAGATTCCACAAAAACTGAATCGATTGCTGGGCGAAATTTCTTTTTGGCGAACATTGTTAAAATTGACACATCTGATCTTTAAGTATTACATCATTGTATTTCATTAAATCACGTCTTAAAAATTATCAATTCACCATCGGGGCGGGGGGGGGGGGGCGCAAAATTTATTCCTGCCCCGGGCGCCAAAATACCTAGCTACGCCACTGGATAGATACGTAGACAATATCAAATTCATATATAGAGCTAAGAGAATTATTTTTTTTTTTCTAGTTTGTTGTGGTGCTGCCATCTACTGTTGGTACAGTGAAGTATATTTTCCATATCGAACTTGAAATTCCCCTGCCTATTATGGTGCTACCATCTGTTGATAATCTGTTTGACTTTAACGACAGAATTTCGTCACACCACCGATCAGCCAAAAGACAAGATTCCGAAACAACTGAATCAATTGCTGGGCGAAATTTCTTTTTGGCGAACGAACATTGTTAAAATTGACTCTTCTAACCTTTTAGTATTACATCATTGTATTATATTAAATCAAGTCTTAAAAATTATCAATTCACCATCGTTTTCTATTGTAGTAATGCTAATGCTAAATTTTAATTGTTGTTCCCGTGTAGAAGAAAAATAAAATATACATTTTTAATTCCACTGACATAAGTAATTTATTTCCTTTTTAAACCGGTTCACCAAAACGCAGGGTTAAAACATTGCAATTTCTAACCAAATATTAGAAACAAGAATCCGAAAATAAATTTTGACAAACCACAAATTTTACATCCGCACGAAGTTTATGCTCATTTAACTATTGGTGTATTTTTATATAAAATTTATATTTATTGTTGTAATTCGACCTGTTTCTAAAATTTACATCAGTTTCACTCGTTGTAATTTTTTATCGACAAAAACAAAAACTATCAATTAAGGTAACTTTGACCTATAAATGTAACTTTTTGGCCAAGAGAGAAAAAAAGATTAAATCTGCTACATCATTTGCGCTGTGACGGTATTCTTCACTTATAACGGCAAAGTTTTGGTCTCTAAATACAGATTGCATCACTAGTAGGAGTTTGTTCAGCTCAGTGGAAATAATTCGTCAAGATTATTTCATGAACCAGGTAGCACACAGATATCTGCCAATGTCCCTGTCAATATTGGGCAATATCTCGAAAGCCACTAAATGTCAAAATCAAATTCACAATATCTGCTGATTTTAACAGATGTAACTTAAAATTAATTTTTTATAGACAGCACCCAAATGAATTTTTTGCATTACCTATAACATTATAATATGTAGGGTTTAAAAAAACTCAGGTTTTTTTTTTTTTTTTTTTTTTTGAAAAAGCTTAACCCGTTGGGCCCAGTAGTCTAAAACCCGGGTTTTTTCGGGTTTTATTAACATTTTTTAGAGAACTCTTCAAACTTCTAATTTTCATATGCATAATACCTAAATTTTTCATTTATCAGTTAAACAAGGGTATAATTTTGCATTAAGTATGAATTAACAATAAAAATAAATATACAAAAAGAAGAAAAAATAAAGTATATTTAAAAAGATTATTTTGTATCTCTTGGGACTAGATTACTGTAAGAATTATATATTACGCCAAGTACAACTGAATTTCTTTATATAAATCTTACATAAGTTAAACAGACTAATAATTTATACTATTCTTTTCAGTTCCTTCAGTCGGAAATCAATTTAAAACAACAGCATTATATTTACTTTTGTGCTAAAAAAATGGATTATTTATTTATTTATTTATTTTTAATAGACAAAAAAAATAGTTTTAATGTTTGTGATAGCTACACATACTTATAGAAAATTAAGTTACAATTACTTGTTTTAAAAATTGTCATTGGAGAATTAAGACTCTTTTTTTTTTTCTTAAGGGGGTGTTAATTTTACTGATATTACAAAATATATTACCATATGTAATTTAAAGTTGAAATTTTGAAAAAAAAAAAAAAAAAAACCAAGTGGGTTTTCTGAAAATTACGTACAAATTTATTAGAAAATAATAAAAAGCTATTTTTCACATGCAAGATATATTTATTCCAGAATTATGGTGTCATTGTTGCGTTTGGAAATAATGTTGGGTGTTTCATGTAACGAAACACTGCGATACAAAGGGTTAACCTCTTCCGATCTGAAGTAGTGGAAAGTCGGATAAAACCGGGACCCTAATACTTTTCTTTTTATTATTGTGCACTATGTGGACAAAACAGTCAGAATTTGAATAAAAACCATAAATCGATTCCTTGCGAAGAAAAAAGTATTTATTCAATCGCGAACAATAGCAATATAACAACATAACAACACTTTTTTTTAGAAGTGTGCAATGTCCCGGTTTTGTCCGACCTGGTCAGACAAAACCAAGCACGGGAAAAAATAATTAAAAGCACATTCTAATTTAGCAATAATACTATTTATTAAAGGAAAATTGACATATTATACTTATAGAATGTGAATCTATATCAAATCTATAAAAAAATAACAATGAGTTAAGTTATGTTTTAACAGTTGAAATTGTTAGACACAAAAATCATATATGAAAGTTTGATCTTGTTTATTTGCATTGCTGCTTGCTTCATGTGCCCAACCTCTGCAGTGAAGTCACTGTATCCAACTCTTCTTAGGTTTAGATTGTTCATATAAGCCGCTGCCCCTCTCGATGCATGATTGACTTTCATCTTCCTCCTCGTTTGATGTAAAGGAGTTTTTCTTTTGAGTCTTCTTTTTCACTTCAGTTTTTCTACTTTTCCCTTTTTTTAATAGTTAATTTAATAGTTTATTACTTATTTAATCTCATGTTTATAAGTCTTTTGACGACGGTTCAATTTAAAATTGCTTAAATTTCCAGTTTAAGATCAGCCCACCCTTGTGGTCTGTGTTCACCCTCCCTTGTGTATGTATTCATGCCCTCCCTTGTGTGTGCATGTATGCCCTCCTTTATGTGTGTATGCATGCCCTCCCTTGTGTGTGTATGAGTCTCCACCCTTGTGTATGTATGCGTTCCCACCCTTGTGTATGTATGCATGCCCTCCCTTGTGTGTGTATGCATGCCCTCCCTTGTGTGTGTGTGTGCATGCCCTCTCTTGTGTGTATGAATCCCCACCCTTGTGTGTGTGTATGAATCCCCACCCTTGTGTGTGTATGCATGCCCTCCCTTGTGTGTGTATGTGTGCCCTCCCTTGTGTGTGTATGTGTGCCCTCCCTTTACTGATCTTATAAATGAGTGCATGTGACGCCATCTGCGAAAAATCCTCCTGCATGGAATTCTACCACTCTGGCTCAAGATGCGTGAAATCATCCAACTTCAAATCTTTCCAAGTCGGATACTTCGGCATTTGACCCTTCATAGCTTCCTCCCACACAGAAAAACTCAACACAGACTTATCCATCCATGCCACATCAGCACTCGCGGGACTCTTCCACCAAGGCTCAACATACCTGAAATCCTCCAACTCGGAAATCCAAGTAGAATCATTCTGAATGTGCTCCTTTTTGATGGAAAAACCCCACTCGGGATAATGCAACATGGAAACGTCAGGCATGCAATCGCAATTTTTAAGGCGGAACTTTGTCACAATCCACTTACGGAATTGGACAAATTTTTTAACAAAATATTTAAACATCGTTAAAACTCCAACCTACAACGAACCGAAAAGTCAAAAGACGAAATGAAATCCAGCAAAAATTCGCTTCTCAACAGCTCAATCGATTGTTGGACGAATTTTGTTGTTGGCCTACATTGTTAAAACCCATTTTTTAAATGAACAATCGTTTATTGTTACATAAACTAGGAAAAGCCATGCTTTGTTTAGATTCGCAAAGCATTATTTCAAAAGATAAATATTTGAAAGCAACAATATATTTTTATATTATTTTTGCATGTTTATTAAGCAAAAATTTAATTTATTGTTTTGATGCATTTCAATTTTAGAAATGTAAATTCGGCCAAATAACTAAGAATTTCTTTGGAATTTTTTATTTATGACAAAAAACTGATATAAATAAAAATGTTTTCAAAATAAAAGTAAAAAAAATATCAATTAGTTTTATTTGTTTGGATACATCTTGGTTAACCCGTCGACCAAAAAACTATCGCCAAACTATAAGATTAAATGCCAATAATGGCTGATCGTGAATGTCACATTCAATGACATTAAATATGATACAGGTGTTTAAAACGTCATTAAGTGATTTTTATTTCGACCTTTTCATTTGTATTAATATTAATTTGTATGTATAATTTGGCTTTTAGTTTGGCGAAATTGGTCGACGGGATAAACAAGTAGTACCTTTGTTTGTAATTCTTTTATTTACCACTTTACATAATAATAATAATAATAATAATAATAATAATAATAATTAATTAAAAAAAATAATAATAATCATATATATTTTTTAATGCGTAAGTACTGTGTGTAAATGATTTCACATAAAAATAATTATTTTCACTTCTATTATTTAAAAACATTTTTAAATAAAATTATTACTGTTGCCAAATTATCTAAGTGTTATAAAATGTGCATGCAAAACTTTTAATTCTAATTTTCACATTTTATTTTTTTTTCAACTTATTGTTTTCAAGATGTATTAAAATTTGAAGAAAAAAAATAATTTTAATGCATAATTAAATTAAAATAGTTAAATAATATATACACATTCAACATTCTATACTCACCTAATCCAACATCATCACAAAAGCACGTCCTACTCGGTCGAAGGTTTGGGAAAAAATGAAAAATTCAAAGTCCTTATCAGAAAATGTTATCAGATAATCTTATCAAAAGGTCTGTGACGTCAGAGAACATGTGACATCAACTGGTCACGTTGCATTAAAATTATTTTTTTCCAAATTTTAATACATCTTGAAAACAATAAGTTGAAAAAAAATAAAATGTGAAAATTCGAATTAAAAGTTTTGCATGCACATTTTATAACACTTAGATAATTTGGCAACAGTAATAATTTTATTTAAAAATGTTTTTAAATAATAGAAGTGAAAATAATTATTTTTGAGAGACTAACGGCATATTTTTAAACATTAATATTAAAGGTTATTTTAGATATATTTTATAAACCCATGCTGGGACATAAGCAAACAGGTTGTTTATCATATAAAACTTATGAATATTACTTAGTTGGAATAGTGGAAACCTGCTTTGCCAAGTTAATTTTTCAAGTTAGTTTAATAATGTCACTTACAAAAGAGAATTTTTATTAAAATAATTATTTAAAATTCTGTTGTTTTCTAAAGATATTTGGTAAAGTGTTAGTAAAATACTAAAAGATGTGTGAAAACCTTGTTTGTTAACTTTAAATTTGTGCATTAAATGAAATTTTCCAAGTTTTACCATACACATGCGAAGGTTTCATTTAAGTAAAGAAAAAATTTATTACATAAGTCATTGTTTTTTCGAATGAAAATGAAGAGTCTTGCATCTTAAAAATTTTGTTCATGTGTCAATAAAAGCTTTTTGGTTACTAGGGTAAGCAAAAAGCTGATTGCTGGGGTAAATATATAGTTGATTTCGAAAAAAGTTGGGTGGTTGGTTGTTGAAAACTTATCAATGGGGTGTAAATGAAAAGGGCAGATGAAATAACTTAACAATTAAAACTGAAAACCTAACTCACATAATAGTTGATTGTGAAAACAGTTGAATGGTTGGTTGGTTGATTAAAACATATCAATGAGATGTACTTGAAGATCTATAATCTGATAACTATAATCTGATAACTTAACAGTTAAAACAGAAAACCTAAGTCACATAAATGATTATCGACATTAAAATTTGACGATTACTAAATATTAGCGAAACATTTTTAAATAATTTGAAAAGTTTTGTAAAATTATTTTAATAATTTGTTCAAACCTTTAATACTGACTTGTATTTTTTTAATTAATTATTAACATTTGATTTTTAAAATTTTTTTTAATAACATTAAAATTATTAACAAGTAATCACACTATCACTGATAAACTAAAATATAATACATTTCATATAAGCAAGTGTTTGAAAATTTAAGCATAAGTAGTGATTCATAAGAAGTGGTTATGTCTATTTAACTGATGAAATGACTCATAAAATATCAAAGTAATCCAAAACATATGTGATTTTTGTCTTTTCTTCGTGATTTTTAACTGATAAGTCACAATAAAAATTATTTTTGCATGTGTGAAGTAATCACTTTCGATGATCTTTCTTACTTTTTAGTTACTAAATTAAGGGCCTTAATGGCCTATTTGGTAAGCGTAGCGTGTTAAAAATGAGAAGTATGATCAGATGTTTGTGGTTTCGAAACCTGCGAGTTAATTCTAATGACAAAAATTGAAATGAATCTAAAAATACCAACTGTATAGGACTTGTTGGCTTTCTCGACTTAATGGTAATAAACTTTTCCAGGGTGGATGCAATCACGTCAATTTCATGGTCTTTAAATTTTCCTAATTTGCTCATGATGTGATGTGCATCATAATTACGTATCATAATTAAGCACCTTGCGACAAATGCAACATTCCATCACCTCCTGAAATTCTTTTTTTCATATTTATGAAAGCTTTAAAGACTCTTTATTTAATAACTTTCCCCCACATATAAACTTCTTTCACACCATTTGAGTTCAAACCGTTCAACACAAACTTCACATCAAAATACTAAGTAATGATTGTTTAGAATAAACACCTATTTGATAAACACTAGTATAAAAAACATTAAAAATGAGAAGTTTGAATTGTATTGTGATTGTTTCATTTAATGAAATCGTGTCGTATGCATTATATATTTCTCGATAAAGTTATGAAGAGAAAGCGAAAAATTCAACTGTGACAGTCTTTCATTGTAAAAAATTTAAAAAGACATGTTTAAAAATTATTAAATTTGGTTACTAAGTACATTGTAAGATGCGAGTGTAAAGAGTGCATGTCCATTGTTTGATATTTAATACTCAATTTTCTTTGTTGATTTGGAAACGCTTATAATATTTTTGAAAACTTTAGTGTTATATTTTTACTAACATACATGCGAATGTTCAAGGGAAGAATTTTTATGAATGAATAAGTATTCCTTTTTATTGTGTGAATCATATATTTTTATTTATTCATATCTTAATTACAAGTTTGTTGTTGTTGTTGTTTAATATATTTAATTGGTGGTTTTAAATTTTTACTTAGTATAAATTTTATTTTCTTCAGTAATTTTAATAAAATTATGCATATTATGAATAAATGTTAGTACATTATATAAATAAGATAAAAATGTGAAAGCTAAATCGCTTTGCGTTTCAATATATTTCTGTCAAGTAGTAAAGTTAACTTGTATAAAATGAGTAAATTGCATCGAGTCATATTGTTAAGAGTTAGCTTAATTCCTGAAATAACAAATTTAAAAACTAACAGAATTAATACAACACATACGTATAGGTGTCAAATGTTAGTATAAAACTGATAATCAAAAACGATATAAATTATATTTACGTGATTAAGTAATGGGAGCAATGATTAGTGTGGTGTTTAAAAAATGAGAAGTTTGGTAATTAATTAAGATAATTCCAAAATTGTAAACAACCCACAGAAAGTATGACTCATCAAATCACTAGTTTTAAGTCTTTGCAAAGCAGTTAGATCTTCAACACTTTTTGAAGTCAAAATGGGATAAAAATGAAAGGTTTTAATGCTTTTCCAATACAATAATTTAAAAAAATCATCCAACGATGTTTTTTATAGTTTTGTATTTTCGAATAAGAACGTATGTGTATGAAATAACATAACCCAATTAAAAAAAAAAAGATTAAAATCTCATATATATTATAAAATATATTATTCATGAAATATATTATTCATTAAATAAGAAGTGTGCTAATGAATATTAAGATATATGTTTGGTAAATTAAAAGATAACAAAATAAATTTTTCTTCGAATATTAATCAATTTTAAGATGAGAATAATTCAACAGGTCTTCGTCACTTTTTAATATCTAAATAATAATAAAAGCTAAAGGTTTAAATGATTTTCTAATATAATGTCTAACAATAATAATAATAAAATCATTCAAAGATGTTTTTTTATGATTTTCTATTTACAAATAGGAATGTACATGTTTGAAATAGTATAAGCAGTAAAAAAAATCAAAATCTTATAAATAAAGGTAATTTCACTAAAACATTAATTAAAATTGTCAAATTAAAAAAAATAATTATTAAATAACAAAATCTGAAGTTAATTGCAATTGAAATATTCTTCATTCAAAATAGGATGTGATAAGCAGGACTTCCCCTGTTTGGGGGAAACCCTAACGATTAGTCATATCGTATCTATCTTAACTTGATAGTGATTCAAACCAGCATGCTGTGTTGATAAGAGTTTATCAAGAATTATTCTTCAAGAAAGTGCGGAATGAAGGCGAATTCATATGTTGGTAAGTAAAATTTGTATATAAAGTGTATAAAATGACTAAACTTTTAAATATTAATATATTTAAGAACATAGTTTCAAAGCAAATTATTGCGAGGTAATATTTTAAAATGATTCATAAATTAACTGACTCTCACTTTTTCACTCGCATAAAATACTTCTTTTAAGAAAAAATATTCAATTTTCATACTAAAACTTTTTGAATTGCATGAAAGTTGGTTTTAAAAAAATATTTTGAAATAGTTATTTTCTCAATTGTTACTTTTTACTCCATAAAATTCTATTGTTCTTAATTCATCGAACTACCCATTCAAATATAAATGATTTTAAAACTAATAATATTTACTTATATTTTTTACATAACATGATGTTTATATCACAGATATAATGCTTTAAGATTTATCAAACAAATGGTGAATCATTGTACTTTGATTTTTCTTTACACGAGTTAATTATTAGAAAAATTAATCTTTGATAATTGTACTTTGAAAAAATGTTTACTTTAAATTTTTAGTGACATGTCAAATCTTAAGGGGTTTTATTTGAATTTTGAATGAAAACTTTAATCTTCAACTGGAATTTTTGAATAGGTCTTTCAGAATATTTATTGTAAGATAAGAATAATCTTTTAATTTGGTGATTTTTTTTAAATGTTTTTATTCTAATTGCATAAGATTTCATTTTGTGTTGGCGATTTTAATCTTTCGTTTTTTATTGTGTGAAATATTTAATGTTAAATTGTCGATTTTAAACATTTATTTTCTCATTGTTTGAAGTATTTTGTTCCTATTTGGCGAATTTAATCTTTCGTTTTTTTATTGAATGAAATATTTTATGTTAAATTGGCGATTTTGAAAATTTATTTTTTCATTGCTTGAAATATTTTGTTCTTACTTGGCGATTTTAATCAATCATTTTCTTACTATTTGAAATATTTTGTATTAATTTGATGATTTTATGTTGATACTCCAAACAGTTAGGCCGACGCGCGCGAACACATCTCATTACAAAATAAGATTAAAAGAGTACCCAAAGTGGGGGTCTTTCTGAAATATTCTAACCACATTCCCAAGGTCAAACGGACTCCAAACAGTTAGGTCGACGAGCGCGATTAAATGTTAGTACGTAAAATTCCGTTTTGAAACATTTTTTCATTTAAATTTTAAAGTTATTTTTTAATTATTCTAAAAATTCAATTGCATACTATGGTTCACTAAAAATATCGCTCGAAATAATGTATGTGAATGTGTGCATTATGGGAATCATGTGATCTGCCTCCCCGTAGCGATTCCTGGGTGAAAGTTTTGACCCTAGGTCACTTTCAGCTAAAAATCATACCTTTCGGCAAAAAATTACACACACATACATACAACATGCACATACATACAACAAACACATACATACAACACACACATACATACAACATACACATACATACAACACACACATACATACAACACACATATATACATACAACACATGCATATACACACAAACATACATACACACATATATATATATACATACAACACATATATACTACACACACATACATGCAACACATACAAAATAATTATAATAATTCAATTAAATTTTTCACAGCATGAAGAAAACCACATATTTCGAACAGTTAGGACGACGAGCGCGAATAAATGTTAGTACGAAAAATTCAATTTTAAAACATATTTTTTCGTTCAAATTTTAAAGTTATTTTTAATTATTTTAAAATATCAAGTGTATAACATAGTTGACTAAAAATAACACTCGAAATAATTTTAAAGTTCCCTCGTTAAATAAATATTCAAAATTGTTATTCCCAAATTCCCATTACAAGTATGTGTTATTTATGATGGTGGATAGAGATAAAGGTGGTGGAAGTCTTTCTAAGCTATTCTAAGCCAATTTTCACACATGATTCGAAGAAAATTGCAAACTTCGTACGGTTAGGTCGACGTGCGCGCGTTAATCTCATTGCAAAAAAATTAAAGTCCTCCTATCAAACATTTATATCTGCAAAATATCCTTCGTGAATGATTAGTCTAAAATAATAATTTCCTCCAAAATACCCGCTTAACTCATCATGAAAGAGCACAGTGGGAAAAAAAAAACAATCTCCCCAAATTCCCATTTAAAATCGAAAAAATAAACTCTTAAATTTCACTAAACTGAAAATTTTTAAGTTGACACATTAAAATTAAAAACCACTCATACAATAGTATAGAAAAAAACATTCTGTGTACCCAAATACCCGCTTAACACCTCATCTAAAACACGGTGAAAAAAAAAATTAAAAAAAAAAAATGAAGATATCAAAATCTTCAAAAAGTGTGTGTGTGAATGTGAGTGTGTAAATCTGCCATTCGCTGGTTATGACTAGACAATGTCTTAAACAGAGAATGCCGGTCCCAAGCCCGAAAAAAAGATGAGGGCACACTCTTCCAGATATGAAAATCAAAAGGTAGTGAATTTTTAATTACTTTTCATTACTTTTTAAAATAACCTATCATACTACAGCACGCCGAAATAATTAAAGCGTCTTCATTATTTTTCACTCATTATTTTTAATTATTATTTGAAATTAATTTTAATGATTCATTTGTTAAATTGGATTAACTTTTACACTTGACTCAAAATAAATTAAAACTGTTGAAAATTTTAAAGTTTAAATTATTAAAATTTCTTAATAAATCACCACTCGAAAAATAATCCCTCGTACTAGAGTATGTTGAAAAAATTTCACTCATAATTTTTAATTACCTTTTTAAATGAACAACAGCAAAATTCAATCGAAAAACATACCCCACGTATTGTAACACGCCGAAAATTTTTAAAGTCCCCGCATTAAAAAACACCCCCATACTATAGTATGGTTTAAAAATTCTAACTCCCTGAAATTCCCGATTAAAATTAAAAAAAAATCCTTTTAACCCCTTCTCTTATAAGACAGCCTTGAGGAATGAGGAGGAGGTGTGAGGAGGAGGAGGATTGAGGAGGAGGAGCTCTCCTCCCTCCTCCGATCCTCAATCCTCCTCCCGAGGTCGGACAGACAATTTTCCCCTACTAATAATGAATAGTGTACTTTTATTTTTACTGCAACATTTGAAAAATGATTATCTAAGAAGTATTGCTATAAATGCCAGATGAAACTGAACTTTTGTCACACTGCAAAAACAAAAGTTTTGTTATTAAATTAATGTTTTTGCTAGCGGTAGCAATACTAAGGTCGGACTCGAATGAAAACAAAATGATTGTCAGAATAATTGGAATATGATATTTTGTTTATTCAGAAAATGCAAAAAGAAACTCAAAAATTAACAAAAAAAAAAAAAAAAAGCTGTGGCAAAAGTTGTTGATTTTGTTTACAAACAACAAATCCTTAAAGTTATTGTAGAAAAGGTAACGCCAGCTATACAACAAAAATTTCCCAGTAGTGAAAAATCAAGTCCTGTGTGCACTGAACAGGACAAGGCCTAGTTTCATTTGACATTGGGTGATCACCGTATCAGAGACGAATGTTTATAAGATGGATGGTATTTGATATTACAACGCTCTAAGGAATGTTGCAAATACAAAATGAAATGGGGAGTGGCTTAAGAGTTTACGAACTCTGGATTTTTTTTTAACTAGTATTGTAAGAATTCGTCTTACAAATTTGCAAAAAAAAAAAAAAAAGAAAAAAAAAAGAAAAAAGAAAAAAAAAAGAAAGAGCATCACTTATATTTATGTGGATAACTCGGGGCTACAGTCTTCTTTAAATACTTTTTATTTCTTTAAAGACAGAACTTACATTTAGAACACTAACACACATACACTTTATTTACAAATAAAGCTTTTTACATAATTCTCCTGGCGCACGCCACCAACACATGACATGAACTCACAGTTCACCACCAACTTTTTCGAATTTTCGAACATCACTAAGAATAGAATGTTTTTAATAGAAAAATAGTATTGCCAGATTTTTTAAGACGAAAAATATTACAACTACATTTTTAATTTAGCAAAACTCAGGTCACGTGACGACTGGCAGTCTATTTTTTTCTTTGGAATGTGCGTATTACATCCTCCCCCTATGTTTCCAATCTACGTCTCGGAGAGGAAACAGGATGCTTTTTGAATCTTCCTCTTTTTCTCAATGGTGCAACTGGAATAGTTTCAGATTCTTGGAAAGGCAACAAGGCAGAAACATGGTAAGACCCAATTCGTTCAATAGGATTTTCCAGACTAGCAATGTCATATGTTACTAGTGACTTTTGAGTCAAAACTATGTATGGGCCATCTCTCTTAGGCATAAATTTTGCTGTTTTATTTTTACTTGCTTTGTTCACTGGGTGTAGGTTAACCCATACTTTTTCACCAGGCTTGAAATATATTCGTGTATGATTTTTATCATATCTATTCCGCTGATCTTGTTTCATTTCTATACGTTCTTTTACACTTTTTGAACTATTTACAAGACGTTTAAGATATGGAACTGTCTTTCCCCCTGGTTGAAACATTTTCCATACCTTTTTGGATGTTCAGTAAGTTTTTCCATTCATTGGAATTTAAATTTTGACCTTTATCTTCATATAAGGCATACGGACCGACTTTGACTGCGTCAGCACACGTTCTATTTTCTTTTTCATATTCATCAACAAAATTAACCTTCTGATGAGGTTTATCCCTCATTATTAAAATGTACCCTGAACATTTTTCATCTCTTGTTCGACAATAGCAGTTACAACTTCGTCAACTTGTTATTGACTAGTCACTTTGCGTCCTTGACGTTGTTGCCGCGTAGTTTCAAATCAATGAATCGTCTTTCGTAAATTTGTCATGCTCATTAGTCCTTTTCGCAAATTCTTTAATCGGCGAAATTCAAGAAGAGCAAGCACCATTGCAGTTCTCATTCTGCTGATAACACAGCTTGACTAGCAAAGCATGGCCCCGTATGGTGAGAGTTGATAATGATGAGAACTCTCCCAGCCTTTCCTTTTGTACTCATGATCGCTAAACAAAACTGATTTTATACAAATTAATGCATTTTAGTCGGTAAATAGCTCTAAAATTGTCCCTAGTGGCAATTTTTTAAATTTTTAATTTAATTTATTTATTTTTAAGAATTCGAAATCCCATGGTGTACTATGCATGCTCAAGAAATTTGGTTATGTTTCGTTCAATACTTTACTCGCTAGAGGGCTCTGAACACCTCACGTTAATTACTAACCACCTTGTATATGTGTGTGCAAAAGCAATTACACAGAGATATATTGAGATTGGTATGGAAAATTCTCTGTAATACAATTTATATAGACATTTATAGAGATTGAAATAGAAAGATTTCATATTAAAATCTAATTGATAGTGCTATATAAAAATTTAATAAGGAAATCTGCAATTATTGCTGCAGAATTATTTTTATTAAAAAATAATGTAGTGTTTATAGCGATGTTAAAATATAACAATTGTTACAGTTCATGGCAGAATGGATCAAAGTTTCGTAAAGGTGGAGCAGAGTTACCCTGATTGACTGTACGGTAATTTTTACTAGTCTTACAACTGTAAATAAAAATAATCAGAATATGCCACTGAATAATGGAAAAAAAAAATTGTCAGATACTATTTAACCGTTTGCGGCGCAGAGCATTTCTATTGGGAAAATGTCTAACTAATTGAATGACTCTGTTATTTACGTACAAATTTATTAGAAAATAATAAAAAGTTATTTTTCACATGGAAGATGTTGTTGCAGCGTATATAGGGTTCTTTTGATCTTTTGGTTAGACAACTTCAAACTCTTCCTTATAGAAAAGTAGAAAATAATTTATTTACAGAACTTCAGAACAACAGAGTCTTCGAAACTCACAAATATTTCTAGATATTCAAAAATAATTGTTCAAATCTATCGTATAAGTGCAGATATAGGTTCCAGAGACTCTTTAGACAACGTCTCAACACTAAATCACATTCAAAATAACGTAAATAAGACTCAAGCAAACTTGCTTAACAAACGCGTTGTTCACTCAATGACTGACTGGTAAATAATAATCACAGCTCGCATAGCTTCTCTTCTTATATAGGCTCGCAGCATGTGCGGGAAATTTCTAGAACCATCTCGAAAAATCCACGGAACAACAAACGATGTATCAGTATATCTAAGGGGGGTTACCATTGAGAGGGAAGGATTACCATCGCCAACAATCGCCAAGTTTGTCGCCAACTTGGCGATATATCGCCAAATTTGGCGACCAAAATTAGTCGCCAAAAGTGACGCCAACTTGGCGATATCTTTATTATTTCGCTCTTCTGCCGTAGACATACACTGAAAATAATGGACAAGTTTGCTTGATAACAGAGACAATGTAACAAAAACTAATATTAGTAAAGGAATGGAGCTTAATAAGATAATTTACATTATTTTACAGTACAAACACTAACTATTTACAAAATTCGTAACACTACCCCCTCCTCAAAGACTGCACGTCCCGGGCAGTGCAATCCTTGAGTTAGAGGAAAACACTTAAAATAAAAATAAATAAATAAATAAATAAATAAATAATAATAATAATAAGATTTACATAAATAAGAACTAATTACTATTTACATATTTACAAAAAGTGGCTTTCATGACCATGGTCTGAAATTGTTTTGAATTTCTAATCACTTTGGCCAAAATAAGGGGCTAGCCGGTTATAATGTACGACCTTGGGTTTGGCGTGTGGAGATTTTCGTATGCGAACGATGACGTCATTCAGCCTGTTGACGACTGTGTAAGGACCGTCCCAGTTTCTTTGTAGTTTTGGCGACAGTCCCTTACGACGTATGGGATTCCACAACCAAACTTTGTTACCTTCGTTGAACTCATGTCCAGTTGCCTTTATGTCGTACCGTGTCTTCATCTTTTCTGGTGCCAGTCCGATTCGGTTCCTCGCTAGACAATGAACCTCCTCAATCCGTGCCTGGAGTCCATCCACGTATTCTTCAGGCGACAAAGGAGCGTCAGGAGGACGGCCAAACAAAAGATCCGCAGGCAGACGAAGATCACGACCAAAGAGCATTTGAGAAGGGGAGTAACCAGTGGCCTCATGAGTGGCACTCCTGTAGGCAAGCAGGAAAAGAGGCAATTTCTTGTCCCAATCCTGTTGGTCTCTAGACACCAGGAGAGAGAGGCTATTTAGGATGGTACGATTGAACCGCTCCACCATGCCGTCCGATTGAGGATGTAGAGGTGTAGTTCGAGTTTTGTCCATGCCGAGTAGTCCACACATTTCCTTAAACACAGCCGAATCAAAATTTCTTCCTTGATCAGAATGGATTTGAAGAGGAACTCCGTATCTGGAAACCCAGTGTTGAACTAGTATGTCTGCTACGGTTACCGCCTCTTGATTAGGTATGGCATAGGCTTCAGGCCACTTAGTGAAGTAGTCCATGACAACGAGGATGTACTTATTGCCATCAGATGTTCTAGGTAGAGGACCCAGGATGTCTAGTGCAATTCGTTCGAAAGGAGCTCCTACATTATAACGCTGCAGTCGCCCACGGGTGCGCCTCTTTGGACCTTTACGTGCTACACAGGTGTCACAAGTTCGACACCACTTCTCTACATCACTGCGAACATTATTCCAGTAGAAACGCTCTCGAACCTTTTGCAGAGTCTTCATTACACCAAAATGACCTCCTGTGAGACTACCATGCAGTTCTTGAAGGACCATAGAAATTCTCGACTTAGGGAGTAGTAGTTGCCATCTACATGTCTTTCCATCGTCAGACTCCCATTTTCGGTACAAGATACCGTTCTTCAAATGTAGGGAATCCCAGAGGGCCCAATAACGTTTAGTCGTAGGATGGTAATGGGCCATGTCTTGCCAGCTGGGCTTCCTGTTGGACTCCTCTTTCAGCTCTAGAATTGGCTTAATTTCAGGATCAGCAAGTTGATCTTTACGCAGGCTCTCGTCACTCCACGGATCTTGCGATGATGTAGACCCAGTTGTAACTTGTCTTACTACAGGACCTTTGGCATTAAATTTCTTCTCAACCCGGTCGCAGTATTTACAGTTCTCTGAGCAGGGTCTTCTTGAGAGAGCATCTGCATTTCCATGTGATGAGCCTTTTCGATGGCGTATCTCCATATCGTAATCTTGAAGCTTTTGTATCCACCTGGCTATCTGGCCTTCAGGGTTCTTAAAATTCAGTAGCGAAGTTAGAGAAACATGATCAGTTCGGATCAGGAATTTTCGACCGTAAAGATAGTGATGAAAATGGTCTATGGCTTTCACTACAGCAAGAAGCTCTTTTCTTGTTACGCAGTAGTTTCGCTCTGCCTTCGACAAGCACTTGCTGAAATAGGCGATAACACGCTCCTTGCCGTCGATTTCCTGGGACAGTACAGCGCCAGATGCTTTCGTTACTTGCATCCGTATCAAGTATGAACTGTTTATCGATTTGAGGATATGACAGAATTGGAGTGGATGTTAAAGCCTCCTTGAGCTTTTCGAAAGCAGCATCGCATTCCTGTGTCCACATAAATTTTTGATTGGCTTCTGTTAATTTATGAAGTGGTCTTGCAATCATCGAGAAGCCTTTGACAAATTTTCTATAATAGGTGCATAATCCTAGAAAGCTTCGAAGCTGGTGAACATCTGCTGGACGATTCCAGTTTTTCACGGCCGATATCTTCTCCGGATCAGTCCTAACTTCTTCCGACGAAATGATGTGTCCAAGGTAGGCGACTTCATTACGAAACAAACTGCACTTCGAAGGGCTTAACTTCAAATTAGCTTCCTTTAACTTTTGTAGCACCCGCCTGAGGTTGTTCAGATGTTCATCAAAAGATTTTCCTATGATTATGATATCATCTAAATAAACAAGACATGCTTCATATGACAGCCCCCGGAGAACCGTTTCCATAAGCCGTTCGAAAGTTGCAGGTGCGTTACACAGACCAAAAGGCATTACCTTGAATTGCCATAATCCTTGTCCCGTTGTAAAGGCAGTCTTCTCGCGGTCGTCCGGATGGATCTCTACCTGTCAGTAACCACTCTTCAGATCCACAGTCGAGAACCAAGTGTTGCCCGCAAGTGTGTCGAGAGTGTCGTCGATCCTTGGTAGGGGGTAACTATCCTTTTTGGTGACGTCATTCAGTCGGCGGTAGTCTACACAAAATCTTGTAGAACCATCCTTCTTTCTTACTAATACAATGGGAGACGCCCATGGACTTGTTGATGGTTCGATGACGTCATTTTCTTCCATATCTTTAATTAAATTCTGCACCTCTTCTTGCTTGGCAAAAGGTAATCGTCTAGGGTGCTGTTTAATAGGAGAGTGATCTCCCGTGTCAATTCGGTGTTGTGCCATTTTAGTTCGTCCAAAGTCTTCAGATGTTTGGGAGAATAAACTTTGGAATTCTCTAATTAAACTTTCCGCAGCATCCCTTTGATTTGGATCTAAGTTCGTATTTTGTAACAAATCCTTGACTAAATTATCTGAAGATTTCTGGGGGTGATTGTAATTTTGACTTATGCATGTCACAGGAGCACATGATGCTATCACATCTCCTTACTTGATAGTCCTCGTCTTATCACTGATGTTAGCAATTCTGACTGAAATGGTCTTTTTCGAGAGGTCTACCACAGAAGAAGCCACCAATACTCCTACTTGTGTGCTATTGTCTTCTGGATAATCTATATGGCCAAATCGGTAATTAGTTTCATTTTTAATTACAGCTGGAATTAAAAATTCTGTTCTTGGATCTAGATTGATGTCTTCTTTGGCTATTACTAATTGTTTACATTCAATTTCGTTATTTAATCCAAAAAGACTTATTTCTTCAAATTTTGAGAGCATTTTGTTATTTTTGAAATCAAGTTTGAAGCCAAACTTCTTCAGAAAATCTAGTCCTATTAAGCAAGGATCTGTTATGTCAGCCACATATGCCGTATGGTAATATTTCGTTTCTCCAAAGTTGATAGTTAAATTTGCCTTTCCAAATATGCCTATCTTGTCGCCCGTCACAGTTTGCAGGGTAACGCATGGTGGAGTCCAGATGAGTTTAGATTTGAATTTCCGAGCCAAATCTTCTCTTATTATTGTTACATTGGCTCCTGTATCGACATTCATACGGCACTGAATTCCGTTAATAAAGCCTATCACATATAATTCGTTATCACCATCGCTCATTTTTGATATCTGGAGGATCTTCAGGTGGGGCTTTTCATTCTCTGGCAACCTCCGCCCCGCGAGATGGCCAAAATTTAGTTTCCCTGCTGACTGTTTGAATTTATCTCACGTTCGTGGATTTTGGGGCAATTTCTTCGGAGATGTCCTGTATCACCGCATCCCCAGCACGTGAGATTCTGTCTTCTTGAGCTTGTTCTTCCATATTTTAAAGCTTCCAGCTCTTGCTTTATTTTCCTAATTTCTTTCAAGACGTCGCTCTCAGTGTCTGAGCTTTTGTTCACCGTTGCCCCTCGGACTGAACGTACCGCTCTCTGCACTTCTGGATCTTTTATTCCGTCTACAAAATACTGCAGTGAGACCATTTCCCGTACATTTGTGGGACAGTCGATGAAGGCTAAATTTGTCAGCCGTTCAATTTCTGAAGCAAACTCTTCAAGGGTTTCACTCGATTTTTGATGGCGGCTCTTCATTTGTATTCTCATTTGTAATCTTTTAAAAAATTTTCTCCGAATCTCATTTCAAGTGCACAACTTAGAGTCTCAAAATTGAGTTGCGTCATATCGGGCAATGTTTGAAGCACGTCGGCGGCTTCTCCTCTCAAAGATGCTGCCAATTGACAAGCTTTCACCTCGTCACTCCATTTGTTCGCTTCGGCTACTATGGTGAATTGGGTCTTGTAAACTTGCCAGGAACTCTTTTCGTCATATGTCGACAGCTTAATGTGCACGGGAGAAGCAGGCGGATTCCTAAATTCTTCATAATTACCACTAGATGCTGAAAGCTTCTTCTCAAGATCTTCTACTCTTTTATTTAGCTTTACATCTACGTCAACTATTTTCTCTTCAACGTTACTTATTTCATTCTGAATTTTATATTCTACTTCCTGTATTTTCTCTTCTACCGAACCTATTCTTCTCTCTACCGACGAGAACTTTTCTTCAAAAGTTTTCTTCATTTCTTCTTGACCTTTATCAATTTTATTTGTCAACTGTTCCATTCTTTCTTCGTTTTTATTCATTTTATCCGCCAACTCCTCTTGGCCTTTATTCATGTTATCTGCCAACTCTTCTTGGCCTTTATTAATTTTATCTGCCAACTCTTCTTGGCCTTTATTTATTTTTTCCGCCAACTCTTCTTGGCCTTTATTCATTTCTGTCTTTATGCCATTGATAGCATCTAACAGTTCTTTCAGTTGTCCGTCCATTGTTCTCGTTTTCGCCATAAGATCCCGACTCCTGACACCAAATGTTGCAGCGTATATAGGGTTCTTTTGATCTTTTGGTTAGACAACTTCAAACTCTTGCTTATAGAAAAGTAGAAAATAATTTATTTACAGAACTTCAGAACAACAGAGTCTTCGAAACTCACAAATATTTCTAGATATTCAAAAATAATTGTTCAAATCTATCGTATAAGTGCAGATATAGGTTCCAGAGACTCTTTATACAACGTCTCAACACTAAATCACATTCAAAATAACGTAAATAAGACTCAAGCAAACTTGCTTAACAAACGCGTTGTTCACTCAATGACTGACTGGTAAATAATAATCACAGCTCGCATCGCTTCTCTTCTTATATAGGCTCGCAGCATGTGCGGGAAATTTCTAGAACCATCTCGAAAAATCCACGGAACAACAAACGATGTATCAGTATATCTAAGGGGGGTTACCATTGAGAGGAAAGGATTACCATCGCCAACAATCGCCAAGTTTGTAGCCAACTTGGCGATATATCGCCAAATTTGGCGACCAAAATTAGTCGCCAAAAGTGACGCCAACTTGGCGATATCTTTATTATTTCGCCAATCTGCCGTAGACATACACTGAAAATAATGGATAAGTTTGCTTGATAACAGAGACAATGTAACAAAAACTAATATTAGTAAAGGAATGGAGCTTAATAAGATTATTTACATTATTTTACAGTACAAACACTAACTATTTACAAAATTCGTAACAATATATTCATTCCAGAATTCTGGTGTCATTGTTGCGTTTGGAAATAATGTTGGGTGTTTCATGTAACGAAACATTGCGATACAAAGGGTTAACCTCTTCCGACCTGAAGTAGTGGAAAGTCGGATATAACCGGGACCCTAATGCTTTTCTTTTTATTATTGTGCACTATGTGAACAAAACAGTCAGAATTTGAATAAAAACGATAAATAGATTCCTTGCGAAGAAAAAAGTATTTATTCAATGGCGAACAATAGCAATATAACAACATAACAACACCTTTTTTAAAAGTGTGCAATGTCTTGGTATTGACCGACCTGGTCAGACAAAACCAGGAACGGGAAAAAATAATTAAAAGCACATTGTAATTTAGCAATAATACTATTTATTAAAGGAAAATTGACATATTATACCTATAGAATGTTAATCTATATCAAATCTATAAAAAAAAACAATGATTTAAGTTATGTTTTAATAGCTGAAATTGTTAGACACAAAAATCATACATGAAAGTTTGATCTTGTTTATTTGCATTGCTGCTTGCTTCATGTGCCCAACTTCTGCAGTGAAGTCACTGTATCCAACTCTCCTTAGGTTTAGATTGTTCATATAAGCCGCTGCCCCTCTCTTGATGCATGATTCACTTTCATCTTCCTCCTCGTTTGATATAAAGGAGTTTTTTCTTTTGAGTCTCCTTTTTCACATCAGTTTTTATACTTTTCCTTTTTTAATAGTTAATTTAATAGTTTATTACATGTTTAATCTCATGTTTATAAGTCTTTTGACGACGCACAGAGGGGCAAAAAGCCTTCAAAACTGGCAAAAAATCGAAAAAATTAAATTTTATTTTGAACTACCGACATACGTCACTTTAATAGAGCAGATGTCAGTACACATCTGCGTAGTATTAAAATTTGCGCAAAGTTATTTTGATCATCACTGGAGAAAGAAGTTAAACTGCATATTGTACTTTGATAATAAGTGAAAAAAAAAATCAGTAATTTTGTTTCAACATTCGTTTGTTAATTTCGCTATAATAATTTAAAAAAATTTTTTTTGACTATGGAACCTTTAACTACAAGTATGCAACAATAATTCATTAACTTTTAATTTGTTTTAATGCGATTTTTATAGATATACAGACGCTTAAAATATATAGTGGTGAAGTTTTTTAAAAAAAATTAACACTGTCTACAAACATTGTAGGTTTTAGTTATGAGTTAAGGCGAGTTAAGTGTTAACTATAATTTTTTCTACTAAGTATGAGTTTTAAAAGGACAAATATGCCAGAAAATCTTGCTACTTTTTGCTACATTTTTAATTGTATGGTCATTTTTATAGCTAATCATCCTTAAATTTTTGTTAGTGTACGGGTGTGCCAAACATGATTATAAATATTTTCTTTGTTAAATACGAATTTTAATGCATTGTTTATTACAAAATAATGTATTTAAATGAAACTGACTATCATGGAACGTTTTAACAAAACACTTTTGAAAAGTAATGTGATTTTATGGTATTAGAGCTCCATAATCGGAGAAACTACGAACAAGTAGTTTAAATGAAAAGAAGATTAAATGTTTTAAAGTTTAATATAAATTCCGATGAGCAAAAGCCTGGCGAAACAAGGGAAATGTTTTACAATTAACAAAGAGTGGCTTGGCAAATCGCTTTCATTTCCTCGATTTGAAAAACAAAGAGAAGCGTCAAAGAAAAGCAAACGTGCCCATCTTCATATTCCGTCTGAATTTGTTCTGGACGATCAAAAAGATCAAGAGTAAAACAGTTATACAATTCTAGTTCTACATATTCGTTAGTGTACGTGACATGTATGAGTTTAAGATTGAAAAACAGGAAAACAAAAAGTGTGTGTTAGCACTAAAACAACAGAAACAGTTTTTCTTCTGCTGTCTTTATAGTAATGCGTACATTTTGCCTGAGAAAGGTTGATCCAATCCTTCAAAACGAGTCGCTAATATTCATTATAAGGTTTGCTTGAGAATAATTAAAATTACTAATTATGTTTACATTTTTTAATGCGATATTATGGATGATTTATAAATATCTAATTAGTATAAAACTATCTTAAATTCTTGTTTTTAACTCATTTATCTACAAAAAATATTGAAAAAGGTTTGTAAATTAATTAATAAATTACTATTTAGCTTATGTAAAAGTTTAAAATTTTACTACTTTTCTTCTACAAAAGAATCCGTGATGTGCTTTTTTTGTTCAAAGTAAATTTTATTTTTTGCCAACTTTGGAAGGCTTCCTTCCCCACTGTGGGACGGTTCAATTTAAAATTGCTTAAATTTCCAGTTTAAGATCAGCCCACCCTTGTGGTCTGTGTTCACCCTCACTTGTGTGTGTATGCATGCCCTCCCTTGTGTGTGTATGAGTGTATGTATGCCCTCCCATGTGTGTGTGTGTGTGTGTTTGTGTGTGTGTGTGTGTGTGTGTGTCTGTACGCCGCAATTCTATCATCAAAAAGTGCATGAAGATATGCATAGAGTTGAACCAAATTTTTTGTGAAAGTTTTTGACTGTGGCAAGCAGGTTCTCCTTCGATTTTGAAATATCCTGCCGGAAGGGGGCGCTTCAATAACAAATTTTGTGCCATTTTCCATATTGTACCAACTAAAAGTGTATCAAGTTATGCATCGAATTGAACGAAATTTTTTGTGTAAGTAAATGGCAACAGCTAATTTGTTCTCCCTGAATTTGAAAAAAACCACTGGAAGGGGGCGCTACAATAGCGATTTTGGTGCCATTTTCAATATTTTACTACAGAAAAGTGTAAGAAAGTTATGCTTAGAATTGAATGATTTTTTTTTTTTTTTTTTTTTTTTGTATAAATGTTTTACTGTGGTCAGCAGACCCTCCCTGAATTTTAAAAAAATCCGTCGGAAGGAAATTGCTATAATCGTGTTGTTTTTACCATGTTTATAATTTTTTATTAAAAAGTGTTTGAAGTTATGCATAGAACCGAATTAATTTTTTTGTGTATGATTTTTTTGAAATATAGTGAGTAGATCCTTTCTAAATTTGAAAAAAATCTGACAATCATTCTACTTTTCATCGGCTCATGCAGAAACTCGTTTTTACTTCGATTTATTCACATAAGAAGAAATTTAAGATGCAAATCTTAGTTTGAAAAAGTACTGAATTAATAACATTAACGCATTAGCATGTGTAACTAAATTTTGAAATATTAAAATGTAAGTTTGAGATAGAAGAAAGTTTTCGGTTTGGTACATCCAACTAGTATTTCAGAATGATATCATTTTTGTTTCATTTCGAGATCGCGTATGTTTAGAATACAAAGTGCTTCTTTTTTGAATGAGTAAATTTGTTTTATTATTTTGTTGTTATTATTATTACAAATGTAATGCTGCATATTTTAACGTATATTTTTTGGTTCAATGTTAATATTATCTGTGTTAGTATCATCTTCACATTATATGTTTTTGTATATGAACAAAATGTATTTATGCGTTCGTATCGAAAAGTAAACAATTTCGTAATAAGGTATCCTGGGGTAATAATGCCACATTAAGGTTCTACCAATTTTCACGGCTTAGTTTTATATTGTATTTTTCAAACAAATATGGGATTTGGTACAGCAACTCATTGACTATCTGTATATAAAAAATAATTTTACAGATATGTAATCATAAAACTTTATCGCATGATTTCTTGACCAATGCTATTTGGCGTTATTACCAATCTATGTAGGTAATAACGCCATACAAACAATACTGTAAAATAAGATGAAATAATCCTATGTAGATTGCACAATTTTGAAAATACAAACTCTACCGCCCTAGAAACTGACAAATTGCAGTCTAAACAATTTTTTTTTTTTTTTTTTGGTGAAAGTGTAAAAAATAGAAGAAGGGGGGAGGGAGACAAAAGAATATCAGACTCTGAGCTTATTTTTGCTTAAAAAGGGCCTCCTATATGGAATTATTAGAAACATTTCACTTTATTAGTGTTTAGCTAAATCAATATTTATGTTTCTACGTATGCAATCTATGTAATGGAATGACATAGGAATGGCACTCCAAGGAATGGCATTATTACCCCGGTATACTTGTTGCGCAGTACATTTTAAACTACAAATTATCTCGCGAACATATACAAAATCTTCTACAACATTTTGAAAGTGCATGAATTGCTCTAAAATTTTATGTAATAAACAAAGTATTTTCTGATAAATACATAGTCTTCACATCACAGTACTTTCCTCGCAAATTTTAGATCAAGCGTTAATTTTAGTCGCTTCTAAAAGCGATAAGGCCTGCAAATGGATAAATTTAACTTTGAGCTGTTGTTTGTGTTTTATACAGCTCAGAACCCTCCTGAGTAGAGCCTACAGATGCCATTTTCTAAATTATTTCATAATTATGCGTAATATCAGTACTTGGCGTTATTACACCAGAACACCTTATATAGTTCTCTCTATTGGGCAAACTAGTCGCATTCTGTTCGAAGGTAACTACATGCTTTCATTTCTGTTTATTTAAAAGTTAGATAGCTTGATTAACTTTGAATGATTTCGATTTATTAAGACTGCTTTTTATGCGTCACTCAATGTTATTAAACTTTATATTTTTACTATTCAATTAACAATATTTAAAAATTCTTGCGTACTTAAAAGCGTTTGTTGTGCATCGTTTATAGCATTCTTAAAAATTAACAGCGAAAACGTCGTATCAGTATAAAAACTCATCACGAACTGTGGTTCTTATAATGTGATTAAACACCATGGTTTTTCGAGATGTTTGACAATTGATTTTAAAACCTTTCAAAAAATATTTAATTGCTAATCCTTATAAGGGTGATTCTCTCCAAATAGACTAAAATAAGAGTTATGAGGGAGTGACTGTAAGGGAGTGATGAATTTTAACAAAACGCCAGTTTACTTTTTTACCATTATCCGAAGTGAGATTAGGCTTAGCAGGCTTTAACTATATTTAAATATTTATAAATCAGTAGTAATTAATACATTTTTAATATTTACCGGAATTCATTAAAGGCTGATGAGAGAGTGATGAGGCCCCCAAACCTTCCTCACCACTTCCTCATCAGCCTCTACTGAATACAGGTAAATATTAAAATATTTTAATTATTCCTGATTTATAAATATTTGTATACAGTTAAAACCCATTAAGCCAAATCTCAATTCAAATAATGGTAAAAAAGTAAACTGAAGTTTTTTTTAAATTCATCACTCCCTCATAACTCTTATTTTGGCCTATTTGGGGAGAATCATCCATAAAGAGGTGAAGAATGAAATGTAATATTTTTCATTAAAATCGAATGCACAAATATTTGGCTATACATGGTGTACATGGTACGGTTGCAAACAATGTTACTGCTACACAAATAAATTAGATAATATTTTTTTTTTTTTTGAAAACTAATATATATATGTAACATGTGGGGATGGGTATATTGCCTACGTTATTGAACTCTTTTTAAAAATCAATCGGTACAAAAAATCTTCTTCCAGATTAAAGCTCATGTTTTTTTAGAAAATCCGAAATGCATTTATCAATGACACTGTTTATCAATAATTGATTCGAAAAAAGAGTGACATTCAGAAACATGATCAATCAAGAAAAAGTCATATTAAAAGATGAGTTCAATAATGTTTTAATCTAATTATAACCCAGAAAGATGCTAGAAAATCGAAACTTCATTATTGTAACATCTTTCGTGCAATTTTAGTAGCATCTGAATCTAGTCGCAACTTTTTGTATGCCAGCGAAATTACATAACACGTACCTGAAGCAAAACACATTGCAGCTCAAAATATTAACATCACAGGAGTGGTGCAATACATAGTAACGGAACATTGTAACATAGTAATACATAGTAACATAATTGTTCGAATGCTTAGAGTGTTTATTCTAAAACAGTAATATTTATAAACGTTAAATTACTTCATATTTCAGAAGTGACATTAATCAATTCAACTGTTTACTTTGAAACCATAATATTTATAAATGGTAAATTACTTTATAACTCAAAAGTGACATTAATGATATTAATATAATATCATTGTTTATTTAAAGCAATTCATAAGTAGTTGATTGCACATGATTGTGAAATCATTTTTGTTGATTACTTCAAGGACAATATTTTACTGTGAACGAACTTAGTTCAGTTTCTCTTATGTTTTTGTAAAGCACACACGGTGCTTATATTTCTCTACGCTATGATTTCGCATACTTGGATAATATGTTAATCCAGTAACCGCAGCAGGAAACTGCATTCCTGTATCTTGTTTTCTCAATTTACTAAATGTTTCTTTAAGTTGTTAATATAACGCAAAAAAAAGATATTAGTGTGAATTTATTTACACTCAAAGAACTGCTTCGTGAATCTCGGACATCAACATTATGGAGGCACCGGCGAGATAACCTGCACACATCGCTTTTTATGGATTACTTCGTTTCAAAGTCGCCGTAAAGGAGCACCCTTCAGCCCAGCTGTTTCAGATAAGTACATTTTGGTTTATTATCAGTTTGGCTTTGTTTTTTAACTTGGTCCCTCATTATTTTAATAATGAGTCAAGAAGATTTAGAAAAGACAGCAATAAATTTACGTGGCAGAGCTAAATCTGCATTAACACGTATCACGAACTTCATTGATGCTGATCAAGTTTTTCAAAAGAATGATTTATTGAATAAATTAGAAAAATTAGAAACAGCTTATTTCGATTTTGATAAATATGATGCACAATTACCAGAAGAATCCTCGGAAATGGAGGAATTTGAAACAAAATATTATGAAACCAAAGCCAAACTGCAATCAGAACTTGAAAAATTTTCTATAAATAGTATGAATGCACATTCTCAAGTTGTTAATGAACAATTACCTATAGTTAATACAACTAATAATTTTAAATTACCCAGATTGAATATTGAGCAATTTGATGGTAATTTCAAAAACTGGATGTCATTTAAAGACTTATATTTATCGTTAGTGCATAATAATGCCAGTATAACAAATATTCAAAAATTTCAATACTTAAGAGGTTTGCTCGGTGAAGAGCCATCTTCAATTATAAAACATATACCCATTTCTGAAACCAGTTATGCAGAAGCATGGGAAAAATTATTGTCAAGATACGACAAAAAAAAACAAATTGTCGCAGCTCTTATCAAAACATTTATGGATATACCTCTCATTATTCATGCTAATGCACTTAACTTACGCAATATATCAGATATCTCTGACGAGGTAATTCGTGCTATCAAATCAATCGATGTTAAAGCATCAGAGAGAGACATTTGGTTAATTCATATTCTACTTCAAAAGGTTGATAATAAAACACGTGAAGAATGGGCTCAATATTCATCAAAGGATGATTTTCCTTCTTTTGATCAATTTATTCAGTTCATTAATGACAGATGTTTATCTTTAGAATTGTATAATAATGATTATACAGGGTTACATAAAAAAGAGAAACAATTTAATTTTCACAAAGCTCCCGCCAATAACGTTATCAAATGTTTATTTTGTAAAGCTAATCACTTATTGTACAAATGTATTAAATTTAAGGAATTAAATGTAAGAGATAGAAAACAATTTGTGAGAAAAAACAAATTATGTAGCAACTGTTTGTCTGACAAACACTACACATATCAATGTAATTCTACATTTAGCTGTCATCATTGTCAGCTCAAACACCATACGCTGTTATGCGAGAATAAACTACAAAATTATGCGATGTCAACTTCACGTTCGAATGAAAAACAGAGTCGGAAAAGCAAATCTGATTCAGAGGACCTTTCGATTCCTGATGATAATAAAAAAGAAGTTTCTCCTTCAATAAATTCTGTTCAAACATCTTTCGCACTTTTGCCCACTGCTACAGTATACAGTGGCTCACAAAAGTGTTCGTACACTTTAAAAATTTGTACTAAAAAGAAATTTCCTTGAAATTAAATTCGTATATGAAGTAGAGAAATTTTTTATATTATCTTCAAGTTATTCTAAATAACACACAACCTTTTTGTTTAACATTAAGGGATTTTTTTTTAAATCTAAAAATGAAAACAGGAGATGCCACAGAAAGAAGACGCCACAAAAGTCTTCGTACACAGAAACATTTTCGGATAATTTCATTATTAAAAATATTATTTGTCACTTTATTTTTATTTTTGCATTATATTGACATTTAAAAAATCGCTTGGCTTTATATTTTGCAAAATTGGTCCGCAATATTCTATTTATTAATTAAAAATGTTTTGTAATCGTAATGTCACGACTAATAGCGTTTGAAATTAGTAGTTATTTTTCTTCATAATAGTAGTAAATCAATTCGAAATATTGCAAAAGTAGTTAATTTATTCCATTCTATGGTGAAGTATGCGATAAAAGGCTTTGTAGAAAAAAATGGATTGAAAACTAGGTATGAAAAGGTCGTCAATCTAAGTGAACGCAATGAGATCAAATACTTACAATTAGAAAAGTCTTAAAAAATCCATGTTTAAGTGCTATAAAAGTTGCTATAGAATTTAATGAAACAGTTTCTACTTCATTTTTACCTGAAACTGTTTGACGAATGGTAAGCCCAGCTGCATTATATAGGTATTCTGCCCATAGAAAATTTTTTGTTAATGCGAAAAACAGAAAGCTTAGGCTTTCTTTAGCAAAATCAATGATAAATAAACCCGAATCGTATTAAATTAATGTTTTATTTACAGATTAAATCTAGTATGCCATTCTTTGTCCAATGAGTGCATAATAGTATGGAGAAAAAAAAATTAAGAATTTAATTCAAAGAACTTAGTTGGAACAGTTAAGCATGGCAGTGGAGTTGTCCTTGTGTGAGGGTGCATATCAGCATCAGGCGTTGGTAATTTGGTATATATTGATAGCATAATAAATCACGACCATTGTTCCAATATTTTAAAAGGCATTTTAAAACTACCAGGCTAATATATGGGTAACAGATACAACTTTGTTTTTTATCAGGATAATGATACAAGGCACATGGCTCTCAACGTTCGCCTCTAGCGTCTTTATAATTGTTCACAAGTTCTGAAAACATCCCCTCAATTGCTGAATTTACCCAGTAAAACATATTTGGAGGTAACTGGAAGTTAGAACACGAAAACACAGCATTGAAACAAAAAGCGAAGTAAAAACAGCAATGTTCGATGAAGGCATCAAATTTCATGCAGAAATTACAAAAACACTAATTAAATCTATTCCCAGGTGTTTGAAAAACTTTTGTGGGTGCTAAATAGTATCCTATTAAGTACAACTTTAGCGAAATATTACAATATTTACAAATATACAGTGATTTTTTTAAAGTGTACAAAGACTTTTGTGAGGTAAATTTTTTGTTATTTTTTGATTAGTAATTTTTTTAAAATAAAGTTTTGCTATGTTTTTAAAATATTTTATGTAGTTTTGTTAATAATAAGTCATAGATCTTACTCTTAAATACCCATTCTAAAATATTAATTTTAATTAATAGATAGAGCCCTATTTCATTGAAATTCCTAAGTGTACGAACACTTTTGTGAGCCACTGTATATTTATGATTGCATGGGTCAAAAGCACACGTTAAGAATTATGTGTGACAGTGGCTCAGAATCTACGTTCGTTTCAGAATCATGCATGAAAGTGTTAGGATTCAAAAGGAAAAATGCCAGATTTCCCGTGAAAGGTCTTTCTAATTCAAAAATCGCAGTAACCAAGGGTTACGTAATGATTGATCTTATATCAATTCATAATGCTGACAGCAAGTTGTCAGTGAAAGCTTTTATTTTAGACGAATTAACAGCTCCATTACCTTCTGAGAAAATAAGTGAAGAGCATTATTCACACTTAAAAAATGTAAACTTGGCAGATCCACATTTTGGGACTCCAAATAAAATTGATGTTATTTTAGGATCAGATTATTTTTTTTCTATTTTGCTTCCTGGTCAAATAACATGTGCTCAGAGCAGTTTAATTGCGCAAAATTCGATCTTTGGCTTTCTCGTATCTGGAAAAATGCCGCATCTTAACACGACTCCTAATTCAATGCATAATTTACATATTTATGAACTTAATATTGATAATGAATTAAAACGGTTTTGGGAAATGGAAGAGGTATTCAATAATAATGCTCAAATTCTGTCTCCAGAAGAACAATTTGTTGAATCACATTTTCAGAAAACTTACTCAATCAATTCCGAGGGTCGTTTTGTAGTAAAATTACCTTTTGTAAAATCTAAGACAGAATTAGGTAATTCTAGACCTGCCGCAATTTCTCGCTTGTTGGCAATGGAAAGGAAATTTAAAGAAAATCCAGAATTCGAAAAGCAATACAAGGATTTTATGCGCGAATATATACAGTTAGGCCATATGGAATTAATAACACAAAATGACATTAACGATTCTGAAAACGAACAATATTTTCTTCCTCATCATGCGGTTATTAAACCTTCTAGTACTACTACCAAGTTGAGAGTTGTGTTTGATGCATCATGTAATACTTCAAAAGGAAACTCCTTGAATTCAATATTGGGAGTAGGTCCTAAATTACAACGGGACATATTTGAGATTTTACTTAATTTTCGAGTTCCGAAAATTGTTTTTTGCGCTGACATAGAAAAGATGTACCGCCAGATTTTAGTTTCTGAAGAAGATCAAAATTATCAGAAAATAGTTTGGAGGTTTAACTCTAATGAGGAAATAAAAAATTTCAAATTAAAAACGGTTACTTATGGGCTAGCTCCAGCGTCTTATCTAGCCACTAAATGTCTCAAACAAATTGCTGATGATTATACAAAAAATGCTGTTATTTCTCAAACATTAGAGAAAGATTTCTATATGGATGATCTACTTTCAGGCTCAAACACTGTTAGCGAGGCAATAGAAACTTGTAAAGAAATTGCCGATGTTTTGCACGCGCATGGTTTCCACTTAAGAAAATGGAATTCAAATTCAAAGGAATTTCTTAGAGAGTTTGAAGATGATTCCAATACCGAATCGAATTTTGAAATAATTCCTAGTGATAACGGAAGCTCTAAAGTTCTAGGATTAAGCTGGAACTCTTCTTCAGATACTTTTATTTTCAAGGTTTCACTAAATCTCACTCCACCTCTTAGAAAGAGGCAAATTTTAGCAGAATCTGCTAGAATCTTTGACCCACTGGGTCTAATTTCCCCATGCACTGTAACTTTAAAAATATTTTATCAAAAACTGTGGTTGACAAAAAGGGGACTGGGACACTATTATTCCAGAACATCTAACCGAGGAATTATTCAAATTTCAAAATTCATTCAATGAAATCAATCAATTTGCGATACCAAGATGTGTTACGCTTTCATCCGAGAATGCCTTTGAATTACACGGATTCTCCGATGCGTCAACACTAGCTTATGCTGCCGCAATTTATTGCCGACAAACTTGCAATGGAAAAACCAATGCTTTTCTTTTGGTTTCTAAAACAAAAGTCGCACCAATCAAGCAAATTTCTGTCCCTAAATTAGAACTTTGTGGTGCTCACTTGTTATCTAAATTATTCCGCACAGTTATGGACACACTAAAGAATTACAAGTTCGATATTTTTGCATGGACTGATTCTAAAGTAGTCCTTTCATGGTTATCCGCACACCCCCGCAAGTGGAAAACATTTGTGGCGAACAGAACCTCTCAAATAACAGAAGTTTTACCTACGAAGCACTGGGGACACGTTCCCTCAAAAGAAAATCCCGCAGATATCGCTTCTCGCGGTATTGACCCAAAGGGTTTGCCGGAATGCGAGCTATGGTGGAAAGGGCCAAGCTGGCTACTTCTAGACCCATCTAATTGGCCGAAAGACGACTTAAATGTTGATGAATTCGATGAACAAATCAAATCTGAGCAAAGATCGGATCCCATTTTTTCATTTCACATGCAGCCTTCAAATGATGTACTAGATAATTTGTTTCAAAAGCACTCTTCACTTTAAAAAATTATCCGCATTCTGGCATATTGCCTAAGATTCATTAAAAAATGCAAAAATGCTAATGAATATCAAATCCCTTCAACAGTACTTACATCTAACGAAACAAAATCTGCTGAAGAAATTATCGTTCTTTGGATTCAAAGTTCTTACTTTAAAGAAGAGTTAAAATGCATCAAAGAACAAAAACCTCTAGCTAAGAAAAGCAAATTACACTCCCTATATCCGTTTATTGATGCTAAGGGTATCTTACGGGTGGGAGGACGCATGCAAAATTCACAGTTAGCATTTAATCACAAGCATCCGGTAATACTTCCATCACAACATAAAATGAGTGAACTATTGATAATACAACAGCATATTGCCACTTTACATGCTGGACCTTCTCTACTATCGCACATTATAAAACAATTTTTTTGGATAGTTGGTGGAAAAAAGCTCATCAACAAATGCATTAATAGATGTTTAAAATGTTTCAGATATAAGAAAACTATTACAACTCCTCCATTAATGGGGAATTTACCTAAACCTCGAGTAAATCTTGAACGCCCCTTTTTTGCCAGCGGAATTGATTACGCAGGCCCCATATCCATTAAATTTAGCAAGGGTAGGGGTGCAAAAACAACTAAGGGTTACATTGCCTTATTTATTTGTCTTGCTACGAAAGCGGTCCATATAGAAGCTGTAAGTGATCTAACAACTGAAGCATTTATAGCAGCTCTTCGACGTTTTAATGCAAGAAGAGGTACCCCACGTCACCTTTATAGTGACAACGGGAAGAACTTTCTCGGGGCATCAAGAAAAATCGACCAAATACAGAGGGCATGGTTGTCATTTCCTAAAAATGAAATCATGTCTCAATATTTAACTGAAAAATCCATTGAATGGCATTTTATCCCTCCTTCTTCCCCTCACTTTGGCGGAATTTGGGAGGCTGCAATAAAATCCGCGAAATACCATCTCAAAAGAGTAATAGGAGCGACACTTCTAACTTTCGAAGAGCTCGCCACCCTACTTAGCCAAGTCGAAGGCTTACTGAATTCGCGACCTCTTATACATTTAAATGACAATGATAGTGACTGCATAAATGTTCTCACACCCTCACATTTTCTTACAGGTGATGTAATTTTCTCGCTACCTGAGGCGACCTCATCTATTACGAGCAACCCTAGAAATCGCTGGGAGCTGCTGCAAAATTTAAAAAGAGGATTCTCCCATCGATTTAAGAAGGAATATTTGAGCTCGCTCCAAAAAAGAGGAAAGTGGAGAGTCGAGCAACGTAATCTTCAACCTGGACAAGTTGTGCTACTCCTTGATGATGCCCAGCCACCAGACTCTTGGCCATTGGGCCGAGTAAAAGAGGTGCACCCAGGAAAGGACGGACATGTCCGTGTTGTGACCATACAGTGTAAAGGATCTTTTTTGAGACGACCAGTACACAAATTAGCTCTCCTCCCTATATATCAGGACTAAGGCCTGATAGGGTGGGAGTGTGTTCGAATGCTTAGAGTGTTTATTCTAAAACAGTAATATTTATAAACGTTAAATTACTTCATATTTCAGAAGTGACATTAATCAATTCAACTGTTTACTTTGAAACCATAATATTTATAAATGGTAAATTACTTTATAACTTAAAAGTGACATTAATGATATTAATATAATATCATTGTTTATTTAAAGCAATTCATAAGTAGTTGATTGCACATGATTGTGAAATCATTTTTGTTGATTACTTCAAGGACAATATTTTACTGTGAACGAACTTAGTTCAGTTTCTCTTATGTTTTTGTAAAGCACACACGGTGCTTATATTTCTCTTCGCTATGATTTCGCATACTTGGATAATATGTTAATCCAGTAACCGCAGCAGGAAACTGCATTCCTGTATCTTGTTTTCTCAATTTACTAAATGTTTCTTTAAGTTGTTAATATAACGCAAAAAAAGATATTAGTGTGAATTTATTTACACTTGACAACACCAAAGAACTGCTTCGTGAATCTCGGACATCAACAATAATAAAGCAGTGCTCATGCGAGCTATACAGTGTCCGCAGGAAACTGGACGCTTTCATTGAGTGCTATTTTTATATAGAGATATTTACGACTCTATGATATGCGGAATTTTTTATAAATGACTTATTTTGATTCATACTTCAATGAACCGAAATCTAAATTAAGTGCAGCTTGAGATTAATACAGAGAACGCTGATTATTTTCGATTTAGTACGACTGATTAGTTAGTTAGTTAATGATTTAATCGCTGTATTTTGTTTTTCAAATACGAAGTGATAAACGAGAAGGCAACTTTTTTTTTTGTTCTTTACCGTTTCTTTAATACAAAGGCACAATTAAACTTTGTATTATACAATGAGATTGAAGTATTCTTAATTTTCATTCATATTTTCTAATATTAAAAATAGTAAAATGTTTCTATAAAAATATTTTTTAAGTGTCATTTAAGGAAAATTAATGAATTAAACGAATAAGAATATGGAATCCCCCAAAACAATAACTTTTAAATTTTATGTTCCCCCAGACGGATTTTCTGTACCTCCTCCAAATGCAACTGATGGCGACAGGTTAAATTTTTTCTCCTCGAGAATGAACCCTTATGGTCGTTTACTACTTGCACTAATGAAATACTTTCAACAACATAAAAAATACTTTGAGAGAATGAATGTTGTTATGAGTTGCGAACAGAGTAAAATTTGGCCAAATGGTACTTTAGTAGAACTTATTAAAAAAATCAATCACTCAGAAATAGATGTTGGAGTTATTCCATGTATTATGCATGAACGTATTACAAATGCATTGGATTTTTCCTACCCATGCAAGTTGGACGATTATACATTTATTACTCGAAGACCAGTTTACAAACCCCACATTTCCGGCATTTTTCAAATGTTTTCGTTGTCAGTATGGCTAACAATTATATCGGTGCTAATTGCGATGCCCATAGTAAGTTATGCAATACTGAAAAGGAAATATACCTTCAGCACCATTTTTATTGATGTTTTTGCAATATTGATGAAGCAAAATTCACGCATAAAACTTTCGAATCTCGTGGAGAAACTTCTTGTCTATTCGTGGGTTGTAGGAGCTATGCTTCTTTGTTTGTCTTACGAGTCAGTATTTTTGTCATTTCTGTCGATTCCTCCTCTGATTAAAATAAAACATCTTTCAGACTTGGCTTCAGCTGTAGAAAGTGGAGATTATCACTGCATTGCTCAAGTGAACTCAGGTATTGTACATTACTGGACTGACTCGGAAAGGGAACATTTACGACTAATCGGCACGAACATTATTAAAAACAAGTTAAGTTACGGCCAACCTTTCACGAATTTTCTTCGTGAGAGTGAAAAGCAAAACATTGCTTTTGTGATGGCGACAAGATTTCTTGACATTTTGCCCCCCAAAATATTCTTCATCTCAGAAGACCGTTTCTACGAAAGTATGGGTGCAATGATGGTACGAAGAGGATTCTGTTGCAAAGATTTGCTGGATTCATTCGTACACAAAATGATGGCTTCAGGCATCTACAGGAAATTTGAAAGCGACGGATCTTTTTTGGCATCTATGTGGTGGAAATCAGATATTCAGGAACACGGAACTTCTAACAGAAAATTGACGCTTACAGATGTTTCCCCCGCATTTATATTCCTTCTAACTGGGTATTTTATATTATTTTCGGTTCTTATTGTTGAAATAATATTAGGCCGAAAGAAAAGGAATTCTATCGAAATTAAACAAAAGAGAAAAAGAAGACAGCAAAGAAGAAAAGTTTCTGATGAATAATTTGATTATTACAGAATTTTCATGGTTTAAAATTTGTTGTCACTTGAATTCTTTTAATGGTAATATAACCTCAATTTCTGCCACACATCTTTTTGAAATTATTGTATTCTAAGATTTTTTAGAACACGTTTTTGTTAAGTTCTAATTTTCGAATGCTTTTATATTTTAGTTCGAGTTTGCTAATAGCACAGAGAATTTCCTAGTATTTGTAAACATCTATTTTCCCCCTTTGAAAAGGAATTACTTATATATTACCATAACAGTATTTTTGTTTTATAAAGTGGCAATAACCAAAATATTTTCCCGTCTTAAGTATTAACTTATGATAATAATTGACATGCTCGAAAAAAGTAAAAGCGCAAAGGATTTATGAGAACAAGTGTATAGACATAAACTGTACTGAAAACTACCAAAAAAGGCAGTATTTCGTTTATTCTATTATTCGGAATAAAATGAAAAATAATTAATATAAATAGGGTGTTTGCTAGAGATTGCCGTCTTGATGAATGTGATTAATTGTTACTTAAGAATAAAAATGACTTGGAAAGGAAATGAATCAGAGTAAATCATTTGAATTAAACATTAAAATGAATCTGAACTCCTGTAAAAGCTGAAAACTTTTTAATGGAGTTTTAAAATGCGATTGAAATTGTTGGATAACCGGTAAAATATTTGAAGTGAGCATTATTTGGAAAAAAATCGTATGTTTAACAACAAACTTTCCTTTCTTTGAAAGCTATGTATCCTTTTGAATGCTCTCAAGCTATTTGTTTAACCTCTTGTGAGATTTTCAGTGACACCTTCTAAAAACTTCCGTTTTCCTGTTGTAGGAAGGAATATCAGAAGAAAATGTAAAAGGATGTATTGTAAGTTCTCTGCTCATACTACCTACAATTACCACTTCACTGTAAACTTCTCGCAGTATTTCAGTGCTGAAAATTTAAGAATACAAACATTAAAAATCTGTTCATTACTCCTCGTCAAACAATCAGATTTTTAAGTAAAAAATAGGTTGAAAGTGTAAAACATGCTACCGTCTTTGTTTGTAATGTACGGTGTACCACTTGGAATCAATTTTTCAATTTTTATTCTGAACTCTATAAATAGTTTTCCTTAAAGTAATAATAATATTTACTGCCCTTACTGAAACATTTTTATTTTAAATGGCTTTATATATGTGGCTTCCGGTAATAACCAGGTAAGGCAAATTTTTGAAAATAATTGAGATAATTTTGGAAAATGTAGCTTTAAAAGAGTACTTTCATCTGCCATAGTACTGAGAAGAATCGGCAATTTTTATAAAATTAATTTTTATAGTCGGCTTTCTTTATCTGTAATTTAGACTCAGTGGATTCAGTTTTTCTCATCTGTAAATATCATTATTCTTGTTGTAATTCTTTATTTATTTGTACTTTTAATTTGTCTTTTTTTTTTTTTTTTTTTATTGTAGCGTATTGACAATGTTTGTATGCCTTGTTAGCTGTTTAATTTTAGTTAATTATTATATAATAATTTGTCGGGTTGGCAGTTGGCGATGTCGCCTGTTTACTGCATCTGTAATTTTTCCAAAACAGATTACTGTTTTAGTTGTAATTTTTATTATTGTTACTATTTTCTTGTCAGTTTGTGCGTTGCATATTGCCTTTGTGTTCGTTGGATGGCGGTAGGGACTTTTTCCTCGGGACGTAAAAACCCATAAACCTAACGGTTGGGGTCCCGGTGGGGTGTCTTCTTGTCTTCTTCTTGCCATAGTACAGAAAAAAAAAATCGAATACTATTTTCCGTCATAGGGCATCTATAAATTATCATTTAAAAAGTGAAAAAACAGTGATAATCTTTCTCAATTAATAAAAACCATTTTTATATAACTATTTTGGCAAAAACAGAAGTTCTTATATCCTAACTGAATGTAATGAAAATTATTAATTTCTAATCAATTTTATAAAAGTAATGATAAAGAGACATTTTTGAAAACTTTAAACGTTAATTACTCAAAATATTAAAAATATGTCTTACCTGGTTAATAATGGAAGCCACAAGTTATATTGCTAAGGTGAAACATGAAACTCTTTAAGAGAGTTTTAAAATGTTTTTTGAAGGTAATGGAAAATCTATGTACTTTTCTTTATGTTATGTCTGTGCCTAAAAACTAGTACTTTGTAAATGTAGCACAAAAATTTGCAACGTACTGAAAATTAACTCATTGACACATTTAATTGATACATTTAAAAGTAGATATTATTTTACCGCCACATAATGAGTAAACATATACAAATATACTTCTTTAGAATTACTAGCAGGCATCTTCTAAACTCTTAGTGTTATGAAAGTTTGCTACTTAGCTCTGAGAAAGTTTACTTCTTAGTGTTGTAAATGTCTATTGGTTATAATTGATTTTTTTTTTTTTCTTCTGGCATTTTGAATGTTATCATTTTTGTATTATGAAAGTCTGAGCATTGTGAAAATTTACCACTTAGCAATGTAAAAATGTAGAAGGTCATACTCTAAGTACTTTTCTTATAATATCTAAAATTTTCACTTTTTGGTGACATTTTATTGTAGGATTTAAGGAGTACGAATTTAAGAATATAAACATTAAAAATCTTTTCACCACTCTTGACCAAACAATCAATTTCTTAAGTAAATAAACGCATGAGAATGTCAAAAATGCTTAAATACATGTGTGTGGTTATGTATTGCGTGTGAGCTTGCATCAATTTCTGAATTATTAATATACACTATAAATAGTTTTTTGTCAAAGCAATAATAATGATTATTGTCCTAATTAAAATCTTTTAATTTGTCTATTTGAACAATTTCTGGAAAAACAAAGGCCTTTAAAAAAGTTATTAAATCTTTTTAAATGTCCAGTGAAAAAGCCGTTCATCTTTGTGTTTATATGCCTCAAAAGTAGAATTTTATAAACGTAGCACAAAAATTTGGCATATAAAGAAGATTAACATAATAAAAATAGATCTTCTTTTATTGCCAAATTGTGGGCAAACATACAGAATTTTAATTTTGATAAAATCACAAGCACGTCTCTTCTTTGAAAGTGTTGCCATTCGCAAAATGACATATGCGTTACGCACAGATATGTTTGGCCTCTATACTATATAGATATCAATAATAAAAATTCTTGACATAGCACGTATTTTAATTCAATATTTTTTCCACTTTTTATAAAAAATGGCAACAAAAGGATACAGATTCATTATATTACAGTTTCATTATTTATTATTTGATCTTCGAGTAATCTGCTTTTCTTCCCATTTACTTTTAATAGACATGGAGTACGTCTGTTGCCACAATCAAAAAACGGTATCAAAAACCGCAATAAATAAATAAACAAGTTGAATGTAGATCCTGCCATTGCAGAATTAAGTTTCGCCTCTGATTAGATAAAAAAAAAAATAAAAAAAAATCGATAGGGTCTTTTAGAAGGCCGACCCCGTTTAGAATGCAATGAACTAACTTCATTTTTCTCGTGTTTATCAATATAATAGCAAACAGAACGGCGTGAAATACCCAATTGATTAGCAATTTCTCTCTGAGTCATTGGAATTGCGGAATAATAAAGCGATACAATTTGACGTGCTACTTCTTCATTGACTAGATTCATCAAAAACGGATTTTTTCTTTAGTTTTAACGTTTTTTTTATAGACGCTGAGAAAAAGTAAATGCATTTTAACAATAAAACGAGTGGAATCCCATGGACGGATGAAATATTTAAAAGACCCGATCGATTTGGTTTAAAAAAAAAAAAAAGCAAAAGTAATTACATTATTGAATCAATATATAATAAATATACTATTTCCAAACTTAATGTCAAGTTTGCCAGTTACAATTTTGCATGCAAATATTCGCACATCTCCAGTTAAAATTGTAATCTGAGTTCCAGCGAAATCCTGAAATTTTATTTTATATGCACTCACAGAAATATAGTTAAAAAAAAAAAAAAAAAAAAAAAAAAAAAAAAAAAAAACTAATTTTATTTTTACTGTGACATTATTTTCACTAACTGAAGTCATCTGAAAGTAAAATCTCAATCTCAGTGTCCATAATGAAAAGAAATATTGAAATGTAATATCGTTACGAGTAAAAATGCGATGTTTTAAATAGTGATGTCATTTTCTCTTCAAATGTTTTTTTTAAAGTTACTGTTATTAGTAATATGAAAAAGGCATCCGTAATAATATTGTACAGTGGAGCATCGTTTATACGACGCCGAAGGGACTACAGAAAAACGTCGTATAAACGATAACGACGTATAATCGATTTTCACTTCCAAAACTAGAATTAATTTTGTTTTCATTTAATTTTAATGTTTAACGTGATGATTTGCATGAATTTGTAAAATAAACAAACCAAAATAAAAAAAAAAAAAGGGGGAGGGGATTAGAAAGCAATTTAAATATGCTTACCTTTATTTATGTTTCACCGAAAGGTTCCTCATTTGCAGTACATCATTTCCTTTCCATTTAAAGTCAAAGCTCAAAAACACCGCATGGCCAACTAAAAATTGCCAATACTGATAAGAGTTAGAAGGATAGTCTATTTGAAACTTAAAACAGGTCGGGAAAGCTGACCATCCCTGAAAAAAGAATGACCCCTCTAAGTGTAATCTGTTACACGTAAGCTGATTTTTCAGACTAATCGAACACAGCTCACATTTTTATAATGTAGAGTGCATTTAAACACGCTCTTTGGTGTCATTCATAGCTGCCAACTTCCGCTCGTTCGTAAAATACACAAGAAAAATAAACAAAAATAAACCTATACAAAATCGAAAAATCGACGTACAAACGATTTTGGGCGTCGTATAAAAGATATATTTTTACATTAAAATGAATAGGAAAGAGTCGGGACCACATTAAAACGTCGTATAAATGTAAACGTCGTATAAGTGATCGTCGTATAAACGATGCTTTACTGTAATTCCCATTTATCTGGTTACTGAATGACATCATTTTCTTCATTTGAAAATTTTCTTTAAACATTAATTTTTATCATAAATTATTTTCTGTTATTTTATTTACATTATTATTATTATTTCTCAGTAATCATATTTTTTACCTCAATTTGTGCATAATTATACACAATCATTTTATTGTGGTTAAATTTTACGAAAACAATTGACTTTTTTCTTTTAAATGCAAGGACATGTTCACTGATGAAATAAAGCTTATGACTCTTGAAAAATGATAATGGAAAATAAATTTTATTACCGAGAGAAAAGCTAAACTGAGCTGCCACCATATTTAAGAAATATCGTAAAAAGCATTTAAAATTAAAAATAAAATATGAAAATGGAAATAAATTAAAAAATAGCTAAAATGGGCACAACTACAAATAAATAGCTTTCATTTAAAAAAATAATTATCAAAATCGGTTGAGTAGAAAATTCAGGACTGACGACACGACATTTTTTAGCTTGTCTGAAAGAAATAGCATCGGAGGCTAATAAATAAATAAATAAATAAATAAAAAACAAATAAAGCTTTGAAACAAATTGCATTTAAAAGCAACTTTTTTCCCTACACCACGGGTTAAAAATTGAAAATGTACAATAGTGTAAGTTTAAAAATTTGTAGTAGCAAAAATTGCAAAACCGAAGTATTTTAAATTTCAAAGTGTTGCCAGTCATAAAATGACGTATACGTTACGCACAGGTACGTTTGGCCTTTATAATACAGATAGATACGGAGACAATATCAAATTCATATATACAGGGTGTACCTAAACTACTGGACAAAACTTTAAGGGGTGATAGTATACATCAAGACAAACAATATTAAATAGGAAACCAAGCGTCCCAAGCGTTTTCCAAAGGAGATAGCCGCCATTAAAGTTTAGGGTCCAAAATTTCAAATAAACATAAAAGATGGTAAAATTGGTCGATTGATTTGCGGTTCTCACTAACACTATTCTTCATGTTGGTATTTTCTTGAACATAAATTATAAAGATAATTTTCGAAAAATGTTGATGGAGGGCGCTTTAGACTTTGGAGTAACGAACAACTGTTTTTTGCCGTTATCTTTTGCATCTCATTAAATGGTTTCGCAAGCTTAGACTTAAATTTTGAGCTCAAAATCTGAATAGTTGGGAGTGGTTAAGTGGCACAAACTGAACTGTGTTCAGAGGGTTCAAATTTCAAATGATTATCAAAAACGGAAATATTGGTCGATTGATTTGCGGTTTTCACTAAAACTATTCTTTATGTCGGTATTTTATTGAAAATAAATTATGAAGCTAAATTTCAAAAAATGACGATAGAGGGCGCTTTAGACTTTGGAGTAACGAAAAACTATTTTTTGCCGTTATTATTTGCATCTCGTTAAATTTTTTTAGAAGCTTAGACATAAACTTAAATTTTGCGCAGAATATCTGAATCGTTGGGAGTGGTTAAGTAGCGCAAACTGAACTGTGTTCATTGGGGGTGGGGAGGGTCAAATTTCAAGTTATCATAAAAAACGGAAAAAATGGTTGATTTAATTACGGTTTTCGCCAAAACTATTCTTTATGCCAGTATTTGATTGAAAATAAATTTTAAAGATACATTTCAAAAAATTCCATTAGAGGGTGCCTTAAACTTTAGAGCAACCAACAACTATTTTAGTTGGTATTTTTTGTATCTAACAAATGCTTTTAAAAGCTTATAGTTACATTTGGAGCTCAAAATCTGAATCATTGTGAGTAATTATGTAGCGCAAAATTGAACTGTGTTCGAGGGGTGGGGAGAGTAACATTTCAACCCTTGAATACAGTTCATTTTGCGCTTTTTATCCCCTCCCAACTATTCAGAATTTGAGCTCAAAATTTAAGTCTAAGCATTTGCAAACATTTAATTAGATAGAAAAAAACGGTTAAAAATAGTTGTTGGTTAATCTAAAGTTAAGGGCACACTCAAACGAAATTTTTAAAAATTTATCTTTAAAATTTATTTTCAAAGAAATACTGACATAAAGAATAGTTTTAGCGAAAACCGGAAACAAATCGACCAATTTTTCCGTTTTTATAATCATTTGAAATTTGAGCCTCTCCACCCCCAATTGAACACAGTTCAGCTTGCACTACTTAACTGGTATTTGATTTGATATTAACTAATAACCCAATGATTCAGATTTTCTGCGCAAAATTTAAGTTTATGTCTAAGCTTCTAAAAAAATTTAACGAGATGCAAATAATAACGGTAAAAAATAGTTTTTCGTTACTGCAAAGTTTAAAGTGCTTTCTATCGCCATTTTTTGAAATTTAGCTTTATAAGTTATTTTCAATAAAATACCCACATAAAGAATAGTTTTAGTGAAAACCGCAAATCAATCGACCAATTTTTTCGTTTTTTATAAATATTTGAAATTTGAACCCTCTGAACACAGTTCAGTTTTTTGCTACTTAACCACTCTCAACTATTCAGAATTCAAGCTTAAATTTTAAATCTAAGCTTACGAAACCATTTAATGAGATGCAAAAAATAACGACAAAAAACAGTTGTTCGTTATTCCAAAGTCTAAAGCGTCCTCTATCGACAGTTTTCGAAATTTATCTTTATAATTTATTTTCAACAAAATACCGACATAAAGAATAGTTTTAGTGAAAACCGCAAATCAATCGACCAATAATTCCGTTTTTTATGTTTATTTGGAATTTTGGACCCTAAACTTTAATGGCAGCTACCCCCGTTGGAAATCACTTGGGACCCTTGGTTTCCTATTTAATATTGTTTGTCTTGATGCGTACTATCACCCCTTAAAGTTTTACCCAGTAGTTTAAATACACCCTGTAGAGCTAAGAGAATTAACTTTTTTTCTAGTTTATTGTGGTGCTGCCATCTACTGTTGGTACAGTGAAGTATATTTTCCATATAGAACTTGAAATTCCTCTGTCTACTATGGTGCTGCCATTTGTTGATAATCTGTTTGACTTTAACGACAGAATTTCGTCACATCACCAATCAGCCAAAAGTCTGAAGATTTCACAACAACTGAATCGATTGCTGGGCGAAATTTCTTTTTGGCGAACATTGTTAAAATTGACTCTTCTGATCTTTTAGTATTACATCATTGTATTTCATTAAATCACGTCTTAAAAGTTATCAATTCACCATCGGTTTCTATTGTAGTAATGCTAATGCTAAATTTTAATTATTGTTCCCGTGCAGAAGAAAAATAAAATATACATTTTTAATTCCACTGACATAAGTAATTTATTTCCGTTTTAAACCGTGTAGAAGAAAAATAAAATATACATTTTTAATTTGTCTGACATAAGTAATTTATTTCCGTCTTAAACCGGTTCACCAAAACGCAGGGTTAAAACATTGCAATTTCTAACCAAATATTAGAAGAATCCGAAGAATCCGAAATTAAATTTTGACAAACCACAAATTTTACATCCGCACAAAGTTTATGCTCATTTAACTATTGATGTATTTTTCTATAAAATTTACATTTATTGTTATAATTCGACCTGTTTCTAAAATTTACTTCAGTTTCATTCGTTGTGATTTTTTATCGACAAAAAACAAAAACTATCAATTAGGGTAACTTTGACCTATTATAAATGTAACTTTGGGCGAAGAGAGAAAAAAAGATTAAATCTGTTACATCATTTGCATGTGACGGTATTCATCACTTATAACGGCAAAGTTTTGGTCTCTAAATACAGATTGCATTAATAGTAGGAGTTTGGCAGCTCAGTGGAAATAATTCGTCAAGATTATTTCATCAACCAGGTAGCACACAGATATCGGCCAATGTCTCTATCGATATTGGCCGATATCTTGAAAGTGTCAAACGTCAAATTTACAATATCTGTTGATTTTCACAGATGTAACTTAAAATTAATTTCTTAAAGAAAGCACCCAAATTATTTTTTTTGCATTTACCTATAACATTATAATATGTAAATAGTATTCTAAACAATAAAATTTAACAATTTAGCCACTTTTAGAAAACTTGATTCTTTAATACCTTATTTTTAATATTTACATTGGCTAATGTTTTAAAAATGATATTCGTATTCAAACATTCAGAGCCCCACCAGTGGCCGAGAGGTACGGACCTCTCAACTGGTAGACGGCAGGTGCTGGGTTCGAACCCAATCGCGGCTGTCGGCCTAACCGTTCGGAGTTTTCGTGGTTTTCTTCGAACCTTGCGTAAATACGGGTTAGGTTCCCTTAGAAAGACCCCCACGAAGGGCACTCCCCCTGGTCCTATATCCCTAGCGTAGATAATCGGACGACAAAAATAAACCCAAACATTCAGAGATATGTATCGACATTCGTGAAAACAGTATTTTTTTCAGACATTACAAGATGTTTATTGACTTTTAGCATATCTGACGAAAATTCAATCTTGACCAAGTTAGTGTAAAATTTTGAAGGACCGCCCCATTTCTATCATTTTCGCCTTGGAGTATTTAACGGAGACACCCACCGTGAAATTTGTATTAAATATATATATATGTTACAGGCCAAACCCGATTTTAGGCCAAACTAGATTGGCCTAGTCCAAACTAGTCTATCCTAACGCACATCGGATAAACTAGTTTTTCCTAGGCCAAACTAGTCTATCCTAACGCCCATCGGATAAACTAGTTTTTCCTAGGCCAAACTAGTCTATCCGAATGCCCATCGGATAAACTAGTTTTTCCTAGTCCAAACTAGTCTATCCGAACGCCCATCGGATAAACTAGATTTTCCTAGGCCAAACTAGTTTGGCCAAACGGTCATTAGGATAAAATAGTTCAGCCTGCTATTCATTGGTTTGAATTAGTTTATCCTAGGCTGAACTAGATTGTCCTAGGCCAATTCAATTTGGTGTGATTTTTTTTAATCTAAAGAGCGCCACGGAGCCAAATTTCTAGTTTTGATCTGATTTAGCCTAGGCCAATGCAGTTTGACGCAATTTTAGCTCACAGACTATCAAAGTATGAGAGCTGATGTGCTCGCAGATTCTGTGTGTGTGTATGTAACCATGTACGCATGTATGTACGTATGTATGTAATGCGATAACTCCTGATAGAAATATCCAATTTGCTTCAAAATTTGGACATAGATTTATCCTGATAACGAACTTTCCTGATTAGTTTCAGGGTTCATTGGATAAAAATAAGGGAAGGGGAACAAAAGGCTAATCCGCCCCCCCCCCCTCTTTAATTTCGTTAAGTCAGTTTTCCATGCAAAAGTATCAGATTTTATTAAAATTTTAGATACAATATCATTTTGATAAGGTACATGCATGATTAGTTGTGGGTGTTCATTGTTTACATATAAAGAAAGGAGGAATGGGGGGGGGGGGTAATACTCTTAATTTATGTAAATAGGTTTTTCACGGATAATTTACCGATTTGTTTCAAATTTTGGATGTAGGTTTCATCTGATAAGGCGTTTACCTGATTAATTTTGGGGGTTCTCAGTTTAAATATAAAGATAGAGCGGATTATTTTTTCAATCGAATAGAAACTTTTGATTTTATGAAAAGATTTTTAATTTGTAACAGATATTGGTTTTCACACACATCACTTCACGCGAAATTGTTCATATTAAAAAATTAAATATCCGAATCCTTTTAAAAATAAGAAAAAGCTTAAATAAAACTTAAAACTTGAAGTTTAGGATATGGGAGGGGGTAGAGTAAGAGGGCGCTAGATTTTTTTTTTTAAAAGCTCAGCGTTTTTTAAAGTTTTAGCTGCTAATTAAATATTACCATTTTTTGAAACTTTTAGAAACATAATAAAACATTATGTTAAATATTTAGGAGAAAAGTTGCCGCGTGAAATACCACTATTTTCTATTAGTAATTTTTGTAAAAATGTTAAATTCTTGTTGGAATTGTTGAAACTTTGTGATAGTTTATAACACGTGATAAAAAATTGTATAAAAAGTCCCATTACGAAAGGGAAAGAGGGGGGGGGGGAAACAAAATCAGGAAATATAACGGAAATTCTAGGTAGATCTATTTGAATCTTTAAGATAGTTTATGACATATGATATAAATTTTTAAAAATATATTTCGCGTTTAATGCCACAATTGAAGAATAGTGATTTTTGCAAAAATCTTAAATTCTTGTTTTGAAGCACCGCGACATCGAGTAACATATCTACTGATAGATTCTTTAGCGGAGTTTTCTTAAGAGCCCACAATAGTCACAGGAAAAGTACACAAAAAGACCCGGATGACCATGTAAAGTCTATGGGAGCGTTCTTTTCTAATATCTCGTTCAAATTTTAATATTTTGACATGATTTTTTTTGCATAAAATAGTTCAGGACGATCCACAACCGGGCTAGTTTTTACTTTTTCGATTTTAGTTATATATTTTTTATATTATGATAGTTTCAGTTTCAGAACCGGTTTAAACCGGTTTTGAAAATTAAAGTAATTTTTTTTTTAAAAATCTAAAACCAAAATCGAAAAAGTAAAAACTAGCCCGGTTGTGGATCGTCCTGAACTATTTTATGCAAAAAAAAAAAAATCATGTCAAAATATTAAAATTTGAACGAGATATTAGAAAAGAATGCTCCCATAGACTTTACATGGTCATCCGGGTCTTTTTGTGTACTTTTCCTGTGACTATTGTGGGCTCTTCCGGGTCTTTTTGTGTACTTTTTCTGTGACTATTGTAGGCTCTTAAGAGCCCACAATAGTCACAGGAAAAGTACACAAAAAGACCCGGATGATCATGTAAAGTCTATGGGAGAATTCTTTTCTAATATCTCGCTCAAATTTTAATATTTTTGCATGATTTTTTTGCACAAGATAGCTGAGGGCAATCCACAACCGGGCTAGTTTTTACTTTTTCGATTTTGGTTATATATTTTTTATATGACGATAGTTTCAGTTTCAGAACCGGTTTAAACCGGTTTCGAAAGTTAAAGTAATTTTTTAAAGAAAATCTGAAACAAAAATTGAAAAAGTAAAAACTAGCCCGGTTGTGGATTGCCCTCAGCTGTCTTGTGCAAAAAAATCATGCAAAAATATTAAAATTTGAGCGAGATATTAGAAAAGAACGCTTCCATAGACTTTACATGGTCATCCGGGTCTTTTTGAGTAATTTTTCTGTGACTATTGTGGGCTCTTAAGATACAGTTTTGTTGGTAATAGGGTGCGCTCCCTGGTGATGGAATGTGGAACTAATGCGAGCACCCTGGTGTTGGAATTTAGAACTAATACAACACGATTTAGGTATTTACGAATGTTGAATCGAAGAGAAAGAAACATGATGATAAATACTTAAGAAAAAGGATTCCGCATCGAAATACCACTATTTTCTAATAGCAATTTTTGTAAAAATGTCAAATTCTTGCCGGAACTTTTTGAAAAATCCGTAACAACGTCTTTCAAATTCTAATTCAATCTGAAATTTGATGAAAATCTGTGTATTAGTACTATTTGAGATATTTGAATTATCGCAGAAATCATAAAAAACTGGATAGAAGCGCTACCAATTGAGCCATTTACTCTAAAAACAAAAGAATATTAATTTATATCAAGGACTAACTGAATTTGAAGTTTGATGAAAATCCGTGCATTTCTTCTTGAGATAGAACTATTGCGATAATCATGAATAATGCCACATAGTAGCGCCACCTGTTGCACGATTTACTCCAAAAACTAAAACGTACTTTTGTACTTTTTTATATCAAGGACTAACAGGATCTGGAGTTTCATGAAAATTCATGCATTAGATCCTGAGATAGAGCTATTGCAATAATCACGAATAATACCGTATAGCGGTGCTACCTTTCAAGAGATTTACTCCAAAAACTACAGAATACTAATTTATAGCAGGGACTTACTGTATCTAAAGTTTGATGAAAATTCGTGCATTAATTCTTGCGATAAAACTATTTCAGGAATCGGGAAAATTGAGCACAACAGCACCACCTATTGAGCAATTAACACGAATACGTAAAAAGATTTAGTTCATATCACGGAATTACTGATTCGGAAATTTGATGAAAATCCGTAAATTAGTTATTGAAATAGTGTTAATGCAAATCAGTAAAAACGACTTTAGAAGCGCCATCTCTTGAACTATTTACATGAAAAAGTAATCAGTATCGATTTATATCGGGGACTATCTGAATATAAATTTTTATTAAATTCCGTCCATTAGTTCTTGAGATACAGCTATTGTGAAAATTGTGAAAAATGCAGCATATCATAGCCATGTTGAGTGATTTACTTTAAAACAGAAACAACATAAACTCATGTCATGGACGAACTGAATCTAAAGTTCGATGGAAATTTGATGGTATTAGTTATTAAGATAAAGCTGATGCGTAAATCGTAAAAAATGCAAAACAGTAGCTCCACCTGATGAATGATTTACACCAAAAACTAATCAGCATCAATTTAGATCAGAGACTACCTGAATATAATTTTTTATTAAATTTCGTGCATTAGTTCTTCAGCCGCGTCCCCACAGCCTGCGGCAGCGTATAGCAGGCGTGCTGCACGCGTACTGCCGAATGCCCTCTTCCTTTTCGAATGAACTTCGAAGCGAACAAAATTTAAACCGTAGCAAGCGTGCTGAGTACGCACCACCGAATGTAACCCTCCTTTTCGAAAGAACCTCGAAGCGAACGAAATTCGAACCATATTCCCGCTGCCCACGCCAGTCCAATAGCGGCCGAAGTCAGCAAGTTTTAACTAAGCCACGTTATATTAGTTCCTCATTCCAACACCAGGGAGCGTACTCTATTATTAACAAAACTGTGTCTGAATGAAACTCCGTTAAACAATCTATTAGTAGATATGTTACTTGAGGTCGCGGTGCTTTAAAACAAAGAATTTCCGTTATATTTACTGATTTTGTTCGCAACCACATCCTGTTTCACGCCGAAATGTAACTTTTTAAAAATAAATTTATATCATATGCCATAAACTATCACAAAGTTTCAAAAAGTTCCAGCAAGAATATAACATTTTTACAAAAATTACTATTAGAAAATAGTGGTATTTCGATGCAGAATACTTTTTCTTAAATATTTATCATCATGTTTTTTTCTCTTCGAGGTTCGTTCGCTTCAACATACGTCCGTTTCAAGATTTTATATAAAAGAAGGGGCCCGATAGCGGGCGAAGCCGGTTGGTTTGAACTAAATCGGTTCCAAATTCTAACACCAGAGTGCTCGCGTTATATTAGTTACACATTAGTCCGTTATATTAGTCGCGTTATATTAGTCCTACATACGTACGTACATAAGTATGTACGTACGTACATGGTTACATACACACACAGAATCTGCGAGCACATTAGCTCTCAAGCTTTGATAGTCTGTGAGCTAAAATCGTGTCAAATTGCATTGGCCTAGGCTAAATTAGATCAAAACTAGAAAGTTGGCGCCGTGGCGGTTTTTAGATTCAATAAAATCACGCCAAATTGAATTGGCCTAGGACAATCTAGTTCGGCCTAGGATAAACTAGTTCAAACCAATGAAGAGAAGGCTAAACTAGTTTATCCTAATGAGCGTTCGGCCAAACTAGTTTGGCCTAGGAAAATCTAGTTTATCCGATGGGCGTTCGGATAGACTAGTTTGGCCTAGGAAAAACTATTTTATCCGATGGGCATTAGGATAGACTAGTTTATCCTAGGAAAAACTAGTTTATCCGATGGGCGTCAGGATAGACTAGTTTGGCCTAGGAAAAACAAGTTTATCCGATGGGCGTTAGGATAGACTAGTTTGGACTAGGCCAATCTAGTTTGGCCTAAAATCGGGTTTGGCCTGTAACATATATATATCTGTATGTGTGTACAAAAGCAATTACACAGAAATATATTGAGATTGGTGTGGAAAATTCTCTGTAGTACAATTTATATAGACATTTATAGAGATTGAAATAGAAAGATTTCATATTAAAATCTAATTGATAGTGCTATATAAAAAATTAAAAGGAAATCTGCAATTATTGCTGCAGAATTATTTGTATTAATAAATAATGTAGTGTCTATAGCGATGTTAAAATATAACAATTGTTATAGTTCATAGCAGAATGGATCAAAGTTTCGTAAAGGTGGAGCAGAGTTACTCTGATTGACTGTACTGTAATTTTTTCTGATCTTACAACTGTAGATAAAAATAATCAGAATATGCCACTGAATGTTGGAAAAGAAATCGTCAGATGCTATTTAACCCTTTGCGGCACTGACCTTTTCTATTGGGAAGATGTCTAACTGAGTATATGACTCTATTATTTACGTACAAATTTATTAGAAAATAATAAAAAGCTATTTTTCACTTGCCAGATATATTTATTCCCGAATTCTGCTGTCATTGTTGCGTTTGAAAATAATGTTGGGTGTTTCATGTAATGAAACACTGCGATACAAAGGGTTAACCTCTTCCGACCTGAAGTAGTGGAAAGTCGGATAAAACCGGGACCCTAATGCTTCTCTTTTTATTATTGTGCACTATGTGGACAAAACAGTCAGAATTTGAATAAAAACGATTAATCGATTCCTTGCGAAGAAAAAAGTATTTATTCAATCGCGAACAATAGCAATACAGCATAACAACAGAATAACAGCATAACAACACTTTTTTTTAGAAGTGTGCAATGTCCCGGTTTTGTCCGATCTGGTCAGACAAAACTAGGAACGGGAAAAAATAATTAAAAGCACATTGTAATTTAGCAATAATACTATTTATTAAAGGAAAATTGACATATTATACTTATAGAATGTGAATCTATATCAAATCCATAAAAATTAACAATGAGTTAAGTTATGTTTTAACAGTTGAAATTGTTAGACACAAAAATCATGTATGAAAGTTTGATCTTGTTTATTTGCATTGCTGCTTGCTTCATGTGCCCAACCTCTCCAGTGAAGTCACTGTATCCAATTCTCCTTAGGTTTAGATTGTTCATATAAGCCGCTGCCCCTCTCTTGATACATGATTCACTTTCATCTTCCTCCTTGTTTGATGTAAAGGAGTTTTTTCTTTTGAGTCTTCTTTTTCACATCAGTTTTTCTACTTTTCCTTTTTTTAATAGTTAATTTAGTAGTTTATTACTTATTTAATCTCATGTTTATAAGTCTTTTGAAGACGGTTCAATTTAAAATTGCTTGAATTTCCAGTTTAAGATCAGCCCACCCTTGTGGTCTGTGTTCACCCTCCCTTGTGTGTATATGCATGCCCTCCCTTGTGTGTGTATGCATGCCCTCCCTTATGTGTTTAAGAATGCCCTCTCTTGTGTGTGTATGCGTGCCCTCCCCTGTGTGTGTATGTATTTTCTCCCTTGTATGTGTATGCGTTTCCTCCCTTGTGTGTGTATGAGTCCCCAAACTTGTGTATGTATGAGTCCCCACCCTTGTGTGTGTATGCATGCCCTCCCTTGTATGTGTATGCGTGCCCTCCCTTGTGTGTATGAATCCCCACCCTTGTGTGTGTGTATGCGTGCCCTTCCTTGTGTGTGTATGCGTGCCCTCCCTTTTGTGTGTGCATGCGTGTCCTCCCTTGTGTGTGTATGCATGCCCTCCCTTGTGTGTGTATGTATGCCCTCCCTTTACTGATCTTATAAATGGGTGCATGTGACGCCACCTGCGAAAAATCCTCCTGCATGGAATTCTACCAGTCTGGCTCAAGATGCGTGAAATCATCCAACTTGAAATCTTTCCAAGTCGGATACTTCGGCATTTGACCCTTCATGGCTTCCTCCCACACAGAAAAACTCAACACAGACTTATCCATCCATTCCACATCAGCACTCGCGGGACTCTCCCACCAAGGCTCAACATACCTGAAATCCTCCAACTCGGAAATCCAAGTAGAATCATTCTGAATGTGCTCCTTTTTGATGGAAAAACCCCACTCGGGATAATGCAACATGGAAACGTCAGGCATGCAATCGCAATTTTTAAGGCGGAACTTTGTCACAATCCACTTACGGAATTGGACAAATTTTTTAACAAGACATTTAAACATCGTTAAAACTCCAACCTACAACGAACCGAAAAGTCAAAAGACGAAATGAAATCCAGCAAAAATTTTGCTTCTCAACAGCTCAATCGATTGTTGGACGAAATTTGTTGTTGGCCTACATTGTTAAAACCCATTCTTGAAATGAACAATCGTTTATTGTTACATCATTATAAACTAGGAAAAGCCCTGCTTTGTTTGGATTCGCGAAGCATTTTTTCAAAAGATAAATATTTGAAAGTAACAATATATTTTTATATTATTTTTGCATAAAATTTTATTTTATGTTTTGACGCATTTCAATTGTCGAAATGTAAATTCGGCCAAATAACTAAGAGTTTCTTCGGAATCTTTTATTTATGATAAAAGACTGATATAAATAAAAATGTTTTCGAAATAAAATTAAAAAAAATATCAACTAGTTTTATTTGTTTGGATACATCTTGGTTAACTCGTCGACCAAAAAACTATCGCCAAACTATAAGATTAAATGCCAATAATGGCTGATCGTGAATGTCACATTCAATGACATTAAATACGATACACGTATTTAAAACATCATTAAGTGATTTTTATTTCGACTTTTTATTTGTATTTTTATTAATAACAGATGTTAATTTTCCATTTTTTATTTTATTTATTTATTTATTTATTTATTTAGTTTTTTTTTTTTTTTTTTTTTGAGTGAAAAAAGTCCGGGCCAGGATTCGAACCAGGGATGTATTGCCTGAAGCCGGCAATGCTCTTCCAAATGAGCTATCCCGGACACGAACACTGGAGGACTATTTCACTCAATTATAATTTAATTTACCGATTGAATAATCGTGTTTAAAATTAATCTAATAAATTTTTATTAATATTCTATTAATTATTTGTTTTTTCGTTATTTAAAATAAATATGTATAATTTGGCTATTAGTTGGCGAAATTGATCGACGGGATAACCAAGTAGTACCTTTGTTTGTAGTTCTTTTGTTACCTCTTTACAAAATAATAGTAATAATAATAATAATAATAATCACATATTTTTTTAAAACGTAAGTACTGTCTGTGTAAATGATTTCACATAAGAATAAACTGTGTATGTCAGGCCCAGACTGGCTCCTTTGGGGGCCCTCGGCAAGAGACTGAAAAGGGGCCCCTTACGGAAAATTTAATGAAAATAGAATATTATATTTTATTTTTAAATTTAGGCTTACACGGCAAAAAACCACATTTATGCTATCAGGCCCTTACTGGCCAGGTCGGCTGGTCGGCGATCACCGAGGGCCCCCGGCCTAAGGGGGCCCCGGAGATGCACTCGAAAAAAGGAATACACGATTTATAATTGCTACTTACACAAGAAAAAATTGAGTATTTATCAATAATTATATGCGTTTACAATAAAGTTTAAGCAATTAACAGTTTTTTCATGGTAACGTATATAGTTTCGTGTTTCGTCGTGTCATGTCGTTGGACAGACGGAAGAGGGCTGCTGACTGATACATCACTTTTTGTGCAGTGGTCATAGAATCAGATCAGAGTGCATCGCGACGCTCACTCGCCTATCTCGTACAATAAAAATTGTAACTAGTGCAGTTTCACAGTTGTGCCATCATGAAGCATGTGTACCAAAGCAACGGTAGGAAAAGGAAAAAAAATGGAATTTTTTTTTTAAACGTTGAAAAATGTTTGCAAAGTTTTAATACTTGATTAACTAGTTCCACTTTTCAGTCGCACTAGAAGGTATGTTGTTCAATGGTTAATTGATGTAGTTTTGGGTACTACTAGGTTGCCTCGTCGACCAAAAAATTATCGCCAAACTATAAGATTAACTGCCAATAATGGAGGATCGTGAATGTCACATTCAATGACATTAAATACGACACACATGTTTATTTAGATCTTTTACTTGTATTTTTTTTATTATTCTACTAATTATTTGTTTATTCGTTATTTAAAATAATGATTACATCAATATGCCTAATTTGGCTATTAGTTTGGCCATTTGTATAATTTTGCAAAATCCGTCGACGGGATAACAGAGTAGTACCTAGTTTTGTTTATTGGAAAACAAGGCAATTGCTTACAGAGGGGATACAGCAGAAGGAGATTATACGCTTGACTCTGTAGATAACCATAATGCTTTTCTTGAACTGGTCATGTTGGTTATAAATTAGAATGTGTTTTTACAAAATCATGTCAAAAAGTATATTGAAGACAACAACAACAAAAAAAAAAAAAAAAAAAAAAAAAAAAAAAAAAGAGAGAGAGAAGACTGAAAATAGCTAACAACAACAGAAAACAAGTAAGAAAAATCATGCGTTAAGCATAGATTATGAAGCACTTTCCAACACTTAATGAAATCTTTAACAAAACTTTGTTATTTAGGGAAATAATAGTGTATAGCCAAATACACCCAAATATGTATTCCAGTACATTAGAACAGCCCTGTATTTCATATGTCAGTTGCAGTTCATATAATGGGAAAATTTAGCTTAGCAAGAAAATACTCAGTAGCTTGAAATTTCTTTTTCAGCAATTCATACTATTAGATGGAAACATACTTGAATACATTTGTTCAGCCCTGTAGTTTACATTGTACCTTTATTACACGTCAGCATTAGGCTAACATTTATTGTAAACTAAAACACTTTTAAAACAACTGATATCACATTCTCATAAATCATCAGTCATAGGCGTCCATGTACCGAATTCTTTGCGTGGCTCTGTATATCCCTTTATCTATATTCTGTAAACATTTCTCAGTAAATTGAATGCAGCTCAGCGTAAAAATGCATAGCTTATTTAAGAACCACGTTTAAACAATTTACGCTCATATTCAGTAACGTTGGGTAGCCCTGTATATCAACTGAAACATTTATACACACCATATAATGTGCATATATTTAGCGAAATATAAACGCGAATATCATAATTAAAATGCACTTCATCCCTCCATCAGCCATCATCGGATATATATATGGTACTTCGGAAAGAATATACTATTTGAAATCTTTCGTATGGCCCTGTAAATGCTATGCACTTCATATTATGCAAGACAGTAGCGTATAATTTATATTAAGCTTCAGTGACATATATCAATTTTATTATACATGAAAAAGCTTAATATATTTAAAATATGTCACACACAATTCCCCCTTTTACCATTATCTAATGGAATTCTTTTGTGTGGCCCTGTAAATGAATAATAGCTACATTTTCACCTTATATTTTATAGAATGCATATTTTAATATGTTTGACAGGATATAACATCTTTAAAATTCCTTTGAAACGATTTTTCCTAATAGGCCGTAATGTAATAGGAAACTTTTGATTCGCCCTGTAGATAAACTAATCATAATAGAAACTTCATTTTCAATAGGTTTCGTGCTAGGGTAAACGTCAATAACGTCCTAAAATTTCATAGCAATCCGAGTATATTAACGATTTTCCCCATAGGCCGTAATGTAATGGGAAACTTTTGATTCTCTCTGTAGATAAACTAATCATGGTAGATACTTCATTTTCAATAGGGTTCGTGCTAGGGTAAACCTCAGTAACGTATAAAAATTTCATAGCAATCCGAGTATATTTACAGGAGTTAGAGCGCGGACAGAGGGCCATCCGGACAGACGGACAGACGGCCATCCGGCCAGACAAACCAAATGCATAAGCACTTTTCAACTTTGTTGGAAAGTGCTAAAAAGGGGTCACAGGAAAGTTAATTATAAAAAATACATTTGTGAAAATATTTCTCTGTCATTTATTAGAGCTTCTCACAAATCCAAAAGAGTTAGTTTCTGAACATTTCTAAATTCATTTTCTTCGGAAATGCATAAGTTTTGCTGTTTTTTCTTATTCAGAATCTATGTAATCAAATGGGTATCTTCCATTTTTTGATAAAGATGTTATATCTTTTAGAAATACTGTCAAAGTTAGCGTTTTGAATTGAATTTTTGGAAGCGATATCATTGAAAAGGGGAAAAATCTGCAATCACGTGACAAAAATTTGTTACATTTTGATAATTAATTTATTTACTGAAAATGAAATAAATATTCGATTCCCAATTCTTTATATAGTTGCGTCTGTCAATTTTATGGATTTACAGTTAAAAATTAGTCAGAAAGTTTTGCGTGTTGAGAAGATAATTGAAAATTACTTTAAGTTATACTTCCAAAGATTCGGTTAATAGAAGTTTATTTTCACTATTAATATTTTTACAAAACATAGTAACAGCCCTACACATTGTCAGAAAATTTAAGTCCATTTCTGGTCTGACTCTACTACACAGAAAAAAAATGCACACCTGATCTCGGATTTAGGCATGAGTCTGTTGAAAAAATTCAATCCTGCTTCTGATACCACATAATTGTCCGATGCCAATCTCTACGATGAACATGTTGCATTTTTGTATGCATGCTGTCAAACTAGCATCGGTTCGTGACGCACATTTATACTCATTCTCGCGAAAGTCCTATTCACTGAAAACGGATCATATTTTAGCGTCTTCGTTTAAGTTTTTACATCGGACTGGCGGGTTCGCTTTTTTTTTTAATCGGCCTAACAGTCCTATTAAACTTATTTGCCTATCCGGCCCAAAGTACGGGTTTCGGGGCAAACCCGGACCCGTGCAGACCTCTACAACAAATAATAGGCTCAATGTTTTGTAATAGTATTTTAAAAGACCCTTATGATAGCTTAATATTCAGCATGATGATAGATAGTACTCATAATGTATCTGTTACGAATTGGAAATTTGCGTTAGCTATGTCCTTCAAGGAAAGGTATGCGGAAGACTTTTAGGTATAACAGAAATCTATGACTCTTGTCAGCTGGCTTTGTATACAAGCTTGTAATATCAGAATTAGCCAAGTGTATCTATGCATAAAATATTATTACTTGTTCATTTGATAGAGCTAGCAATATGAAAGGCTATTATAACAGTGTACAAGCTTATTTAAAAAAAGAATGTTATTTATACTTTTTGCATGGAAAAGTTACTGAATTTGGTTATAGCTGATTAAACAGTTACGTTTCTCAAAGTAAAAAACTCGTTTGGATTGGTAGAAGAATATGATATTTTTTAAGATCGTCTTATAAAAGAATGTGCGTAAAAAGAGGGGGGGGGGGAATAAAAATAAAACATTTTGCACAAGAAAAACTTTACAGGTTTTAAAAAAATAGGAGCCACAAGGTGAAGGAGCAAGCAAATCTCTTTCTCCGATTACCCAGGAAAATGTAAACAACGAAATCTATTCAAGTTTATTACTATTTAAAAAAAAGTATCAAATGGTAGTTTTAACTGCAAATCTAAATTTATGACAAGAAATTTGATCAGTCAGTGGTCCAGATTTAAAAATCTATGAATGCATATTAGTTTAGTAGGTTATTTTCTTCTTATATCTTCTATTTCAAATTATTTATAAAATAAAACTATTTTGTACAACCTGCAATTCGGTAGAGAAGATGCTTCAAAAGTAAGGAATAAAAGCAATGGAAAATACGCTAGGCTCTATATTAAAAACAAAATATTGTACAAGCACAGTTACCAGCAAATTAGAAGATAACAGTATCGAGATAGAAGTGGAATTAAATTCCAAAGAAAAATTGAATTTAAAAGAAAAAAATCCCTGTCGGCTTGGCCTATAGGCGGAGGTGATTTCGAAGGGTGCTCATTTCAACAACAAAAAATAAAATATGGTCAGAGATAAACCCAGTTTAACAACTTTATTTGGCCGCTTTTGAAAAATTTTTAATTTCATTTTTCTGTAAGAACTGGTTTTATCAGAATCATCTTAAGCGAAATTCGGCTCAAATGTCCATTTTGACAACATATTTTGAAATATATTCTGATTAAAAAATCGACCAATACGCACATTATATATTTCCTAAATAACAAAAAACTGCCAATCGAATGCGTTTGAAAGCGAAATTGAAATTAAAAATGGGCCATAAAATAACCAATTTGTTATTTGAATACTTCATCCTCAATTCTTTAATCATGATCGCTTGGAGAAATTTTGTGCGAAGTGCCTATTTACCCAACGGTATATAGTGGAAGCTGTCGAAATTGCAAGAAAGTGTCAATGCAGGGCAGTGAAATCGATTCTAGGACTCAGAGAGCATTGGATGTTAATCAGGGCGAGGTCCGTCATTTGCCATCACAGAAATTGCTAACCGATATATTCTGTTAACAGTTCATCGGACGGAACAGGCAATGCTATCCAACTACAAACACAGTTATTCTTGAACACAGGACGAACGGTGTCCAACAAAATAGTCTTAAATAGGCTTCATCAGGGTGGTCTCTATAGTCTATATACGTAAGTTAGTAGTCTGTATTCTGTTGTGTACAAGCAACTGTGCGGCTGAATTATGATGAGCAACTGAACATCGAGATTGAAAGCAATGCGGTAGGAGTCAAGTGCTGTTTACAGACGATTCCTAGTTCTATATGGATGTAATATCCGACGTGTTTTGGTATGGAGGGAAAGGAGCATTTATATTAACCCCATATTCGGAAAGGATCACATTACAGACGAGGTGGTTTGTTGAAGTTTGATGGAATCAGCATAAATGAACGTACGGGTCTGCATGCCATTCGGCGTGGCACTTTCACGGCGCAAAGTTACACAGACGAGACACTGAGACCTCATGCCGTATTTTACGCTTCAGCAATTGGTGATCCTTTTTTTTTATGTCATGTCAGATCGTGTACAGATCATATTGCGGCAAATATGCTTAAAGCTGAAACAATACAGCGTATGGAGTTGTCAATATGCTCTCCTGACCTGAATCCGATTGAGTATGTTTGAAACACACTCTGATAACACACTGCAGCGAGATTAAGGCCTCTATTTTATTGTCTGCTGAGACATGGAGATTTCCTTTCTTGAGGAGTAGAAAAATACTCTCCAAAGCTTTATTGACAAAGTCAACGAATCCATGAAAAAGTGTGTGGTTGTTTTATCTATTCGAGGGTACGACACGCTATATCAAATACTATGTATCTTTACCAAACAGCATTTTTTTTTTTTTTTTTTTTTTTTTTTTTTGTATTTATATGTAACAATATTGTTTGCCCTAAACCATCTTTTGATGTTCTATTCATCGGTTCAAATAATTAAACCTCTCTTGCAATTCTTTTCGTCTTTTTTTTTTTTTTTTTTTTTTCATTATAACGCATTGATATACATGGTACTCTCTATTTTATGCTCAATCATAGCTGTCTACTCTTCACTTTTTCGCTTACTCACCCAATTTTTTGAGCAGTGTACTTTAAGCTAGAGGTCTGCACGGGCCGGGCCTCGGCCCGAAGCCAGAGCCCGGCCCGGCCCGATTTCCAATAATGGCATTCGGGCCGGGCCGGGCTCGGGCCTTACTTCTGAAGACTCGGGCCGGGCCTAGTCACTAATCCTTTCGGGCCGGGCCGGGTCTAGTCACTAATCTTTTCGGGCCGGGCTGAGCTCGGGCCTTAATTTTTTTGCTGGAGTATCGGGCCGGGTCTAGCTTTTTTCAAAGCCGAGACTGATTCCATTCTTCCTAATTTTCATGGACCAAAATAATCAGTTCCTATTGAATCTTCCTATATGAAAATCCTTTTCTCGACTTTTTATAAATCAGTAATATTTGGCTTTGTTCAAAAATTTCTGCAAAAAAAGCATATACTTTTAAGCCGTCATTATTCTACAATTAAACATTAGAATTTATTCCTTTTAAAGAATCGTAGATTACTAGGCGTTTTAAAATAGAATTAAACACACACACACAAACACACACACACAAAAAAAAAAAAAAAAAAAAAAAAAAAACATGATTATGACGGAATTTTTTGTTAAACTGAAAACTGAAAGTTTCTTTTAAAATGTTCATCCAAAATGAATACAACAATACGGGAGAAAAAAATATATTAAACATTTACATCTGTTAAGAAGGGAATGCATTTTTTTTTCGTTCCAAAGCGATTTCGTCTTTGGAAATTTTACCATATACCGCTTTTTCAATTTTTTGTCTCCATTACAGGGAATATGGATTAATAATAAGGTATTTGTACCCTATATGGACAGGGCTCTCAATATGGACACCCCTAATATTTTTAAAGGTAATAATTTTGATCGAGAGATGGCTCAACATTTTCGCGAAGAAAAACAATTGAAAAGATACTTAAGGCTGGAAAGTGTGAAAAAGCGCTCTGTTCGCCATTTATGAGGAAACTTGTTGTTTCGAGATGTGCTGATCTTAATTACTTGTAAGCTTAAATTTTTATTAGATATGGTAAAATTGCATTAAATGTTGAAAAGTGGAATATTTTAGAAAGCTAATAAAACATATTGTCGATTGCTATTGCATATTTTGCTTTAAAATATTTTTCTTATTCATTTGTTACAAGATTTAGTAAAACTACGCCCTGTTTCCAATATGGACAGTTTTTGTCACTTTCGACTACAACTGTAAGAATGAAGAAAATTCAACGTTGCCAAACAATAAATTGAAAAGGCATCAAAGTAGTAAAATCTTTGTTCAAAAAGATGCCATTTGAACAATTTCCCCAAAACCTTCCTCCAAAAAACCCTTGCAGAAAAATAAAAAGAAGCCCCCCCCCCCCCAATAGGATATATGTTGGCGAAATCGTAGGTACCAATGATAGGACTTCCTCAACAAAGGAGAGCTGGTACTGATTCTTTTGCAGTATTGATGCTTTTTCAAACATGCGGCCATGCATCACATGTGGTAGATATGTTCATGAGGATTATGTGGGACTTACTGCCCATGGTGAAAAAGTTTCTCTTTGTCCATGCTGTGAGGACTGAGTAATACCAGATGTAAATTCGCAAACAGATGCAATAAAGCTAAGCAAAACCAACAATATTATTTCATAATATTTACTAGTAACTAAGGGGCTTTGCATGGGTCTTCGAAGGATAAAAACAGAGAATGAGCCCCCTTTCTAAAATGCATGTTCTGAAGATATTTACTGCCCCCCCCCCTCCTCCTCCGAATATTTTAAGATACATTTTTTTATTCCCTCTCCTCTAAAATCCCTTGGAAAAGTAGCTCTTCCATACACACTGTGTAGAAAGTCAATAAGGAAACCTGTCCATAATAGGGACAGGTAGTTCCTTATATGGACACTTGTAAACATTTTTTTGTTTTTATCATTTAAATTAAACCAAAATAGTTACAAGGTCGCTAATTTTAATAATGATAGTCAATAGTCCAAGGACAGTGGTCACATATTTTTGGAGTCCTATGACTTGTACATGGGGGTGAAAAAAATACATTTTCCTAGAGTGTCCATATTGGGTACAGGTACCTTACTAGTGATAACTGAAACATTTACATACAACAAACAAAGATTCATTTAAAAGCATAAATATCGCAGCCTACGGCACTTCTGCATAAATGGAGATTATAAACATGGAAAAAAAAGACTAATATAATTTTTTTTGGTCAGAACTTTTCCATAAAATTAAAGATCAATGTTCTGTAGAAATTCACTCGAGCCTGGCCGGGTTCGGGCCGAATTTTAAACTTTTTTCCGGACCGGGCCGAGCTCGGGCCGAAATTTTAACTTTCGGGCCGGGCCGGGTCAGGCCATTATTTTTTTCGTTCGGGCCGGGCCGGGCTCGGGCCGAAATTTTAACTTTCGGGCCGGGCCCGGGCCTGGAAATTTCGGCCCGTGCAGACCTCTACTTTAAGCTAAGACTTTGTCTATTTTTTTTTTTTTTTTCGTGAATATAGAAAGAGACACATTTTAAAATTTGCATAAAGATGTTATTATAGATTATGTAGCCATGACCAATGAAAAACTGGCCAAAAAATTAGGTTAGTAAATAACCATTTATAATCACGCAACTTTCCTTAATAATCTCTATCTGTATTAGGGTATTGTAGAGTTTTCTCTTTTTTTGCTGTAAAAATTACTTGACATTTTGTAACAATTAAATCTGAATTACAGGGGACATTGTTTCGTTCAATATGCTTTGTTTAGGGTTTCGTTCAGCTGACGAAACCATCTGACATTTTTTTTCTAGTATGGAATCAGTTTAGGTATCTTGTATGAAAATGTAATATAAATATTTATTGTATAAGTAAGTTAACAACATTAGAAAAGGCTTACGTTTTAATCAACTATTTTCCAAGTGACAAAATAGCATTATTAAAATGATGTGACTACTTTTTTTAAATGTACGTGATTTTATCAAAACAAACTGTAACAGCAAATATTGTGCAATAAATCTCGTAGACTTGATTAATCTGTCATGATAGAGAGAAAATTCAGAAAATATGTGCAAGAGATGCGGAGACAATAAACATCTGCGCATATATGACGTCAAACCCGCGCATTCATTTGCACCCCTGCCACCAGCTGGCGCAGCATGTTAATTTACGACAGATTCCAGCATTATCTTGGAACGCTTAATATATATGCAGTTTTGATTTAAATCCTTTAAAATTGTTTCAAGTTCAAAGTCCAGTTGAGCATTGCCAATCCAATTTTGTTGCTATGGAAACACACGGCTTTTATTTTTGAATACGCTTAAATGTATAAAATAATTTTACTGAATAAGAATTTTTTAAATATGAAAATATTTTTTCGAAAGGTAAATTAAATAATTACAGCAACAAATAATGTATATATATGCAATTTAATATACTACCTCTGACAATAAAGTTCGGTGAATGAATTCAGAACGACTGATCTGACAACACTGGGGAAACAAAACGCTACACCTGCATAGAGGCAAGTGTTGACCATCTTCCCTCACCGTTATTTAGTTGAGCGTCGTTTATTTTTTGTTTAAGACGTGTTTTACTAAGTGCTTGTTCAGTGTGTTGGTTCTTATCTGGGAACAAGAAAATGAACGAACAAAAGATCAGTGTAAAGTTTGGTTTTAAGCTTTGCAAGACCCCGAAAGAAATTCATGTGGTGTGGTGCAAATTGAACATTCACCATATTCGCCAGATCTCAATCATGCAGACTTCTTCCTATTTTCACGACTAAAACTCTCTTTGAAAGAGATTTGGCCATATTGCTGACATCCAACGAAACGTGACGAAGCTTTTTAACTTCATCCCAAATAAAGACTTCTTGCGAATTTTCCTGGACATGTATAGCAGATTTCAGCGGTGCATAGTTATGGGAGAGAACTATTTCAAAGTATGGTATGATAACTTTCGTTAATATTTCATATACTTTAATGTTACAGAACTATTCACCGAACTTTAATGTCAGAAGTAGTATATATATGTGTATAATATATTAAACTCGCTCATTGTTTATGTTTAAATTCATTAATGTTTTAATTTATGTTTAAATTTATTTACACGGATTCTAAAAATCCAAATGTTTTCAGTTGCATTAAAATCGTTTGCTTTTGGCAGAGAAAAGTGCTTCTCGCCAAATCGTGTAACACTTTCGCCTTTTCACGCCAAACATTCGAAAGTATTTTAATTTTTTATGTGTTTTCTAATGCAATTCCGCCGCTAATTTTCACCGATCCTTTATTACTTACATGAGTAGTTTAATTGTATTTTTTTTTTTTTTTTTTTTTTTTTTCAAAAAAATCTGAGTATGCCCAGTCTGGAGACCTTCCTTGTAAGTTGAGTGTTGTTTAAGGTTATTATAACGGGCCCCGGGAAATACTGTGCAGATCAGCTAGTTAAAACAAACAAACAAACAAAAAAGACTTGATAATGGGGGTGGGGTTCTTGAACGCTCTGAACCACACCTCCCCCCTCCCTTTTCTTACGCCCCTGCCACTGATTCATTATTAATTAATATTTGACATTAAAAAATGGAACTTTATCGACATTCATTTCATTTTCTGTATTTTTAATGTGTTGCTATACCAGTTTGAGAAACTTTTTTGGACAATAAAAAATTACGAAGGCAGTAACCATTTTGGAGATGCTTCGATGACTATGTATGTCTTCTTTGCCGCAATAGGAGCCTCTGAAAACATCTCTCGGATGTTAGGTGTCTTTTGTGAAACGCACATGGAGCGATGAAAGCAAAGGGAAACGCTCTACACATTTAAGATTACAACGTCCGCTTTAATATAAAGACGAAACTGCATTCAGTTAGTTACGGGTTTTTTAAACTGAGATAGTCACTAGATAGGCAACGCTTTAAGAAAGTACTAGGATTAAATACTAAAACATGATACTAATACATGTGGTGGGCTTTTTCGCTTTTGTTTTGTTCTGTTTTAATATGATTCTGTTTTAAAATTTGAATGTGGTCAACTTTTAAGTGCATCGTCTCTTTCGATGAAAGAATGGGATTTTGCAGTTTTTCCATTTTCTTACTTTTAGTCAAATTGTGTCTTATAGAGGTAAGTTATTTATTATTATTCATTATTGTTATTAGTATTAATGTTAGCGATAGAGAATTCTTTCTTTCATTTGTTGGGAAACTGTTGTTACTAAAATTAATATGACATTCCGACTACAGAGAATATTCTAATATAACCTCTTCAGACCTAAAGTGCACAAATCGTCACCTGAGAATAATAAAGTTCTATCTCTGTTTTTGAAAATAAACACAGTTAAAACTGTGCAATGTTTCTATTAATTTTATTTAAGCGGTCCTTTTTAAGCAAAAAGAAGCTCACGGTCTGATATTCTTTTGCCTCATCCCCCCCCCCCCCACACCACCACCACACCTTTATTTTTCTTGCACTTTCACAAAAAATTGAATATTTTCAATAGCTTAGAATGCAATTTGTCAATTTCTAAGTTTGTAGAGTTTGTATTTTTGGAATTGGGCAATCTACGTGCAATTATTCCATCTTATTTCATAGTTTTGTTTGCATGGCGTTATTACCCATATAGGTGGATAATAACGCCAAATAGCATTGGTCAAGAAATCACGCCATTACATTTTATGAATACATATCTTTTAAATTATTTTTTTATACAGATAGTCAATGAGTTGCTGTATCAAATCATATATTTGTTTGAAAAATACAATCCAAAACTGAGCCGTGAAAATTGGTAGAACCTTAGCGTGGCGTTATTACCCCAGGATACCTTATATAAATTCATTAATAGCCGTAAAAAAGCAATTAATAGGAGAAATTACATCGTATTTGCAATGATCAAATATATAATGTTGCAAAGCAGTTTAAATTTAAAAATATATTTGCGCGAAACAGTAATTTGATATTTTGAGACAATCTTTTCATCTACTGTTGTGAATTCTAAGACAGCGCAAATAATATTTTTTTTCTAACTACAAAAGAATTTTCATGTGAATATTAAAAAGAGAAAGAAAATTATGGTGAAAATTATGTCAGGTTTAAAACGATACATTTAAAATGACTTATTTAAAAGAACTTTCTTATAGCGTTGTTAAAAAATACAGGGAGACAATGACTCTATTTAATTAATTTCACATTAGCTTATTTTCGACTAATGTTTTTAATATAAGACGAAAACAGCTGTTGTATCTCTTAACAAAAGCTAATTTGGTCTTTAAAAAAAAAAAAAAAAAAAAAAAAAAAAAAATAATAATAATAATAATAATAATAATAATAATAATAATAATGGAAACCTGTTTACAGAAGATCACCACTGTATTTTTAAATTATAATTCAGGGTTTCTAAAGTCATTATATTGGCGTACTCTTAGAATGTGGGGTGTCTGAAAGAGATTGGGATACATAGCTCGTAGGGGGCAGAACACCCTACTTTATTAAGTTTTAGCTAGATCAGATTTATTATTAATTATTATTATTATTACTACTATTAAGGTGTTCACCGGTTTTTAAAAACATAAATTTATATCTTATTAAATCTCGAGAATATGCTCCGATTAAATACAGCGAATTTTACAGTATAATTTTACAGGTGGAATAAACAAGGATACTTAAGCCTTTTTGCGGCACGTATACGTGTCGCTCGTCCCCAAGCGGTTAAGAATTGCTAGATATTTTTACTTTCTTCTATCTTCAATAGAAGAAAGTAAATCAGAATTTTTTTCGACTTCGGGTTTTCGACGGATTTACACTTTTAGGGGTCAGAGATTCCAAAAAAACATGTTTTTACAAAATGTCTGTCTGTCCGTGTGTCAGTGTGTGTGTGTGTGTGTGCCTGTATGTGTGAGTATATGTCTATGTATGTCGCCATTCTACCATCAAAAAGTGTATGAAGATATGCAAAGAACTGAACCAAACTTTTTGTGAATGTTTTTGGCTGTGGCAAGCAGGTCCTCCTTCAATTTTGAAGTATTCCGCCGGAAGGGGGCGCTGCAATCGCGATTTTTGTGCCATTTTCAATATTGTACCGACCAAAAGTACACGAAGCTACGCATCGAATTGAACGAAATTTTGTGTGTAAGTGTATGGCTATGGCTAGTTGGATCGCCCTGAATATGAAAAAAATCCTCCCAAAGGGGGCGCTGCAATACCGAATTTTATACCATTTTCAATATTGCACCACATAAAAGTGTATGAAGTTAGTTCTAGAACTGAACTAAACATTTTGTATATGATTATTTTTTGGTAAGGCAAGTAGGTCCTCCCTAAATTTGAAAAAAAAAATCTGCTTATCATTCTATTGTCCATCGGCTCGTGCAGAGATGGAAATTCGTTTTTACTCCGATTAATTGATTGAAGCAGAAATTTAAGATGAAAATCAAAGTTGGTAAGGTATTGAATTAAAATTATTAAAGCATTAAAATGAGTAACTTTTTTTTTTTAATATTGAAATGTATGTATGAGATAGAAGAAAGTTTTGGGATTGGTACATCCAACTAGTTTTCTTTAGCTTTAATGATTTCGTGCGGTTTATTAAAAATTTACTTATTACTTTCATCTATCCTCAATAGAAGAAAACATTGTAGTCGAAATTTTTTTTCGCCTTCTGGTTTTCGACGGATTTACACGTTTTAGGGGTCAGAGATTCCAAAAAACATGCTTTTACACAATGTCTGTCTGTATGTCTGTGTGTCCGTATATGTCGCTATTCTACCATCAAAAAATGTATGAAGATATGCATAGAATTGAACCAAATTTTTTGTGAATGTTTTGGCTGTGGCAACCAGGTCCTCCTTCAATTTTGAAATATTCTGAAGAAGGGGGCGCTGCAATGGGGATTTTTGTTCCATTTTCAGTATGGTACCGACTAAAAGTGTATTAAGTTATGCATCGAATTGAACCATATTTTTCGTGTAAGTGTGTGTCTATGACTAGTTGGTCCTCCCTGAATTTGAAAAAAAAAAAAAAAAAAAAAAAAAAAACGGACAGACAGACATTTTGTAAAACATGTTTTTTGCAATCTCTGACCCCCTAAAACGTGTAAATCTTTCGAAAACCCGAAGTCGAAAAAAAATTTTGATTACAATACTTTCTTCTATTGAAGATAGAAGAAAGTAAAAATATATAGCAATTCTGAACCCCTTGGGGACAAGCGACACGTATACGTGCCGTAAAAAGGCTTAAGTATCCTTGTTCATTTCACCGGTAAAATTATACTGTAAAATTTACTGTATTTAATCGGAGCATATTCTCGATATTTAATAAGATATAAATTTCTGTTTTTAAAAACAGGTGACAAAACATTAAAATTTTTATAAAATGGCATCGTCGCGAACGGATTAAATTGCGGGTTGCAATTCATCTTAAGGGGTCTGGGGCTCCTCAGCTTCCGAATTCTTCTCCTTAATGTTATAAGTCTTGACGTTTGATGCCATTCGTATATTTAAAACATCTCTTGGGGAAATCAATATTTTTAACTCCTTTTTTTTTCTGTATGCTCTTCTTAAAGAATGTTTCTTTTTTCTTAGTTCTCAAAATATTTCTAAAATCTATACTTAATTTAATATTTTATGTGTTAAACGTTGACGAACTGTGAGCAAAATTTTAACACTTCATATAAAATTAAGTAAATACTTTAGAAATATTAGGATAATTAAGAAAAACAGAATGTTTTAAAAAAGTTATTTCTCTATGCAAAAGAAAAAAAAATAGTAACTGACGTTGTTTTTGCCGAATATATATATATATATATATATAGAACCATTAGATAATACTACAAATCAACATCAATTACTGTAAAAATTTGTTAATGCCAAACCATATCACACAGAGGAGCTGTCAGAATTAGAAATAAAATTGAAAATGTGGTATTTAGCTCGTTATCAAGGGCAATACTAAATATATATATATATACATTTTTGTTAATATTAATAAAACTGCTGCATACAAAAATATAAAAGTTGGTGGCATTATAGAGAAATATTTTATAAACATACTGACAAAGACAGTTTTAAAATCGAACAATTATTTTAAGAGATGTTTAATGTTAAAGTTGATCAAAATCGTTTCATTAAAATGTTGTATTGGAGCAAAAACTATACATAGGAATTAAAACAGTTTTAGATCTTTTCATATATCAGAAGTTTCCAGTGGGCAGATTGTATTTATTTTTTTAATTTCACTTCTTTTTCGATTTTTTTAAATTTCACTCTTTTTTATTTATTTATTTTTTTTCATCCCTTTCTTTCCATTTTAAATTCAAATTTCAAGCATTTCGAGATATTTTTTTTTACATATTTTAGAAAAGGATATTATTTTAAATAGTTGCAAATTTTTAAAAACATCACAAAGAATAATATTTCCTTCAAATGAAAACATTATTTATACGTGGCTATTAAAAACACACACACATACAAAAAAAAAAAAAAACTTTCAAATTAGAATTAAATTATTGTTTTCGCATTTTTAAAAAGAATTTTGGCTCGAATCAATACAGAAGAGAAATAAATGTTAAAGTTTTAAAACTACAGTCGGCTCTCGTTAATTCGAACTCGTCGGGACCTCAATAAATGTTTGAATTATCCGAAGTTCGAATTACGGAAAGTATGAGAAGAAAGCATGCTCAAAATGATACTATTACAAAGGAATTAATGATACAGTGTTTTTTAATTTTGTTTCGCCTGTTATCATTAAAATATGTCTTAATATTAAATAAAAATATATAAATATACACTATATTGCCATTGATTATTGGACAGTTGCGATTTTAGACATTTTACTAAATATCTAGAAAAATACATGAGGAATCATCTCGAAACTTTTAGTGTATAAATATAATAGTATACGTCATACATCTCCGTGAAGATTTTTTACCGAAACTCCATAGGGGACCGTCAACAAATTAAAAAAGAATGAATATCTTTTGAATAACCCTGTCAAAACTAATGTAGCAAAAGCGCTCAAACTCTAGAGTATGATTGAATGCTTTATTGTAATATACTGTGTTCATTTTTATGCAAATAGCATGCATACTCGCAGAGTAATTAAGGTTTTTATAAAAATGGTCCCAAATTTTTCCAAGTTTTTTCCTTATAATTTTTAGAATTCTTAATATAAAATAATATTTTTTTCAGAAAATATGACAAACAACATTGCACACAGTACCCTGTAGTCAGAAGTAAAAAATAATGAAAATTGTATACAAAATGAGTTGGTTTACTAAATAATTTTTTACTGCGCATGCGTCAACGATATCAAAATTTCATTTGCATATTATGTTAGCTATATGTATAGAGCAACTTTTGTGAAAGTCACAAAATCATAACTTGAAAATTCTGAAAATAATCGTCAATTGAATAAGTTGAAAATCCGTTATTCTCAAAATGAAGCAAAAACAAGAGGGGTTGTATCCATATATTCATTGATTAGTGTCAATATAGAATACACAATACGGGATGTTACGACTACTTTTGGATAAAATCCCTCATTTTTTTTGCTTCATTTTGGAAACAACGGATTTTGTCCTTTTTCTATAGACGATTACTTTCAGAATTTTCAAGCCATAATTTTGTGACTTTTACAAAAGTTGCTCTATACATTTAGCTAACATAATATGCGAATGAAATTTTGATATCTTTGACGCATGCGCAGTAAAAAAGTATTTAGTAAACCTACTCATTTTTCATACAATTTTTATTATTTTTTAATTCTGATTACAGGGTACTGTCTGCAATGTTGTTTGTCATATTTTCTGAAAACAATATTATTTTATATTAAGAACTCTGAAAATTATAAGGGAAAAACTTGGAAAAATTTGGGACCATTTTTATAAAAACCTTACTTACTCTGCGAGTATGCATGCTATTTGCATAAAAATGAACACAGTGTATTACAATAAGGCATTCAATCATAATCTAGAGTTTGAGCGCTTTTGCTACATTAGTTTTGACAGGGTTATTCAAAAGATATTCATTCTTTTTTAATTTGTTGACGGTCCCCTATGGAGTTTCGGTAAAAAATCTTCACGGAGATGTATGACGTATACTATTATATTTATACACTAAGAGTTTCGAGATGATTCCTCATGTAGTTTTCTAGATATTTAGTAAAATGTCTGAAATCGCAAGTGTCCCATAATCAATGGCAATATAGTGTATAAGCTAATTAAGGCATTAGAAACAATCACAATGGAAGAAAATTTTGAGGTGTCACTGATGCACAGCCGGAACATTAAGAAAGTGGAAATATAATGCATGGGATTATATGTATACTCGTTCGGAACAATTCTCACAAAAATCAATGAAAATAAAAGTTATTCGAAGAATCTGAAGTCCGTGAGAAAGAAAGGAAAAATTTTAAATCGTCATTCTCGTTAGTTCGAATTAAACGATATCAAGAGGAAATGAGTTCGAATAAATGAAAAAAATTAACGTTATTCTGCTATTGAAAATTTCAGGACTTCATGTTTAGTTCGAATTAAGCGAAGATTCGATTTATCCGATTTCGAATTAACGCGAGTCGACTGTACATGGTTAAGGATTCGTTTTCCTGATTTAAATTGCCCACAGTACGTTTCTCTCGTTTAGAAACCGTTGTACACTTATGACAAAACACGATCCAAGAAAATCAAAATAAAGGTTGCATCTTAATGCTTGGCATCATCTGCTGAAAAGAGTAACGTGACCGTCCGGGCTGTCAGAGCGTGATTTTAATAACAGTGAAAAAGGAACCTCGCCCTTTTTAGTGTCCTCGGACGAGCTCATTCTAAAAGGCTAAATTATGATTTATTTAAGTGATTACGATGACCCCGATATGAACAATATTTTTATGGAAATATCTTTGCGTGTTTGTTTTTTAGTATTAACTTTTCTCCGAAAGAAAAACTATGTGTGTGTAAGCCTACGATTTTTTAGAGCGAATATACAAAGAGTTCTTTCTAAGATAAAGTGATGTCTTATCTTTAATTGCGTTTATTTAACTTTTCTCTGTACTATTCAAATATCTGAACTTTTTTTTATTCACTTTCACATCGATTTATTTTAAATATGGCTTGTATCTCCGACTATCGCTGTACACAGTATCGCTGTATGCCATGTATAACTCAACAAGTTTTCTTTTTTTCTTTTTTTTTTTTTTTTTGTTAGTAACATTGAAATAAAACCTTTAAATAGTAAAACAATTGGGAAATGGAACCTGTTTTGTAGTCAAGCCCTTTTTATCGCATGGGCAAATCGGGACTTTGGCCATGAGCCCCGGACATCAAGGGGCCCCCAAAATCATATATTAACAAAATATTTTTTATTCCTAATTCCAACTCTGAAAAATTTCAAATCCAAAATACAAATTTAATTCTTAAGATTTTACCTAATTTTCTGAAAAACAAATTTTATTTTGAACACACAGAGCTCAATACCTTTGCAAAGTTAATCTCAACCACTATTAAATAAGAAATATTATTTTGATTGTAATAGATTTTATTAGCAATGAACTTAAATCGTATCTAAGTTTTAGTGAATGAAAATATAATCAGTATGTGGAATACAACTTAAAAAGATGAAAAAGACAGTAACTTGCTAACTCATATTTATATATCAGAGTATTTAACACTCTTCCACAAGTTAAAGTTATTAAATTCATCTTGTAACATAACAAATCGCTAAAATTATGTAAAAAAGTCCTGTTTTGTACTAAGAAAAAAGAAAAAAAAAAGAGAGTATTTTTATTAAGGTACTTTATTTAAAATTGACGAAGCTAATAATTTTCTTCTTCTATTTAAAATACAAGGTGTGAAAACATTATTTAATCTTGCAACGGTTCAAATGGGGGCCCCAATTAGACGTGATCGGTGCCTGTTTGTAGTGGTTCTCTCTCTGATTAGCGGCGTGGGAAGAGAAAACTGCGTCAGGGGCAAAGTTTAAATTTAGTGTACCCCCTCACATTTTTTTGTGACAGGTATCACAAAATTAAAAAGTGTGGAAACTCAATAAATTCTATTAAATACAAATTTTGCGTTTAATTTACAACTTGAAAATGTTTCATTTTAACAACAAACTAATGTAAGATAAAATTTCACTTATATTTTGGAAAAAGGTATCTAGAAAACAGATGTGGTATAAATGTATATACAGTACAGTATATAACAGTCCCTTTTGGATTCCAGGTAAAAAAAAAAAATAAAAAAAAAAAATCACATGTTATTTTAAAAACTTTTTAGGTGCGTTCGTAATTATGTAAATACGTAATGCACCTATAGTTGTCGTTCAGTTCGTCCACATATAACAACGCAAAAACTACCCAACCGAATCGTTTGAAATTTAAAATATATAATTATTACATAATTTTGTCGAGTCATTTCAAATTTTATGAAAATCGGATGCATAAATCAATTATAGGGACAATCAAAAATATTCCGTTGCATTACAGCCAATGGGGAAAAAGTTTCAAATGCATTTTAATGGTGTTACACTCATTCGAACATAATAAAATTGATATGCACAAAATACATATTATAACATACATTTTGCATAATCTGTGGTGCAAAGAACAATTTTTATTGATTTACAAGGCCACTCAAAAGTATTCCATTACAAATGGTATAGGGAGAACATTGTTTGGTGCGCATTTTAATTGTAATTAATTATTTACAATTTTATGAGATTGATATATGAGAGTGATATTTTTCAAAGTTCGTTATCGTACAAACGCACTTCATTTTCTACGCTTCAAGTGCAATTTCAAACTTTTTTTTCTGTTCACACATCCAATAAGAACTTCCCAATATGTACATATCTTTTTTTTTTTTTTTTTTTCAAGAAAGGAAGATACAAATATCAGGTTGGCAGCATAAATTTGGTTTCCTTCACTTTCCGCGCCCGGGGCGACTGTCCCCGATCGTTCCCTTTGCCCCCAGCTTTTTTCGCTTCTTCTGCGTTTCACACGCGACCCTGCTTCGGATGACCGGTATGACGAATACAAAAATACAGTCGAATACAGGATAAATCAACGAAAGGGACATCAATGCAGACTGACACCTCCTGATGCTGTGCAGTGCAAGAATCCTCCAAAATTATTATCCCTCCTTTTCCCACCTTCGTTTTTCATTCACATTGACAATTATTTCCTACTTAAATTCGAGGACTATCACTTTATATAGAAATAAACTACATTGGAAATCTTTAACAAGACATAATCCAAAAGTAACTATAATAATTTCTTGTATGGATTTAAAATTACATATAACCAGGGCCTAACTAAGGCAGAGACTTGCGGGGCAATTTCCCCGGGCCCCCGGCTTAAGGCCCCCTCCCCCAAGGACAGATATAAGTTTTTCGTTAAAGGAGTGTCAAATGATAAAAAAAAACTATCAAAAGTGACCAAAATTCTTTTTTGTTTTTTTGTTTTTCAATTTTAAGGATCTCTCTTCTCCTATCCCATTTTCCGTACCCAATGCCTCCTTAAGGCCTCACATTTATCCTCATATTCCTGTAATCGAAAAAAAAAACTGTATTCTATAATTTCTTAAAGTTGTCTTTCTTCTGCTATTATGTATATAAATGTGAATAGTACTTGATACGAAATTTATGTACACATACAATAGTTCTAAATTTCAGCTTTAGTCATTTCAGCATAATTTACGAAAAATTTTAAGATAGAAGGGAGCTCCTAATAATGTTTTCTCCAGGGCCCCCCACTGTCTAAGTCGGGCCCTGCATATAACTGGTTTAATTTCTCTTCAAACTCCCTAACAAAAAAAAAAAAAAAAAAAAAAAAAAAAAAAAAAAAAAAGCCAGAGTTGTAGTCTGCTTGTTTTTTAGGACCCCAACTCCGACTCTTTTCCTAAAAAAAAATGGGCCGACACCGCAGCCCTGTTTGTTATACAATACGTGAAATAAAAGACAAAAAATACTCATTTTTGATTAATAAAAATATAAAATCAAAACTCAAAATTTTTTATATTTTATCGGATGGCCATTCACTAAAATTTGGGAAGAACTTCGTTTTGGCACTATAGGAATGAAGTTCCATTTTCAGCCCTCCCCCCCCCACCCAAAAAAAAAAAATGTTTTACGACGCTTTGGGAGGGGGGGGGGGGGTAAAAGGCATTTTCAATCTAGGGGAAGAGAGATATTAAAAAAAATTAAATAGGTCAAATTAAGTATAGTTCCTAGAGTTCTATACGGGCCCGTATCCGGCCCGGCGGAATAGTTCCGAATTTTCTAACGAGCCGGGCCGATAAAAAAAAAAAATTAGTAGGCCTACCGGCTCGTTATAAAGATTGGTTCGAGAACGATAAAATATGGGCTATTTACAATGAATATGACGTTAACGGTAATAAGTATAAATGTGCATCGCCATCCGATACTAGTTTGATAACATCAGTACAGAAATGTAACTTGTACAGTGTAGAGATTGGCATCGGACAGTTACAGGTTGTGTTTAATGCGGGCTTAATATATTTTTTTAGAAGATTCCTGCCGAGCCGAGATCAGGCTAGCATTGTTTTTCTACATATAATCGAGCCGGGCAAACAATATGATTTGTAAAAGTATTAATAGCGATTAAGAACTTATGTTAACATAATCTTTGGAAATATACTTCTTGGTGGTTCTTAAATTCACTTCTCAACAATGCGAAAGTTTAACACATTTTCTGACTAATTTTTAACTGTAAAAGTATAAAGTTGACAAGCCTGACTATTGAAGCAATTTGGAATCGAATAGCGTTTTCCATTTTTGGTAATTAAGATACTTGTATGTACTTGTTGAAATATAAGAGATTTTTGTCACGTGGTTGCAGATTTTTCTCTTTTCCCATGCTGTCGCTTCCAGAAATTCGATTCAAAAGCTAACTTTGAGAGTGTTTTATTAAATTGCTTGTTTAAAAAAATGGATAACGCCATTCGATTACATAGTTTCTGAATAAAAACACCTGTTAATTTTTTGCGTTTCCGAAAAGAAATAATTCAGAAATGTATCATAAAGTAGCTCCTTGGATTTGAGAAAATCTTTAAGAAAATGATATGGAAATATTTTCATAAATCTATTTTTTATTATAACTATTTAAAAATTGATCCAATACATGAATATATCGATAAATGTGATGTGCTGTAAAATATTTCCACATTTTGTTTTCAGAGTGCGATTAAATCTTTCCACTACGCAAACTTTCGTATTGTTAAAAGTTCTAAAAAATCGAACACCATGTTGCTTCAGAAACTTCTGTAAACAAGAATTTAAAAATTCTTTACCAGCATCAGTATTCAAGTAATTTGGTTTCCTTGTTCTAAAAATGGATTCAAACACTGCTACTATATCTTCAGCACGTTTCGATTTCAAAGGGTAAGCCTATGCATACTTAGATAAAATGTCAATGCAAGTTAAAATGTTTCGAAACCCATCATTAAATTTCTGTAAAGAAGTTAAATCTACAAAATCCGCTTGTCACTGCTGATCTATAGAATACACAATCACTCGATTTGTTCGAAATTTTCTACGTACAGGCTTATTACGTTATCTTTTACGCAACGATAATTCTATTACGCTAGCAGCGTATCTGGAACAGCAGTAATTGAATAAGGCTTAAAATAGATTTAAGAAATCATAACATTAAAATAATTCTGGAGTCTGCAAACGAAAAACATCCAGTCGTTTAAAAAATCAAAAACACATTTATTCCACACAAACAAGAGCTCTCAAAAAATTTAACTAAAAAAAAAATCCGAAATTGCCAAAATACAAAAACAAAACTTTTGCTTAATATTTACATTGAGTTAGAGTTACAGTGCGCGGGTGTAGATGCCATGAAATAAACAAACAAAATCTCTAAAGACATGACATCCTCCCACCTTAAGTTGTTGAAAGAAAACTTAAGTTACCAAACATTTAAAAATTTCAAAGAATAACACATACACAATAGACATTTCTAATATACTCACTAACACGGAAAATACCGGGTGATCCAGAAGTTCCGGGAGTTTTTAAATGCTAATAATTAGCAAACTATAAACAATAGAAGTGTGCGGTTTTCACAGAAATGCTTAGAAAATTATGGGATTTGTTTTTTCGAAGAAACAAACATACTATGTTAGTTGCACTTTTTGCCAACAGGTGGCACTAAAATTGAGTATTACTTTTTATGGTATGATACAGCTTACTAAAAAGAAAGAGTCGGTGTCCAAGGGTTACTAATTTTCATTATGACGCCCATAGCTTATAAGTACCGCCGTGAGACGATACAAAACAGCATACACAGTATCCTCAAAGCAGGAAGAAATTCATGAAGAAATTTCAGTTCATCGTGGTATTGCAATTGTACTGCACTCACCATGAGCTGATCATTTCCACTGAGTATTGGCATCGAATTCTGCCTCATTTACGATTGCAACAGACATTTGGGATCTGCTGCTTCGATTACGATCTTCCAATGAGCCCTTTTCTCAAACTTTGCTTACCATAGCATTTCACATTTGTAATGGCCATCGAATCTTTTTCAGTTTTAACTTCACGTATTGTAAGATAAGAACACAATTCGACATGCAAAAAAAGCATGTCTAAGCATAGAAGTTAATCATCCAATTTTGTATCAAAGTTCACTTTTAAAGAAATTTCAACTACTTAAAAAAAAGTGTTTGAACATAAATCATCCTTAAAACGAAATCTCATCAATATCCTAGAAAGGATGTTTCACAATGAACTCATATGTCTATATAACGCATGGTACTGGTGCATTCGGTCTTGTACAGCAGCGCCACCTGTTGCTAAAAATTGTAACTATATATACTTATAAAAAATTTATTTTAAACAAAAATCCCACATGTTGCTGAGCATATATCTGAAAACCGGACCTTTGAATTGTACATAGTTTCCTAATTATTAACATTTCAGAAGTCCCGAAACTTCTGGATCACCCGGTATATAAGCTATATATACTGAAAGTGACATTTAAAGTTCAAAAATAAATTTGTTTACAAGTCCAGCTTTTGTGGTTTTTTAACAATTCTCCCACTTTTAGTTTTTAAAACATCGTCTCTGAAAGTTTCATTGGAAATTTCAAGTGGGAAGATTCTTTGGACTGATCGTAGAAGTTCTCCTTTTGCTGTTCTCAAACGCATTAATCTGTTAATACCATCCTTTCCAGGCAATAATTTAATAACAACACCTAAAGACCAGTCATTACATTTTACATTATCACTTCCAATCAACACAACTTCTCCTAGCTTAATATCTCTTTCTTGTTTCTTGTTTTCATTCCTTTGAATTAAAAGTCCCAAATATTCCGATCTAAATCTTTTTCGAATATCAGTTATCAACTGTTGACGATATTTTATTCTTTTTATGAGAACAACTTCATCCATTTGATCTAAATCCGGAACACCAATTTGCCTGAAATCTTGCAAAAATGAGTTAGGTGATAAAGGTATCAGTTCAGAATCCGTTTCTGATATATGACTAAGCGGTCGAGAATTTATAACAGACTCTGCATCACATAAAACGGTGACCATTTCTTCATAAGATAAAAAAGCCTTTCCGAGAACTCTTCTTAGGATCTGTTTCATTACTCCAACTAATCTTTCCCAAAAACCACCCCACCAGGAGACAGTGGGAGGGTTGAAAAGCCTTTGTATTCTTCGTATACTACTAAATTGTGCAATCTCAGCCCAATTCATGGTTTTCAAATAATTTGATGCATCGGCAAAATTGCTTCCATTATCACAATACACAACTGATGGCCTTCCTCTTCTTGAGATGAATCTACGAAAACTTTGAAGAAAAGCTTCAGTAGTTAATGATGACAGAAGTTCAAGGTGCACAGCTCTGAAAACCGCACAGGTAAATATGCAAATCCAAGCTTTATTCCTCTCCTTTAAATACAGCGATCCAGCTAAGTCAAAACCGATTATTTCAAAAACTGCAGCATCTTTTATTCTGTTTTCTGGAAGTGATGCAGAGGGGGTAGACACATTTCTTTTGGCGTGTCTTAAGCAAATAACACATTTTGATAATACTGTTCGAACAGTTTTTCTCGCATTCAGAATCCAATAATGTTCACGTAGAATATTTAAAATCATTTGTAATCCTGCATGTGAATTCTTTTTGTGTTCAGTCATTATCAGTCTCTCAACGTTTGGATGATGGGATGGCAAAATGATAGGGTTCTTGAAATCTTCTGAATCCTTCCTATACGTTAATTTTGTCTTCACTCTAAGTATTCCCTTTTCATCTTTGTATGTTGTTAAAGAATTAATTCTCTTTCTGTTGACTTCATGACTAAAATATTCCTCTTGTATCATCTTTACAATCTTTATTTCTGCTTCTTTTAGTTCCGCATAAGATAATTCACCCGTGATTCGAGAAGCGGAATTCCTACAGTTGAAAATTAATCTATTCAGCCAAGCTGTCATTCGTAGCATTCGATCATAGCTTGAAAAATAATAGTAGTACCAAACTGAATCTTCGTTATAGTTTTTACTACTACTTTTATTTTCACATTGATTTAAAGAACACACAACTGGAAGATTCTTAGAAGCTGGATTTGTTTTTCTTTTTTCTTTCAGAATAGATGGCTCGTCAAAAACAGGTTTGGTAACTGGCCAGTTTTCTTCAGTTTGTAGAAGCCATTTGGGCCCCTCCCATCATCTACTGCATAAAAGTTGGTGAGCAGAACACCCTCTTGAAGGTAGGTCAGCAGGATTATGTACTCCTGGAAGATGCTTCCACGAAGTTGGATCAATCAGTTCTCTTTTCTCTCGAACTCTATTATTTACAAATACTGACCAAAGTTCTTCTCGCTGAATCCAACTTAATACTGTAGTGGAATCAGTCCAGTAGTGTTGCTTCACATTGTCCCACTGGAGTGCACTGAGTACAGATCTGCACAGTCGAGCTCCCACCGTTGGAGCCAGCAATTCAAGACGAGGAATAGTGATGGATTTTACTGGAGCAACTCTCGATTTGGCAGCCAAAAGATTTATATGAACAACACCAGCATATTCTATGCGAACGAAAACAACTGCTGCATATCCAAATTGGCTGGCATCACAAAATGTATGAATACTTAGATTATGTTGATCACTTATAACAGGAGAAAAACAGCGGCTTACAGACAAATTTTTTAAGGAACTTAAATCTTCAAACCATTTTAGAAATTCACGTTTCAAATTATCTTCAACTTCTCTATTTCACGGGATGTTGTCTCTCCACATCTTCTGTAACATTAATTTGGGAATTAACAGAAAAGGACATAAAAATCCAATAGGATCAAAAACCCTATGTGTAATGGAAAGAATCACTCTCTTCGATACAATTTCGAGTTTGTATGTTTTCATCCAATCCAAATTAATTTTCAGTTCATCTTCTTTACGATTCCAAATTAAACCTAGAACCGAAGTAACTTGTTCTGGGTCATCATCTCCTGTGTACTTCCACCCTCTCAAGTTGAATTTTCCTTCAGCCAAGATATGATGACTCTCCTCGATGAAAAGTAATATTTCTGCTTCATTGTCCAAAACTTGTAATTAAATCATCTACGTAAAAACTTCGCAGAAGTATGTCAACTGTTCTCTGACTATATTTCAAATTATTTCGATATTTTTTCAAATGATGTTCAAGCACAGCTTCTAAGAGAAAAGGGCTGCTTTTCACACCAAACACCGCACGGGTATGCCGCATTATCTTTGGAACTACATTTTCTTTTCCATTCCACCAAAAAAATTTTAGAAAATTCCTATCTTCCGGTTGCACACTTATTTGTAAAAAAGCTTTCTCTATATCGGCAACTATGCCATATTTATGTTCTCTAAACCTGAGAAGAAGATTGGGGATTAGTTCCAATAAATTTGGTCCGGACTCTAAACACTGATTGAGCGATGGAGAATCTCTAAGTCTGGCAGAGGCATCAAAAACTGGGCGTACTTTAGTTGTTCCATGTTGTTTTACAACAGGTCTGTGTGGCAAATAGTGTTCTTGCAGGGAAGATGGAGAGTCAACTGGATCATCTTCAATTATACCTAACGATTCCCATTCTTTGAACACATCATCATAAGCTGTAAACAAGTTTTCTTGATGCAATTTTTTCATCGATGATTCTAATCGTTTCATAGCAATCTCTTTATTACTCGGTAAAGGCAAATGATTCTGTTTCCAAGATAGTGAAACTTCGTATCTCCCATCTGTATTGATTCGAACAGTTTCTTCGAAATATAATTTAGTAAGATTTTCCTTTTCCTTTTTGTTTTTCATTTCAACTGGATCACTTATCCCTAAAATCTCTAAACTAAAAAGATCGGAAATAGTAGCTTCTCGTACAAACATCGAAATTACCATCATAGCTGTATCTTCTTTTTCAGAACGCAATTCAATTTTCCGCATGAGAGTCCATCCTAGATGGGTTTCCATGGCTACCAATCCACTGGATAGAACTCTTCTCTTTCCAGTAAACAGTCTACCAGCAACATCTGCTCCAACAAGAATATCAATTGGCCCAGAATTATTTTCGATGTCAAACATTTGTATATTCATAGATTGCAATTCTTCAATCCACGGTCCGTACGAAACAGAAGGAACATCATTGCAAATAATATCCTGATCAACTACGTCAAAATTACAATTAAAACTTCCATCTAAGTTTCCTAGTTCAGTTTTGTATACATTATGAAACTTCTCGTTGATCTTTTCTCCTCCAAAAAGTGCATGCGACAAATGTTGCTGCCGTAAAGGTGCTAATCCTAAAACGGATACTAATTCTTTTCTAATATAAGACTTTTGCGATCCCGAATCATACATAGCTCTTACGATTAAATTACAATTTTTACCTTTTATTTTAACTTTCAAAGTCTGCAGCAAAACTTGGGGCGCTTTCGAAATACTCGCCAAATTTAGTGATTTATCTTGCTCTTTAACCTCTTTTTCCACATTATTTGATGCAGGTTTATTTACCTTTTTATTTGACTCGGTGCACATAACTGCATAATGCTTCTTATTGCATATCATGCATTTCACAAAGCACCTACATTTTCCTACCCTATGTCCGACTTTTAAACATTTGAAACAATAACCTTTATCTTTTAAAATCTTTAATTTTTCATTATAAGACATTTTTTGAGCCTTAAAGCAATTAGTCGGTTCATATTTTCCGCTACAGAAAACACAAAGTTTCTCTGTACCATCTGAAGAACTCAACAAACTAGCCGACGTAAATATTTTGTCTTTCTTTAATTTGCTTCCACTTTTATATGACGTTGCATCCGTCAAACCGAAACCTGTCATAGCTAAATTAATCCGCTCTTCTTCTTCTGATTCAACTTCAGTTTTCAAAAAATTTAATAAAGCATCTAATCTCTTTTTGGAATCATCGCCAGAATCAAAATTCAAACCTCTCTGAAAAGCTCTAAGCAAATCCTCTGGCATGCAAGACTCAACTAAAGGATAAAGTAAACATGCACATTTGGCAGTTGTAACATCAAGCGTTTCAAGTGCACGAATTTGGGTTTCTAGATTATCATACAATGCACACAAATTATTCGAGGAAAAATTTGAATTGGCATTTTTTAAAACTAATTTCAATAATTCTCTTACATAAACCTCTACTTGTAAATCATGGCGACCAAAACGACTTTTCAAACAGTCAATTGCTTTTGGATAGTTCTCGCCAATTGGCGGAAAGCTTTCAATCACTTCTCTAGCACGAGACCCTTCAACTGTAGACTGTAACAAATATTGAAATTTATGTGAATCTTCAATACTAGAATCAACATGAATTTTTTCAAATTGGCTCCAAAAATAAAGCCATTCTTTAATATCGCCATCAAATTTTCGTAATTCTAATTTAGGCAATTTAAACTTACTTTTATCAACAGTAATATTTTCGACAGTATTAATTACAACAGAGTCATCATTAGTTGAATTTAAAACATTACTCACGTTTTGTTGACCGTTGATTATTCTTCTTGCTTTCGTTTGAATTCGTATAGCTTTATCCCGAAAATCTTCTACAACTTCAAATTCTGCATCAAATTCTTTATCGGGCAGAAGTTCAAGAATATTTGAATGGGTTTTTTCCAAACGATCAGCTTTCCTTTTGAAAACATTCAGTTCTGCTTCCAGTTCGCAAATATCAACGCTTTCTAAGGCTATCAGCTCTTCTACTTTATTATAAGCTTTCATAAAAGCGGCTGTTTCATTTTTTCTCAATTTCTTAAGATCTTCAATATTAGCCATTTTTACAATCACCGGTATTCGCCGAGTGTACCAAAAAATATATTACGTTATCTTTTACGCAACGATAATTCTATTACGCTAGCAGCGTATCTGGAACAGCAGTAATTGAATAAGGCTTAAAATAGATTTAAGAAATCATAACATTAAAATAATTCTGGAGTCTGCAAACGAAAAACATCCATTCGTTTAAAAAATCAAAAACACATTTATTCCACACAAACAAGAGCTCTCAAAAAAGTTAACTAAAAAAAAAAAAAAAAAAAAAAAAAACCGAAATTGCCAAAATACAAAGACAAAACTTTTGCTTAATATTTACATTAAGTTAGAGTTACAGTGCGCGGATGTAGATGCCATGAAATAAACAAACAAAATCTCTGAAGACATGACAGGCTTATGAAGAGTGTATAAGCATCAACCCCTAACCAAGATTTAATTTTTTTTTCTTAAATACCTTGCCATGAACTGCTCGATGAAGAACGTCCACTCCTCCAAAACTAGCAATTTGATTGGATCCTGATAACTTTTCTCCATAATATGATATTAATGGGCAGAATTCTCTGTATCGTTAAAATTTAAAATAAAATCTATTGCTAGTCTATCAACTTTAGTAAAAATATGAACAAGTGAAAAAACAACACACATCAATATGTAAACGCATATAAAGCACTTCAATGTTTAACATCCTTTTAAAAGTAACATAGAAAAATATAGATTTATATAGTTTTAGAAATGGTCGTTTACAGGGATAATGACCGTTTCAGGGAGGGAATGGTCGTTTCGGGGAAGAAATGTCTGTTAAAGAGATGTATTGTCCGTGTTGAGGAGTGAATATTTGTATAGAGGGTCGTTCACCTCTCATGCTATAATAGAACATTATTTTTCCCGCTAGGGGGCGATGTTGTGTTGATGGAGTGGGAGGCACTGGAAGTGGGGGGACCGAAAGTGGCGGTGGGACCGACGGCGAGACCGTTCGTCGCCTCTTGTCCCCGTACTCTTATTTTCTCACTACTGTCATTCGATACAAAATTTAAAAAGACATAATAAACGAGACACCATTTGACCTAATGAAAAAAAATGTTGAAATTCCCACCGAGTTAAAATGTGCACCTTTGTCACAACTCCCCCCCCCCCCTCCAAAAAAAAACAAGGAAAAAAAAACAAGGAAAAAAAAAGCTAAAACAGTTTTATATTGTGGAGACTCATCGGGTCTTCATTTCTAATGTCAAAACGAAGTTCTTTTCAAATTTTCGTGAATGTCCATCAACTGTTTCTGTAAAATATATTTATTTCATCTACATAAAGTATATTTCCCGAGTTTGTATTCCTAAAACCTGCCGTAACTTTGTAAAAAATGATGACATAGGTTTGCGGATAATTTCACTCGATTCAGAATTTGAAAAATACGTAATAAACGATACCTTCTCTTGAACTACTTAAAAAAAATTGTTTTTCTTCCTTTTGAGGTAAAATTACCCTTTTTGCCACCCTTCCTCCAAAAACTGATTATAACAACTTCATTTCTGTTCCAAAAATGAAATTTTTCTCAGTGAACATCATTTGAATTTATTCAATTTTTGCTCTATTTTACCTATCTACACTAGGGTGGAGCAAAAAAAAATTTTTTTTGAAAATCAAAAACGGGTAGGTGCCAAAAGTTGCCTTTATACTAGTACATCAACTGCGTGAAATTTTACCGCTGAAAAAAAATTGCTTGAGTCTGCGTTTTTGCTCCAAAAATCGAAATTTTGGGTAAAATTTGTCATTTTTTGACATTTTTTCAAAAAAATTAAAAAATTCCTACAGAGCTGGTTAGTATTTAAAAGTGTTGCTTAGACCTTTATATTTATCTGCTTACACTCTCAGAAATAAAACTCTCACTTTTGACGATACAGCAATCCTTGGGCTATATTTCGTTGTTTTTGACGATCATTTTGTATCAAAATCACGTGACTTTTAACGAAACGTAAACCCTCAAATATTTGACGAAACTGTTGTCTCAATCATGGCCAGATTCAATGCACTTTAAAGAAACAGTTGCGGTAATCAGTTTGTCAAAGGGCGCACTACTGTATTTCCACAAATCTTGCGATTTTAGCAAGCAAATATTTGGTCGTTTATGTCAGTCCTGTAATAATTTATTTTAAAACTGTACTTTTTAGCGATTTTCAGAAAGTAATGAAATGTAGGCATTTATTGTTTCTGCATTAGTTAATTTTTTAGCTGTTAAAGTTTTTAGGAATGTTTATTTATTTATTCTGTTGATATTCGCTATGGTTTGATTCGGAAAGAACTAATTTGTTGTGTTGTGAGAAATCGTTCAAAAAGAAAAATTGGTTACTTACATTTCAAAATTCTAGGATCTCTTTTTCATTCAAGAAATATATACCTTTTTTTTCCATCAAATTAAAATATACATAATTCATTTCTCTCGCTTTTATAAACAGCTGTGGTAAAATCTTAGCCTTATCTTATAAATTATCTTATAGCATATAAAAAACTTTTCAATATGCACTTAAAAATTCGTTATTTCCATGCAACAAATTAACCAAACCATATTTTAATCATTCATTGAGCAAAGAAAATTTTTCTAATAAATATATCAACTAAGACATATTATAAATATTCGTTAACCATAAGATAAACCATAACAATAAATAAGCCTTATTTATTAAAACTTACAAGATATATAACAACATCGATAAAATTACAAACTACTTTATAAAAATAAAAACACGTAGTACAACCCATTAGTTGCTTTTAGAAACAAAGCTAGTCGTGGTCTCTGTGGCATGATAGGTAAGACAGTGGACTGCCGTACCGAAGATTGTTACAGTTGAACCTCGAAAATCCAGACCTCCAAATTCCGGAAATCTCTAAAATCCGGACATTTTTCCGATTTCAGTTTTATTAATTTTTAAAATAAGACATAGCTGTAATTTTCATCAACTGCAGTTAAATTCTGATAACTATACTAAAAAATATATATATAGATATATTCTGGTTAATATTGTAATGACTTTCCGTTAATTAAAGACTTTACTATTACAAAAATTAAAAAGTTAAAAAGCGTCCAACAAAATTTACAGTAATGAATCATGATGAAATGAATGAATCGTTGAATTAATCATGAATTTTGATACTTGAAAAAATTTAGGTTTAAAAAAAAAAAAAAAAAAAAAAAAACGTAAATTCTGTCGAAAAAATGCAGAAAAAACGGAGAAATTTGTAAAAAAAAAAGAAAGCCAAAACAAGCATGAAATCAATTAAAAAATCTTGAAAAAACGCACATTTCATCAAAGATTCATGATTCATTCATTCCATAATGATTCGTCTCATTCTCAATCGCCTTTGAGAATCGGGAGGGAGGGCGCTTTCTCGGGATTTTTTGAAAATTTCAAATTCTTTATAAAGTGGGGAGGGGGCGTTTGATCGGGAAGAGCGGATTAACGGGATTTTACGGTATTATATAGCCATAAAAAAAAAAATTAATAAACCTCCAAAATCCGGAAAATTCGAAAATCCGGAATCGACGCGGTCCCGACGGTTCCGGATTTTCGAGGTTCAACTGTAGTTCGAATCCCCTTGATGACGCTTTTTTCCCCTCTGACAAAAATTACAATTACGGGTGCTTCTAAAATTTTCGATAGATGGCATCACCAGCGCTGTTTTGACGAAACTTTTTAAGAAATTTGTATCGTCAAATCAGCAAAGAAATTAATTTCGTCTTTCTGACGAAATATTTTCTCGGAGCATTTCCCAGGAAACGGTTTCATCAAAAACGAAGAAAATTTCCTGAAATCTGAGTATCCATTTCTGAGAGTGTAACATATTTAAACTATAAAACAATATGTTTATTCTCTATAGCTGGAGCAAAACAGGCAACTTTTAGTAAGAAAACAGCATTACCATTCTATTGGGTCATACAACGAATTGTTGTTTTTAATACAACTCTTTTTTTCAAAACTACATTGGACATGCGTCGTGGAGGTGGCTATATTTCCTATACCACCCGGCCCAACTATTCGATCATCTTCATCTTTGTTAGTACAGTGTTTTATTTATACATTGATTTGTGATTTTCTTTATAAAAATTTGGCATGTTTTCGATGCATCCACATGCTGCTGAGTAGTAGGAAAATAACAGTTTAAGGACAGCAGGCGGCACTGCGGCACCGTGCCGCCTGCTGTGCCGCCTGCGGTCCCTCCTGCACCCACCATCCCTCCTGGTCCCTCCTGCGCCCCCCGTGCATACTCCTCCACAAACGCCCCCTAGTGGAAAAAAGGAACATTCTATTATAACAGGATAGGTGAACAACCTTCCCTAATTAAAAATATTATCAATCACATCTCAACTCGGAATCATACTATAAGATGAAGATTAAATTTATATTTGAATTTTGAAGAACCGTAATTTTAATGAGTATTATTAATTAAGCGAAACAATTAAAATCTCAGTTTTTAACCATTTTATTTAGATTTCTTCAACTACAAGATGAGATTATCAATTTAACACGAGAAAGTTAAACATATATTTGAATTTTGCTTCATAGACATCTTAATGAGTAGTATTAATTAAGTAAAAACAATAGAAAATATCCAGTTTTATAGAAAAAGACTGATTTCTTACGATTTTTATCAACTATATGATCAATGTAACGACTTAAAAGTTGAAAGTTAAACATGTATCCTAGTTTTTCAACAGCTATAGCCTTAATGAGTATCGTTAATTAAGTAAAAAAACAATGAAAAATATCAAGTTTTATAGAAAAAGACTGATTTCTTACGATTTTTATCAACTTAAGAGAGAAAACTTAATCGTACATTTCAGTTTTTCAACTGCTGTATCCTTAATGAGTATCGTTAATTAAGTAAAAAACAATGGAAAATATCAAGTTTTATAGAAAAAGACTGATTTCTTACGATTTTTTCAACTCAAACTTCAGAATATCAATTTGATAGAAAGAAATTTAAGCATGCATTCGAGTTTTGGACAACCATTTCCTTCACGAACATTAATAATTAAGCAAAACAACGGAAAATATTAAATTTTTAACTGATTTCTTCATATTTATTTTATTTTTATATATATATATATATATATAAAATCAGAATACACAACTTAAAATAGAAATTTAAACATATTTTTTAGTTTTTGAACAGTCGTTACCTCAAAGAATTTCAATAATTGAACAATTAACAAAGGAAACTAATGATTTTTTAACGAAAAAAGACGAATTAAACGAATTTGGTTAACTTTTACTCTAAATGGAAATTTCATCATACTTTTATATACTAACTAAGTAGAATTTTAATGCATAAACGAACACATTTCAGTAAATATTCATCGCACACACAAATATGAAAACAACACCTGCTTCTTGTGACGTCATATTGAAACCAAAACTTATTCCTTTGAAGTCCCTCACCATGCCTTTTCACCCCCATCACCCCCAATTTTTTACTTCAGGTAGGGAGATGGACAAAGCAATGACCTCGCATTCTTGTATATTTAGAAGTCTGGGAGAAAAAAAGAGACATTTTATGCACTCCAATTTCATAACAGTTACCGCAATATCCCAAAATTTGAATTTTGGAAGACATAATCAGTATAATTAATTAAACAAAATAATAGAAATATTATTTTTTATGGGGTAAAGGTGAATTTAAGCGAATTTGATTAGTTTTACAATAGTCTTTTGAATCGCAACTTGGAAATATGGATTTCTAACAGCAAATACAATGGTTTCGCCATTGCATACTGTATTAAAAAGAACAAAATTTTTGATACTTTTTTCATAACTTTTTTTGAAATTTTTGCAACTTTTTTTGCAATTTTTTTTACACTTTTTTTAACTAAAATTTTTCATTTTTTTAACGTTGTGATTTTTTATTTTTTACTTTTGTAAAAACTTATTTTGAAAAAAAAAATTTTGTGAAAAATGTTTTTGAAAAAATTTTTTTTGTAAAAATATTTTTTGAAGTTTCGGTTTTTGTAAAAAAAATTTTTGTTGTAAATTTTTTTTTTTTAAACTTTGTTGTGAGTTTTTCACTTTGTGATTTTTTTGTTTTACATTTGTGTTTTTTCTTTTCACTTTTGTAATTTTTTTAAATTGTAAATATTTTTTGTTGGTATTTCTATAAAACAGTGAAATTATTTTGTAAACTTGCATATTTTTTCATACATCTGCTTATTTTTGTTTGTTCTTATGCATTTTTTAAGTTGTGAGAGTGTTGTTTCACTTAAAATGTTATGTGTATGTATGTGTGTGTAACCTATTTTATTAATGTAATAGGTTTTAAAAAAATAAACACAACGATATATGCATATAAAAGAATATTTATTGTGAGCATTTAAATAATACATTGCAAAATAATATCTATACATTCATGCTGGTTAGAAGAATCACGGGTAACAAAATTACTTTTCAGCAGTGTGTGTCTTCCAAATTTTAAGTTTGAGATATTGTGGTAAGTGTTATGAAAATATGATGGATATATAGTCTAAATATCTTCCTTTATGTCTAAATTCTTCAAACGTCTGACTAATTTTTGAATATCTTCACTAAGTTTGCATATAACTGACGACGCTTTACATGATGATGTGTGCATTTTTGATTCACGTCTTCTTGAAAACCGCATTTGGTAATCTTCCCAAGTGTAAGGTTTTTCACCTGTATGGATTTTTGTATGTTCTGTTAAATTCCATTTACTTAAGAAGTGTTTGTAGCAAATAGAACACATCTGCAATAGAAATAAATGCAAACAATTAAGATTATCTTCAACAATATAGGTAAAAAGGTATTTGTTAAAGTGTAGGCAGTAAGACAAATCATTTTATATTACTCTAATTACGTTACATATACGAATTCTAGTATTTTTCATATAAGTACTTACTTATGTATTATTCATTAACGCTACATGTGCTAGGGATGAATCATTCAGATCATTAATTTCTGAAGTTTGCTGCTGTTTTAGTTCATCTTGTTGAAACATCTGTATAACGCAAGAAATATATATTTAGTAAAGGTTTAATGTATAAATAATCGCTTATTTATTTATTTTTATTAAATACATGTATATTGCAATCAATTTTCGTTGTACGTTTAATATAATTTTTTTTTTTTTTTTTATTTACTCATATGATAGAAATTCCTCTCAGGAGTACATATCTGATAATTTTTAGAAAAAGTATGAAACACAAATCTCTGTATGATGATAACCATTGTGGTAAAATTCACATAGTTTGGTTTCGAAAATAGGTTATTTGAAATATGAACTGTTAAAAATTAAAGATTGTATTCATACATACTTTGTATAATCAAAAACTATAAACATTTTATTAATATTTTAAACAACTAGATGGACGATAATTCAGAAATCGTTAACTGTAAGATGAAACATATGATAATTTGATTAATACTATGGAAGGTCTAACTCAAGATTAGTCATGTATACTACATTAAAACTATAAAGAGAGTATTTATATTTTAAGCAACTTGATGGATGATAATTCAGAAGTGCGAGATGAAACATCTGATGAATTGATTAAAAATATGAGTAGATTAGTTTTAATACATTAGATGCTTATAGAAGTAAGAAATTTCGTGTAGTAGCAATGCGTATACGATGAAAATCGAATAGAATCAATTGACTTCAACATGCGTATACGATGAAAATCGAATAGAATCAATTGACTTCAACTCTCGTTCCAAGTTAGTATTTATCTCACTTGTGTAATGTGGAAATATAAAAGGTAAATAATCAAGTTTGATGTAAATAAATATTGTGGTATTGGTTTAAAAACTAAAAAAGTATTGAATTTTACTGAATTAGAAAGTATAAAATTTGGTTAAATATTGTTTTATGTATAAAAATTAAGTTTAAATGTGATAAAATTATGAAAATCAGTTTGTAAACTCTCATTTTTATAAGTACTACTATGAAAATATTCTTTTAATATAGAATTTCTGCTTATTGATGAGACTAAAAAAGTATTTTTTTTGTTAATTTTGAATATTTGTTGAGTGTATGTAATACTAGGATTAAAATCTTGCAAATTCGGTGTTAAATTTTTCAAGAAATTGTGGTTTGTAATCCAGAAAAAGGTGTGATTTTAATAAATTTGTAAATATGTTCATTAATTTTTTTAGTTATTTCTCTAACTTGTCATTCATTTGTTAATTTTTGTAATTTTTGTAGAAAAAATGATTTGGATTTTCAGTAATCTGTACTATTTTTTGTTCAACAGTTGATTTTATTGATTATCAGTATTCTCATTCGGCAGTAATTTCACGTATGAGGTTATTAAATATTAAATATTTATTAATTTTCTTTACTGTTTCATATGATAGTAATATTTCTGAGGAACAGGTGTGATAATTACTAGACTTTGATTGACTTGATTTTCTGATAAACGTTTGAAAAGAGTTGGTAAGTATGTAATGATGAAATATCTATATACTATCGAGAGTCGAGATTGATGTAGATAAGTATTAGAGTAATAGTCCATTCTTTGTTGAATTTCAAGAAATTGTGTGAGAACATGTTTTTTTACATTAAGTTTATGTAATTTCAGTTACAGTTTTTCGACAATCAACCTAAAATTGGATAATTATCATAGTTAAAGGTTATAATGAAAAGATCTAAGCAATATTAATGTTAAAAAATTCGTCTAATGTTTGCTCTTATGTTGTGAAAATTTCGAATAGTTTGGTTTGAAATATGAAATGTTTGTAAAAATTTAACTTTGTATTCGTGTATGTTTTGCATTATTAAACTGTAAAGATAATATTCATATTTGGAAAATGGTGTTGGGTGTTTTAATAATTTTCTGATAAGTAGATAAAAACAGATGTTAAAATTCTGTGCTATTAAAATATATAGGATCAAGAATAAAGTTTGATGAAAATAAGTATTGTAAAAAATCAGAAATTTTGAAGTGTAAGATGAATCATGTCCTAATTTGATTAATTATATGGGTAGAGTAGTTTTAATATGTCAAGTGTCTAAAGCAGCAAGAAATGATTTTTTAGGTTTTCTAGAATAATAATAATAATAATAATAAAAGTATACTTTTGTTGTAAGATTTCAAATGCAGTCAAGACGTGAAAAATATAAGTATGAACCCTTTGTAAAGACATTCAAACTTTTTAAAAAGTTTAAGTTTAGTAATATACTGAAACAATATATGTAAACAAATGTATTTCAAAGTTGAAAATTTGTGTAAAAAATTGTCTTTTCTTGAAAATTGATATTTATTTTTGTTTAATCAATGATACTTAAGAGCACACACTAGTCACGCGGTAAAAGGCGAACGCTAATGGTAAGTCTATGGGGGCTTTCTTTTCTAATATCTCGCTTAATTTTCAATATTTTTAAATGATTTTTTTTTCACAGGATAGCTGAGGACATTCTATTACCGGGCTAGTTTGTACTTTTCTGATTTTCGTTGTAGTTTAATACTGAGGACCCTCTAAATTTTGGATTCAGTGAAATTCGAGGTGTTGTGTCCTTTTTAGTCTTATAAAATCTATTTCAGCAAAATTCAGAAAAAATCAAAAACGCTTCACGTAATATTAGTGTTTAAGCTTTCCAATGATATGCTTTCCATATTTCTACTGCAATTATTCTGAGCAAAATTGGGAAAGATTTTGTTCAAAAATGCAACAGAAAACGAGTTTTAATTATATGATCTCCGCCTCAGCCAGTCTCCGCCTCTCTTGCCCTTTATTGAAAATTTGATTGGTTAACACCAATCCATTTTAGCAAATGAAAGTAACTTTTTTCCTTTCCTTGTATTTCTTTCTGTTATTGGTTTAGGTTAACGTGTTAAAATAACATCCCCTTATTTCAAACTTTGGATTTATTTTTTCTACAATTATTGATAAATTTTAACTAAAATAGTCTTGAAAAAAATCAACGACTTCTAATTTTTTTGTTTTTATAAAACTAAAGCTATTTTTAAGTTATAACTAACTTCCAAAGAAGGAAATTATACACTTCATTTGTATATATATACATTTTTTTTTTCAAGTGCATACAAAAAAGTGGATTTGATACAAATTACAGTAAGCTCCTTTCTAGCAGAAAGGAAATTCTGATAATTTTAAAGGATGCTTATAATTGGAACTTTTGTGAAATACATAGGTAGTATTAAAAGGACACGGGGCTATATTTGGAATTTATAAATTTCCTTATACCGCTTGCAAAATATATGAGACAGGGGGGCAGGGGTGTGCAAAGAGAAAACTGCGCCAGGAGTAAAGTTCAGTTTGGCGCCCCAGTCCCTGAACTTTTTCTTGTGAGAGACTAAATATGACGTTGGTAATAAAAATTTGGCGCCCCCTAAATTTCCGCACCCGGGCAACCACCCCCTTCGTACCCCTCTTTTTCGCACGGCACTGTGGAGGTACATTTGGAGGAGGCTTATTCAACACCGCGCCATCCGAAGAGAGGGGGGTGGCGCCACATTTATACTATCAACATCATTCTTGTGCTGTTACAAGAAAAAGTTGGGGGAGGGGGCGCCAAATTGAAACTGTGCCCCGGGCGCAGTTTTCTCTTCAAACGCCTCTGTGCTTGTTTTTGGTACTATACGATACTAGGCAGCCCGATTTCAGTGCAGTATTATTAAGTAAAACAATAAAAAAAATAAGCATTTTAAGTTTGAAAAACAGTTTTCATCAAAAATAAGCAGAAATTAAAGTTGGAAAATTTTAAAGATTAGTAACTTTAAAATTGTTGATCAACTTGTTTGAATCTTTAAAGAAATATTTTTTAATATTTAATACTTTTAAGGAAAACGATACACTTTTAACAGTTGTTAAAAATAGAAAATTTATCCTGCGTGATACATTTTATTTTAATATAACATAAAGGTATATTTGCAAAGACAAGGATTTGCGAAAATTTTTCATTATTTATCATAATATAAAAGTAAAAATAATGAAACTGTAAGGCAAAATATAGCATTTTTATAAAGTGTGCTATTCAGCAAATTTTATTTTATAATACTTTTCAGAATTGTTTCTTCTTTGGAGTTTTTTTCGACGTTTAACAAATGCAGCATCTGTCGAGCAGAAGGTTTTTACATTTTTTAAATCATACAATGTATCGTGGACAAGATTTGTCGAGATATTTACAAACTCTACAAGCTCGTATACATCTAATGAGTGACAATTCAATACAACATTGTAAAATTTTTAGACGATTTCGCTATCTTTAGCAATTTTTGTTTGTCCTGGTACAAGGTTAGATCTGGAAACTCCTCAAAAAAAAAGGGGGGGGGCATTTCAGAAATTTGGAGATTTCAGTCGGACCTGCGATTCGGGTCGGGACAAATTTTTTCATTGTGGATAGAATCGGAGCTAATTTTTTTACGTTGCGGATTGGGTTTCGGTCCGATTTACTTCATTTTTCTCGTTGTTCGGGTTAAATCCTACTTTTTTTGCTGCGAGTCGTGTTATATTCTACTTTGTTGCTGCGGGTTGGGTTTGGGTCCAGTTCTCTTTCTTTGTTGCTGCTGGTCAGTTTTGAGTTTAGTTCACTTTTTTTTTTGTGTGTGTGTGTGGGGGGGGGGGGGATGTTGATTACTATTTTATTGACGCTGGTTTGTTTTCGGTCAAGTTGACTTCTACTTTTTTTCTATTGGTGGAGTTGATTTTTACATTTTTCTTGCGGATCGAGTGGAAATCTACTTTTTATCTGCGCGTTGTTTTCGGGTCAAAATAATCGATTTAAAAATTTGGAGGTTCGGGAATTTTGCTGTGAGTCGTGTTTGTATCGGCTTGAACTTTTTCCTGTGGGTAGAGTTTGGGTCAGTTTGACTTACATTTTTTTCAAATTCGGTTCTGTTCCGGATAAAATTTCACTTCTGGGAGTCGCACTCTGGTTCATTGATTGGTTGGTTGAATGGGGTTTTATGGCGCAAAGTTATTTTAGGATATGCTGCGCAAAGAACAAGGTGGGGATTCGGGTTGATTAGAAAGTTCGATAAAGGGATTTTTATTTTAAGCTGCGAGTTGGGTTATTAGCCTCCGATGCTTTTTCTTTCAGACAAGCTAAAAAGTGTCGTGTCAAAAAAAGTGTCGTGTCAAACTTTTACTTACCTATCATACGTAGTGTAGGGTAAGTCTTGCAATCGTTTTGAAAATCGAAAAAAAAATTTGACGGATTTACACGTTTCAGATACTGGAGACTCCAAAAAACAAATTTTTAGAAAAAAAAAAAAGTTGCCGTCCGTTTGTTTGCCTGTAAATGATCTATCTCACGAACAAAGGGAGATAGAGACTTAAAATTTTGTATCTACTTAGTAAGAATGAATTGGACGAAGCCTATTTAATATCAGTAACCTCGATTATACGGAACTTTTTTTTCGGACTCTCAAAAATTTCGTTCTCATGAAATGTATATAAAAATTTTCGATTTTTTTTTTTTTTTTTTTTTTTTTTTTTTTAAAGGAAAAGACGTAAAAGGCAATAAGATAACACAAATTTTGCAACAAGAACGAAGTCGGTCGGATTAATAGTTGCCGAGATATTTGTAATCCTGTTTTCTACATTCTTCGATTTCTCATGACCCTGTATTTTCCTCAAATTTCAATTCAAAGATATGTTTTAATTGGAAATGAGACGCTTAATCTGATGCAGTAAACTGTTAATTAATATGATTATTGTTTTTGGAGTTATAAGGATGTTTCCTTTACGCAATCTGGTACTACTTGTGTAGTTCGGTATTTTACATAAATTGTCGAAATGGGTTCATCAGCAATTCATTAATGGAGCATTACTGTGTATATTAAAAACATTTAAATATACGTTTAAATTTTGTTTTGGAAGTGCAATGCATTTTATAAATAGTTTTCACATATTTTATTTTCACATATTATATAATGCATATCCATGATGGGTAAGTATTACGGTGGCCCAGAACGACTAGTTTCGTAATCTGGCCGTTAAAACGAGACATTCATACAATTTTATTGTTAAAATGCATTTCCTTTTTCTCAGAGTCTATAAAAAAGCGTTTAAACTAAAGAAAAAATCCGTTTTTGATGTATCTAGTCAATGAAGAAGTAGCACGTCAAATTGTATCTCTTTATTATTCCGCAATTCCAATGTCTCAGAGAGAAATTGCTAATCAATTGGGTATTTCAAGCCGTTCACGCTATTATATTGATAAACACAAAAAAAAGGAAGTCGGAGGCGAATAATCGGAGGCGAAACTGAATTCTGCAATGGCAAAATCTACATTAAACTTGTTTTCACTTTTTTACAGTAAGCCGGATAGATTTGTACTTCTTTGCTACGTATCCGATTTGAGCAGTCTGACTTAGAAATAGGTTTTGCACTAGAGAGCATATACTAGATTTTTTTCTATACAAATTTTAGTATTCAAGTTAAAGATGTAAATTATATTTTATAATTCTATTAAAATACATGAATTCGTTTTCTTTCATTTCAGTTTCAGATGTTCGGGTAAGGGCTCGATTTGACATAATTTGTAATTTTTGGGTTCGGATTGATACATTATGAGTCGGGTTGACTTTAAACGTTTCGGATTCGGGACATTTTTTCTTTTAGCTTTTGACAAATTCGAATCTGGTATAAATTGGTTGATGACTGGATTTTTCAAAAGATAAGACAATTTTTCATATGAAAAACTATATGTTTGAATATTTACGAGTACATTATATCTATGTTCATTTTTGTACTTGAGCAAAAATAAAAATTATTGATATACACTGCTCAAAACAATTAAAGGATGTTGCAGTTTTAGGTGGATTTTGTATCTGGGAAACTTTTTATCTGATTGATACATGGTCGACAGACATAGTAGGTTATATGAGAAGAAATTACACATGTTTGGCAGAAAAAAATGCATTTTATTGCGCATTTGTGTACAAAAGGAAAAAAACACAATTTGTGCATATGAGAAAAAAAGAAAAAAAAAGGTGTTTTCTTCAAAGAAAATCATTTTCAGAAGGGGGGTATGGTTTCCACGGGCGGCCAGCAACGTTGAACACCTTTGAGGCATGGACTCAATGAGGCTATTAATGACGAGTTGGGATATTCTGCCCCACTCTTCCAGAAGAGCTCTTTCCAGTTCTTGGAGAGTTTGTGGGGGTTGTTGGCGGCCAGAAACTCGTCTTCCTAGAGCGTCCCAAACGTGCTCGATTGGATTCATGTCTGCAGAACACGCTGGCCATTCCATTCGAACGATTCCTTCCTCGAAAAGGAAATCCTCCACCAGGTTTGCCCGATGTGGCCTGCAGTTATCGTCCATTAAAATGAAGTTATATCCGATTGCTGCAGCGTAAGGGACTACAATAGGTCTGAGGATCTCATCCCTATACCGGCGACCAGTCAGAGCTCCATCTCGAATGATGCAGAGGTCAGTGCGCCCGTCAATGGAGATGCCACCATACACCAACACTCCTCCACCGCCAAATCTGACACTTTCGTGCACGAACGCAGGATTATTCCTACTGCCACGGTCCCTCCAGATGAAAATACGCCTATTATCCGGATGCACAGAAAAACGGGACTCGTCAGAAAACAGAATATTGCTCCATTCATTTCTCCTCCAGTTCACATGCTCGGTTGCCCACTTCCTGTGGACGCGACGATGCCTTGATGTAAATCTAACACATACCATCGGTCGGCGAGCATACAGACCTACACCATGGAGCCGGTTTCAGACAGTCTGAGTTGAAATCGTGGTGCCTGTAGCCGAGCGAAGGTGTTGTTGGAGAAGAGTAGCGTTCATGTTTCGGTGTCTCCGAGCTGTTAACGCTAAATACCGATCTTCATTAGGCGTTGTTGCTCGTCTACGACCTTGCCCTGGTCTTCGGCCTGCACATCCACTCTCCAAAAAACGGTTCCAGATCCTGGAAATGACACTTTGTGACACTCCAATGGCTTGCGCTACTTCGGCTTGAGTTTGGCCCCCTTCTAACCTACCAAGAATTCTCCAAGCTTCTGAATCTGTCAAATGACTTCTCTGAGACATCGTACTCATCGAAACAAAGCAATCACTGAATGCCGATCACCCTTGTCTTCATTCTCTTTTATCCAGTTGAAAGTCAAATTTCATTCGCATCCGCTGAAGCGACGTTTTTGACGTCGAACTCAAAATGTGCATACTCCACAGTTTGAAAACCAAAAAAATTTGCATTTGTGATTCTCTTCTTCTATTTTCGACAAAAAAAATTTCGTTTATATCTTTATTTTATATAAAACTTCAAATATCCTTTAATTGTTTTGAGCAGTGTAATTAAATGGGATACTTTTTCACAATTCCCTTCATATACAGATTGATTTTGTTTCATTTTGAATTTGTTGATCTGTTTTGTATCAGGTTATTCAGTATTGGGTCAGATTTTTTTTTTTATATATATTTATCTAGCGAGCTTGGGTTGGGTTAAAATTAAATTGCTTTTGGAGCCTGGGCATGAAAATTTAGGTTCGGGCAGACCTCTAGAAGAACGAAGTCCACGCCAGGCCTGAAGTGGAAGAAAAAATAAAGTGTGGTCAAGTTTTGCAGAAAAAAGTAAGATCCGAACTCGGAACTGTTTCCGAAAGAGTGAAGACCTGACTCCAGAATATCTAGTCTCCTCCCGGCCCGGTATAAAATTCAAAAATTCGGTCCGAGCCCGGCCCGCACGTTTACACTTTTACATTTCTAGGCTTGGCCCGGCCCGGCCCGTACAGAAATCAGTGAAATCAATCCAGGCCCGGTCTGACCCGACACAATTTCTATTATTTCGAGAAAAAAAATCAGATATTTATCATACAATTAAGTTTTTTTAAGATTACTACATTCATATTTATTGGGTGATTTTACACAAAATTTTACAGATAATGCACAATAAGAACATTAATGATTACTTAGGTTCTTAGCCTTTCAACATTCAAATAAAGATTCATTAGAAAATTAATATGGTTTAGAATAAAAGAAAAAAAAGTTAAAATTATCATAACTTTTGAAGCTGTGTAATAAAAAGTAGATTTATGAAAATGCTTCTTTATCATTTTGTCAAAGATTTTTTCAAATTTAGAGGAGCTATTTTTTATGCATTTCTGATTTCATTTCTTTTCGGAAACACATGAGATTAACAGGTGTTTTTATTCAGAAACAATGTAATGGAATGGCGTTGTCCATTATTTGATACAAGCAAATACAATGCGCAACACTCTGATACACAACGCACAGCACGCTATACAAAACGCTAATTTTCACAATATTTATGAAAATATTGTGAAAATTAGCGTTTTGAATCGAATTTCCGGAAACGACAACATGCGAAAGGAGAAAAATCTGAAACCGCATGACAAGAATCTCTTATACTATCAACAAGTATATACAAATATCTTATTAACCGAAAACGGAATATGCTATTCGATTGCAAATCCCTTCAATAGTCAGGCTTGTCAATTTTGTGCCTTTACAGTTAAAAATTAGTCAGAAAATGTGTCAAATATTCGTGTTGTTGAGAAATGAATTTAAGAAACACCAAGGACTATATTTCCAAAAAGTAAGTTAACAGAAATTCTTTATTCCTTTCACATATATATTGTCTGCCCTACACGTCTTACGAACAATTAAGGGTGTATTTCGATTCAGACTGCTTATTTTCCGATTTATTTTTGAATTCATTATTGCTCTCAAATACACCAAACTTTCAAAATCTCTTATTTGGAAAGTACGCAAGGTGCCGTGATTGTCGATTCTTTGATAAATGCAGAAAATGTTGCAAAAAAAACAATCAAAAATGGCATTTTGAACCGCTTTTTCCCTAGCGGGAGATCTGGGAACGAAAAAAAGGGTCATAGTAATAAGGTAATTGTTTATAACTCAAATTCTAATGAATTGAGCGTAAAAAGACATCACACGGCACCTCATACGCCCCTTTAAGAATCCCCTCAGCAAGTTTCATGTTTCTACTTTTAAAAATGTGCCTGAAATTGTATCTTAAAATTTCGAGCTGTTGAAGGTGGAAAAGCGTTTTTTCGAATACACCTTTAAGTCTAGTTCTGACCTATCCCGACTATATGTAGAAGAACAGTACAAACCTGATCTTGGAACGTCTCCAGTTTGCCAAAAAATTATTAAACCCGTTTAGACACAAAGCAAATGTCCGATGCCGATCTCTACGCTGTACAAGTTACATTTATGTATTGATGTTGTCAAACTAGTATCTACTTGTGACGCACATTTATACTTATGGTCGTTAAACCTATATTCATTGAAAACAGTTCTCATTTTAACGTTTTTGCCGAAATCTTTATAACAAGCTGGCAGATCTGTTAAATTTTTTTGCCAGTCTGATACGGGCTGGTGCAGATCTCTAGATCTAACCAAGTCCTAGTCTCATGACTTAAAACCTGCACGGACCTACACGGGCTGCGACAGCTTCGTCGAGTCCGATCAGGTCGCACCGTTCTCAATCTTAAACACGTTTCATTTATCCTGTAGACATCTAATACCATTTTGCCAACCCTTCATTGGGCTCAAATGGGGAGGGGGAGGGTCGCACCATCGCTTCTGGTATTCATCATATTAAAATCTTGATATTGAATCACACTTTAGCTTTTTATATGTCGACAGATGGTTCGTAGGAATTATTATTTTGTTCTGCAATGAATAATAAATTTTGAAAGAAAACTTAACCGTAAAACACTGTAACATAAATAAAGCTAGACTGAGTGTGCGGTGCCTTCCTCTGAAAAAAAAAAACGAATAGTGAAAAAAAAGAGACTCTGTAAGTGATAAAGAAAGCGGGATCGACGGGAAACAGATGACCAATTTCACAGGTTTAATTTGATTATGTATACAAATGGAATGTTTTTATGGAAATTCTTTTTAACATAGAGTATACACGAAACAGCATTTCACTGCATTTCATGTTCAAAGTAGTGAACACAATTTAAATACGCTAGGAACAGTTTTTCTCCAAAGAGCTTTTTACAACGGAATTCTTTTGTATAACTCTGTAATTGAATGGTAAATGCTTTTCACCAAATATTAAGCAAAGTTGCAAGCAATGTTAAGTCCATCTCAGAAGTTTGTATCAATTTTAATGTTTGTAAGAGAGTAACATTATTACAACAATACATTATATCGCGAAAATTTTTTAGACCACAATATAATAGATTACTATGGAGATCCTCTGTACTTATACTGTAAGTGCTATACATATCATATTTTTTTTATAACTACCTTCCAGAGTATCTCAGTAATGTATATGAATTTTACTACTTTTAAATTAGTATGACGCTCCTCAAAACACTGCAAATGATTTATCCACATAGACCATAATGTAGCGGAATAATTTTCAGTGATCCTAAATGTTTCTTATGTTTCTTCAATTTTTTAAAAAGCGTTCAATTTTTCAAAAGTAATTTTTGCTCCTTAAAAAACTTAGTTTTGTGCAGAATTTGCAAAAAGTCCTTAAAAGTATTTAAGTTTTTTTATTATTTGTTAATTGAAGATGAAAATCTGAGTTCTCTGAAATCTGATTTAGAAAAAATAATCTATATCACCATCCCCCCCCCCCTTTATATCAAAATTTCGCCTCGCCTTTTGCTTTCATCACAGTCTTCAATATTACCCCTTCCAGAAGTATCACTTCGCTGTTTTGCTGTCTATCTCACTGTATCCAGTTTACAGAATATAGCCACTTTGTTGTAACAATAAAAAATCGATCACAAAAACTCTTCCCCACTAACTGAAAATGAGATTTTCCCCTCTCACCCTATTGCTAAGTGCCTAAAATTTATTCATTGAAACTTTCTTATATGGGTGATTCTCAAAATAGGGGACGATTTCAAAAATGAAATCTTAAAAAAATTACTGTTAGCAAAATTTCTGAAAAAAATAGGTGTTGTTAATATAGTATTAGGTATACTTTCCATGTAGTCAGCAGAGCTAAATATTTAAAAATTAACTTAAAAAAATAATTAGTATTTTTTGAGCCATGCTAATGACAAAACGAATTGTATGGAATAAATATATTATGAAATTTTTATTTTCTTCCTGTTTAAATATTTTTTTTTCTATATTTATTAGCCTTCTTTTTCAGCAAATGGTTTCCATTTTTACATATATACATATAAGGAGAATAAAAACATTACCAAAGAGCAAACTTTGTTACATGAGCAACATTCTGACACTAACAATGTAAGAAGCTGTCTTAGTGATTTTCCTACAGATTTAATGCATATTTTAGGGATAATAAATGTAATACCTAAATTTATACGTAAAATTAAACTTTGTAAAGGATACAATATAAGCACTGGTTACATTTATGTACATAGGAGTCTTTAGCATGGACAGAAAAACCATGCTAATGACACTGATATCTGCCCATGCTAATGACAAATTTTAATTTAAATAAGATTATGAGCCATAATATAATCACAATGCAATATTCCTTTCTGGGGCTTTTTAAAACACAAAAGTTCTATGCAAATAAATAAAATAAAAATTTTAACTATAAAATAAACATGAAAATTATTATCCATTCTAATGACATACAATTGATGTAACCCCCTAATATTCAACTTCTATTCTTAAAATACAATACATGCTTCTATTTTCTGGCTGGTTTAAAATGACTACTTGTTGCCATGGAGAAACTTTATATTTTCAAACTATTGTCATATGTGAAAATGAAATTTTGATTAATAACCAGCTGTTTTAGTATGACCTTGTTTTGAAAATCGAATATGGAGGACAAACTTTAATTCTTTTTTTATGTACTATAATTTTATTTTTAAAAAGAAATTTATTGGATAAATCCTTTCCTTGATTAATTTAAAGAAAGAATAACATTTGTTTTATTTTATAAACATGATATTAACTCTTAAAAAAGCTAGTATATATAAGGCACAGCTGCTGTGGACATCCATGCTAATGACATTTTGAACATTTATTCTGTTATTTTAAGGTGTTTTTAACTAAAAAGTGAGTAATTCTTGAGTGCAAATAATGAATAATATTAAGACAAACATATCTAAATATAAAAACATGACAGAAAACCTCTCAATTTTTTTTATATGCCAAAAGACATAAATTGTCCCCTATTTTGAGAATCACCCATATCTTATTACTTTTTAAGCCTATTTGTAAATGTTTTGAAAGGCAAATAAATAGTAAATCATCTAAAAACTTCTCCATCCCCCCCCCCACACACACCAAAATAAATAATTAATAAATCTGTTTACTTCTCCCCCCCCCAGCTCACAAATTTTAAACCTTTAAAGTCATTGATTTTTCTAAAACTTTTACTGTAATAATAAATAATCAATCATATAGTTTTACTCTTAATCCCACAAAAATTGATGTTTTCCCTCTGTTTCCTTACCATGCATATAAAATTTTCTCTTTAAATCTCTTTATTTTGTTTTTAACCATATTTGTTATTATAATCTTTAGTCATGTAAGGTAAGTCATCTAATAAATTCCCTGCATTCCGCTCGAAAAAAATAAAATAAAATAAAATAATGAATAAATACTTTTCATTTTTTCCTCCTCAGAAATCTCCAACAATTATAGAAATAAATTTAAACCAATTATTTAGTAGATTTGTGAAATTCGAACGAAATATGATAATTCAGCATAAAAAACCTTTTTCTATATTTAAAGGGGGGAACAGTCAACCCTTTCTCTCCTTATACTTATCCATTGAATTCCTAAAACTAATCGCCCCAGAGGGATACCTTCTTTAAATATTCATGGGCTTCACAACCCCAGGCACCTGATTGATCTATCTCTTTTCCTTTTACTCTTATTTCTCTTCTTTTTTTCTTTGTTTCACTTTCGTTGTGGTTTTTCTCAGAGGTTAGGGTAATTTTGTATGAGCCGATATCACTCTGTATATCGACTAATGGAAAAATGTAAACCACCCACGTGTTTGCCCAGCATGGCGACCCGTGTCCCTGGAAAGGGGGATCCTGGCAGTTGAGAGAAACCAACACACTGCTTTGGCCTCTGCTTCAGGTTGACGGGAGATACATATTGGTCACGTATGCATTATTCGGCTGGTCAGCTGACTTTTGTTATTGGCTTTAGGGATTAAGTGACTGAGCAATTATTTGTCATCTCGTTAATGGGGGTGATTGAGATAGGATTGTCTTATGACGGTAAAGGCCCTGGCTAACACTATTTCACGGATGTGTATCCCTTGTTGGACTCCGTAGGGGGTGGTGTGGCCAAGGTCCAAATTATTTTTTTTCTAATATAGATGTATATATGTAATATAGATATATCTTTCTTAATTTTGTTATATCTGTCCAAGATGTGCGGAAGTGGGTCACGAGGGTGACTCGTGTGAAATGTCTGCCGCATTTTCCCATTCTTGCCCAAACTGGACCTGTGAAAAAGATATTCTTACCATTAAAATAATAGAAAAACTTTCTTACCATGAAGCTCGCAAAATTGTTGAGTGTAGAATCCTATGCGTTGATGTTTCCTATTCAAGTTTATTCAAACAGCAATCAAAATACGTAAGGCACATTAGCATACCAACATATTCCTCTATTCTACCCAGTATCTCAAAGAAACAAACCCGTAATGATTGTTGTTATATTAAGTGTTCTGCAAGCCAGAAATTAGAACGCTGGTTACCATCAGAATCTGTTTCAATAGCATACCAAACTAATCAATCATAGAAATCTTCAGTTCAATTAAAAAACTCGACCAAATTCCAGACTAATACTAAGACAGTTATATTCAATAAAAAAAACTCTGATCCTTCTGCATTCAATGTACAGATACCTAATGCTATTATCAAATTGCGAAACGATCCATGAAATAAAAGAGAATCAGACATTTCGATTCTTCACAATGGCAAACAGTGGGGAAAAAACAGCGAAAATATTGAAATATTCTAAACAGCTGATTGATTTTGAGTAAGTAGCTATTGAATCGGATTCTTATGACTCGAGTACTGATGAAGAGAATACTACCTACAAAGAATTTGTGCCTGAATAATTTTACACATTGTTTTTTAAATTCTTTGTGATTGTAAACATTGTTCTTATGTAGTATTTGCACATTTCACACTTAATTCATATTTTAACATTTATCACTTTTAACCTTTAAAGTCCTTACTTATGTAACTTTTGTATTTTAACTATCATATTTTGACCCTTTTAAACGTTTTTAATTATACATGTCATTATTGTTCTCATTAATTATATTATCTTTTTTAGCTCATTTGCTTTTGGTTTTCTATTTTTGATTTCATTTTGAATTTGCTTTCGCCTACTATGTTCCTGAAGGGGCTTTGTGCCACAAAACCCATTCAACCAACTAACTAACCAAATCAAACTAATCAGCGAAGCACTTTATCTCAATAAACCTATATCCAAAATTTGGAGCAAATCGGTAAAATTCTGCATAAAAACCCCCATTTACATAAATTAAGGTAGGTTATCCCCTATTCTCTCCGTTTAAACCTAAACAATGAACACCCAAATTTAATCATGGAAGTGCCTCGTCAGAATAGCCCTCATCTAAAGTTTGAATGAAATCTGATAATTCAACATAAAAAATCCATTTATCTAAATTTAAAGGATGGGATTAGCCATCCATTCCCTCCTTATACTTATCCAATGAATTCTCAAAACTAATCAAGGAAGCTCTGTATCACAAAAACCTACATCCAAAATTTTAAGGAAATCGGTAAATTCTGCTTAAAAAATCAATTTACCTAAATTAAGCGGGGTTACCTGCCTCTTTTCTCTCCCTTTATACTTAACCAATGAATATCCAAAACTAAACATGTAGGCATCATTAAGCATCAAAATGATCTCATATCTGAAATTACGATGAAATCTGTTAATTCAGCATGAAAATAAAATTTATCTAAATTAAGAGTTGGGATTAGCCCTCCCTTTACCCCGTATACTTATCCAATGAACTCCCAAAACTAATCAAAGAAGCGTCTTATCGCAATAGACCTAAATCCAAAATTTGAGGCAAATCGAATATTATCATGAGTTATCGCGTTACACACAGGCGTGCGTACGTACGTACATGCATACACAATGGGCGGGCACATAAGCTTCCAGGCTTTGATAAAATGTGAAATAAATAAAGAATACTGCCCAGTTAAACTGATGGCATTGAGCTCACAGGCTACAAATACTAATTGTACATTAAAGCCTTATATTTTCAAGGGTTAATTCCGTTCGAAAAAAAAATTAAGAAGGGGAAACAGCTCTCCCCTTTCCTCTTTTTTTATACTTAATCATTGAACCTCCTATACTATCAAAGACATGCTTTATCATATAAAAAATCTATATCCAAAATTCAGAGCAAATTAGATAATTCTTAATAAAAACCCATTTAGCATTTATATAATTTAAAAGGATTTATCCCCTTCTTTTATACTTAACCATTAAACTTCCAAAACTATTCAGAGATTTGAACGAAATCTGAAAATTCTGCTTGAAAAACCTATTTATATAAATTAAGAGGGGGGGGGGGCATTAGAACCCCTGTTGCCCCTATTTATACTTATTCAATGAACACCTAATAGCAGTCATGGAATCGCCTCATCAGAATGATCCTAATCTAAATTTTGAACGAAAACTTAATTCTGCATGAAAATCCCATTTATATCAAATAACGGGGGGGGGCATTAGAACCCCTGTTCCCCCTATTTATACTTATTCAATGAACACCTAATAACAGCCACGGAATCGCCTCATCAGAATGATCCTAATCTAAATTTTGAACGAAAACTTAATTCTGCATGAAAATCCCATTTATATCAACTAACGGGGGGGGGGGCATTAGAACCCCTGTTCCCCCTATTTATACTTATTCAATGAACACCTAATAACAGTCACGGAATCGCCTCATCAGAATGATCCTAATCTAAATTTTGAACGAAAACTTAATTCTGCATGAAAATCCCATTTATATCAACTAACGGGGGGGGGGGGATTAGAACCCCTGTTCCCCCTATTTATACTTATTCAATGAACACCTAATAACAGTCAAGGAATCGCCTCATCAGAATGATCCTAATCTAAATTTTGAAAACTTAATTCTGCATGAAAATCCCATTTATATCAACTAACGGGGGGCATGAGCCCCCCGTTCCCCCTCTTATACATATCGAATGAACTCCAAAAACTAATCAGGGAAGCGCCTTGTCAGGATATACCTATATACAAAATTTCAAGTGGATCCGATATTTTTATCATGAGTTATCGCGTTACGCACATACGAACGTACATACAGAACGGGCGGGCACATAAGCTCTCAGGCTATGATAGCCTGTGAGCTAATAAAGAATACTGCCCAGTTAAACTGATGGCATTGAGCTCACAGGCTACAAATACTAATTGTACATTAAAGCCTTATATTTTCAAGGGTTAATTCCGTTAAAAAATTAAGAAAGGGAAACAGCTCTCTTCTTTCCTCTTTTTTTATACTTAATCATTGAACCTCCTATACTATCAAAGACATGCTTTATCATATAAAAAATCTATATCCAAAATTCAGAGCAAATTAGATAATTCTTAATAAAAACCCATTTAGCATTTATATAATTTAAAAGGAGTTATCCCCCTCTTTTATACTTAATCATTAAACTTCCAAAACTATTCAGAGATTTGAACGAAATCTGAAAATTCTGCTTGAAAAACCCATTTATATAAATTAAGGGGGGGGGGCATTAGAACCCCTGTTCCCCCTATTTATACTTATACAATGAACACCTAATAACAGTCACTGAATCGCCTCATCTGAATGATCCTAATCTAAATTTTGAACGAAAACTTAATTCTGCATGAAAATCCCATTTATATCAACTAACGGGGGGGGGGATTAGAGCCCCTGTTCCCCCTATTTATACTTATTCAATGAACACCTAATAACAGTCACGGAATCGCCTTATCAGAATGATCCTAATCTAAATTTTGAACGAAAACTTAATTCTGCATGAAAATCCCATTTATATCAACTAACGGGGGGGGGGCATTAGAGCCCCTGTTCCCCCTATTTATACTTATTCAATGAAAACCTAATAACAGTCACGGAATCGTCTCATCAGAATGATCCTAATCTAAATTTTGGACGAAAACTTAATTCTGCATGAAAATCCCATTTATATCAACTAACGGGGGGGGGGCATTAGAGCCCCTGTTCCCCCTATTTATACTTATTCAATGAAAACCTAATAACAGTCACGGAATCGTCTCATCAGAATGATCCTAATCTAAATTTTGAACGAAAACTTAATTCTACATGAAAATCCCATTTATATCAACTAACGGGGGGGGGGATTAGAGCCCCTGTTCCCCCTATTTATACTTATTCAATGAACACCTAATAACAGTCACGGAATCGCCTTATCAGAATGATCCTAATCTAAATTTTAAACGAAAACTTAATTCTGCATGAAAATCCCATTTATATCAACTAACGGGGGGGGGGGCATTAGAACCCCTGTTCCCCCTATTTATACTTATTCAATGAACACCTAATAACGGTCACGGAATCGCCTCATCAGAATGATCCTAATCTAAATTTTGAACGAAAACTTAATTCTGCATGAAAATCCCATTTCTATAAATTAAGGGGGGCGGGGCATTAGAACCCCTGTCCCCCTATTTATACTTATTCAATGAACACCTAATAACAGTCACGGAATCGCCTCATCAGAATGATCCTAATCTAAATTTTGAACGAAAACTTAATTCTGCATGAAAATCCCATTTATATCAACTAACGGGGGGCATGAGCCCCCCGTTCCCCCTCTTATACATATCGAATGAACTCCAAAAACTAATCAGGGAAGCGCCTTGTCAGGATATACCTACATACAAAATTTCAAGTGGATCCGATATTTTTATCACAAGTTATCGCGTTACGCACATACGCACATACATACAGAACGGACGGGCACATAAGCTCTCAGGCTATGATAGCCTGTGAGCTAAAAAAGGAAAAAATATAAATGAAAATAAAAGCATTTAATTGTTATTTAAATTTCGGATTTTTACAAAACAATGCTTTACTGAATGTATCATTAAAAAAATATTTGATATTTAGAAGTTTCTCCCCCGAATTTACTCTTTTGTTAGTACTCAAAATTTAAAACTTCTACTTTTTTTATTATTATTATTTATTTATTTATTTATTTATTTAAAAATTATTGATAATCTAAATTTCCTTCCACCCGAAATTTTGAATAAATTTTTGGCCTTTCCGCTAAGAACACATAAAAAAATTTTATATTAAAAAAAATAATAATTCATTTTTTTGTCACATTTGTTACTGTAACAATGATAAATTGTGCACTATAACTAAAGGGGCCATCCATAAATGATGTCACGCCTGGAAGGGGGGAGGGGAGGTACGTGAAATTGAGACAGCTTATAACAAAGGGCTGGGAGGGGTTAAGAAGAAATGTGACATCACATATTTTGGTTGGAAGAAAAGAATTAATAATTAGAAAATTTAAATTTTGAAGTTATTTTGGAATTAAAATATTTTTGTGTTCATAAATTAAAGTAAAAGTTTAAAACGAAATACAATTCCATTTCAAATTTCAAAACATTACTCCTTTTAATTACTTTTTCATATTAATATTATATTATTAGTGCATATTAATTATAATTTTTGTTGTAAACTTAAATCTTATTTCATACAAAATAAGTACAGAAATTATTTTTATAGTTATTCTCGTAAAAGTCATTAAAATACACAGTTAAAGTTTAAAAACAAAATTTGAAATATGATCTATAGCATAGTGCTTTTTTTCTGAACTGCATGTATATATAATATAGCGTGACATGTGAAAAAGGGGAGGGAGGGGGTTAAAAGTATTGGACAAATGTGTGGCATCATTTATGGACAGTCCCATAAATGAATACGCTGGGGTTTCGATCTACACATACTTTCTTCGAAATTTATGTTTACCGTTTGGCACCCCCTCCCTCCTGCTCGCTCTACAGTATAAAATATTCAATGTTTAAAATCGTTTAATTTGTTAAATATTTTTTTCCTCATTTCATGAAGATCCTACCTTATACTTCAATATCATTTAGCTTTTGTAATTCTCTTGATAAATCTCGAGTTCTGAAAAGAATTTTCCAAAATATAGTTATTTTAATATATTTGTACATAATAATTTTCGCTTCTTTCAAAATTCTTCTTTTAACTGCGTAACGTGAAAAAAAAAAATCACGCTACATGAATATTCCATTTGCTAATTGGAGGAGTTCGTGTGTCATTTTTCAATCATTCGGAAAATGATCGAGGTGTGTGTCTTTTACAGCCGAATGAAATGATATTAGCAAAATTCAAAAGGAAAAAAAAAACGTACAATAATAGCTCAGAGTTTAAACTTCTAGTAATATGCTTTTCATAGTTTTACCAAAATTAGAATGAGCAAAATTACGAAAGATTTTGGTTAAAATTTTAGCAAAAACGGCCGATACTCTACGATTGAATTTAATCTCGTCTCTACTCGTACGTCAACCAATCTTCTTGAAACTGACCGCGCTACCTTTAAATATCGAATCTTGGTAGGTTGGTTGGATGACACAGAATCTGTTTCATTACGGTGCTACAATGCGAACAATTTCCAGAAATATGTCCATCGATTGTAAGGGGCTTATATGGGTTATTTCCAAATGCTGACTATTTTTCCTATAATCAAGGTTCGCACACTCCTTGGAATTTCCAAGGACTCTGGCACCACTAGAGATGTAAATTTTCCTGAAAAATATAAGTGGCGGAAAAAACCGGTTTTTTACCGGGTTTTTTTCGGAAAAAAACGGAAAAATTGGAAAAATTGATTTTTCATGACTGTTTCTCACAAATAAATTATATTTTCTTAGCGAATATTAAATAACAAACATTTTTTCCCATTTATATATATTAAATGAAAATTATTTTCACTTTATATTACAAAATAGAAAGAAAGTAGCAAAGCCTGCTTTTAAAAGTTTAGTTTTTTTTTTTCAACAGCCTAAGAATTTTTATTAAACGTTATTGTTCGTTATATCATATCTCTGTTGAAATGATTTTTCAGTTACATGTTTAACTACCAAATGACCTAATGTAAAAACCTGAGCCAATATGTCTGCAGTTTGGAATGAAATAAATTATGCATTTCATTTACTTAAGTATAGTTTTTAAGTAAATGACACTAGTTTAAAGAAATTATTGCAGTTTTGTCATTATTATGAATATCAGTATTCAAAAAGTCCATTGTTTGTTTAAAAAAATGTATATTTTTACATTATTACACTTTTTTCTTATAATTATAATTTTATTTACTTAAAAAAATGTTTAGTTTTGGTATAGCTTTCCAATCTGAACTCAAAGTTTTGATTTAGTTTTATAATCTAAATTCAAATAAAACTAAGTTTTAGTTTGGCTTACTCAGGTCTGCAACTAAAAAATAGCATAGGATTTATTGACTGTTAGATTTTTACTCACTGAAACCAGAAAAATATTTTTTTAAAGTTTAATTAAACGTAATTTTTTTCTTTTTATCCTGAAATCTGGTATTCTTTTCTTGAGTAAGAAACCATATTCAATAAGGTTTCCATATGATAATTTCATATTTCTAACAATGGAACTCAAAAGTTATGAAAACAGAACACTACAAATAGAAAATGCTCGCTATTTGAGGAAATAACAAAAGCAGTCACATACAGAGATAAACTTCTACTGTGCTTTAGAAAACTACAAAAATTCAAAGTTTAATCAAGAGGGAAAGTATAATTTGGAACATAGTTACAAATATTTTTTTTTTTTTTTTTTCATTGCAGTTGTACTTTTCTCATGCAAACTGCTCATGTTTTTGCAACATTACTGTACATTATGGAGGTAAAATGTAGGTCAATTTTAGATTCAATACCTTGAAAAAACATTCAATTAATCAGCTATAACGAAATCTTGAAAAATGCAGCATAGTAGTGCCACCTATAGGGCAATTTACACCGAAAACTACACCAAAAAGTAATGAGCACGAAGTTATGCCAAAGATTAACTTAATCTGAAATTTTATAAAAATGCATACATTAGTTTGAGATAGAACTATTGTGAAAATTATGAATAATGAAGCATAGCAGCGCCATCGGTTTGGCGATATACACTAATAAACTAAACATCTCGAGTTTATATCAAGGTGTAACTGAATCTAAAGTTTTGTGAAATTATATGCATCAGTTTTTGAGATAGAGTGCCCATAAAATTTGTCACATACAGACTCACAGAGTGGCAGATATTTTCCAAAAAACATTAAAACGTGTTCAGGACCTTCTAAAACGTTTAAATACACCAAAAACTGGAAGTCAAAATTTTCACGAATTCAATACTTACTTCTTGAAAAGATAGATTAAAGTAATAAAAGTAGTAAAAAACTTCAAAATTTTATGTTGAATTTTTAATTTTATCATGTCCATTAATCTGCATATTATTGCAATAATTTTACACATGAATTAATTTTTAAAAAGAGAAGTTGCATTTAATTACATATCTAGATTTTTTTCATGTAATCAAGTTTTTGTGAAATTGTGAACTTTTTGTATATACTTGTACAAAATATATTCAGAATTTTTGAATAAGAAATTATTACTATATTTAGGTTCCTATTTAGAAATTTTTAATAAGGTTATTTACATACATATATGCAACTTAATAAGATTCAGCTGCTGTATGGCATGAGATTTTTTTTTCTTCAATCACTGCACTTGCGAAAGATTCAGTTTGTTGATTAAACATTTTCTGAAATGTCTATTTTCAAGAGAAATTTTGCAAAGGGTCTTGTGCTTCAAACAAGAAAAAAATATGAAGGATCCTTTCAAGTCATCTCAAACAGATTTCTGCTCAGAGATCAGATTACCCATATTAAAATTTTCATGTGAGACACTCAACACAAAAATAAATAAAATAAAAAGTATGAGAATGTAGCTATTACAAAATTTTCACTATATTATTTCATAAATGAAATTTCAATTTTTCCAGTTCGGAAAAATTGAAAAATAAGCCTTCGGAAAAACCCCGAAAAAAACCGGTTTTTTCCCCCAATTTTTCCGTTTTTTTTTCGACCATTCCCATCTCTAGGCACCACTATTAAAAATAAGAAAATTTACATTTAATTTTTAAATCACAACATTCATAATCCCCGCCTTCATTCACAGAATTTACGATATTTTTCTGCAGTGAAACACTTCGAAAATATACTTAAAATTTAGTGGTAAAACTGTGCGAACCCTGCCTATAATCTATTTTTTAAATTTCAATAAATTACTACTGAAAAATGATTCAAGGGTATCTTCACAAATGAAACCTTGACGTACTGTTTCCTTAAATTCAAGAAATTTCTTTAAGGTCCATATGCAAGAGGAATATTTTTGTGAAAATAATAGCTAGTATATATTTATGGCAATCTTCAGAAATTTAATTTGGTATAATAAATTGTAGACGTATTTTTTTTTCTTAATGAACCGTTAAATTTACTACTCTTTTTACAGGTCGTAAAGGCCAACTAGTAGCCATCACCAGCTACGCTGGGTCGGTTTTTCTAAAATGTCTCGGATCCAACGAAATATATCTAGCAGATGTGAAATAAAATAAACATTTTCTTAAATATCTAATCATATAACCATATTTGCTGCGTTATTCGTATAATCTTACGTTACCTAGTACAAAGTCGATGTTGATGACATAATAGACACAGAAGGAATAAAATCACTGATATACTAAATTTAAATATATTTTTAGTCGGTTTATTGATCTGATTTTCCTGTTTATACCTAAAAATAATGCTGATATGTGGCGAAATATGCTACAATTTTCACCCTCCTCCCTACACACACACATTTATTACCTTCTTAGGGAAGGAATTTCTAAAGCCTCTAAAATAACTATTTAGTTATATTTTTAAAAAGTTTGTTATCCGGAATTTCTCGCTCTTAGCTAAAACGGCTAATCAGATAGGCAGAATGTCCTACGTTTTTTTTTTACCTTCTCCCTTTGTACTCACTTTAGAGATCTGCACGGGCCAGGCCTAGCTCCAAAGCCAGAGCCCGGCCCGCGGGCCGGTTTCCGGTCGATTTCCATTAACGGCATTCGGGCCGAGCCGAGCCTTACTTGTGAATACTTAGACCAAGCCGGACCGGGCCTAGTCACTAAAGTTTTCGGGCCAAGCTCGGGCCATATTTTTTTCCTGAACATCGGGCAGGGCCTAAAATCCCAATAAATGATCTGCCGAACGACACCAGATGCCAGCAGAGAAAAATTGTTGGTCCTAAACTCTAGGCCGGTGCGACCCCGGTCGGGTGGCGCCAACTTTAATTTATTATCCTGGGACAGAGTCAGGTCTTCACACTTTCAGAAAAAAAGCTTTAGTCGAGTCTTATTTTTTTTTCTGCAGAGCTGGATCGCGCCACACTGCTTTTTCCAGGTCGGGTCTGGTGTGGACTTCCTTCCTCTTAGTTACACGTGAAAAATTTTTCAAGCCCAGGCTGCATCTGGTGTAAAGTCTAAACGCTCGATCTAGCATCGACACAGCCCGTATGCTGTGGCGGTTCTAAGGGGTGGGGGTAGGGCGCAAAGTCCCCCCCCCTTGGGCTAATAAAGGGTTTATAAAGTGATATTATGTATCCTCACGAGAAATAACTTGGGGAGAAGCTCGAGCCCGTCACGGCCTGGCACGGATCATGCCAGTTTAAGTCCACGCGACTTAGACTGGGTAAGGTATACTCTCATTTTGAATCGGTTTGTGTTCTGATCTTCCTTTTTTTTGGAGATTCGGGTGGTGACAGGCTTCTTTTTCTTCCAGACCGAGCCTGGTCTGGATATCGTTTTTCTTAGAAGTTTCATTGAACAAAATTTCCAGGTCGTGGCTAGGCCCGGAATAAAAGCTAAATATACGGTCAGTCTCTTATCTAGATAGTATGATAAACATTACTGTTCCGATCTCAACCCGTGCAGATAAACTTTCGGTACAACTCTGATCTAGATTGTATGATAAACATTACTGGCTTGAAAGCGACAAGTGCACTTCTCTAATTTTTTCCCACGAGCCCAAATTGGATTGAAAAATTTTTTGCATGTTAATCTTGAAAATTATTAAACAAAGAAAACATGGATTTCGTTAGGGGTTGCAAAAGAAACTCGCATTTCATCAAATGGTTGCAAAAAACCCTCAAATTTTGTGAAAGGATCACGGTGAAAACGTGATTGTCTTCAAAGGATCCCATTCACGTATAAAATCGAATTTTGTTAAAGGATCGCGGAAAAACGCAAATTTTGTCAAAGGATCACGATCAAAACTGACGTCAACCATTTACTAAGCTCAATCCGCAAGAATAAAAACCGAATATGTAACAGACTCAAATCCGAAATGTATGACAATCTGTCCCGATGAACTAAGCGCAGCTAAAAAGTATAAGTCAAACCGACTATTATCAAAATATAGTTGTTAATCGGACCCAGACCCTACCCGAAGCAAAAAAATCAGAAATTAACTTGATCCGCAGCAAACACTAGAAGCTAACCGGATCCAAACGCGACCCACAAAAAAGTAAAAATTATCCCGACCAGCAGCAAAAAAATAGAAGCGAAACGCACATAAAATTTTGTGAAATGATAGCGGAGAAAACACGAATTTCTTCAAAGGATCGTGAAACAGACGCACATTTCGTACAAAAAGTGCAAAAAAGAGCGAAAATTTTATCAAAGAACTCATTCCAATCAATTCGGATCAACCCGAAACCTCACAAAATTAAAACCAAATCCTAAACTTCCCCAAATGCTCTAAGTACAGCTAAAAAGTAAAAGTCCACCCGACCAACAACAAAATGTAGCAGTCGACCAGACCCAAACCCGACCAAAAAGCAAAAAAAAACAGAAATTAACTCGAACAGCAGCAAAGTATAGAAGTCAACCGGACCCAAATTCGACCCAAGTAGAAATTAACAAAAAATGGAAGCGAACCGGATTCAAACCCGACCCACAGCAAAAAAAGTAGACGAAATACGACCCGCATTTAAAAATGAGTTACGACCCGTTCATGAGATTGGAGTTTCCAAATTTCTAAAATCGCTCCCCCCTCCCTTGAGGACTCTCCAGATAAGCCCTTAGCTTCCCTTTATTTCAAAATTTTTCTTTGCCTTTTGAACCTGTCACAATCTTTTAAATTGCACTTTCCGAAAATATCACTTCGCCGTTTAATAGACTAGACCACAATACCCATATTTGTCACTTTATTGTAACAATAAAAAATCAATAACAAAAATTCTCCCCCCTCCCAAGACTGAAATTGGGTTTTATCACTCCTTTTCTTTTATTAAGTGCAGAAAATTTAGTTCTTTAAATCTTTCCACTTTTATGAATTTTTAAATTGATTTATAAATATTTTTAAAAGCAAATAAATAATAAGTCATCTGATAAACATCTCCCCCCTCCGCACATACACGAAAATAAATAAATAAATAATAAATGTGCTTATTTCTTTTTTCCCTCAGCTCACAAATTTTAAACCTTAAAAGTCTTTGATTTTTCTAAAACTTTTATTGTAATAATAAATAATCAATCATATAGTTTTACTTCTCACCCACCAAAATTGACGTTTCCTTTCTATCTTTTTTTGCAAAGCATACAAAAATTCGTCTTTCTGTTTATTATTTTTTAATACTATTTTTTAATATTTAGTCATGTAAATAAGACAAGTCATCTAATAAACTCCCTGCATCCCCCCTTCACATCACTCAAAATTTATTAGAGCTCCTTGCGGTATTTACAAAATGCTTGTAAAAATCATCAAAAATCTAAATTTCCTTCCACCTGAAATTTTGACAAAATATTTTGCCCTACTGACCTAACGTCACACATTTTTTTAAAAATTTGCGACACTTTTTCTGTCACATTTGTTACTACTTAACAATAGGAAATTGTGTTATGTCTATAAACGACGACTAGGCTGGGATTAACACCTATACCTCCTTTCTCCAAAATTTCTATTTCCCTTTCTCCCTTGCTGTTTCCCTCTCCGCAAAAAATATACAAATTTTTAAAATATTTAAATTTGTCTAAATATTTTACTCATAATTTTAAGAAGATCTTACTTTAAACCTTCAGCGCTATTTATCTTATATAAGTCTCTTGATAAGTTTCGTATTCTAAAAAGAATTCCTCCCGCCCCCCCCCCCCCTCCAAAAAAAAAAAATAGTTATCTAAAGTACTTGTACCTGATATTTCCCCACCCCTTCATTCAATAGTATTTTTTTTTTCTTCTAATCGCGTTAAATAAATAAAGTAGTTTTTATTTTATAGTAATCTATCTAAATTAATAATTTTTTTTATTTTCTGAAAATCAAACCGTTTAATTTTGGGACGCTAAAGGTAAACAGATTGAAATTCTTTTACAACTTTTATAAACTTGAAATCATCGAATGTAGTGAAAGTAATGGGAAGACAGTTGAAAAAATCCTTTAGACAAGACACCGCCTAGAAAACACGCCTTTGAGAAGAAAAATCGTCACAGATGATTGGTTAAGAAAATTCTGTTTCCTAATTGGATGATTAGATGTCAATCATTTCAATTTTAGTCCATCCTTTGAATGAGCTGAAAAAGACAGTCGGCCATCTTGATTTGAATAGACGTGTGACTATTGTGGGCTCTTAATACATTTTTGTTGTTAAAAACTAAAATATACGTTTAATTCTTCTGTTAAAATTGATATATCCGTGTTGGAGATGAGAAAAAATAGTGTAAAACTAATAAAATTTGTTTAAATTCGTCTTTTTATTCTTAAAATTAATATTTTCTATTGTTTAGAATACGTAATAATAACTTTTGAGGAACGTATAACCGGAAAATGTTAAAAGATCTTAGAAAATTGGTATTAAAAATATTACATACAGTTGCTTCAATGATATCTTTTCGATATGTAAAGTGATTGTAGCATTTAGAAATGTACTTCTGAAGAATGTATAATCGGAAAATGTTAGAAAATTGGTGTTAAAAATATTAAATACAGTTGCTTCAATGATTTCAAAAACAAACTCTGTTAAAAAATTCTGTATGATTTCAAGTGAAAATAAACTGAACCTGAATAACATGGTATTTAAAATACAAAATTCACGATTATGAACTAATGTTGAAAACATGGGTAACATTAAATATACAGCTAATATTTAATTATAGATTAGAAAATTCTTAAAGTGTATCCAAATTTATTAAATATAGTATTGAATACAGTGAATAAGTGAAATATGTGAATAAGTATTGATATTTAAATGTTGCTTTTGAAAATACTAGTGTAAAATTATTCAAATTCGTCTTTTCTTTAAAATTTATATTTATTTTTGTTTAATTAATGATACTTGTTAAGTTTTTGTTGTTAAAATTAAAATATACGTTTAACTCTTCTGTTAGAAATCCATATTTCCAAGTTGCGATTCAAAAGACTATTGTAAAACTAATCAAATTCGCTTAAATTCACCTTTACCCCTTAAAAAATAATATTTCTATTATTTTGTTTAATTAATTATACTGATTATGTCTTCCAAAATTCAAATTTATTTGCGGTAACTGTTATGAAATTGGAGTGCATAAAATGTCTCTTTTTTTCTCCCAGACTTCTAAATATACAAGAATGCGAGGTCATTGCTTTGTCCATCTCCCTACCTGAAGTAAAAAATTGGGGGTGATGGGGGTGAAAAGGCATGGTGAGGGACTTCAAAGGAATAAGTTTTGGTTTCAATATGACGTCACAAGAAGCAGGTGTTGTTTTCATATTTGTGTGTGCGATGAATATTTACTGAAATGTGTTCGTTTATGCATTAAAATTCTACGTAGTTAGTATATAAAAGTATGATGAAATTTCCATTTAGAGTAAAAGTTAACCAAATTCGTTTAATTCGTCTTTTTTCGTTAAAAAATCATTAGTTTCCTTTGTTAATTGTTCAATTATTGAAATTCTTTGAGGTAACGACTGTTCAAAAACTAAAAAATATGTTTAAATTTCTATTTTAAGTTGTGTATTCTGATTTTATATATATTTATATATAAAAAAATAAAATAAATATGAAGAAATCAGTTAAAAATTTAATATTTTCCGTTGTTTTGCTTAATTATTAATGTTCGTGAAGGAAATGGTTGTCCAAAACTCGAATGCATGCTTAAATTTCTTTCTATCAAATTGATATTCTGAAGTTTGAGTTAAAAAAATCGTAAGAAATCAGTCTTTTTCTATAAAACTTGATATTTTCCATTGTTTTTTACTTAATTAACGATACTCATAAGGGTTATAGCAGTTGAAAAACTAGGATGTACGTTTAACTTTCAACTTTTAAGTCGTTACATTGATCATATAGTTGATAAAAATCGTAAGAAATCAGTCTTTTTCTATAAAACTTGATATTTTCCATTGTTTTTTACTTAATTAACGATACTCATTAAGGATACAGCAGTTGAAAAACTGAAATGTACGATTAAGTTTTCTCTCTTAAGTTGATAAAAATCGTAAGAAATCAGTCTTTTTCTATAAAACTTGATATTTTCCATTGTTTTTTTACTTAATTAACGATACTCATTAAGGCTATAGCTGTTGAAAAACTAGGATACATGTTTAACTTTCAACTTTTAAGTCGTTACATTGATCATATAGTTGATAAAAATCGTAAGAAATCAGTCTTTTTCTATAAAACTGGATATTTTCTATTGTTTTTACTTAATTAATACTACTCATTAAGATGTCTATGAAGCAAAATTCAAATATATGTTTAACTTTCTCGTGTTAAATTGATAATCTCATCTTGTAGTTGAAGAAATCTAAATAAAATGGTTAAAAACTGAGATTTTAATTGTTTCGCTTAATTAATAATACTCATTAAAATTACGGTTCTTCAAAATTCAAATATAAATTTAATCTTAATCTTATAGTATGATTCCGAGTTGAGATGTGATTGATAATATTTTTAATTAGGGAAGGTTGTTCACCTATCCTGTTATAATAGAATGTTCCTTTTTTCCACTAGGGGGCGTTTGTGGAGGAGTATGCACGGGGGGCGCAGGAGGGACCAGGAGGGATGGTGGGTGCAGGAGGGACCGCAGGCGGCACAGCAGGCGGCACGGTGCCGCAGTGCCGCCTGCTGTCCTTAAACTGTTATTTTCCTACTACTCAGCAGCATGTGGATGCATCGAAAACATGCCAAATTTTTATAAAGAAAATCACAAATCAATGTATAAATAAAACACTGTACTAACAAAGATGAAGATGATCGAATAGTTGGGCCGGGTGGTATAGGAAATATAGCCACCTCCACGACGCATGTCCAATGTAGTTTTGAAAAAAAGAGTTGTATTAAAAACAACAATTCGTTGTATGACCCAATAGAATGGTAATGCTGTTTTCTTACTAAAAGTTGCCTGTTTTGCTCCAGCTATAGAGAATAAACATATTGTTTTATAGTTTAAATATGTTACACTCTCAGAAATGGATACTCAGATTTCAGGAAATTTTCTTCGTTTTTGATGAAACCGTTTCCTGGGAAATGCTCCGAGAAAATATTTCGTCAGAAAGACGAAATTAATTTCTTTGCTGATTTGACGATACAAATTTCTTAAAAAGTTTCGTCAAAACAGCGCTGGTGATGCCATCTATCGAAAATTTTAGAAGCACCCGTAATTGTAATTTTTGTCAGAGGGGAAAAAAGCGTCATCAAGGGGATTCGAACTACAGTTGAACCTCGAAAATCCGGAACCGTCGGGACCGCGTCGATTCCGGATTTTGGAGGTTTATTAATTTTTTTTTTATGGCTATATAATACCGTAAAATCCCGTTAATCCGCTCTTCCCGATCAAACGCCCCCTCCCCACTTTATAAAGAATTTGAAATTTTCAAAAAATCCCGAGAAAGCGCCCTCCCTCCCGATTCTCAAAGGCGATTGAGAATGAGACGAATCATTATGGAATGAATGAATCATGAATCTTTGATGAAATGTGCGTTTTTTCAAGATTTTTTAATTGATTTCATGCTTGTTTTGGCTTTCTTTTTTTTTTTACAAATTTCTTTGTTTTTTCTGCATTTTTTCGACAGAATTTGTTTTTTTTTTTTTTTTTTTTGTTTTTTTTTTTTGTTTTTTTTTTTTTTGTTTTTTTTTTTAAACCTAAATTTTTTCAAGTATCAAAATTCATGATTAATTCAACGATTCATTCATTTCATCATGATTCATTACTGTAAATTTTGTTGGACGCTTTTTAACTTTTTAATTTTTGTAATAGTAAAGTCTTTAATTAACGGAAAGTCATTACAATATTAACCAGAATATATCTATATATATTTTTTTTAGTATAGTTATCAGAATTTAACTGCAGTTGATGAAAATTACAGCTATGTCTTATTTTAAAAATATATTCAAAGATGATTTCAGATATTTCAACTATAAGTATGCCATCATTTATTTTAATTTTGCATTTTTTGTATGTTGAGAAGCGAGCTGTTTAATGTGATGGTGATCGTCAGCGAGAATTGCAATGAAAATTTGTTCTCCATGTGTAAAACAACCGCTGTTGTAAATAACTTTTTTTTTTTTTTTTTTTTTTTTTTGCATTAGTTTTATGCCGTTTTCTAAGTGTTTTCGTATCCAGGTAATTTCCTGTTAACTTTTAGATCCTCTTTTTATGAGTGGACAACATTTGATGGTGAAATGTCCTGGACATAAACATATAATGCATAGTACTTTATGAGGGAATGTACGGATTCTAATCGACTATAAGTGCTCATTTAAAATTAGGAGAATTTTATTTGTCATTGTGAACCATTTTGCATGGGGTAAGCTTAGAATTGTGTATAATATTGAATCATTCTCTACTTCAACTCCAGTGAATTTCCTCTGCGCCAATTATTAGAGAAGTTGATATAAAAAGTTCTAAGCTACATGGATTCACTGGATCAATAAGGAAAATCTTTGTCTACGTACTGTTCACTTCCTAGTGCAATTTTTTTTTTTTTTTTTTTTTTTTTTTTTTTTTTTTTTAATAGAGAATAATTTTGAAAAATTTTCTCAAATTGAGGAAAAGATACTTAGAACAGACTAGAAATTTCTGTCAGAGATTGCAAAGCTAAGGAAGCTATTTCTCAGAAAGAATGGGGAATAGGAGTTTAAAAAACATCTCACTCAAAAGACAGCTCATGAAGTTAATAAAATTTTCCGCTTTATATAAGCACAGATTGGCAATCAGCGTCTATATGTTCACTCACAAAATGTATAATCCAAGTTTATACCGCGGGATGTTTTATACCAAATGTACGACACACCTAAATAATAGATCTAAAATCTTATTAGAAATTACTAGACTATGGAACAATACAGGAAACGACATAAAGCATACTAAAACTTCTTTAGAAATATTGTTGTTTTACATGAAAATTTTGTTTGCAATCTTCTGTGACGATCGTCATAATATTAAGCAGCCAGCTTCTCAAAATATATTCAATGTAATAAGTACAGTAAATGATGACATACTAAAAATTGAATTCAACAATCAATTTTTAGGAAAATCATTATATATAAAATGTAATTGATTGAGAAAATGCTGTGGTAACAGAACTTCCAATCATAATGTATTAATTGCATGAAAATTTAATGAAGATAATAGACTGCTGAATAGGTTCAATTAAGAACATACCCAATACATTACTCAGCTTCTCTTCTGTTATACATGGTATAAAAATATACGTGCAGCAGGTCACACGAGCAATCCAAATCATCCAAAGTCAGTGAATACAAAGAAGAGATAAATTACTTTGATATATAGAAAACTTATACAGTAAAACCTCTAAATAACGGACACCTCGGGAGCGCGGAAATTGTCCGCTATTCAGAGGTGTCCGCTATTCGGAAAAGCCTTGCAAAAAAAGCACAATGTTTCATTAATTGACTTTTATATATCCTAAAACTTATACTATATGACTAATCAAAAATTAAAATTATTTATAAGCAATAAAACTGAAATAAAATTGTGCATACCTTTATTCCTCGTTTATCACATTCTTATGAAAAAAATCTCTTACTAAAGTTTGCTTTTGTTTGCGATTACAAGTAATTTGTTTTTCAATGTGAAGTTTTAACTCAGTCAGTAGTTTGAATCCTTCTGAATCGTCTTTTTTTACAAAAAAATTGTGTAACTGCTCACTATATTTTGCCGCTTCTTGGAAGTTCTCGATATTGCAAGAAACATCTCCAGTTTCCGTATCTGTTTCTTCATCACTAATAGAGTCAGCTTTTGTCGAAAATTCTGAAGGAATATAATCACATATATCAGCTGAGTCTTCTTCAGTAGGCAATTCATCATCAATACTAATGAAATTTTCGGCTGTTTCTTCACTTCTGATATATTCCATTAATTCCCTTATTTCGCTTAAATTTTCATTTGTGTCGGAAATGTGGGTTTCATTTTCGTTTAAAATAAAGCCTGCTTTTCTGAAACACTGTCGTACGCTTTCCGGTTTTATGTTTTTAACAGCTGACGAAATCCAAATTACAGCATCGAGAGCATTAACTAATTTGACACAGTTCTCAACTGTATCCATAGAATCTAACTTTGAAATAATGTGACATAATAAAAGCTTTCTGTACAAGGCTTTAAAATTGCGTATTGCACCTTGATCAAGTGGTTGGCATACTGAAGTTGTGTTTGGGGGAAAAAACATAATTTTAACATTGTCCAACTTCAAATGTTTTGGATGAGAACTTGCATTGTCCAAAAGCAATAGAACTTTTCTTTGTTGTTTTTTCATCCTATTATCAAAGATAGTTAACCATTCGATCATTAAAGGACTGGTCATTCATGCCTTCTTATTTGCTCTCCACACAATACCAAATTTATTAAATTGAATATTCTTTGGAAAACACCTGGGTTTCAGAGATTTTCCAATAATAAGAGGAGTTTCAAATTCTCCTAACATATTGGAACATAATAAAATAGTGAGTCGCTCTTTTGACATTTTTCCGCCGATGCAATCATCCTTTTTAAAACATAAAATCTTATTCGGAAAAATTCTGAAAAAGAGTCCGGTTTCATCGGCATTAAAAATGTTTCTCTCCTCGTAACCATCACAAATTGATTGAAGTCGTTCTTGCCAATCCTTCACCTCTTTAAGGTCTACAGATTTTGCTTCTCCACATATTGCTTTGAAAGATATGTTGTGCCGAGATCGAAACTTTTCCAGCCATCCACTGGAAGCCTTAAAATCGTGTAATCCGAGTTCTTTAGCGACTTCCAAAGCCTTTTCCTGAATCAAAGGTCCATTGATAGGAATGTTTTTAGAACGAACAGAAGTAAACCAATTCAGAATTATAGAATCAATTTCAATGGAATTAGTCTTCCTCAATTTCACATTTTTGGTGTTCTCGTTTGAGTTAGTAATCCATAAATTTCTTATTTCTTCTTTATTTCATAAAATTTCGCCCACCTGTGTTTTACCTATTTTAAAACGATCAGCAAGTATCCGTAAACTCAATTTCTCTCTCTCAGATACACTTACAATTTCAAATTTTTCTTTTAAAGTTAATCGTTTTCTTTTTGAGGCCATTGTTAAAGTAACACTCACAAGAATCGAAAAGAGCAATAAATAAACATTGAGAACTAGTTTTTTTTACCCCCTATTCTCAACGCATTCTTGGCGCCTTTAATCCTCGCTGCCAAAATTATCAGTATGCAATTTCCCAATAAAAAAATAAATAAATAAAATAGAGTAACACTTTTCTTTGTTTTATAAAAGAGTAAAAACACATAAATAAAATGTACTTTAGGTTTTCAGTGATTATTTTTCTTTTGCTCCAATCATATAGACGCCGTGTGACGTCTCTGATTTATCTCTTCTATGTTATGCAATATGCAATCTAGTTAATTACTCATTGAATTTTATGAATGAGCCCTACTAAAATGATTTTTTTTTCTTTGTTTCTTGATACTTGACACATTAATCTGATAAATTTAGAGGCTTTTTACTTTTTTTTTCACATTGAAAAATATTATTTCATCTTTTATCATCAAAATTACTGTCCGCTATTCGGAATGTCCGTTATTCGGAAGTTAAATATACAAAAATTTAGGTTTTGGGAGTGGGGATTGGAAAAGTGTCCGTTAAATAGAGGTGTCCGCTATTCGGGAGTGTCCGTTATGGAGGTTTTACTGTACTCGTCTTCGGGAAAAAGTAACAATTCAATACATAAATAAAACACTGGGCCTAGATGATTGGGTGGTTGAGACGGGTGGGATAATGCAACCACCTCTATGAATTATAGACACAGTAGTTTTGAAAGCAGCTAGGTAAGAAATGCATTCAAAAGAACATTTCATTGTATGCTCCAATAGAGAGGTTAACGCTGATTTTTCACAAAAAGTTGTCAGATTTGCTCCAATTATACAGACTACAGATATTGTTTTATAGTTGAAATATGTTAAGCAGATAAATATAAAGGTCCGAGCAACACTTTTAAATACTAACCAGCTCTGTAGGAATTTTTTAATTTTTTTGAAAAAATGTCAAAAAATGACAAATTTTACTCAAAATTTCCATTTTTGGAGCAAAAGCGCAGACTCAAGCCATTTTTTTTCAGCGGTAAAATTTCACGCAATTAATGTACTAGTATAAAGGCAACTTTTAGCACCTACCTGTTTTTGATTTTCAAAAAAAAATTTTTTTCGCTCCACCCTAATCTATACTATTAAAATCCGACGTATGTATGTATGATTGTGACGCTATCTCCTCCGATCCCGAAAACAGAGAAACTTTTTTTTTTTTTTTTTTTTTTTTTTCGCGTTTGTTTTGAATTGAAGGGAAAAAATCCCGGGATCCCGAGTTGCCCATTTGTCTGTCTGTCCGCATATACAACTCAAAAACTACTCAACCGAATCGTTTGAAACTTAAAATATGTAATTATTAGATAATTTTGTCGAGTCATTTCAAATGTTATGAAAATCGGATGCATAGTTCAATTACAGGGACAATCAAAAGGATTCCTATGTATTACGGTCAATGGGGAAAAAAGTTTCAAGTGCATTTTAATGGTCTTACACTGTTTCGAACATAATAAAGATGATATGAATCTATGAAGTATATACTATAATATATATTCTGTACAATTTGTCGTGCAAATAATATTTCTTATTGATTTACAGGGCCACACAAAAGTATTCCATTGCATAATTATATTGAGACATTGTTTGGTACGCATTTTAATAGTATCTATTTACTATTTTATGAAATTTATATACGTTGCAAAGAATTGCACCAAGTTATAGTCATCGTTCAGTCTGTCCGTCCGTCCGTCTGTCTGTCCACATATAATAGAGCAAAAATTACCCAACCAAATCGTTTGAGATTTAAAATATATAATTGTTGCATAAATTTGTCAAGTCAATTAAAAATATATGAAAATAAGATGTATAGTTTAATAACAGGGACAATCAAAAATATTCCATCACATTATGGTCAATAGGAAAAAGTAGTTTCAAGTACATTTTAATGATGGTACACTCTTTCGAATATAATAGAATTGATATTTCGTGTTCTTCAAGTTTTCTTTAGATAAACCGACCAGCGTAGCGGGCGAAGGCCGCTAGTACTATTTTAAAAAACGTTTTTTGCTCTTGTAACCCTTTCGGTATAGTTGTATCGACATAAAGTATAGCCTGTTATTGGATGAACAGGGAGTATCACCATCAATTTGTCACCATTATTTTTTAAATCAATTTGGTAGTCCGAGAGGTCTCCTAATAAACAAACAAACAAACAAACAAACAAAACGCTAATTCTGTATAATGATAGTATAGATTGATTGCCACAGTAAGTGTGAATCTATTTCTAACAATAATAATAATAAGAAGAAGAAGAAGTAAAAAAAAAAAAACAGAAATATTTTTTATAATTGAGTGTGGTGCCCATAGTAAATTAATGTACTAAAACAGGGTTTTTTTGGGAGGGGGGGGGAGAGGACATGAAATGCATTAAAAAAATTAACTTTATTTTTCAGGATTAACATTAAATTCTTATAAAAAACGTGTTTTTTAACTATTTTAATTTTTATTAGTTTTAATTGTATATTCATAAATTTTACAGTGTGATTTTAAAGCAGAGAGCCGTGCTAGTTTTTATGAGACATTTCCGTCCAAAAAAATGTTCCCAATCTATATTTTCCAGCAAACTTTCCTGGCAAAATGGACATCACATCATAGTTTCACTCATAGCGTTGCTTCATGGACTTGTATACTTTCTTTTCTGACTCGCTGATTTTCTTTTCTGCATTTACTTTTTTAATGTTACTGAACCGTAGGACGACTACAATGGGCGAGAATCAAGTATACTTTCACAGTTCGCCAAGGGCGGAAGTTGACGTATGAAAGGATAACCTCTGAAAAACATGTCTACGATGTAAGGTATAGTACTTCCTGCATTTACCTAATGTGGATTAACCCGTTTTCATTAAACTTAACCAAATTTCTTCATCGAATCATACTGTGTTAGGTTATTTTATTCATAACAACGTTCAAGAGGATATGTATGTTTCACAAACAGGGCCAGCTTAAGACTTAGAAGTAGGGGAAGCCTGATGTCACACAGGGGGGGGGGGGATTACTTTATTATTATTAATAGTAGTAGTAGTGGTATTTTTTTAGGGGGGGGGGACATACATGGTTTTCCTTGATTAAATTTTTTAAAAATTGATTTGAAAAGTAAATTTAGAGACTTTTGTATTTTAGTGGGTAAGCATGACGGGCCTATTCGGTAAACAGGCTTTGTTCACAAGAGTGCTGGCTGGTACTAAAAATAATTAGTCTTTTATAAACTATTTTGAAAATATTATACAACACACCTAATAACGGAAAATAAAATCCTTAAGAAAATTCGGTATACCCTTGAACTTTTCTTTTTAATTTAACCATTTTAGGTCCATTTTTGGCATAATAATAAAGGACTCAATGGAGAATAATGGTTCTATCAAGAAATTGTTCAATTTCCCTGGCAAAACTCAAAAAATGTATTATTATTATTTTTTTTAATTGAAATAAATTTTAAAATGTATCTTCTCGTACAATTTTGAGCATTTTGAGCTATTTTTTTTTCAATCTATTTGTATAAGTGTGCTGTTTAATTTTAGTGTTAAATGTAACTTTAGTAGTGTTAAGCCGTATTAGTAGGGCGCACTATCCGGCGGCCCTTTTTCAGACTTCCTGTACGCCCCGTGACAATTCCATTGATTACGGGGAAAAAATCGCAAATTCTATGGGACTCTAAACAAATCAGTTCAAAAAGGTACAAGTGTGCACTATTTTTTAAAATAATAATGAATAGTTTAAAACCCCCCAAAACATGCTTTTATAGCAGTTCAAATTAAAAAGTTTAGAAAACGTGTAATAGCACTTTTATGTTTTCGTATGTGTTTCTGTGGTTGTCATGTGTCTAGGGTGTCAGATGACTGATAATTTTTCAAATTGCTTTTGATCCGTTTAAGCGGCGACTTTTTAAACTGTTGAATTGTCATCGGTTTTCAATAAGTGTGCAAAGTTTCAATTTAATCTGATATCTTAAAGGGGTGAAAATAACGATGAAAGATTCCTTTACATAGATACATGCAAGTGAAGCTAATAAAAGCGTGTTAAAAAATGTGCCCTTCTTTTAGAACAGTCCTGTCCAACCTTTTAATAATCAGGGGCGCACCTCAGCTCCTGCAACTCAGTGAAGGGCGCCATTATTCAAAATCTATTACACAATAGTTCTATGGTACAGTAATACTATTGCTCAGTATTTTTAGTTCATACTCTCATTTTAACATAATGCAAATGAATCGTAGAGCGGAAGACAAAAGGCCCTTACAATTCTAGAGTTACATATATTAAATTTGAAATTATACATTTTTCTATGATAACTTTATCTCAAAAATGTTTGTACCCTACGATGCAATCAATTTTAATCGCACCTACAACAACAACAATAATAAATAAATAAATAAACATAGAATTCAGATATACTGATAAGTATTTTAGGATGTGAGAATATATTTCGACATATTTTCATGGTGTGAATTTAGTTTTATAATATATTAAAAAAAGGCATGATAATGATCAATTCATATGGGTGATTCCAGAGAGAGAGAGAGAGAGATTTTCTGAAAGTACTTTCATAGATGGAAATTATTCTGCTCTGCTCTATTTTTTGCATGTACTACTCAATCACATTAATTTTTCTAAGCAAATTAAAAACAAACTCTTAAAATTTAAAAATTCAAAAACTAAAAATTAGCCCCTTTATTCCTCGTATAAAACAGCCAGTTGCCAACAAAAAAGAAAAAATATGAGCTTTCATGCACATATACCTTCAAAGGGACTTGGAATGTGGGAAAATTTTTATTTACATGTAACTTATTAAGAAGTAAAGAGAGCTATTTCCAATTGCTACCACATCAAAACATCATAATTACACTTTTAAAAAATACCTACAAATCGTGAAAATACACATGATTAAATTTTCAAAATATTTTTGGTTTTAATGTGTTTTCAGAAGTTTTAAAAATATCTCTGATGCAAATACTTATGATTTTACAGAAAGTATTCTTTATAATTCAATTTTACTTCTAAAAACTCTAGTAAGAGGAAATCTTGAAAAGGGCGCCAAGAAAGTCCCCAAAGGGCGCCATGGCGCCCGCGGACGCTGCGTTGGACAGCCCTGTTTTAGAATAATAGTCTCTTTTTGAAAGCATACCTATTTCTTAGAATAGTGTTTGTACACTTTTTGAAAAATTCCATTCTGGAGGCTCTTTGGCTCTTTTTTCTAGAGTCAACACTAATTTTTAAGTATCGAATTTATCGTAAAGTTATTTAGTTTCGGAGAATATAAGTAAAATGTACAAATAGGTGTTTTCGCGTACAATAATAAAATATCATACAAACTAAAAAAGGGTAAGTAAAATACTTACCATTCCAGGGTTATTCGCCTTCAGAAAAGACCAGAACATTAATATGAAATCTGAGTCAAGCAACGAAATCGAAACTTTGTGAAATAATCGGCAGCTTCATTCTTTTTATAATTATTTATATGACACTTAAACTTACAAAACACTTACTATTTACAATTATTTACAAAAATTGCTTTTCGTTTAAATTCTAAGAATCATATTCTGTTTTTCTAGAAGGGGAAAATAAACCCGCTTCTTCTTAACATCGTAAAAAAAAACATTCTAATTCTGAAAACATTAAAAAAGTGGCTGTTGCCAAAATTAAAAGAGAAAAGTTAATGTTCTAAAATAAATGTTCATGGAGGCTTGCATTTTGCAATATCCTCCCACCTTTGAGGTTAAGGTCTAGTGAAGCTCAAAACAGTTCTACAAGTTCAGTCGTTGCGGCTGCTTCAGCTTTCTTCCAGATCGTGATCGACGTTTCTCATCATCAGACAAGGAAGACTGGTGAATAGGAGCAGGATCGGTTGCATGGTTCACAGGCTCAATCGGAGTTGTAGAATCTGAAATCTCAGGCACAGGATCATAACTAGGGATGCGGTTCACAGGCTCAACTACAGACGCAGAATCAGAGGCATGGTTTACAGGCTCAGGAACAGGCGTGTCATCTAGAGGGACAGGAATTCTACGAACTAAAAAAGGATGCATTAGTTTATCATCAATTTCAAGACAGTATAATTTTTTAATAGGTCTTAGTGAAGAACCGGTTTTTGTTTTCATATCATGCATTTCATCTTGGAGCTTCTGTATCATAATCAACTGATTTTTTGACAAATTTTCTGCAGCCTGACATTTGTTCTGAGTACATTTGAATTTATTCTGTAGGTCTTCAATGTATTTTTCAGCGTTCGAAATCCTTGGTGGTCCGCTGGTCCGAGACCACCGATAATTCAATCGGACCACTAATTTGAAAAATTTAGTGGTCCGCAGGACCAGTGCCTTTCTTCAGGCCCTGAGAAAACTGCAACCGATCGCACATAAGATTTTTTTTTATTATTATTATCAGTGGTGCCGCAGACGCGCTATAGCGCGCAAATTACTCAAAAAATCGGCAATGGGACGCAAAAATAGCTCTTACGCGTCCCACAGGACGCGTAATTTCGTTAAGGAATCGCGAAAAAACGGCAAATTTCGTTAAAAAATCGCGAAATAATGGCTAATTTACGGCAAATTTGTCAAACAATTCTCGAAAAAATGGCTAATTTCATTCCAAAACCCGAAACAAAAGGCAGATTTCTTAGATCGCGAATAAACGGGAAATTTCGCCTAAAAAAATCGCGAAAAACGGCAGATTTTTTTCCAAAAATTGCGGAAAATTTTTAATTTCTTCAAAAAATTGCAAAAAAAGGCAGGTTTCTTCAAAAAAGCGCGAAAAAAGACAAATTTTATCCGAAAATCCCGATAAAACGCGAAATTAATAAAAAAAAATCGCGAAAAACGACAAATTTCCTCAAAAGATTGGGAAAAAAACCACCAATTTTGTTAAAAAAGCGCTAAATAACGACTAATTTCCGGCAACTATCGTCAAAAAATGCACGAAAAAATGGCTAGTTTTATCCTAAAACGCGAAAAAACGGCAGATTTCTTCAAAAGATCGCGAAAAAACGGCAAATTTCCCCAAAAATCGCGATAAAACGGCAAATTTTGTCAAAAAATATCGCGAAAAACGGTATATTTCGTCAATAAAAATAAAAGATTTCGTCAAAATAACGCGAAAAAACGGAAATTTCGACAAAAAAAGCACGAAAAAAAAAAATAAGTGAATCCCGGGAGAGAATTTTTCTGTTTTAAAAATTTAATTTTCTTGCTTCAAAATTGTTGTTGCTGCTCCAAAAACTGATTTTCATGCTTCCCAATCGGTTTTTTGTTGCTCCAAATCTTTCTGAATGAATGTGACTCCTAAAAGCACCATTTCATTAAGCAAAGTACCCAATTACTCAAAAAAAATATTCCTTTTTTCAGCAAAAATGTCTTTTTCAATAAACCTGTCTGCTCTATTTTAAAAGAAATGCAAACAATAGTGATACTTGTTATCTTCTACACTTAAATAAGCATTATTTTATAATTAAATTTGTATTTTGCATATTTATTCTTTAAAAAGTACAGAAAATTTACTCTAAGTGTTAAAATTATTTAATAGAATTTTATGTAGCGGACCAGTGATGATGTCTGCGGACCAATAAATTCTCATGCTTACTGGTCCTTGGGACCAGTGACTTTTTTTTAGGAATTCTAACGCTGTTTTTCATAATCTAAAGCTTTCTTTTCTGGTAGCTTTGAATTTATTTTATGCTGTAATTCACCGATCTGTTCTTCAAGTTTTTCTTCGTTTGCTCTTTCAAAAGCTAAAAGTTTCTGCAATTCTTTAAGTATCAAATCATAATCTGGCTGCTCCTTCTCTCGTTCTCTTTGTTGATTGCCAATTTTCCTTTTTAGATCCTGAATAAGATTTTCACACTTTTCTTTCTCTAAATACCATTTATTTTCATTTTCAACAACAGTTCGTTCTAGATCTTCGTTTTCTTGCAATAATTTTCTACGATCTGTTCGAAGTTCATTTTCTTTTCGAGCTTTTTCAATAGTCAAAGCTCCAAGGCTTGATTTAAGTTTTATTTGTGACTTACAGGCTTGCAGTTGATCTTGCAATTGAGAATTCTTACATTTCAGCTCTTTGATTTCCTTTTCAGCTTTGACATTAGAGAGCAAAGAAGCAAATGTTTTGTTGTATTTCTCTTTAAGAGCATTTTCAGCTTTAGATTTCAGAACTTCTAACTCTCCTTTTAACTGTAGAATTTCAGCATGGCATTGAACATGGGCATTTTCTGAAGGTTTAAAACTAGAATCAGGCAAAGTCCCAGTACAGGTATCAGGTTGATGTTGGACATCTTTTAAGCAACTTTTATGAATACTTTTACCTTCAACTCTAGACTGCTTATACTTCCAAAACCTAAAAATCCAGGCAGTTACTTTTATCATTTTCAAATATGAAGATGTATTTTCGTATAATTCAATTGGACTTTGAGATATATTTATCACATTGATCACTGTCTTTCTTTTTCTAGTGTTAATGATTTCTAAGTCGGGATTTAAAATATATTTAGGCCAAAATTCTTGAGGTTTTTTCAACCAATCAGGAACCTCTCACCAGAGGGATTGTTTAAGAGATTCTGCAGAATATCCACGGGAAGGTAGATCGGCAGGGTTAAGAGTTCCGGGCACATAGTGCCAATTTTCTGGATTACTAAGCGATTTAATTTCTTTTACATGATTGTACACGAAGGGAGTCCAACTTCCACTTTTCTTTATGCAATATAATGCATTACTAGAATCTGACCAGAAAAATGTTGGAAGATTTCCTAACTTTAAGTCGGAATTAACCCTTTTAGACAATCGAGCACCATCTACTTTATTTTCAACTTCTTCATCAGATACTTCTATGCTTTCCTCTTCATCTGCATCTTCTTCAGAAACTTCTTCTTCTGCTTCAGATGCACTAGTTTCACCTTCTTCATCTGATTGGCTTGCATTGTCATCAATAGCTGATTCATCTGAAGAAAGATCATCATTAATTTCAGAAATTCCTAGTTTTGCTTTACAAGATTCTATAGTTTCATTCAATTTTAAGTAAAATGAATCTGTTTTCTTAGTTGCTTCTGAGACTATGCTAACATCTTCATTTGTTTCTTGACTTTCAATTGGTTGAGAGGCAGGAAGAGTAATAGATTCCTTAAATATAGGTGATCACTTTACATTTTTCTGTAGGAGTTCTATCTGTAACTTCAAGAATGTTTTTCTCACCTTCTTCATTTTTATCCTTGATCTTATCTTCATTCTGAATATCATCTTTCTCCGAATCAACATTAAGAGATACATAACCTTTAATTCTCTGAAGAGCTAATTCTAGTTTACGTGATTGATCTTAATCTGATAATTTAATAGATTCTTTTTCAGAAACATTGGTTGAATCAGTTCTTTTATTTTGAGCATTATCTTCAGGTTCATCTGTAGATTTTGTCAGATCTATAGACATCTGTTCATTTGTTGATTTTGTTTCATCTTTCAATTCATCAACAGAATTTAAATCTTCTGCAGATTTTGATTCAGTAGTTGATTTGGAGTCATCAGCAGACAGTTCTTTTTCTGAAACATTAGAATCTGTAGATATCCTTTGTTTAATGAAAGGGAATGAGGGAGATTTAGCTTCAATTTTATCAAAAATAGGATTGGAGTGAACATCAGATTGTTTTTCACCAAGGCTTCTTTCTTTTATGACCGCTCTGTGTGGCAATAAAAATTCGGCTTCCGTTCCTGGAGTTGATTTGACCTCTTCAATACCTTCTTGTAGCCAGTCATTAAAGACCGCTTCATAGGCATCTAAATTGTCGGATTTCTTTAAGGAATCTAAGCAATTTTTCAATCTACGTTCTGCAATTTTCCGACCACTGGGCAGAGGGGGATGACCAACAATCCAGGGAAGACTAACCTCATAACGTCCTTCATTGTTTATTCGAATATTTCTGTTGAAATGATCTTTTACAATATCTTCAAGTTCTAAACTGGATTCTTTATCACCTGGATCAAGAATTCCTAAAGTATCTAATCTCCACAAATCCGCTGATTTGGCTTCACTTACGTGCAGCGATAAAACAACTTTCGTAGAATCATTTCTATCTTCTATATTAGTTTTTCCCATTAATGTCCACCCTAGTTTTGTCTGTATAGCAGTTAAATTACGGTTTAAGGATTTAATTTTCCCCGTCAATAACTTCCCATAAATATCAGCTCCAATAAGTAAACTTATTTCCTGTTGATTTGTAATTTTTTGATTCCCTGTATATGCATCATAATCTGAGAATATTATACCATTTCTTTTAGCTTCCTTTATCCAAGGCCCATTTCTTATCTTAGGAACTTCAGTACATATTTTGTCTTGATCATAAACATCAAAATTGCATTTAAAGGTGTTTTCTAAATTACTTAAATGTATTTTATATCGTTTATGAAGGTGTGTTTCTTGAATCCCACCTAAAAGGCCGTGAACCATTTTTTCTTCTCCCACAGCTTTATATCCCATAAGATTAATAACATTCTTACTTAAATAAGACCTTTGAGATCCAGAATCTATTAAACAACGTACTAACATGTGTTTATTTTGATCTTTAAGCTCTAAACGTACAATTAAGGTCTGCATTAACACAGCACGATTACAAGTTTTATTTGACAAAGACGTGCTTTCATTATTTTCTTGTGATTTAGCCTTTTCTTTTTCAGGACATAAAATTCTATAATGTCGTTTTGAACAATTAGTGCATTTAACGAATTTTCTGCAATTTTTGGCTATGTGCCCTGCATTTTTGAGACAAATAAAACAATAACCATACTGCTTTAAACTTTCCTTTTTACCCTGTAATGATTTATTTTTAAATAATTCACACTCAGTCAAGAAATGTTTTCCTTTACATTCGGGGCATGTAATTTGTTTAGAAAATGATACAGTTTCATTAATCAAACCAGAGGCGGTAGGAATCGTTTTTGGCGACTGCTTGTCGCGAACTAACTTTCCAGATGCAATATCTACATTCGAAGATTCTTGATTAGAAATTAAAAAAATAGTTCTTTCTCGCGAAATGACTTCCATTTTCAAGCATTCTATGATATCTGTAACTTTTAATTCTTCATCATTACCGCATTTTTTTGTTATTTGTAACACTATGTCAGAAGGTAATAATTTAATCAGAATGGGGGCGAGTAACGCTGAATAATTTTCAATCTGTATTCCTAAAGAATTAAGACTACGGATTTCGGTTTGGCAAGTGTCCAATAATCTGCGAAGTGCATAAACATCATTGGATTTCTTAACTGAATTAAGTGATAACAATTTATTAAGATGTGAGTTTATTACCAAATGTTTCTTCCCGAATCTTTCTTTTAGAGTTTCTATTGCTGATAAATAGTTACTATTAGTTAAGCTATATCCCTTTATTGAATTAGCAGCATTAGAAGTCAAATATGACTTTAAATAGTTGAATTTTTCTACGTCAGACAATTCAGAATTTTTATGAATTGTTGTTTCAAATTGATCCCAAAATCGTTGCCAATCCGATGGATCGCCGTCAAATTTTTCAATTACCAACTTCGGTAAATTTATACGAATGGAATCCAATCCCTGAATTACAACTCTTTCTTGAGAGCTATTAATTGTCGTAGTAGAAACATTCATATTAGATTTAGTTTCTAATTTTAATTTGGCCCGTTTTACTTTTGTTTTCCAAATTACTAAATTCGAATTATACTCATCACATTTTAAAACTTCAGCTTCTAAATCCTCTAATTTAATAGTGTTTTGAATTTCAGTATCAAGATAATGAAGCTCTTTTTCTTTTAAATCTAATTCAGCAAGAAATTGCTCTAATAATTCTTCATCGGCACTATTTTCAGAAATTGCCGCTTCTATTCTATTAATTAATTTCGTTGTTTGACTTCTCACGGTAGTGCGTTTTGTTTTGTTAATTGCATCCATTATTTAAATCAATATTCTATCAATTTATCAAAATAAAACAATTGCAATTATCTATTATAAACAAAGCACTAAAATAATTCTATTTCATATTATTCAGTTCTGATTCAAGTATTAGGCAATCAGTACCTGTTCTCGGGCGCCATAAATTTCGGATACAATAATAAAATATCATACAAACTAAAAAAGGGTAAGTAAAATACTTACCATTCCAGGGTTATTCGCCTTCAGAAAAGACCAGAACATTAATATGAAATCTGAGTCAAGCAACGAAATCGAAACTTTGTGAAATAATCGGCAGCTTCATTCTTTTTATAATTATTTATATGACACTTAAACTTACAAAACACTTACTATTTACAATTATTTACAAAAATTGCTTTTCGTTTAAATTCTAAGAATCATATTCTGTTTTTCTAGAAGGGGAAAATAAACCCGCTTCTTCTTAACATCGTAAAAAAAAACATTCTAATTCTGAAAACATTAAAAAAGTGGCTGTTGCCAAAATTAAAAGAGAAAAGTTAATGTTCTAAAATAAATGTTCATGGAGGCTTGCATTTTGCAATAGGTGTAAAATTACAGTAAAAACTGAATTTATTTTACATGTTATAACCCATTAAATATATATATATATATATATATGTATAAAAAAGAGTCAGATGAAAATACACATAAAATTTTCATCACTTTAAACACGCCTATTCATTAAAAAAAAAAAAAAAAAAAAAAAAAAAAAAAAAAAAAAAAAAAAAACCACGAACTGAGAGAAATCACTTTATAGTGAAGTGAATGTGACATTTAAAGGTTACAGCGATGTAATAAAGTCGCTTTTAACTGTATTTATAAAGCACTCGGATCTTTACGAAACTTCATCAGAATGTACTAGAAATAATAAAGTATAATTTGAGAAAAATTAGAAAATCAATATTTTCGTCATTTTTTTTCTCGAATGAATGGTGCTGAGTTCCCCTTAAGATGACCTTAATATGCAAATAGCATTTCTGATATTGAAGACTGAAATCTTAGATCCAACTATAAAAACAAAAACATTTCAAGGCCCCAGCGAAAAGACAATGAAGCCTACTATCACGGAAAGCTGTCTAAATCGGATTTTTTTTTTTTTTTTTTTTTTTTTTTTTTGCCGATCCCTAATGATTCCGTTTCCCTAATGATTCCGAGAGGTACGGACCTCTCAACTGGTAGACGGCAAGTGCTGGGTTCGAACCCAATCGCGGCTGTCGGCCTAACCGTTCGGAGTTTTCGTGGTTTTCTTCGAACCTTGCGTAAATACGGGTTAGGTTCCCTTAGAAAGACCCCCACGAAGGGCACTCCCCCTGGTCCTATATCCCTAGTGTAGATAATCGGACGACAAAAAATACACCAAATACACCGTTTCAGCCAATTTTAATGTTATTATCATAAACTTCCCTATCACATTTTCTTTGATTATATAAATCTTTCCAGTTACTCATTTTTGTCAGGAATGGATACATTTAAATCAGGATCAGAATATTTAAACTAATCAATGTTATATACATCAATACATATTATATTTTGATATCAAGATGAGTCGATATCATTTTGATATGAGTAATATATTCGATATTTATTATCAAATTATCATGGTGTTTGTTATTTTCGAATATTTCTTAGTTATTTTCACATTTTTCATTGTGTATTGATAGTTTTGATAGTTTCAGTCAAAACAAGCATAAATAATTTATTTTATTATTATTAATATTACTGCAGATAAAGAACTTTTGCTTTGGAAATGGATTTTTTGTCCAAAAAAAGGGGGAGGGTCTGTTCCAAACTTTATGTTTGAAGATGAATTGAAGCAAGGTTACGTGATATACATCAGCGCATATTACATTTTGATATCATGATAAATGAGTAGTATATCCAACATTCATTAACAAATATCATGATGTTTGATATTTTGAATACTCGAGGGCCATTTTCACCATTCGCTTACATTTCATATGGTAACGGATTAGACATCTCAAATAAAACTAAAAAAAAACTTAAAATGAACTAGCTTGTATATTTTCTAACTTAGATAATAATTTACATACCTTCTAAAACTATTTAGTAGACTTACTTTAGCTTACATTTCATGGTAACGGACTTGACAAATAATCAATTTGCATTTCAAATAAAACTATTAGAAATGAACTAGATTGTACAATTTCTAACTTAGATAATAAAATACATACCTTCTGAAACTATTTAGTAAACAATATTTAATTATAAAAGTGAAAAATCATTATTTTAATATTGAAATTTACGGTAATATACTTGACAATGAAAAAAAAATATCATCCTTGATAAAACCTTATTCTTGCCCCTATTGCATTGGTTCACAATTGAAAAGTAAAAAATCGCAAGTAGTAGTTGCGTGAATAGTTTAACTATATCGCCCAGGCCCGGACTGGCTCCTTTGGGGGCCCTCGGCTAGCGACTGAAAAGGGGCCCCTTACTGGAAATTTAGCGAAAACAGAATATTATATTTTATTTTTGAATTTAGGCTTGGATGGCAAAAAACCACATTTAGGGTATTTTGTCACTTGGAAAATAGTTGAGTAAAATGTAAGCTTTTTGTAATGTTGTTAACTTACTTTCACAATATATATTTATATTATTTTTATACGCCATACCTAAACTAATTCCAAACAAGAAAAAAAAGTTAGAATTATTCATTTTATGATACCTAAGTAAATATTAAAAGTGACATAACAGTAATAAAAAAAAAAGTGGGTACGTGTGATCGCAGATCACTCAGAGTATTTCCTTTAATATGACTTTCAAAACCACTTATCCTTTAATTATTAAAGCCAAATTGTTGATTTATAATTATTAAATTCTTACATAGATGGTAGCATCAATAAATTTAAAGTAAAAGGAAGTTATTTATTTTAATTAAATTTAAAATGTTGAAATTAAATTATTTAAATAAAATTCAAAGTGCAAATTCAAAATTCTTTAAAAACACGAAACAAAAAGAAAAATAGCGGAGATATAAATAAAATTAAAAATTTTTAAAAACGATAAAAAAAAATGTTTAACCTCTTCAGTCCCGAGAAAAATCTGCTGCATAGAAAAATTATTTTATTAGCAAATTATGGTGCTTTTAGGCTTAGAAAAAAGAAAATAAAATTAGTTTTTTATTTTCAAAATTTTTAAATGGTTAAAATTTATGTACCCATATGGGTACATCAGGTCGCAATTGAGTAAAAATGTCATTTTTTAAACAAATAAAATCAATTTTGTTTTACAAAAATAAAACTATTTGCTGTTTAAAAGTTATATCAATTTAAACAACTTAAATGATTTTTTTTTACCTAAAGTATTGCGCAAAAATATTATACACATCTTGTAATAATTGTAATGCATATCTTGCTACTATAGATCTCTCTGTGTATCTGATGTATCTGTGGCTTCCAGTATAACCAGGTATTCTCAATTTTTAAAAAAATTGAGATAATTTGGGAAAATGTAGCTTTAAAAAAGTGCTTTAATCTGCCATATTACTGAAAAATAAATGAATACTTCCCGTCATAGGGCGACTATAAATTTTCATTTAAAAATTGAAAATTTTTTAATTGGTTCTCAATTAATAAAAAATATTTTTATATAACTATTTTGGCAAAAATAAGAAGCTCTTATATCCTAATTGAATGTAATGAAAATTATTAGGTTCTGATCTATTTTATAAAAGTAATGATAAAAAGATATTAAAAAATTTTACACGTTAATTACCCAAAATATAAAAAATGTGCAATACCTGATTATTACTGGAAGCCACAGATAATATACACATACTACTACACATACCACTATACATATACTACATACCTTTTAATAATAATCTTTTAATAAAGTATCATTTATTATAGACTTTTTTGACTAATACATGCGGGGTTGTACAACTATACAACCTTTCAAAACGTGTTAAAAAATTTTTAAGTTATTAAAAATTATGACATATTTTAGCAGTAAATTTAGTATATTACTTCATATTATTTTAAAAAATGAAAAAAGACCTTTTAAATTGTTTTGTAAGACTAAATTAAATAATTTATTCGTTCCTAAAAATTTTTTTTAATAACCAAGTGTACACAATAGTTACGCAGAAAATTAGTTTCTTTAGCTGAAAATGTATAGTTAAGACCCATTGTACCCAAATGGGTACAACATATTTACAGAGGTTTTTCACATCCATGCACATATGAACAACATTTATAAACAACTCCAAATCATTCTTGAAACATTATAGTTTATAAAAAATGCAATATATTGTTTTAATTCACTCAAAAATTTGTATTATTCACATACTTTGACGTGAAGTCGTTGAAAAATGTCATCCATCTTGGAAATGTTCCATTTTCAAAGTCACATGGTTCCTCCATCTTTAAACATATAGCACATTTATTGGTAATATAGGACACTGTGATGTATCTGAATAGTGCTAGCAGAAATCCATGCATTTATAAAAAAAAAATTTTCGGTGTAATTTTGGCTTTTGTTTTAATGTACCCAAATGGGTACTCCAGGACTGAAGAGGTTAAACGAAATTTAAAATGCTGAATCATTAATAAACCGCTCGTTTTTAAAATAGAAAGAAAATTGTAGCTAAATATATATATATATATATATATATATATTATATTAGTGATAAAAAAAATAATATAAATCGTTAAATCGACAAAAAATACTATTTTTTTTTTCAAAAATTTCTATCTTATTATTTAACTGCAAGAAGTGAAAGTCACCAATTTTGACGAAAGTGGTATCGTTGGAAAGATCTCATTGTGAGTAGTAAAAAACCCAATGGAACTACCCGTTGGAAATGAGCCGTTTTCGAGATATCCGACAACTTATGTCATGTAGCTAGTGAACACTTACTGAAAAACTGCAAAAAATTTTGGTCTCGATTTCAACGAAAGTGGTATCGCTGAAAACATATTATCGAGAGGATTAAAAAACTCAATAGAATCACCCGTGGGAAATGAAACGTTTTCAAGATATCCAACAATTTGTATCACGTAGCTAATGCACACTTACTAGGAAACTGCATTAAGTTACATAAATGGTCGTATATCTCGAAAACGACTCATTTCCGAAGGGTAGCTCCATTGAGTTTTTTACCTCTCAAAATGAGATCTTTCCAACGACATCATTTTCGTCAAAGTCGAGACAACAATTTTTTGCGGTCCTTTGTTAGGTGTGCACTAACCGAGTATGTACTAGCTACGTGGCTTAAATTATCGGATATCTCGAAAACGGCTTATTTCCGATGGGAAGTTGATGAGTTCCGGTGAGTTCTTTTGAATTTTTTACCCCTCACGATAAGATCTTTCCAAAAATACCACTTCTGTCAAAATCTAAACTATTTTTTTTTTGCGATTCCAAAGTAAGTATGCACTAGCTAGCTACGTTACATAAATCGTCAGCTATCTCGAAAACGACTCGTTTCCGACGGGTAGTTCCATTGAGTTTTTTACTCCTCATAATGAGATCTTTCCAACGATACCACTTTCGTTAAAATTGGTGACTTGCATTTCTTGCAGTTCCCTATAGTTTGTATGAAAACTTCAAATTCCAGCATTACGATTCGAACTGAGAATCTTCTGTTTACTGGCGAGTCTGTTTTCCTAAAAGTCTTTCACATACCTTTCCTTGAAGGACATAGCCGACGCTTTGTTTGTTTGTGTTTTATGCTGGCCAATTACAGTAAAACCTCCATAACGGACACTCCCGAATAACGGACACCTCTATTTAACGGACATTTTTCCAATCCCCACTCCCCAAACTTAAATTTTTGTATGTTTAACCTCTGAATAACGGACATTCCGAATAGCGGACACTTTATTTGGCGATAAAGGATGAAAAAGTATTTTTGAAACAGAAAAAAAAAAAAAAAAGTGAAAAAGCCTCTGAATATATCAGGACAACGTGTCACAAATTTTGTGATCACAGTTAAATGTAGATAAAGAGCTGGGGAAAATCCTCGTCCCCCCCACCACCACCACCAACGACAACCTTCGGTACTAAATTTAGGAGGTTGCCCGAGAAAAATAATCTCCCAGACTATTGAAATGCCATCCAAGAACACTTTGAGATTTTATGCTTTTAAAGTTCAACAAGTTGGAAATTGCACGCGAAGCGTAACAAAAGAGGTGCGTTCGTACTATAACGAAGTTTTAAAATATTCAGATCTTGTTGGTATAGTAGAGCGTACTTTGGATACAGTATAGTGGTCGAAATCTTTGTGTTCCTGTAAATATGCAGGGAGCAATTTTTTATATACTTCATTAGCGTACATCTTATTCATAAAATGTGAAGTAGTTTAATATAATTAAAACACGCCCCAAAAATTTTTCCCCGTATAACATTATTTGGTGGAATACATTTGTGTGGCCCTGTAATTTAATAATAAATATTCTCTGCATCCCAGATTGTACATAATGTATATTTTAGTACATACTTCATAGATTCATGTCAATTCTATTATGTTCAAATGAGTGTAACACCATTAAAATGCATTTGAAACTTTTTTTTGCCATTGATCGTAATGTAACGGAATTCTTTTAATTGTCCCTGTAATTGATCTATGCATCCGATTTTCATAACATTTGAAATGACTCGACAAAATTATGTAATAAATATACGTTTTAAATTTCAAACGATTAAAATGCATTTGAAAGCTTATCCCCATTGACCGTAACGTAACGGAATACTTTTGATTGTCCCTGTAATTGATCTATCCATTCTATTTTCATAAAATATGAAATGACTCGACAAAATTATGTAATAAATATACGTTTTAAATTTTAAACGATTAAAATGCATTTGAAACTTTTTCCCCATTGACTGTAATGTAATGGAATTCTTTTGATTGTCCCTGTAATTGATCTATCCATCCGATTTTCATAAAATTTGAAATGACTCGACAAAATTATGTAATAATTATATATTTTAAATTTCAAACGATTCGCTCGGGTAGTTTTTGCGTTGCTATATGCGGACAGACAGACGGACGGACAGACAGACGGACAGACAGACGGACGGACTGAGTGACAACAATAGGTGCTACGTATTTGCATAATTACGAACGCACCTAAAAATTGCAATCCCACCCTCCTCTCCTGGAACTCTACAATGCCCAATAACATCACACAGAAAACGAAATTAAGGTACCCTGGGGTAATAACGCCACGTTAAGGTTCTAGAAATTTTCACGGCTCAGTTTTAGTTTGTATTTTTCAAACAAATATATGATTTGATACAGCAACTCATTGACTATCTATATAAAAAAAATAATTTAACAGATATGAATACATAAAATGTAATGGCGTGATTTCTTGACCAATGTTATTTGGCGTTATTACCCACCTATATGGGTAATAACGCCATGCAAACAAAGCTATGAAATAAGTTGGAATAATTGCATGTAGATTACCCAATTCTAAAAATACAAACTCTCAGTTCTAGAAATTGACAAATTGCATCCTAAGCTATTGAAAATGTTCATTTTTTTTGTGAAAGTATAAGAAAAATAAAGGTGTGGTGTGTGTGGGGAGGGACGAGGCAAAAGAATATCAGACAGTGAGCTTCTTTTTGCTTAAAAAGGACCGTTTAAATAGAATTATTAGAAACATTGCACCGTTTTAACTGTGTTTGTTTGAATCAATATTTAGGATGTAGCTCGGCCACTGTAGGGAATCAACCGGGGTAAAAATTGCAAGGATTGGCGTTATTACCCCGTTATAGTTATTGCGCTGTACATTTTAAATTACAAATTATCTCGAGAAGATATCCAAAATCCTCAACAACATTTTGAAAGGCCATGAAATGTACTACAAATTTATGTAATTAACAAAGTATTTCCGGATAAAAAAAATAGTCTTCACATCACAAAACGTATTTCGCAAATTTTAGATCAAGCGTTAATTTTAGCTGCTTGTAAAAACAATAAGACCTAAAAATGAAACAAATAAACTTGAAGCTGTTTTTTTGCGATTTATATGACTCAAAACCCTTCTGCGCAGAACACATGGGTGTCATTTACCAGATTATTTCATAATTTTGAAAAATATTAGCACTTGGCGTTATTACCCCGTCTGGCGTTATTACCCCAGGGTACCTTACATGTAATCGCAAACAAAAATAAAATTTTGTAACAGATTTTTTCACAATAATATAATAAACAGTGGATAAAAGTGTGCACAATTTTATATAAATTTTATTGCTTAAAAAATAATGTTAATTTCTGATTTATCATATAATAGAGGTTTTAGGACATATAAAAGTAAATTAATGAAACATTAGGCATTTCTTATCGGTTTTTGAATCTCTGAGGTTTTCCCAATAGCGGACACCTCCGAATAGCGGCCAATTTCTGCGTTCCCGAGGTGCCGTTATTTAGAGGTTTTACTGTATTTACACGTGGGGTATAGGCTCTAAGGAGAGGGGTACCTTCCGTGTGGGTCTTTCTAAGGGAACCTAACCCATATTTACGCAAGGAAATGCAAGGTTCGTAGAAAACCACGGAAAACTCCGAACGGTAGGCCGACGATCGCGATTGGGTTCGAACCCAGCACCTACCGTCTACCAGTTTGGAGGTCAGAACCTCTCGGCCACTGGTGGGGCCATATAGCTAACACAAATTGCCAACTCGTAACAGCTATATCTGGAATACTACCTGCCATCATGCTGAATATTATGCTATTATATGGGTCTTTTAAAATAATATTATAGAACATTGAACCTATTATTTGTTGTAAATGTTTGCATGGGCCTGGGTTTGGCCCGTATCCTGCCCGGTTTGCATGCCGGTCAGGCAAAGAAATTTAGCGGGAGTGCTGGGCCGATAAAGAAAAAAAAAATAAAATAAGGGACATGCCAATCTGATATAAAAACTTAAACGAAGACGATAAAATATGATCCGCTTTCAGTGAATGACTTTCGCGAGAATGAGTATAAATGTGCGTCACGAGCCGATGCTAGTTTGACACCATCCAAACAAAAACGCGAGCACCGGCCAGTTTTGTGATATGAGAGGCAGGGTTCAATTTTTTCAACAGACTCATACCTAAGGCCGTGATCAGGTGTGCACTTTTTTTCTACGTAGTAGAGTCGGGCTAGAACTGGACTTAAATGTTCTCAGAATGTCTAGGGCAGTTACTATGTTTAAAAAAATATTAATAGAAATAATAAACTTCTGTTAATAGAATCTTTGGAAGTATAACTTAGGGTGGTTTTCAGTCCACTTCTTAATAACGCGAAACTTTCTGACTAATTTTTAACTGTAAATGCATAAAATTGACTTGCGTGACTATTAAAGGATTTGGGAACAGGGCCGTAGCTAAGGGGGCGCTATGGGCGGCTCAGCCCCTCCTGAAATATTTTTACCCCCCCCCCCCCCCATGAAAAAGATTCCAAGGTCACTAAATGAATTTCTGTTCCGAAAATTCAAATGAAATTCTATTCAAATATCTAATTTAGTTTTGCGGACCTTTAACAGTTTTGCAGAATTACTAAATTGTATCTAAAACAAATGTTTCAACACTCCCTCATCCTATTTGTACATATGGAGCTAACATGATGTTTAATTTTGCACCAGTTATGCACGCAAAATTTTCATCCTCCTGTTCTTTTCTTAGCATAAAATGAAGTTATTACAACAGTTTAATAAGAAACATGGTACTTATAATGTAAACACACACTATTTTATTTTTCTGCGTCAGTGAGAGTGAAAAAAAGTCATGAGCCCCCCCCCCCCCCCCTCCCATTGTTCACTTCTAGCTACGGCCCAGTTTGGGAATAGAATAATTTTTTCATTTTTGGTAAATAAATTATCAAATGGTAAGAGATTTTTGTCACGTGACTGCAGGGTTTTCCCCTTTTCAATGATATCGCTTCCAAAAATTCAATTCAAAATGCTAACTTTGACAATATTTCTAAAAGATATAATGTCTTTATTTAAAAAAAAAAAAAAAAAAAAAAAAAAAAAAGGAAGACACCATTTAATTACATATGTTCTGAATGAGAAAAAACAGGAAAACCTATGCATTTCCGAAGAAAATGAATTTAGAAATATGTCAGGAACTAACTCCTTTGGATTTGAAAGGAGCTCTAATAAATGACAGAGAAATATTTTCACAAATATATTTTTTATAATACACCTTCAAAAGTTAATAATGTTTTTACTGGCTTTTTTTTTTCTTTAAATCTAAACTACTTTAATTTTATAATGAATCTTTATTTGAATGTTCAAAAATCTAGGCTTCTAACAAGGAAGGTCTCCATACGGGCATACTCAGAAAAATCTGAAAAAATTACAGAATGTTCTTCTCATATAGTTATATATGTTTATAAAAAAATTTCGGCGGAACCTCCTTATAACGTCCGTAAAAAAATAATAATAATTTCGTTTATTTGGCGATTTATCTCCGGTTGGCGAAAAAACGAAATTTTGAAAAATACGCTTTTACGCTTCGAATACTTTTTTTTAAAAAAAACTTTCTACGTTCAATTTATTTAAATAAGTTTAGTTTAAGTAATTTTAGTTTTGCATTTTTACTTTACTTTAAGTGTAATTTTGTCATATACGTTTATATGTACTTATAACAAAATGAAATTAATATATTTTATCATTTGAAACACAATTTAAATTGATTAAAATTGTTCCAAATTGAAAAATACACTGTTAAAAATCTGCTGCATTTTGTTGCAACGGACTCCCTTGCTTCTTTAGAAAACGGTTACTTGGCCGTGAAATGGAGCTTTCTCATTGGTTGGAATAGAGATATTATATACAAGCGGTGGAGTGCGTTGCAGCAAAATGTAGCAGATTTTTAACAGTGTTGCACAAGCTACAACACCACTAAAAATCTGTACCATTTTCTGCAGCATCACTCCACCGCTTTTATAGAAAACGGTCAATTCACCGTGCTATGGAGCATTCTCATTGGTCAGAAGAGAGATATTCTATAAAAGTAGTGGAGTGACGTTGCAGTAAATGCTGCAGATTTTTAACAGTGAAGTCAATTAAAATCAATTTTCAGATTCGTTAAAATCGTCTGCTTTTGGCGAGGAAATGCACTACTCGCCAAATCCCGCGTCGCTTTCAGCTTTTCACGCCAATTATTCCAAACTATTTTATTTTTTTACATATCTAATAATGTAATTCCGCCGCTAATTTTCACTGATCCTTTATTACCTACATGAGTAGTTTAATTCGTATTTCTTTTTCAAAAAATTCTGAGTATGCCCCCAATCGAGATCTTCCTTGTAAGTAATCATTAATGTTATTATCGTGTATTTTCTATGTTGAGAAAATATCGTGATTTTAAAGTATAGTTTTAAATATAAAACATTTCATAAATGTATATGTAGTATTCTTTAAAAGGATCTTAATTGTATGCTAAGAAAACCTAATTTTTTTTGTGCAAATTGAGTGGAATCGGGTCGTTTTTACTACTTAACCAAGTATTAAAAGTTGTAAACATTTTTCAATGTTTAAAAATTTTCTCATTTTCTTCTTTCCTTTTCGTACTGTCGCTTTCGTACAACTGTTTCATGTTGACCACACTGTGAAAATGCACTAGTTACAACCATATACTATACGAGATTGGCAAATGAGCGTCGCGATGCACTCTGAATCTGATTCTATGAATACTGCAGAAAGGGCGATATATCATTCAGCAACCCTATTCCGTCTGTCCAACGACATGACACGACGAAGCTATATAAGTTACCATGAAAAAACTATCAATTGTTTAAAATTTATTGTAAACACATATTATTATTGGAAAATACTCAATTTTTTTCTTATGTAAGTAGTAATTATAAAATCGTATATTCCTTCTTTGTGTTGCATTTCCGGGGCCCCTTTGGGTCGGGGGCCCTCGGCGATCGCCGACCAGCCGACCTGGCCAGACCGGGCCTGATATCGCCGAATATTTGCTGCTAACTTTAGGCAGCATTCGAAACCTATTTTGACTAAAATAATTCAAGGTAACGGACTTGATAAAAAGTGAGGGACAAAAGATTTCTGGTAATTTCTTAAAGAAAATATCTTTTCTAATGATTACTTTCATTAATATAGAACACTAACTGTTCATATTTAAAATAATTAAACCTTTTTATTTAAAAAAGCTAGCTCAAAAAAATACAGTTAAAAACATAAAACTTGGAATGGGACAGACATTTTTGCTTAGAATCAAAATTTTAAAGATTTATATCTCACAAATTTTTATTGATTTTTTAATTTTTCATGTTAGAAATGTTATATATAATCTTCTTTAGCTCATGCATAGCTCAAATCAAACTTTAAATATTAATTTATGTTTGAATTTTCTTCTTTTTACTCTGGGACAGCATATGTAAGCGAAATTTGAAAATGGCCCTCGATACTAATTTTCAAATTTTCATTGTGTATGAAGCTTTCGATATTTTCAATCGAAACAAGTGTAAGTAAAATTTTCAATTATTACTGCAGGTAAAGAACTTTTGCTCTGTCAGTGGTTTTTTGCGGGGGATTTGTTCCAAGCTGAATGTTTAGGCTGAATTTTTAAATGTTGTACCAATAGTTATGTGGGTCAGTGTTTACTTAGAAAAGCTATTGAAAAATAAGCTATCTAATTTAGATAATAAGTTTTTTACAGCATTAGAAAGAATATTTTCTGGGTTCAGTTTAAAAATAAAAATAGGTTAAGGAATAAAAGGTAGACACTCTTACATTTTTCATTAAATTTATTTTGTATTTAAAATTCTGCTGCATAAAAGATGTTTTTTTTCTTCTTTTAATATTGAATTTTATAGCTGGTATTTTGTGAATGTAAAACGCAAATTGTTTTTGTTTTCAATTAATTGATCTCCAATTTTGTTATATAAGAAAAAAGAAAAAGGAAAGCAAAAGACTTTTAAAATGTTGTTTTATTAAGTTTTATGATAAGAGTAATATGCTTTACTTTCTAATTTAGCGAAAATATTTTCCTTTCAAGATTATAGTGTTTTTTCGATGCATGTTCACCAGTAGAATAGATTCATAGAGAAAATTCGATTTTTGAAATTTTGAATAAGACAAATTTTGTAGTTCAAACACTTGTATTTTAGATATTTCTCTGTAAAAAAAAAAAAAAAAAAAAAAAAAATTATATATATATATATATATATCTGATTAGAGGTATGCACACAATTCTCTCAAACGCGTTTAAAATAATTCTTCCTGTACTCACGATTGCTTCGCATATTTATAATTAGATTGATCCTTCTGTTACATTTTTTTTTTTTTTAAGGACAAAATTTATCTGGTTATTTTCGATTTTATTTAAATTATTAAAATACAGTCGAGTCTCTATATAATGAAATCCATCGTTCTAGTAAAAAATTCGTTATATAGAGAAATTCAATGTATAGAGAATGATGTTAAAAATCGTATTTAATGTGTAAATTTTGAATAAATATTATTTTTGATCTTTTTAATCAAGAATTTGAAATGTTTAAAAGTAAATATTAACCTAACATTTTATTTCTTAACTATTTAAGCTGTTTCAAAAAAGAGAACAGATATTTATTTGAAAGCTTAATGAAAATCAAATAAGGAAGACTTGCATTAATTTCAGACGAAGATATCTGTAATTTTTTGTTGTTTTGATTTTAAAATTGTTATGCTCTCAAAAAAAAAAAAAAAAAAAAAAAAAGCTCAAATTTTAGCAAAAAATGAAAAATTGTAGTTAACATTTTCTTCCAATTGAAGGCCTCTCTTATATGCCTCTCATTGATTCCTCTGTTATATGTGTAACAATCCAATTGACTCAGTTTTGAGAAGGATGTTGAAAGGTGTGTGGGAGGTGGGATGAACTCGTTGGATTTAAAGAACAAGGAGAGAAGTAATTAATGTTATAGTGTTTTTTTTGTTTTTGTTTTTTTAATTTATTTCGTCTGTTATCATTAGAATATGACTTAATATTACATTAGAATATATAAATACATAAACTAATTAAAAGATTAGAAACAAGCACAATTGAAGGAAAATTTAAAGTGTCATTGATAGACAGACGGGGCACTAAGAAAGGGAATATCAAATGCATTGGATTATATGTATACTCGTTAGAAACAATTTTCACAAAAATCAAAGAAAGAAAGTTATTCAAATGATTTGAAATCCATGAGAAAGAATAGAAAAATGAAAAATCGGAATTCTCGTTAGTTCGAATTAAACGAAGTCAAGAGAAAATGAGTTCGAATTAATGAAAATTTTTAACGTTATTCAACCATTGAAAATTTCGGGACTTCATGATTTGTTCGAATTAAGTGAAGATTCGAACTATCCGATTTCGAATTAACGCGAGTCGACTGTAATCAGTTCAATGAATTTTGCGGGTAGTCTAAAAAGTAAAATTTGTCATCGTATAAGGTTTGCTTCAAAAGAAATTACATTTTTCAACTATAAATATCATTAATGTTAGGAAAAAACCTAAATAAATTTTTTAAGTACTTCCTTAAACAATTGAAGTTTATTACAGTCATTTTATAATAATTTTTATTAAAATAATCCTTTGATGATCAGTATGTGATTCCTCAAATTGATAATACATTAAAGTATAACTCAAGAACTTCTTGGAGGAATCAGTTCACTTTTGTATATTCATATCAGAAACTTCTAGAAATAAATTTCGGTCAAAATGTTTATTATTAAAAAAAAAATTTTTTTTTCAAATATAATAAAATAAAGAATACTGCCCAGTTAAACTGATGGCATTGAGCTCACAGGCTACAAATACTAATTGTACATTAAAGCCTTATATTTTCAAGGGTTAATTCCGTTAAAAAATTAAGAAAGGGAAACAGCTCTCTTCTTTCCTCTTTTTTTATACTTAATCATTGAACCTCCTATACTATCAAAGACATGCTTTATCATATAAAAAATCTATATCCAAAATTCAGAGCAAATTAGATAATTCTTAATAAAAACCCATTTAGCATTTATATAATTTAAAAGGAGTTATCCCCCTCTTTTATACTTAACCATTAAACTTCCAAAACTATTCAGAGATTTGAACGAAATCTGAAAATTCTGCTTGAAAAACCCATTTATATAAATTAAGGGGGGGGGCATTAGAACCCCTGTTCCCCCTATTTATACTTATACAATGAACACCTAATAACAGTCACTGAATCGCCTCATCTGAATGATCCTAATCTAAATTTTGAACGAAAACTTAATTCTGCATGAAAATCCCATTTATATCAACTAACGGGGGGGGGGGGGGGGGGATTAGAACCCATGTTCCCCCTATTTATACTTATTCAATGAACACCTAATAACAGTCACGGAATAGTCTCATCAGAATGATCCTAATCTAAATTTTGAACGAAAACTTAATTCTGCATGAAAATCCCATTTATATCAACTAACGGGGGGGGGGGGATTAGAACCCCTGTTCCCCCTATTTATACTTATTCAATGAACACCTAATAACAGTCACAGAATCGTCTCATCAGAATGATCCTAAACTAAATTTTGAACGAAAACTTAATTCTGCATGAAAATCCCATTTATATCAACTAACGGGGGGGGGGGGATTAGAACCCCTGTTCCCCCTATTTATACTTATTCAATGAACACCTAATAACAGTCACGGAATCGTCTCATCAGAATGATCCTAATCTAAATTTTGAACGAAAACTTAATTCTGCATGAAAATCCCATTTATATCAACTAACGGGGGGGGGGGGGGCATTAGAGCCCCTGTTCCCCCTATTTATACTTATTCAATGAACACCTAATAACAGTCACGGAATCGTCTCATCAGAATGATCCTAATCTAAATTTTGAACGAAAACTTAATTCTACATGAAAATCCCATTTATATCAACTAACGGGGGGGGGGGGGGATTAGAGCCCCTGTTCCCCCTATTTATACTTATTCAATGAACACCTAATAACAGTCACGGAATCGCCTTATCAGAATGATCCTAATCTAAATTTTAAACGAAAACTTAATTCTGCATGAAAATCCCATTTATATCAACTAACGGGGGGGGGGGGGAATTAGAACCCCTGTTCCCCCTATTTATACTTATTCAATGAACACCTAATAACGGTCACGGAATCGCCTCATCAGAATGATCCTAATCTAAATTTTGAACGAAAACTTAATTCTGCATGAAAATCCCATTTCTATAAATTAAGGGGGGGGGGCATTAGAACCCCTGTCCCCCTATTTATACTTATTCAATGAACACCTAATAACAGTCACGGAATCGCCTCATCAGAATGATCCTAATCTAAATTTTGAACGAAAACTTAATTCTGCATGAAAATCCCATTTATATCAACTAACGGGGGGGGGGGCATTAGAGCCCCTGTTCCCCCTATTTATACTTATTCAATGAACACCTAATAACAGTCACGGAATCGTCTCATCAGAATGATCCTAATCTAAATTTTGAACGAAAACTTAATTCTACATGAAAATCCCATTTATATCAACTAACGGGGGGGGGGGGATTAGAGCCCCTGTTCCCCCTATTTATACTTATTCAATGAACACCTAATAACAGTCACGGAATCGCCTTATCAGAATGATCCTAATCTAAATTTTAAACGAAAACTTAATTCTGCATGAAAATCCCATTTATATCAACTAACGGGGGGGGGGGGCATTAGAACCCCTGTTCCCCCTATTTATACTTATTCAATGAACACCTAATAACGGTCACGGAATCGCCTCATCAGAATGATCCTAATCTAAATTTTGAACGAAAACTTAATTCTGCATGAAAATCCCATTTCTATAAATTAAGGGGGGGGCATTAGAACCCCTGTCCCCCTATTTATACTTATTCAATGAACACCTAATAACAGTCACGGAATCGCCTCATCAGAATGATCCTAATCTAAATTTTGAACGAAAACTTAATTCTGCATGAAAATCCCATTTATATCAACTAACGGGGGGCATGAGCCCCCCGTTCCCCCTCTTATACATATCGAATGAACTCCAAAAACTAATCAGGGAAGCGCCTTGTCGGGATATACCTACATACAAAATTTCAAGTGGATCCGATATTTTTATCATGAGTTATCGCGTTACGCACATACGCACATACATACAGAACGGACGGGCACATAAGCTCTCAGGCTATGATAGCCTGTGAGCTAAAAAGTTACATAAAAATTATAGAAATGTTTGAAAATCAATTTTAATTTAATAGAAAATAATGATTCGATTATTATTAAACTTAATGTCAATTTTAATGCTTGTAATAAATATGATTTTTTACAGTAATTCTCTAAGTAAGGGTATAGTCAAGCATGAGATTGGAAAAAGATAAAAAAAAAAGAGGAAAAGCGCGTGAACCGGAAAATGAAAAATTATTTTAAATAGCGCACGTGTAAGACAATTAAGAAGCTTATTTTATTCATAACAAAATTGTCAATACTTTTGTTTAAATCATTTTTATTTTTTGGGGAGGAGGTGGAGGGAGAGAAGACGGTCAGGTTGAACCCATTTATGCAAATATTATAAGTAGTTCTGAAATTAAAATTTCTATTTTAAATTCATACTTCTGAAGCAATGTTTTACACAGCAATCTTAGCTAGTTGTAATATTTAAATTTTAACATGTTTTCACTTAAAACATCAATTAACAAACATGGCAAGCTAATGTTTAATTTGCCACTTAATTGCAAAAAAGTTGTTAAAAACAATATTACAACAAATTGTCTGTAATATTGTCATCATTGTCTATCACGAAATTCTATTTTTTCTACGATTCCTTCTCGAAATTTGCGTTTTCCCCCGCGATATTTACCGAAAATCGCGTTATTTTTTAGATCTTTTGACTAAAATCACGGTTTTCTCGCGATCTTTTGACGAAAATCATGGTTTTTTCGCGATCTTTTGACGCAACCCGCTTTTTTCTCTCAATCTTTTAACAAAATCCGCTTTTTTCCCGCGATCTTTTGACAGAATCCGCGTTTTTCTCGCGATCCTACGACGAAATCTGCGTTTTTCTTGTGATGTTTTGACGGAATTCGCGTTTTTCTCCCGATGTCTTGTCGAAAACACTCGTTTTTCTCGCGATGTTTCAACGAAAACCGCTTTTTTCTCGCGATATTTTGACGGAAATAGCATTTTTTCGCGATCTTTCGACGAAAAGGGCTTTCCCCCCTGCGATCTTACAATGAAAATCGCATTTTTATTCCGCAATATTTTGACGGAATCGCGTTTTTTTCGCAATGTCTTGTCGAAAACCACGTTTTAGTTCTTTCGCGATGTCTTAACGAAATCGCGTTTGTCTCGCGATATTTTGCCGAAAATAGCATTTTTCCGCGATCAGGGGCGTAGGAACCGGGGGAGCTGGGAGAGCTTTGGCTCCTCCTGGAATATTTCAGGCGAGCTCAGCTCCCACCCGTGAGAAATTCTTGCACTTTTTTTTTTACTTTACTTTTGGGAAATGGGAGTGAGAGAAGCCTTAAATTTGAATACTGTATTCAGAATCGTCCGTAAATCAAGTTTCTATGTATCAAATACAGCATAACCTCTTTTATCCGAAGTACAGTAAAACCCCGATAATTCGGATTAGTTAGGACCGGACCCAATCCGGATTATCGAAAATGCGGACTATCCGGAGAATTGAAAAAAAAAAAAAATGAAATAAAGTAAAACATACTTACAGAAAATCACCTTTATGTGAAACTTACTGAATATTTACAGACAGTAAAAATGTTTACTTTTCTTAATTCTTCCGAAAAAATTTCATAAAATGTTTTTTTTTTTTTTTTTTTTTTTTTTTTTTTTTAAATTCAGAATACGACGATGAAACAAGTTAATGTTATTGAAATTAGCCAATTTTCTCAAACTTGAAAAAAAAAATTGACCAAACCGATCCGAATTATCCGGAGATCCGGATTAGCGGAGTTCTACTGTACTTTTAACCAAATCTCTCGGTTAATTAAAATCCATTAAAAAAAATTTTTTTTTCGTCTTTTAATTACCACATTTCTTGTGTGCAAAATCCATCTTTAAAGCTTTTTTTTTTTTTTTTTTTACTATAACACTGATGAAAGCAAAAAAGAATATATCGATTAAGTCGAAGAAAACGAACATATTAGCAATCTTAATATTTTTGAATGTTTTGCAAAAGGTTTGGCATGGTTGGAACAGTAGAAATACTGTGATACTGGTGAACTAATAGTATTAAATAAACTTTGTGATAGCGCTGCAAAGCAAAGGCAATTAAAATTGCGACAAACAAAACTTTTTTTAAACCCTTTTAAAATACACAAAAGGTACTTTCAAAATTAAAATTTGGGTAATTCATTTGTGTTTCTATTTTATTATTGCCTTATTTTTTAAGCATTTATTATTATAATTTTTTTAAAAAGTGCATTTATTTGTCCTTAATCTTAAAACTGAAGCATACTCGATTATCGGAAATTTCGATTTTCTGAAAGATGGTCAGTTTAAATTACTTCGAATAATTAGTGTTCTATTATCCAATAAAAATTATTTTAACTGGATTAAAGAGTTGCTGATCTTTTGATGTACTTCAGTTTTATACTCCTGATTGTGATAAGTGCAACGCTAGGAAGGAATTTTACGAAATGAATGAAATGATCCCTTCGAAAATATGCCCCGGCTCCCTCTATTTTTACAAAGTTCCTGCGCCATTGCCCGCGATCTTTCAGCGAAAACAGCGATTTTTTTGCGACTTCCGACGAAAATCGCGTTTTTATTCCGTAATATTTTGACGAAAATCACTATTTTTTCGAGATTTTCTCAAAAATCTTGTTTTTTTTCCGCGATCCTTGAAGATGTAAAAAATCGAAAGTGCGGAAAATGACAAAAAAGCGGAAAACCGCGGATCCGCTGAAGAATATCATCCCTAATAGTAAAATTACTCTTATTAATTATTTAAAAATACTAAGTTATGAATATTTATTTATTTATTCATTTTGTAGATTGAAGTAATTAAAACTCTCATTCTTAAACACTTTAAAAATTATATTGAAAGAATATATTCAAAAACTTGTTTTTTAATTTTATTTACTAAAATAAAACTATATTTCATTATAGATTTCAAACAGTGAAGGTCCAAGTTGGAAATCCGGGCCACCAGATGGCTTACCAGAGCTACATAAATTAAATGTAGAATGTGGAAAAGAAGAAATGACAATACATTTAGAATTCACTGCACCATATGATGGTACCATATATTCAAAATCTAATGGACAATCTCAAAGATGTATGCATGTAGCACCTTACTCTCACATCACTGAAGCTACCTTTTCTGTAAATTATCACAGCTGTGGAACACGGTCCGATTCACAAGGCAAGTACTATGAAAATACCATAATCATACAATACGACGACACTGTAATAGAAGCTTGGGATGAAGCAAAGAAGATTCGTTGTGAATGGCATGATGGTTATGAAAAGTCGGCATACAAGATGCCAATAACTATTTCTGATTTAGATGTGGTTGAAATGAATTTTCAGGGTGATGATGTTGATTGTTGGTTAGAAGTACAGGATGGAAAGGGGCCATGGTCAGCCAAAGTAGAAGGTTTAGTTCCTCTAGGTAGCCCACTGACTTTAGTTGTGGCCATACAAGACAGTGAGGGTCAATTTGACATGCGGGTAAAATCCTGCATAGCTCATGATGGTCATAAAAATCCAATCCATTTGACAGACGAAGACGGATGTGTATTAAGACCAAAAATGATGTCGCCATTTCAGAAAACTGCAGATACAAAAGGAACAGCAAGTGTGATAGCTTACAGTCATTTTTATGCTTTTAAATTTCCTGAAACTGTTGAAGTAACAATTCAGTGTACTGTTGAAATATGTCGCCATGGATGTCCTGATACCTGTTTACAAGGACGAGATGCTCAAACTGTTAATCCAATAGAAGGTTTTCTACCTCCTCAAGCGAAAGATCAAGATGATATTCCAACTTATAAAGATACACAAGCTTTTTCAACTATAATAACTTCAAAACCTGGTACTTTAAATTCTTCAACAATATCAAATGCTACTAAGAATGCATCATTAAACATAAATTCTAATGAGACACAAAATAATGAACCTGAACTTTTGAAAACTAGTCCAGATACACATCATGATTTTTATATGGATAGATATCCTTATAATTTATATGATCTATTAGAAGCAGAAGAACGTCAAGATAAAAATGATCATATTTATACAGATATAGATGAAAGCGAATATCTAGATAATATGGACACCATGTTTCACCTGCCTAAAAATCCATATGCAAATGAACAAGGAAAAAATTTTTCACCAAATCAAAAAATTCAAAATGTGTCAAGTGATACAGAAAATGTCACTGAATACTATGACATAAGTTCAACCGATTATATCAATTCAAACAAAAGTGAAGAAAAAGATACTATAGAACCAAGAAATACTTTAGAGACAAAAATTTCTGATTTTCATGATGATATAGATGAGGATTTTCAAGCAAAGACTGAAACAGAAAGTCTACATGTAACAAATATATCGACAGAAAACCCAGTAAGTGAAGATCCAGTTTTGCCAAATGAACCTCCATCGCATACAGAATCATTTGATGATCACACACTTAACCAACTTTTGCCTGAATTGTTTGAAGTTGATGCCTCAAACAGCGCAACAGAAACGAAAGAACTGCTGAAACAATCGAGTCCAGTAAAAATAAAAACAGAATCCCTGCATGAATCAGATGAGGAGAAAAACATAAAATCTGCTCGTGAATCAGACTATAAAGATGAAAATGAGTATAAGGATAAGTTAGACTATGAATATATTGAAAAGAGAATGATTGATAATGAAATGCCAATGAATAATAATAAACTATCCAACATCAATTTTGAAGATCTGAAAATGAAAGACAGAATTCCCCTAGATAACAATGACATGAGACACAATTTACACAACTTTAATTACAAACCCTTTAAGCCTCCAGCTCCAATACCTCCAGTAACTCTGTATAATGGGGTACCATTGTATTATTATAATAATCACCCAACTGCAAATGAAGAGTTAAACAGAAACGGATATCAATACATTGAAGAACAACCTTATTATAAAGATTACATAAAATCTAAACTGAGAAGACCAGGTACAAGGAGAGGTCGCAGAGAAATTGGAGAGAAGGAACAGTTAGGGTTGAAACAAACATTAAGAGTTATTGCAACAACTGATTTTGATTTATTGACAAAGGATGATACGAAGGCTGAATCTCTATATATGGGCAAATCTGATAGTCACAAGGATGTCTGTATAGCCCCATCAAGTTTTGCAGCAGGTTTAGGTTTACTATTACTGGCAAATATTTCTGTTTTATGTGTTGTAATATTTCTGGGTCATCACTATTTTATTCACAGCAATGTTAAAGCAAAAAATAAGAAACTTCTAGGTACAGAGATGACTTAGTTGCAATGGAATTTTGTTTTTATATTTATTTTTCATTATGAATGAAGCATCCAATATGTATAATTTAAAATGCACAAAATCTGTTTTATGAAAAAAAAATAAATTGCAAAAATTTTTTTTTAAAAATACAGCATTTATTTTTTTTTTTTTTAACTACAACATATATAGTTTTGTATTGCAAAATTAATCAACATGATCTAATACTATAAACATACATAGGAAAAAAAGAGATTAAATATGACAAATTAAAAGAAAATTAAAATGAGTGATTGAAAAAAAATTGTGACACTAAATCAACACATATATTATTAAATTTAACATTATGGCACACTAAAAATATAAACAAATAAATATGTCACAGTGACCAATACAAGAAAAATGTAAAATATTATAATAAGAATTGAAAAGGCACAATAGAAGTTTTAAAGATGTAATTTTTATACTAAAGAAACCACACCATCATAATGAATGTAGTTTCTCTAATCAGTCTTTAATCTCCCCTCAAACATCTATAAACTGGAGTATTTTATTTGTGTTTTTTTTATTAATGACATCCTTATATAGTAATCCTGAATAAAAATGACTTCATATTCCAACTTTCTCCCAAGAAAAGTAACTTTTAAATTTATATATATTGAGAAACATTTTAAAAATTCTTAAAAAATACTTATTACAATCAAAAATATATTTAAAAAACTTTAGAATATATCAATATTTAATGTATCTCTAAAGTCATATGCATTTTTTAAATATATAAGACTATATAGTAAACATTCATTGCTTGCCTTAAAAATTGCACCTAATTTTATGACTGCAATTCTTATAGCTCTAGAAAATGTTCTTTGCAACATATTAAGTTGGCATGAGTCCCATTTATTAAAAAATCACCTGCTTTAACATTTGATAAAAAGCATGAACAAGTGAATTTATTAAAATAATTTTTGCTTTATTCTTTTTCTAAAATATAATAACAGCACAAAAAAAAAAAAAAAAAAAAAAAAAAAAACTAAATTACCTATTTAGAATTTCTAAAATGTTTTTTCAATATATAATAATTTAATTAAACTATTAAATAACACATTAAAAATATATTATACTCTTTACTTACTATTTAGTATTTAAAATATTTAACTGCTGCAATTTCATAGCCCATTCGTATATTTTGGCAAATGTAGCATTATGCATAATTAATTCCATTGTTTATAACTTGTAAACCGGTGTGACCATATAGAATATCTGGTGACTTTTTATTTGAAGCCAGTTAACAGAAAAATGTTTCAAATATTTAATAAGTCCTAAAAATAATTAAATGCTGTATTATCATCAGAAATAAACTTGCATATATAATTTTTAGAATTGTCACACAGATTGAAGCAAATGAAAAATAAATTGCAAAAATTCATCTTTACATACAAAAAGTTAAATAAAAGAGCATAAAAAAAAATGTTTAGTTTTATTGTAATTTTCTTTACAATGAAAATATTCTTATTCAAGATTAATATAAATTGAAAGAAATGCTATTTAAAAACTGATCTGAAGCATTTTTCTCAAGTAATAAAAATGTTAAAAAAAATTGATTTTTTTTTTTTTTTTTTTTTTTTTTTTTTTTTTTTTTTTGTAGTAAGTATAAACTTTAATAAAAAGTTTCTTGATCTTATAAAAACTTAATTAGATGATAACAAAGAAGAAACCCTCAAAATTCCCACCCTGGAAAGGAGGGTGGGTAGAGGGAGAGAAGGGGGTTTCATAACAACATGGATAAAAAACATTAATGATAATAACCAGTTAAGTGCGAGTATTATTTGCACACAGATGTTCTATACAATAAATATATGAATTAATAACTGTACATCACATTACACAAACATATCATTAAAAGTCAATGGTGCATAAAGTACGCAACCCATGTCTTTATGTATGTCCAAACCATCCTTATCTTTAAAGGCTAATATCTCAGCTAAATACTGATAATTTGTTTCAAAAACCCGAATCAAAATTACTTTTATACTACTACAATGATAGGTACTTGCAGCGCTCCTCAACTCTTTTGTTCAATGCCTGCAAATTGAAATTTGTGTGTAACAAAAAATGCTAATTTCTCAAAAACTATATGACTTAAGATAATCGCTATAGTTTTCCTGCAAAGTTTAAATTAACTTCTACTGTTTCTAATTTTTTTTTTCAGCATTTTAGTTTCAGTAGAATCAAAAATAGAAGAAAGAGAGGGGGACATATTTTTTAATTACATTTTTGACGACATCTCTGAAAATATAATACTTAAATTAAATGTATTTTTCAGTTTGATGTCACAAAACCTTTCACACAGTATATAATGAAATTTATTTTTATTTTGAGTAACTTAATTAGTTGCTCAACATTTTTGATAAATATATTTGTGAATGGCTAACAATCTTTATTACATCAATAAATTTGAAATTTCCACATTCCATAATTTAGGAGTAAAAAGGCTGTAACAGACAGACACAGAAGTGATCTTATAATGATTCCATTTTTACTTTTTAACTATGGAACCTTAAAAAAAAGTATGATTTATATAAAATAATAATGCAAAAAATTTTAGACTCGCATTTTAATAACAACAAAACCTAACACTGCACATAATCCATGACAATTTTTTGCAACATTGTAGTTTATATGTACAAAGTGAGGTACAGGGAATGAGAAAAACATTTTCAAAACATAACTGACATAAATATTTTGTGAAATATTAAACAGTAGACAGTAGCAAGTATCTTTAGACTAATTCTGAATTTATGAAAATAAATTAGAAGCAATTCTATAAAGTGTCTAAACAGAATGAATGTTTCTGAAAAAGATTTATTTGCAATTCAAATGAAAGGCTATTATCTTCAAAAATTTATTTATCTTCATTTTCTTCTATAAATGTTACAAGATGTAAATTGAACTCAGTTTTTTCAAGCGATTTAATATTTACACATTGTATTTAACTGATTTTTTTTTTTTTACTTAGTGTATTACATTTAATAATGTTATTTAATACCAAATTAAAAAAAACTGCACTGAAAGAATAAAGTAGTTTATTATATTCACTATTTTTTATATTATTTGAGAAAGTTGAATACATTAACTATTTTATAATGGAGCTTCAAAGAATAAATACTGTAGAGAAAATATTTATTAATATCGAATATTAAATGAATTTAGTTCTACTGCTGAAATAAAATTATGGCGCGAGAACTCATCAATTAGTGGTTGGATATCTAATGTGAATAATAAAGTTTAGTGAAAAAAAAAAATTGTTATTACCTCTTATTTTACATATATATCCAGATTTGATATCACATTATTGCAATTGTTAGTAATGTAGTGCAAGCATTAATAATGGCTCTATTAAATTTTAAGTAAAAATAAAATATCCAAAATATGACATTTAAAAAAAAAAAAAAAAAAATCAAAATATATTTTAATTTCAAAAATCTATTTTTCTTCTGTTTTAAACAATGCTTAAACATACCTTTAAATATAGTGTATAACTTACAATTTGGCTACAGTAATTGCTTGTCCATATTTCTCTATTTAATAAAATAACAGTTTTTTTTTTTTTTTTTAATTGAGTGTAACCTTATCAAAGGATAAATAAAGGATATTAGTCAAGTTAATACTTAGATTTTTTATCAAGTATTTGTAAATTTGTTATTGGCTAATGCTTAAAATAAAATTGGCCAGTGAGTAAACCATGAACTGGTTAGTGGCCAGTGAGTAAAATTAATTTTGAGCAAAAACAGGCTTCTTCCATAGTCTTCTATTACCAGTTGTTCTTGTGGACCTTTTATTGTCTTAACCCAGTTTTGTTAACAGTTGTTTTGTGCAATTTAACATCATTGATTTTTTCCCTAATTTGTTTATAACTGTAGTCTTCTACACTTAACAGCAGTATTAGATATTGCTTTTTGGGAAATTATTTTTACCAATTTGACAATAATTATAAAATTCATGTACATAGACTGCAAACAAGTAAAAGAAAAATACTTCACATCAATCTAAATAAGTTTTACTGTCATTTTCAGATTATTTTGCTTTTTTTTTTTTTTTTTTTTTTTTTTTTTTTTTTATAAAATATAATTAACTGAATAAAATGGATTGTATGACATTTTAAATTAAATTATCCTTCCAGTGATACATACTTCTGTTTTGTTATCAAAAGAAAAGATAATTTTCATGCCATCAAAATTCAAAAAAGTTTGTTCCCAAAGGCTTTCCTTTATTTTGACTCCTAGTGTATTTTGATTATTATTAATAAAAACCCCATTATAATTCTTTAATGTATTAATCAAGAAAACAAGAAATTTAACACAGCATTGATATTTTTAATAGAATTGAAAAATACGCAATTACTTTCATGGATTTATTAGATCTCAAACATAAAAACAAAAGGTTGGGGGAAAAAGAAAAAAAGACAAATAAGGAAAAAAAAAAGTATTTATCAAAAGTCAGATAAAATAGAAAACAAATTAAAAAAGATAAAAGCTTTATAAATATTGTCTAAAACATATTATAGAAAACAGTCTAAAAATAAAAAGGAATCATTCAGTAAAATATATTGAAAAAGAAAAAAAAAGATACAGAACTTCCAAAAGAGTAGAATATACTGAATTTGACAAATCACAAAACACTGTTTAAAAATGTCAAGTAAAACAGAATAAACACCACATTCAGATCACATAATCATGATTCTCATTTGAATTGCAAACACAAACACATACAAAAGAGAGAGATAGAAAAAAAAATGCAATTAATGATAAATAAAATTCATTGAAGAAGTATAAAATAAAATACATGTAGACACACATTTAAAAGAAAATAATATGGAAAACAATGTAAGGTTACTATATAGTATTTGTATTTATATCACACAATCTAAGATATATAATAAAAATATTAAAACATTTTTTTGTACTTTAGTGGATTAAAATATACTAAAATATACTCTGCATTTTATATGGAATGATACATATATTATTTGTTTTAATGCATATTAGTACTTGAAAAATATTGCTGCTGTTAATGTTTGCTAAGAAACTGCTATTTTTAACAAACTCATTTTTTAGTTTTTTATGACGCAGCCATGAATCGTGAATGGAATGATTTTGACAAACAGTCTAAACAAGGTATCCATAGGATGGAAAAGAATAAATTTAGGCATAAAATATAACAGTAATACATCATTAGACATAGACATATTTAAAATACTGGAATATAAATAAAAAACAATAATGGTATCAGTTGCTCCGAATTTTGAAAGATCAAAATGAACATAGAAACCTGAGGATTATATTTGTTTCACACACTTTTACATATCAAAGAAAAATGTTTAGACTTTAAACAGTGAAAATTATAATTTTTTGATGCCTTTTACATTGTTTCCCTAATTTACTAAAATGGCAGAATAGATAAAAAAAGAAAAATCATTTATTTATTTATTGGCTGTAAGTTGCAAATAAATTGACAACAGATCAGACTGAATATACATAAAGTTATTAATAAGATTGACCATCCTTCCTCCTAATTCCACCCACTCAGAATTTTTAAAGGGGAAGATTTTTTTTTTTTAAATATAAAATTCACAGCCAAAACCGTAATAGAATTATTTAGAATGAATAATTTATAGAAAGTTTTATATAATGTTTTTATTTTAATGAAAGAATTTATTTTTATTTATAAACAAGTTTAGAAAAATGTTAAATGTCACATTATTTAACTTTCAGATTTTTCATAGAAAAAGAAATTTCACAAGATATAGCAGTAAAGTACCTATATATATGAAAAATTAAAAAATATTATACAGTCATTTTTAAAACTTATTACTCTTTTTTAGTTCTATTTTCACCCCTCCCCCCAAAAAATAAATAAAATAATAATAATAAAAAAAAAATCCAATATTTGAGACAAATACATGGACTAGCTTTATCACAATTATTAAACATAATAATATACTACTTGTAACACAAAATTAAATGGGATTACGGTAAGAAAAAACACATGAATCATATTATTATTTTAATAATTATATAATTTCACACATCAGTTTTGTTACACTGGCCTTATTTATTTTCATTTCAAAATCAATTTATTTGATCAACAGTGTATAACTTGATTTAACAAGTCACATTTAATTTATTAAATCAAGTACAATCTTTTTTTCTTTTCTGAAAGTACTTAAGTAATTGTTTGTGATACTTTTCTGATAAAACAATAAAATTTTCAATGTACACTGTACAGAAAACCATTATAATCCCCAGATTAATTAATGAAAAATATGACATAGATATTAAAGACAATACAGTGAAATTCCAACTATCCTGACATGCGTTCTGCATGCAATCCAGATATGCAGAAATGTAGATAATTGGAGCAATCATCAAAAAATGGTTACATTGTGAAATAAAACCTTTTCTAACATTGTTTTTTGTTTAATAAAATTAATATACAGCGGAGCACCAAGTATTTAAACTCCAATTAACTAAGTGTCCAGTTATCCAAGCATCTATGAATCTTTATTTCCTTCCAATGATCACAAGAGAAAAAAATTCTTTTGTATAATTAATTAATCTTTTGATATTAAATAATAAAATAACCAATCCCCCCCCCCCCCCCTCCCACAAACTTCACTGTTCAAGTGTGGTGGAATACTTTAATTATTTTGTTAAATCTTAAAGATGTTTAACTATGTGGGAGAGAATGGGCAACCCCATATTCCTAATCAGTAAAATAAATCCAATCTTTCTTTTTTATCTACATCAACCAATTCTGTTAACAATCTGTCAACTTAAAAGTCCACTTATAGCTTCTAAACTATTTTTTTAATTTTATTTGAATTTAAAATTGAAGAAATACAGTATTTTTCAAATTGATGAAATACCAACTTAGAATTGTCCACAAAAACTTAAAATAATTAACCTTTTGGGTGTCAGAAAGTTTTCAAGCATTTCCATAAAAATACTTATGAAATTTAGAGTGTAAACTCTTCTTAAGTTTGGGACTAAAATGCCTTTTATAACACTTTATCCAATACCTTTCTTAAAACATAATTCTACTAAAAAATTATTTTTACTGCTGCCAATTTAAGTGCAATAGTACCACGACTTATTTCACCTAACAGTTATGTCTTGCTAGAGAAAAAAATTTCACAATTAAGACGAACTTTAAATATTTTTGAAGACTTTTGGTTCTATGAATGTAAACATTCCTGTGACAGTTAAGTGAAGAGACAAACGAATAACAAAAGTCACTGGAAAAAGCTTAAAAAACTCATCTACTTTACAAAGAGGTTCTAAAAAAAAAAAAGTAAAGAAATAAAAAAAAATGTCGCTTCAAAGTCCATTGCACGATTTTCTCACATCCTTAAAGACTAAGGCAGCTAGAAGAACAATAAATTGTTAGTTAACAATCTTATTAATTTATTCCACTGTATACACTTTTTTTAAAAAACTAAATGTATGTCTAAATATTATAGAAAATGTTCACTAGATTTTGGAGAATTATTATTACTTATCTTTTTATGCTTATCTAAGTGTACCTCAATTTGCGTTCTTGAAATGAATTGTTGATGCAAGTTGATAAATTAAGAGACAGCTTCTTAGAGGATTAAGCATTAATTTTATCGCTGGTTTACACATAAATTTGAAATAAATTATTTTATAAACCAGTATAATTTTTTTTTTTTTTCTTAATGTGGCATTTTATTTTCAGATCTAAATCTGGATGACTGGATGTTCAAATAATTGGAGTTTTATTGCATATGTGTATATATGTGATTGGTCTCTTCTGTATACAGAATAAAAACAATATTAACAAGAATAATAAAAAAAATTTGGCAGATATTTCTTTTTTACAGTGAATGACTATAAATCAAAGAGAATTATCTATTCTTTTTTATTTGTACCATTGATTATTTCATCTAACTTTTTCTGAATGTTTTCAAATGAATCTCTTCCCATGTAGTCAATTTGACCATGTTCCCATGCATGCATTCTTGCAGTATCCTCTGAAAATCTACGTTCAAATGTTGGACTAACTTTCGGCAAGTCTTTCACTGGTGAAGAAATTTTAGTGTCAGATAAAGATTTAGTGAGAGTAGTCTAAAGAAAAAAAAAAACCAGTAATTAAAAAATTAATTAAACATTACATTTAACATAAACAAAATTCATACTGAAAGATTATTAATTGATTATTAAAAAAGTAAAATTACAAAACAAGTTAAATCTATTAAAAAATTAAACTCATTTTTAAAAAATATATAAAAATTGAACAAAGAAATTGCACTATGTTAACAGTAAAACAAAAAAGAGCATTTTCTGAAATTTATTTTTCATTTAAAATGGAAATAATAAAAACAAAGCATAAAATTTTCAGCTATGCTTAAAATATATTGGAAGAAATTTAATTGATTTCGAGAATAAGACTATTTGAAATAGAAATATTATATCCATTTTCTGCATCAGTTTGGAGAAGATAATTGAAAGTTGCAAAAGGGTTAAAAAATAATGACAGAATTTACACACACACACACAAAAAAAACATGGTTCATTTTTTAAAAATAGTACACAAAAAAATGTCACTATGCAATCAAAAAAGGCATTGCTTAGTGAAAAATTGATTAGAAGTCATTTTTCTCCTGCTTAATGAAGGAAAAATAGATAAAAGATTAATCTTCCATTTTTTTTTTTTTTTTAATATTCAAAATTGCATGTATTGTTTATTTATAAAATATATAAATTTCCAATTATGTTTTCCATACACATTATGTATTTTGATGAGATAAAAATTTTAAATAAAAGCATTTTCAATAACTGAATGTAATTTCATTTGGAATCAAAATACAATTATAACAATCAGAGTATGCGAGTTGATTCTATCCCTTTAAGGCCTGAACTATGCAATTATGTATGTGATTCTAAAGAAAAAGAAAACACATTTTCCTCTTTTTGTGCAATTTAAAGTCAAGCCTGCACCCATAGAATTGCATGGATCTCCCTGGATAACAATATAACATCGGGTATTTTTACAAATATTTTTAATCAAATATGACCCTTATTAGGCAAACCACCATAAACTTTTCATTTGTACCAAAAGTCTTCCTGTCTTAAAGGGTTATAAGCATGATACATTTAATTATTTAGAACTTCAAAGAACATTTATAAAATATTTTTCAACATTTTTTTGTAAATGGAGTACTAAGAAATATGAACAAATAAAAGAGAAAACTGATGAAAGGGACTAAGCATTTAACTTCAAAGATTCTGACTTTTGTCATTGAAGAAGCAAGGAGAGAGGAGAAAACAGTATTAGTCAAGAGCTATATTTGAGTGATGAACTTAAAGAGTATGCAAAATATTTTCGGTAAAATTTTAGGTGAAATGGCTCTTTATCTATTTCAGCAACTAGACTACAACTGATTAACAATCTAGAAACTTAAGAATCAAGTAACATTTTCCATTCCCTTATAAACTTGATTTTATGTGTATTTATTGAGTTACAACTGATTGCTGCTTATTGAGCACTATCCTGTCAATATCATATTTGAAATTTTTGTTCTAAATCATAATTTAGATGGCATTTTCTAAAAAGATTCTTTAATTTTATAGGAGAAAAGAGAAAACAATGAGATTCCTCAGAGCTGAAAGACAATATCTGCAATTTTTATGCACTTAACTGATAAAAATGATTTCATGAATGCATTGGAAAACTGTCAGTTGAAATTTGAGAATAGTATTAAGGTAAAGCTTTAGGAAAATTTTACACATTTGCCATAATTACTTGGGTATTCTCTTTTGCAGTGTTTTAGTGATTTTTTTTTTTCTAAAATACAATATCTGCAAGTTTTATGCATTTACCAATAAAAATGATTTCATGAATGTATTGGAAAGCAGTCAGTTGAAATTTGAGAATAGCTTTAAGGTAAGCCTTAGGCTTTGGGAAAATTCCACACATTTGTCGCAATTACCTGGGTATTGTTTTTTGCAATGTTTTAATGGTTTTTCCCCCTCCAATTAAGAGTTTCTTTCTTCTTTTTTGAGTGTGGTATGGGATGCAGGTCACATATTTCTGAGATAAATGATAGTCTCTACATTCAATGCATCTAGGTTCTATATGAAAAATAATTCTGATAATTGAAAGCATTGCATCATTTTCCTAGGAGTTCATAAGGATTCGATCTGAATTTTGAGTTTAATTATTTCTCTAGGTTAAAAGATATCTAGAGACTTCTCATTCATTGCATGCTAGTTGGAAGAATGAATTAAATTTGTTTCTAACTATTATTTTTGTTCAGGTGTGTTACTGACCACAAAAAACAATGTATTCACTGTATATGATAGAACTACTTCAAACTGGGACGAGGGTCACTTTTTAAGTTTCTACAAAAAATAGGAAGATAAATAATTTTGGGGGTACGAACTGTTTTAGTGTTTTTCAAAATATTTTCCTTTAAGATTTATACACTTTTTCATCCATTAAAACCGATTCTTGAAACAGTTCTTCTACTCTGAAGTAACTACTCTAAGATAGTTTTGGAAGGCATCAACAGCTTTTTAAGGAGATGAAAACTGATGTCTACATACTTTTTGTTTGGCATAAGGGAACAAGAAAAAGTCGTCTGGTGACAACTCAAGAGAATATGGGCAATGAGAAATTAATTTTATCCTAATCTTTTATTCTTCAAATAATGAATTGTTTCAGCTGCTGTATGGGAGCTGATGTTGTGGTGATGAGGAATGATGCGGTGTTTTTTGTTGTTTTCCTGATTTCGTTAATGACTTTTGGCAAACAAATTTCTGTATACCATTTAGCATTAACAGTTTTTTGATCCTCTAATGGAATGGTTGCAATATGTTCTGTAAGGCCAAAGAAACAAGCAATAATTTTCTTGGACGTGGTTTGTGAATGAACTATTTTTGTAGGATTCAGTTCATTTGGAAACACCCCAAAAGGGGATTGTTGTTTAGTTTCTGGCTCATATAAATATACCCAAGTGATATTGTAATGGATTTTACAGTTCCAAATTTGATTTTTTTTTTAGCATTTCCTTACACAAATTTGCACGAGCCTCTTTTTAAGCTTCTGTCTAATTGTGCAGAGTTCATCTAGAACAAATCTTTTAACAGCTAAATCTTCATGCAAAATTGAATATATTGCAGAGATGCTTCTATCTCATGATATGTGACATCCTGATCTTTTTCAATCATCCTGCACACATCATCAATGTTGTTTGGAATAACTACCAATTTTGGCCATCTTTCACAAGATACATCACTGATGGATGCATGACTACAATGAAATTCCACAAACAAATTATAAAGTCTTTTTTGATGGTGCTTCATTACCAAAAGTTTCATGAAGGAATAAGGACAGGTGGAGGTAATTGTGACCACTGCGATAATGGAAAAAAATTTAAATGGTAAAATTTTGTTTCACGCTTAGATATTAACCTCATAATGTATTTTTCATTTTAGATAATATTTATCATTTGTCTGAAGCATTTTTTGAGATCCAAATAGCAATTTGAACAAAGTCTACTAAAATTTTTGATAAACGGATTTGTCAGTTTTATGATCTAATGGTCTTATTTACCCCAAACAAATGTGTGTAGGCAAGTATAAAGAAGAAATAGAGTAATAATAATTTCCCCAAACTTTTGTGGCTGTGAATTTTTGATGGGGTAATTATAACCTTTTTTTTTTTAACTTAATAAAAAGAAGGGGCTTTGAGAATTAAAACTTTTAAGAGGTGTTCTTAAAGGATCAAAGTTACTTCCTTTGTACTAAAATCACCACTCTTCCAAATAGAAAAAAAATATTTAAAAAAATAACAATGTTGAAAATGTAAAAAAAGGTCATAATTACCCTTCCTGACCCTACTAAGCATTCTTGTTGAGTAGGGCCTTTTTTAAGATCATAAAAAATCATTAAATGGAAACCTACAAGAGTTCTTCCATTTTTTTCTTTAGAACACTCACTATAAACAAAATATGCAGACAATTTCAAAGATTCCACTGTTCCAAAATAATAATAAAATGTGCATTTTACGGATATTCTGAAGACAAATTTCAGTAGTGCCTTTTACTGGTTGTTTGTAAAAACATAAAAGGCAACCCTCTTGATAGTTTAAAATAAGGTCTCAGCAAATCATGTCTGGCAAATTTTCTGACAAAATCTCAGGACCAAATGGGCATAAAAAAATATATAATAATTATTAGTATTCATTTAAAAATAATACATTTCAAAAGCTTTAGTTAGATTTTTATAAAGTTAATGCAAGATAACAAACAACTGAAAAATCAGAAATTTTTATGATAATAACAAGAATTATATGTTTTTCCAAGGAGAAAATTCAAGCACTTCACTATCCTAATTTTAAGTGTATTTTATGAAAATTGGAAAATTAAATTCTATAAAATATTCATGTTGTTTAAACAATGCAAAATTATTAAGTGGAAAAAAATAATTCTCTTTGCCAGTTTTTAAATGAATGCCATACAGTAACAAAGTCTGGAAAGCGAAATGTTATGAGAAAATATGAAAAATATAGAAAACTTGTCATACTGTGGTTTTTCTCCTCAGTATTTGGAAGAAGTTTTCGATCTTGCACCCAAGAGCTAACTTGAGGGCAGGTCAAAAGGAACAAAACAAAGAACAAATGCACAGCATTTTGACATCCCAAAGCAGTGAAATGCTAGCTTCAAAATGCCTACAAGACTAGCATGAATTAACATAAAGAAAATAAAATACTATATAGATGACATATACTTAGTGATAAGAGATTCTGGAGCATTTACCTATAAAAAAAGATTATCCTCCTTAAAAAAAAAAGACAATTAATACAGTCATCAATTACTTTCCTGAATCTACAATCGAGATGTTTTATAATTGATAGTTTAAAAAAATCATTGCTTTTACATGTTTTATGAAGTAGTTTTCAGTAAATACATGGCATTAACCCTCCAAGCGTTTGGCCCATAATATTCCGTACACTAAGCTCCAGGTTTTACTGCAATATAAGAAATGTTTAAGATATTATAATTCTATAAATTTAATGAATTTTCAAAGCATTGAAGAATGATTAAGACTCTCAAGGATTACATTTATATTCCTAAATAAGACTTTTTAAGTAATATTGAAATAATCATATTTTATTAGCATTTAAAACAAAATGCAGAGAAAACAACATTACAATTTTACCCATTTGCTAGATGCTTGGAGGGTTAAAAAAGCTGGAACCAAAGAAACGTAAGCAATCATCACAAATTTAACATTGGGATCTTGATGGCTTTATAAAAGCATTCTTTTCTATAAGCAACATTAGAAGCTAAACAAAAGGTGGTGAAAAAGACAGACGCAATAATGTAGTTTACTGCTATTGTTTTCATTATATTTTTCATTCAATTAGCCTCCTAATACAAAACTTCCAAAATATTGTATTCTAAAAATTTGTTGATTATTAGATACAATAACTCAATATCCAAAACCCTTATTGACATCGACTCATTCCAGATTCCATTCACCTGCAGGCGATTCTTGATAACATCAGATCAGGTACTGTATAAAAGGAATTGGCTAACTTGAGTCATTGAGAAACATCTGACACTACTGAAAAAAAATCGAGAATCAATAAAAAAAATCTCTTAACCCATCACTAACTATACTGGATCTGGTTGTACCAGTTAAAATTCTAGAACCAGTTTTTTAAAGGCACCCTCTATAAATTTTCTTCTAGATATTTTCAAAGGCACTATCTAGTGAGAAACATAGTAACACTTTTTAAAAAAAGGAACAATTTCAAATTTTAACCTCCAAATCCTTTTCATTCCCCTACCCCCTCTCCCGACTTATCCTAGATGTTTTTGAAAATATTTGTAAATTTTCTGACTTTTCCTATGTATTTTAAAACTTCCCCAACTACATGAAATCCTTTGACTATCAAGATTTTGCATGTTGCTGGAAACTTTGTGTAATCATATACAATGTTTTTAAAGGAAATAATACAGATCCATGCTTAGAATTCCTATAATTAACACAAAAATATGCACAGTGTGTTACTGAGTATAGAATGCAAACAAATATAAGAAATAGAGTAAATGATTTAATTATTATCAAAATGAAAATATAACATGAGAAAGGATATTTTTACTCTAATTGTCTTATCAACATTAAATCATTACAAAAATGCACACTAATGAAAACAAAAAAATTTGCCAAGCTGGATGCTTAGTCAATAGTACCAAAAATGACCAACTCAAGAAAATTAACAAATACAAAAATAACATACATGTTTTAATCTGTCATATTTGTATAAAAATAACAATAGTATAAAAATAAAGATTTGTAAAATCTAACTTACATTTACATATTCATCTACTCCAACATGCTGTGTATAAATATCCCACCACATTTTCAGATGTTCATAGGAATGATTACCATCAACTGATTCAACAGTTCCAGATGACTTGTTATAACTATACATCCATGGCTTTTTGGAGCCTAGAAAATGAACAATTTTCACATCTTTCCCGAATCTATTTAAAAAATACAAATGAGACAGAAATGTTAAATAACAATTTTATCTATGATAAAATTTAAATTAAAGAATAGAATACAAAATTTCAATAATTCAATTTATAATTATAACAGCTTGTTAACACTACAATTGAGTTTCAAAAGTTTCAAATAAATAATAAAACAGCTTTAATTGAATTTGTGAAAGTAATAGAAAAACAGAGGGGGGGGGGGGGTCGTAAAGTCTTTTTGTCCCTCACTTTAATGTAACCTTTCAAAAAGTTGGACATCACAAATTTTACAACAAATATGAATTTTCTGAAACTTTGTTCTCAGAAAGACACAGAAGTTAAAATTAAATTTTATTACTGATATGTATAATTGTTCTACTACTGTAATGAAAAATCTTGCATTAATAACAATGCACAACTACCACCTGCAAAAAGGATCCTATGCTTAAAAGTTTCAAATAAAAAACAAAACTATCTTTAATTTTGTATAACATGGTGTGATAATATCTGCAACAATTCCCAAAAGTCAATGCTACTTATACAGCGGGCTTTAAAAAACATTTCATTTATTGATCCTATCTTCCACCAGTTAATTGCTCATAGAATTCTCAACAGATGGCAATACTGAGTTAATTTTTCCTGCCAAAGTTTCATTTAATATATGAGAAATTTTACACTATTATTGTTAGAATGAGCTTCATAAATTTATTTTATTTATTTTAAAGGGAACATACAAAAAGCTTTTTTTTCTTTTTTAAGTAAAGATAAATTTGTATATACAATTTTGTTTTAGAAAAGTGTCGATATTTATATGTAATTTTCCATTTATTGCAGATGTAAATAAATGCCTTTTTTTGTGAATAATTTCTTATTTTTATGTCCTATTTCAGGGTTCCCAGCAAAACATGAATGGCAAATTTCCTGACTTTCCATGATCTAATCTCGAAAAATTCCATGACTTTCCCTGAACAAGAAAGTATACAATATGAAATTTGCTAATTATTTCCAGAATTCTTTGTCAAAATTAATGATTTTTTTCTGCAATTGTTTTTCAAATTTCTAAATTTTCTTTTCCCTGATTATTTGATGAATTTCGTGATTTTTTTTCAAGATTATTTGATGAATTTTGTATCATTTTACATTTTTTCACCAAGAATTTTCCATGACTTTTTAGAAAATATTTGTAAATTCCCTGACTTTTCATATATATTTTGAAATTTCCCTGACTTTCCATGACTACTATAAAATTCCATGACTTTCCAGATTTTTCCTGACTTTCCATGATGCTGGGAACCCTGTATTTTTTAAATTTTATTTATTTATTTGACAAGATTAAAATTATGTATTTTATGTGTAAATATTTTTAAATTAGAAATATTGAGTCACAAAGGGCTAATTACGCCAATTAATTGGCATGTTTTGCAAGAGTCAAAGCAAAACTGAGTGCTTTTAAGACATCTCCTTTGTTAGGCACATTTACTTTAACTTTCCAGTAAGCATATTGTTATAAATTTTGCAACAAACATGATTTTTTTAAAACTCTGATTTCACAATCGATACTGGAGAGTGATCTGAAGGGTTAACCACATTGTTGTCATTGCTATGTTAAATGAATAGCAGGTAATTATACATTAAATCTTTTATGTGTCTTTGAAAAGAGAGATTAAAACTTGTGAATGCATATCAAAACTTTGTAGAAATTGTACAAACTTTGTTTAAATTGAGACTCAAGGTCTTGAATAAGAAATAATCTACTCATTATGTCTATTTTAAGCAATATTCAGTTGTGCTGTATTCTTTTGTAATGTTATTATATATGAAAGTAAGTTACAACTGCATTTTTGTGCTGGCCAGAGGCAAATCTCATCAGTAACATTTTTTTCCATATCTAGTAACAGTTTTTATTTTTCACAGGTGAAAATTAGAAACAATGTTTTGATGTTGAAATAAAAATTTTTTAATTCACAATTCTTTTTTTTTTTTTTTTTTTGTATTTTACATTGAATGAGTGAAAGGCATGTATTTTAAATGTATATATTTTGAATGAAAGTTATGTATTTTAAATGAAATGAGTGAAAAGCTTATATGTTAAATGGAATGAATGAAATGCAAATGATGGCAATGGGAAAAATATTTGAACAATTTATGAACTGCACCTGGCATAAAAGCATTTAGATTTAAAATCATGAAGAGAAACAATGTTGCAACATATTATGCAACTACCACATTTATAAAATATTGCTTGCATTTATTTTCATGTGCAAGAAATCAATTTGTTCTCAGAACTCACAATAAATTGTCTAATGAAAATTGAGTATAGCAATGTTACTTGTTAGGGATCAACATTTTAGTTCAAATTTTATATTCATAAATAAATCTTGTTTAAAAATATGTTGATTAGTAAAAATATTCTCACAAACAAGTTAAAATTGAGACACAATCTATTAATTATATAGGAAATCAGTAATTCTGAGTTAGGCAGTTGCAGCCTTTTTTTTAATGCAAAGTGGTTTATGGAACAAAATAGTAAAAAAAAAAAAAAAAAACCTGTTGTAGGATCAATGCAAAACTGATAAATTTTAATATTTTAATAATAGTAGTTTGTTTAAAATATTGATAACATGTTGTTTATAGCCAGTACATCAAGTTTTAAGATTTTTAATTTTCCAGAAATTAGCAAAGCGTATACAAGTCCAACTGAAAAACTCTAATGGCACTTCACTGGTCTAAGAGGCTTGCATGCATTGCCTTGCTATTTTTCAATATATGATGTTGTTAAGCTTTTGAAATTTGAAATCACTGGGACACAGGCACTAACAAAAATATATAAATAAAAAATAAAATAAAATAAAAACCTGGTTCTTTTTTTTTTTTTCTTTGCAAAAGTGGGTTTTTCATCTAAAAATAAGTAACTTTCAATGTATTCAATACAAAATATGCCTCTTTTGCATTTTTTGCATTTTTTTTTTCAAGAGGAAAATTATGCATCCTAAGGGACACATCACAATTTTTTTTCTGCATCCCCACTCATACTATTTGCTTAAATGGATGCAATCCTAGTAGTACTGTACATATACAGTGATGCTATGTGGTTGCATATTTTTTAAAAAATTATCTGAGTTAAAATGGACCAAGCTCACCTCGGATAAGCAAAAGATTCCAACAAATCAAATTTACATAAATCATTATACGAAATAAATGATGATGAAATATATATTTGCACACAATTCATTAAGTTTTATGCCATTAATTGTCCTAATGGCATACATTGGCTGTATTTTTATAAAAATTTGAAATTAAATTGTTCATTTGAAGACTATTGTTTTTGTTTGTTGGGTGATAAATATTTCTTTGCTGTGATGTTATACCATTGTATTAATGTCCTCAAACTTACAAGTATAGCCTTTTCTTGCTATGTAATACATTTTTTTTTTTTTTTTTTTAATTTTAATTGAATTTAGACCTTCAGAATGTATAATTTTCTTCTGATACATATCATTTTTGTTGTCATTGCTTTCTTGTTTGTAGTTTGCAGCTATATCATTTCATATATATGGAATTCAAAGAATTCTTCTGATGCTCTGGTAATGCAATATTCTTCAGTGTAATTTGTTCTAAACATTATATAAATCCTTTTCCTTCAAGGCATTAAATTATTTTTCCTAACAGTTTCTTTTTTATAATTTCTTTTTAAGTTCTCAGGAATAACTTGATCTAATGTCTGTATTAAGAGAGTTACATTTGGTAATAAAAAAAATTTTTTTTGACTTAATCCTTAATTACAATATTATTAAAATTGAAATCCCTGAACCAAGGATTAAGAAACAACCATTTTCAAAGAAATGCAAGGTGAAGATGAAAGAAAACTCATTAAAATTAAGAATTCTGATTTTTTTTTTGGTCAAAATAGAATAAATGACATTTTTTTTTTTTTAGTGGTATCTTGGTTAAATGCGGTTTGACTAATTGGATCTCTACTGTATATATACACATGATATCAATAAAAAAGAATCAAAATATTAAATATCAACATTTAAGGGTGTATTTGAAAAAACGCTTTTCTGTCTTCAACAGCTCGAAATTTTCTGATACAATTTCAGACAAATTTTAAAAAGTAGAAACATGAAACTTGCTGAGGGGATTCTTGAAGAGACGTATGAGGTGCCGTGTGATGTCTTTTTACGCTCAATTCATTAGAATTTGAGTTATATACATTTACCTTATCAGTATGACCCTTTTTTTCGTTCCCAGATCTCTCGCTTGGGAAAAATCGATTCAAAATGCCGTTTTTGATTGCTTTTTTGCAATATTTTCTGCATTTATCAAATAATCGACAATCACGGCACCTTGTGTACTTTCCAAATAAGAGATTTTGAAAGTTTGGTGTATTTGACAGCAAAAATGAATTAAAAAATAAATCGGAAAATAAGCAGTTTGAATCGAAATACACCCTTAAGAGTTACGTCTAATTGTGCTAATTCACAAATAGTCCCCTCCCCCCCCAAAAAATTGCTTTTTATACACTTAAAAAAAAAAAAAAAAAAAAAAAAAAAAAAAAAAAAAAAAGAGCTTTTTAGAGCTAATTATATACATTCTAACATTGCAGAAGTATTTTCAATATTAGAATCAGGCATTTAGAGTCACTTATATACCTACAAAACCGCTTACTATAATACCTACCCTATATTTATTAGATAAATAAAAAAATTTCAAACCAGATACTTCACTTTAGAGTCAAATAACATTTTACTAAAGATTACCATACATTTTAAGAAAACTTTTTGTCTTGAATATGCTTATTTGATTCAAAGATTATTATCCAGAAATTATGATGATTACTAACTTCCTGAACAGACCCTGGCAAAATGTAAAGTTTTTTTCTCATTAACTTTTTAAGAAATTAAAAAATATATGATTTTTTCTAACAATGCATAAAAAATGTCATTTCGTATAATAACATAAGTCTTAAGAGCAGTGTTGAATCCAGGGGGTGGCAAGGGGGAGCAATGAAATGTCCTCCCAGAAAATTTAAGATTTTGGGTTTTCAATGGTCAAAGAGAGAAGTTTCTCCCCCCAGAACTCTATAATGCCCCCCCCCCCCCCCCACCGGATCCTCAGAAATCCCTCCTGGAGAAAAGTGTCTGAATTCAGCACTGCTTAAGAGTATTAATAAGAACAAAATATTTTAAAACTTCATTACATTTGTAGAATTATGTTAATTTAAATAATGCTTCTATTGCAATAAAACTTGCAGCTTAGTGAACAGATATATCAGTTTGCAGCAGTTAGAAAGGTAATATAAATAGAGATTTTTATGCTTTCTAACCATTTAAATTGTTGAAATTAGTTTTTGCCAACCATTGTATTATGTTCCAAATACAATAGTTATCTATTTGAAACACCCTTATAGGCAATGAGAAAATAAATATTTTTTAGATCTTGTCAATTTCTCTGATTTTCTCCCAGATTGATTCTCCGCACTTGAAACAGTAAATAATAACAGTAATTTAGTGTTGCATTTATAAAAAAGAAAATAGATTTACATAACATTTCTTAAAATGTTTATGGTGTCATTCTTTTCAAATATATGTTTACTTTCTTTAAAGCAAAACTTTAAATTTTGTATGATTGCATACTGAAGAAAAACGTTAAATTTGCCACTACACTTCTCAAAAAAGTGTTAAAATTTCATAATTTTTGTTTACATTTAGTATTTCTGATAAATAATATAACCACATATTAAATTAATTTACTATTTGTTACTACAAGTAAGAAGTCCAGAGATTCTAAAGCTACACTATTTAAAAAATAATTTTGCCACAAATTATGAAATATATTAATTAAAACTCTCTATATTAAAAATGGTTAAAAATAATTAAATATTAAGTTATGATTCTTGGCCAAAAATGTAAGAAAAAGTTAAAAAATGATAAAAATTCTTTCAGCCTGTATTGGTGTAAAAGAAGTTTCACCATATCTTGTTTTTAAGAATTAATACCTCAAAATAAAATGCATGGAACCTAATATAAAAATTTCCAGTTTTCATCAACATTGAATTTGAATGTGGATTTCGAATAATCAAGCAGGCACCACCAAGATGATTTAATTTATGACAACCCATTTTTGTTACTAAATTTGACAATATTTTGCCAAATATTGCAAGAATTTGAGCAGATATGATTATGTAATTTTAAGCACATGAAAGAAGAAACAATAGTTGTAATAATGAAAGTAAATTTGCGCATAACCATTTTTTCGAAAGCTCATAGATGAAACCAGATTATAGGCAAATCAGTCAACCTAGAATTTAAAACTGCTACATGTCAATCATCTTTCAAAATAAAGGCAAAACAAAATATGCTCCAAAACCCTTGAATTAAGACCTATATTTAACACAAAAAACTTTTTGGATTTCTATTTTTTTCGTACATTCTGTAAACTTGAAATCCTTAAATGGCCGTCATAAAATATATACACACACACACACACTCATATATATATATATATATTCATACATATAAACATTTTAATTGAGGGTGGTTTTGGTGCCTGGGGTCATGCTTCTCTCTTAATGGCTGCAATAGATAGCTTCTTATTCTTTGTAATTGAAGCAATCTAAAAGGCCTTTTTAATCATTCAAAATCAAATAATACACATAAATGTTTAAAATAGGTATACAAAAAAACTTTTTTATATACTATACTTACTGTTTATAAGCAGGCAAATATGTATAGGTTGTGCTGGTATTCATATTATAGATGAAAGATAAATGTCTAGAAATGTCTTTGGTGGCCCAATCACTAAAAAACATATTTAACAGCCCCTGATCACCACCTAAAATATAATCAATTTCATTAAAAAATGAATATGGATTGAACTTAGTATGCATTGAAGTTTAAAGGGTTACATATAAAAGTTTACACATAAAGAAAAATTTCATTAGATTGAAAATACAGCAGAATTTATTAAAAAGTTTTTACTTAAAAAAAAAAAAAAAAAAAAAAAAAAAAAAAAAATTATTTGTTAAAGTTGATAAATATTGCAGAATGAAACAGCGAAAACAATGATTTTTATAAAAACTCTGTATTTCATTTACAAAGATTGGAAAAAAGATTTTACTTTCTATAGTAAAACCCACTAAGTTGACACCTATGCATATTATCTATCTAAGTCAACTTCTTAAAGGAGATTTGATACTTTTTAAACTTTCTTTCATTATTATTATTTCTGTGTTTTATAATAACTTTTTGATACATGATTTTATGAAAAAAAGGAAAGGATTTAATTAAAAAAATAATTAATGTGAAAAATTTAAGAAAATTATTATTATTATTTCTATTTCAATTTTGAAAAAATACAGCAAAAAGACTATTCAATATTTTAAGGTCTTTTGGAAAACAAAAGAGTACTAAGAGGAACCTATTTTTTGGAAAGAGACTAAAATGAGAAATTAAGCATCTACAGTAAAAGCTTACACAACAGAATTTAGTATACAATTAATTGAATAAATTAATTTATACAACAGAACAAAATAAATTAAACTACTTGCATCAAGGAGGTTATTCCTTTTTACCAAAATGTGAATCATTTCAGTCTTTATTTTCTGATGGTTCTATTATTGCTTTTGGTTTATTTCTTTTAATGTTTTTTAACTACAGCTGAAATATTTTAAAATGTACAATCACTTGTGAGTACTGTATATAAAGCAGAAAATAAGGCCTAGAAAATACAAATGTTTAAAGTGCAAGAATAATAATGATGACATGATATATTTAATAATTATTTATTTAATTTCAATTATTATTTATTCCAGTTTTTCATGTTCATTATGTTTGTAATTTTATTTTCTATTTACATTCTGAAGATGACTCGATTAAAAAGAGTTGAAACATATAAATAAAAAATTTTTAATGTATTTTAAATGCTTTTATTAATACAGCAACGTCTTATAAGCAAAATATTTATTCATAATATAAATTCTTACTTTTTTGTTGTGGAATATATATTATTAATATTACAATATGTGTTCAGAGGAACTTCATAAACACAGTTCATAATAAAGATATGTTATTTTGTCAAATATCGTCAACATGAGGCCTAAAATCAACTCTATAAACTCTTTATAACGTTTAAAAGAAAAAAAAAAAAAAAAAAAACAAAAAAAACAAGGATAGTTGAAATAAATGACCCCTTTGACTGAAATATGATTGTTTATAATAGTTTTACTTGGTAATTTTCAAAGTTGCTTATTTCTCGTTACACGGCTCTACACTTCGTATCTGGTAGCATTCATATCAATTTTAATTTCCTGATGAGCAGCATTTATTACTTAATTTTTTTTTTATCTGTTATAATTGCTTCATATAAAAAAGAAATTTATTCCTTTAATATTGTTTCAATTGTTCATTAATTCAATTATGCTCCATTATTGTTTCTACAGCTTATTTATTCCATACATATGCAAATATCCTTTATAAAATATTACAAATTACCATCAATTTTAAAATTGCTGATAATTTGTAATATTTTATAATGGTTATATATATTATACACATATATTAAATTATTTGATGTATTTCACTTTATTTAGATTAATCATTCTTTATGATCTCACTTAACAATTATTTGTCAAATTTTGACTTCTTACTCTGATCTTTTTAGTGATGTAGGAGAAGGCAGGGTCTATAAAACTGATTTAATCTCCACTGTAAACAAAATTTAAAACTGCAATTACTTGTTTATTTTGGTGCAGTTTTTGGCAGCCACTTTTGGCTTGTCCTTATATTTGAAATCTCCATCCATTTTCCTTTTATTTTTCTTTTAATTTTTACATTTTATTAATTTGTTACATTACATTTTTACTCCAATTATTGATTTTACAATTACTGAATCTACTACAAAGTTTTCTTGTCAGTACTTCTTATTATGAAACATACAAATTCAATGCAAGGGAAAGAAATTCTAAGGAACACTACAAATAATGAGAATAAAGCCTTTTCAATATTTGTGGATGGCATCTTTTTCATGCTCACTTTAATAAACATGCAGCTGGTGATCAAAAGAAATTTGTGGTGACATTGGATGAAACATGGCTTTACTTAAATGATTTTATGAAAAAGCAATATTTTTTATCAATAAATAAAGAAAAATCCAAATTTTGGATTATAAAGAAAAGCTTTCAAAAATATTCATGCAGCTGGATTTTGTTACTAAGGTAAATATACTTCGTTATCAATAGATTTTAAAAGAAGAATTTACATAAAAAAGACATCAATAAAGTTAAGCTTAGTATGGGCAAAGTCTTCAGTCATTTTTCCCAGTCAACTGTTACATATCTAGAAAATACAAACTGAAATAAACCATGTTTCACTTAAAGAAATATATATGTAAACTCAACATATGTTAACTCCTCCAAAATTTGTCTCGTTAAAGGCGAGCTTTAGAAAAAAGACAAATGAGAACATTTAAAAGACTGAAAGTTTTTTCAAGTGATATGAGGGAAAATTGGCATGACTGTACAAAGGAAAGTTGTACTATTATGCAAATTTTGAGCTAGAGATATTGCCAAAAGTAAGGCTATTGAACAGAATCAAATTGTTCCAAAGAATAATACGTGTTAATAGAGAAAATCGTTTCTATAAAATGTGAACAGCCTTTTGTAATATTCTTTTACAAGTGAACTAATTATGTATCGCTAAGTTCACTAATATAAATTACCAATATTTGGACAAAAACTTTAAATATGATGATTTGCTTTGTGCACATGTCAGTGCTCTTTTATATAAATACTTTATAGAAAATCATTGTAATTATCAAATAGGAATTTTAGATGAAACATGAAACTAAAACAAATAAGAGCATGTCACAAGAATATGTTGGTACATAAATGAACATTAGAAGAGAGCAAGGAATATAAGTTTGTGATTTAGATATTATAAGTGCTAATATGACAACTAGTTTGCTGAACTCAAGATTGAATTAGGTAATGGGTCTAGCAAACTGGCGTGAACTGGCTGAATCTCACTACTGGATGGGTTGAATTTCCAAACTTTTCCTGAATTTTTACAGTTAGTTCATGTAAAGATTTGCAGTTGCTTCAAATTTTAGATTTTATTTATTTATTTATAAAAATGGATTGTTAGTATATTTGAACACTGCAAATTAGATTTAGCAAGTAATTTTAAGTTTAATATTTTTCAAAACACTTGAAAGATGTGTAAGTTCATGTGATGTAACCAGGGCTGCAGAGTCGGTGGGAAAAATGGCCGGCTCCAACTCCGGAAATTTTAACGACTCCGACTCCTGGTTAGCTAGTATACTAATGTTGGTGTTGGTTAAAGTTATGAGGGAACGAAAGAAAAATAAGGCAAAAAGTCATTATTTCGGTATTAATTCCTTTCTTAGAGTTTGGGGGAAAATATATTTTCTGATTTACAAATTCTTTAATTTCACGTACCACAAACCTGAAAAATCAAATTACCGAATTCTGAAAGAGATAACAAAACGGATATTTTACTATTTTGGATCCGTGTCTTCGAAAAGGGGAAATCTGCACAATTTTCATGTTAACTAGTGGTCTCCAGAGCAGAAAAATTTCAATGGAAAGGAAAAAAAAAATGTCCGATGTGTTAATCTTAGAACTTTCTTCTATATCACACATGTTAATACTTCCTGAAAAATGCAGCATAGCAGTGCCACCTCTTAAGTATTTTACACCAAAATCTAGTCAACAAGTTATATCAACTTCTAACTGAATTTGAAGTTTGGTGAAAATCAGTACACTAATTTCTGAGATATATTGCTGGAATTTTAAAATTATACATAACAGCGCTACATGTTGGGTGATGTACATCAAACACAAATCAGGATCAATTTCTATCAGATAATAACTGAATCTAAAGTTTAATGAACATCAATGCATTAGTGATTGAGCCACAGCTATTTCAAAATCGTAAAAAATGCAGCATAACAGCGCTACCTGTAGGGCGATTTACACCAAGCACTAAACTATACTAATCTAGATTACAAACTAATTAAATATAAAGTTTGACGAAAATTCGAGCATTTGTTTTTGAGATAGCGCTGTTGCAATGTCATGAACAATGAAGTATAGCAGCGCCACCTATTGAGCGATTTGCACCAAAACATTTACAGCACCTAAATATATCAAGGACTAGCTGAATCTAAAGTTTTATAAAAATCCATGCATTAATTTTTAAGATATAGCTACTGTGAAAATTGCGAATAATGCAGCATAGCAACACCACCTGTTGAGTAATATACACCAAAAATTAATCAGATCCAGTTTCTATCAAGATCTAACAAAATATAAAGTTTTATGAAATTCCATCCATTAGTTCTTGAGATAGAGCGCTCCAAAATTTTTGTCGCATGCAGACTCACGAAGTGACAGACACTGACAGGCATTTTCGAAAAACTATCAAATCGTGTTCAGTTCAGGATCGTCTAAAACGTATAAATCCATCGAATGCCGGAAATCGAAATTTTTCAAGAATCCAATATTTTATTCTTGTAAAGATAGAAGAAAATAATATTGAAGATGAACATTTAACTAGTTCGCAAATAATCTGGGATCTACTAGAGCTTTTAATTAAAAACCGTTTTCATCTCTTGTATACACTGGGCAGTATATTGGGAATCTTTAACTTGGGTAGTCCGATGTAATCCAAAAATAATAATAATTCTTCTCATGGATTTAAAATTACATTTTATTGGTTTAATTTCACTTCAAACAGTCTAAGAAAAAAAAGCCGGAGTCGGAGTAAGGTCGTTCTTTAACGACTCTGACTCTTTTTCTCAAAAATGGGCCTGACTCCGACTCCGCAGCCCTGGATGTAACACATATTTTATTGTATATATTTCCATTAATTTTTCAAATGTTAGTTTCCCCCCCTCTTATAAAATTTAATTTTAAAAGAAAAGCATTTTTAATAGGTATTTTTATTGTGTGTTCTTCTCCAATTGCATATAAAATAACAATAATAAATAAAAAAAACCAAATAATAAATTAGTTTAAAAATATCATTCCATTTCTAGATTTTTTTTTCTTGTTCTTCAGTTGATTAAATAACAAACGAATTAAATATTTTTTCTGTTTTAAATAACTGCTATTTTTTATTTCCCAATTATTTCATTTTGTCTTGTATAAAGAACTTAATTCTTACTGATTGTGTAATTTCGTTTAGGGTTGCTGTGAGTTGGGCGTTTTTCGCCACGGGTGATAATTGTATTCTTGATAACTCTATTTTTAAATTTTCCTCATTGCTTACTACATAACGGTCCTTTTTACCTGTACATTTTTTTTTTGCTCAGATTGGGATCTATGGTATGCCAAGAGACTTTCTTTTGACGTTTGTGAAATGTGAAATTTTACTCAGATTACGTTTTGTCTTGGTGAAGTGAACATGCACGCTTGCGGTTGTCAAAATGACAAATATTTCTTTATTATGATCGAGAGCATTTATGTTAGCCTGCTGCATTCTTATGTGAAAACTTATTTAGATTACGTTTTGTTGTGGACATGTCAACATGCATAATTCGTGGTTGTTGAAAATTAAAGATGTTTCTTTTAATACTAGTGATCATTTTGTGTGAATATGCTGCATTCCAAGTGTTTTGATGTGCTCATATTTCTCGTATTGTGCAAAATAAAGACAATTTAGTCAAGATGCTTATGAACTGAGTCTCTTTATCAGAAAATGCTTATATCACTTCATTCCAGAAAAAATAGTAAAATGTGGACCTGGTGTATTCTACAATATTGAACTACGATACAATCTCAGCCAATCTCATAAAAGGTGGCTTTTTATAATATTTTTGCCACCATAGTTCACATCTTGACATTTTCTCAAGGAATAAAAACAATTCTTAATAGATAAAATTCTTATCGACAAGAATAATGATGAACATTCGCTACATATAATACAATGCAAATAAGTAAGTAAATAAATAAATAAAAATCACACACCATCAAAGCTTCCATGATCCTCAGCAAATTTTATCAATCTACCATAAGTTACAACTGAAGGTCTAAAAACGAATACACCTGAATTGAAGCAATCAGGCCAACCCACATCAGGTGCTGCTGAAAGTTCTTCTCTTTCAAACAATTCATCACAATTTTTTAAAACCTATAAAAAATGGAATGAAACATAAATTTTATATGACCTGCTATAAAGGGAAGGAAATGTTCTGTTAAAAAATGTACAGTGATAGCAACAAAAAAAATTTGACACTCGCTGAAAAAAGTTAAGTTTGTGATGGATGGTCTTTGCTGATGCATTCATTAGTAATGTTTCTTTTTTATTTCTGCAATTATTATAATCAATATTAATAGTATGTCAGATTAAAAAATATATCAGCCTGGCAAAGTCTTTTTAGGTCTTTTTGAACCATTTTTCATTTTGATGAACTACTATTTGGTAAATTGAACTTGCCTTTTATAAAATATAGGAGATAGTTTGTCCTGATGCTTGTAGATTTAAGGTTTTATGACTTACAGGGACATTTTGTTCTAATAAAGACAAAGCCCAAAGTTCTTCAACAACTGTAAACTTTTTATGTCGATATGTGCACCAGAAGAGTTTCTTTTTGTAGAGAGAGAGAGAAAAAAAAAAAAATCCCTCTTTTCATATTACTACCAGAATTGAAAGAAAATAAGGGGAATTCTAAATCATGCTAAGCTGCAAAGGCCAACACTCCATGTAACCAATGCACGAGAGAAACTCTTACCTGCATCCTCTATTTAAAATAGGAAAAAATAAAACATGCAGACATTGAGATTGCAGATTAAGTGTCAAGATCTTTTTCACTGGCCCTGTATAAAAAAAAAAAAACTAATAAAATGCAGGTTTTTATTAAAACAAATAAATTATCTGTAGAAATATTTAACATAAAGGAAATTTTAGAGGTTTACAATGAAGGAAATTTTAGAGTTATGACAGAAACATGTCAAGCATATCAAAATTTTACCCTGATTTCTCAAGAGTCTACAAGGCATTAGCAACTCACCCAAGAAAGCAAGGATGGATAAGTCATTTATATATTTTTTTCTTTAAATAAACAAAATCCAAATTAAAATAGTTCTAATATAAAAAAAATTTTAAATCACAATTTCGAACAACCCGTCATTAGAACGTACCAAATTTGAAAAAATTCTGCCATTATTCCATAATGAATAACAGAATTATTCATATATATTTGTCAGGGACAAAGGCTCCTTATTCATTCACCTGTAATTACAATCTCAAGTGAATAAATTTTGCCGAGGGAGGAGGAGGGAGAGAAGAAAAAAAGGAATGTGAGTTGTAAATGAGGCCAAGAAGTTTCAAGTTAATTCATCCTCAATGTAGCTAAAACTGGTAGAAAATATGCAATTTTCTGGAACTTTTTATTGTTATATCTTGAAAGTAAAAGCTGAAAATGTTTGTAAATTAATTAAAAATCAAATGCATGATATTTAAAGCACTAACTGCATTTTATAATTTTTCCTTTAAAAGTATAAAATTTAGGTGAATGTTGATAACTTAAAAGCATTAAATTTATAATGTTTTCAGTTTTCATTAAGATGCAGAAAATTTTCTTATTTGAAAATTTGTTACCCATAGGATAGGTTTGTAAAAAGAATAAATTATTGCTAAATTTGCTGATCTTTTACACACTTTCCAAAAATTCAAGAATGTGTTGTATTTAAGTTTGTGCTCTAAATCTCGCAAATACAATTGGGTCATTCTCAGATAAAGGGAAATTTTGGCTTCGATAAAATGATTAGACTCTAATATTTTAATTCTTGATTTCTGACTCAAATTACACCAGACATTTAAGAAATGAGAATTTTTGCTAAGGAATAGCAATGATCTTTTTTAAACTGTCTAAAATTGTCATTAATATGACTTTGAAATCATAAATATAATATGATATGATAATGACCATGGTAATGACATTTTTAACGTTAATCCTAATTTAGAACTAAACTATAACGATTTAAAACTCATGGAGTATTTATTCTGAAAGCAGTCCCAAACTGTCTTTATAATTGATTCTGTAAAGTTAAATTACTGAATAAGCATTTCAACAATTAGAAGCTTGGTAATGACACATATTAAGTACACAGACTGTAATTTTGGAAGAAAATCCATAAATTGAAGCAGTTTTTGCATAATTAATTAAAAATAGATGCTACAGATCGTAAGAAGATGTGGAACTATACAATCTAAGAGAATTTCCATATAAAAATAACATATAGGGGAAAATTAAATGAAGAATTACTGTGAAGCATGGTAATAGTTAATGCTAGGGACAAACTTTAAATAAGTATAATCAATAAAAATGTTTTCTGTTTTGTATAAGGTGTTAGATGTATAAAAAGTAGAAACATCAAATATACCCATATAATCATTACATTTGTTCTAAAGCTTTTCAAATCTTAACAATAAGGGTTTGAATTCAAAAATTTGAATTTTGGGACAAGCCATGGTAATGACATTTGCAACTTTACAGCTTTTTAAAATATTAAAATTATTTTTATTTTCATATTTAAACTAGTGCACAATGTAGTATTCAAACAGAAATGTTCACAAAAAATGCAAACATTCATAGCTGACTTGATTAATTCACATTTTTTAACCAAGGACATAAAATTTCCCTTTATCACAAAATGGCCCAATTGCGCTGTATGTAATAGATTCCATGAAATTTTTATATGTCTTTTAGGCTTATTATAGTAAGCTCAGTATTGAAAATGGAGTAAGTAGCATTGGTTCGATTACAGACACACACACAACACACATATATTTATATATATATATATATCCTTTATATTAGAGAGAAAATAGTTTTTGGTGCAATTTATTAATGTTATAATATTTTAGAAATAATTAGATTGATATGCATCACTGAAATAGACTACTACCTGCTTCCTCTGGAATATAGAATAAGTGGCATTCATTTGTAGTTTGTTTAAAAAATGCACAAAAAAGTTCCTTTATATTATGACCTACAGGGAAAAAAAAAATTGTGATGAAATTTAATGATGTTCTGATGATTTTAAAATAACAAAATTACTGAAGTGCAATTTATGTTTTCTATAAATTACAGAATGCATAATATTTATCTGCCATTTACAGAAACCCATAAAAGAATTTTGTTAAAGTACTGACTAATAAAGATAATTACTGGAAGTCCTTTTTTCTCTGTGGTAATAATTTTTAAACTGATCTGATTTTATGTGCATAAGATCATTAGATGATGTGTGTAAATTTTATAAACCATATATAAAGGTTAAACAAAGAACTTCACACCCATTACTTCATATGAACAGCAATTACTGAAAATAAAGTTTTTCTGAGTTATTTGTTTTTAAGTGTTATTTTCTAAGATATTTATTTTCCTGAATTGTTGAATTATCGCAATTGCTAAGACAGAATTAACATGAAAATCTGATTCCAAAAAATTTAAAAAAAATTTATTAAGCTGATATTTTGAAGAAGTATCATACATAATGTAAGATTTAAAAAGTAGTAAATAAAAATTAACTTCATAATTGAATTATTCTTAATTACATTCTAAAATGAGAAACAGTGTACACCCAGTGTGCCATTTTCCGATTTTATAAAAATATAAAAGTAAAAAGAAAAACCACTGCTATTCATTTTATAAAGGCCAAAGGGTTAAAAAGTTAAAAATAAAATGACATTTAAAAATTTTTTTAAATGAAATAACAAAATAAAACTGTTTCTCAAATTACAAAAATTTAAAATTAATCATAGCGATGTACTATATGAAGTGCTCTCTAGAAAGGATAATTTCAACCAGAAACCAAGATGAGGATGGCCACGAATGACATTTGTTGAGACAAATCACAGAATACAGAGTTTCATGCTTAGATAAAATATGCCCATACAGCAAATTAATCTTGGTATACAAGTGTCCAAAAATACTGTACATAGATAGATGTTACACTATATTGAAGATAATGGTTTGCAAACCATATTTCAAACTATATCACTAACAAGCAAAAAGGAAATGGGCTAAAAAAACAAATGTTCTATATTTGACAAGTGGATTATTGTTTTATTAAGCAATGAAAAAAAAAATGGAACTTAGATAGTTCTGATGTGTAGAACATGTACTGGCATGATCTATGAAAGGAGCCAAGGAGTTTTTTCAAGAAGCAGCAAGATGATAAGCCTATAGTGGTTTGGAGGGTATTCGACTTCAACAGCCTGAGCTCTCTGGATTTTCTAAAAAGAAGAGTAAATTACCAAAAATATCCAGAGACTCTGAACCAACAGTTCCTTCCATTCGGTGACTTTTTGGGGGTCCTTAATGGGTCTTTGAACAAGGTAATGTTTCAATCTATACACCACACACTACACAACTGTGGTTTTTACAGAAATATTTTAAAATTCTTGACTCGCCTACTTTAGGTCTTGGTATAATTCTGATTGAAAATGTCTATAGTATTTCACCCTGTCAAGTTTAGAGCAATGGAAAGCAGTATGACTCTTTTGAAAGATTCAAAGAGGTCTAGAGAAAGCATGGAATGCTTTGCAATCAGAAACCCTACAGACTAATAATTTTTATAGACATGTGTTTATTTGAACTAATCAGAAATCACAGAAAGATATTTTGTATGTAACAGTTTTATAAAAATTATAAATGTAGTTGATTTTGACATTGAACATAAACTTTTGAGACGGCTCTGTTTGATTATAATTTAATTTCTATTTTTTATAAATATGTAATGAAAAAATGCTATTTTTCTAACTTTTTATTATTTATTAAAAATCAACATTTTATGTTTTGTGTTTAAACTTTTGAGATTGACTATATTGTTCTACCTATAATTTTCACAGTAGCAGAATTTTCTATGGCAATCTGCAGCAAACCAAAATTTGTATGTGAATCAATAATGCCAGAAAAAGCCCATTTTCACCAAAATAAGAGTAATCCATAAATAAATAAACAAAATTTCATTTACAAAAAAGGAAAAAAAAAAAAAAACAATATGTATCGAATATTAAAATATAATATTTTGAAAAAACAGATCAAACTTACTAAAATATCTGCATCTAAGAAGACACACTTTGTAAATTGCGTTAGTTTCCAGCAATGTAGCTTTGTAAATGTAACTCCTAATTCTGGACGCTTGATCAGTAACAAATTTGCTTCATCATCACTATTTAAAATATCAACTTCTACAACAAGATCAAATACCTTGAACAACTTATCCCTAAAAGAAAGAAAGAAAGAAAGAAAAAGAACATACACAATATGCTCTACAAAATACTAAAACCAGAATTAAAAAAAATTCAAACATTTAAAATTTATGTAAATATCAAATAATCCCTTTATATATTATACATACTTAAAATAAATAAATAACTGACAGTTTACAAATACTTTCTTTTACAAATGAATGAGAAGGGACCTAAAACAAAGAGGAAATTTGAATATATTGTGTTTTTAAATGTTACATACATGCTGTAAAATTCTGAATATAAGTTCCCTCCATCCCCTAATTTTCAACAAATTTCATTTTTTGAAAAAAAAAAAAAAAAAAAAAAAAATCTGTTATATAATTATTCTTACCAAAAATCTTTGGTTAAAATGTATTTTGATCCACCCCTTGATGGCCAATTTTTTTGCAGTATTGATAACGTAGGGATGAGACGAATAGTGATTTGGCCGAACAGCCGAATATTCGGCCAAATTTTAGGCCGAATACCGAATATTTGGTATCCGAATACCAACTTTTTTTTCTAATAAAGAAAATAAATTTTAATTATACATAACTTAAAAAATAGGAGCCCATTAATAATTATTACTCTTAAATGTGCTTTTAAATGTATTTTTAAATTTGAAAACTTATTTTAACACAAAAAAATTATGAAATTGCATTATATTCTTTTATCCTAGTGTACATCAAATTGATTTTCAGTAAATTAGGATGGGAAGATATTTCCATTAAAATATGAAGAATGTACTTCATTTTTACTATCAAATGATACTTTTACCCTTTCTTGAATCCAAAATCAATAATATTCTTAATCCCCCCCTCTCTCTCTGAGAACTGAGAAGATATTTTCTGAAATAACCTTTAATAAAGTAAATTTGACCATTTACAATTTGTGTCCCTATTGATAAGCCAATTCGTAAGAACGAGACTGTTCTGAAATCAGTTGCCAAACTTTAGATTACAAATTATGTTAAAGCAAAAGGTTATGCTTAAAATAGAATTCATATGTTAACAAAATCTTTGACATTTGAATCGGCACATACAACATTCAACAAGCATTAAAAGGATAAACAGAAATTGATAACAACACAAATGAAGAAAGATGTAAATTAAAAATATATGCATAATAATGTTACATATTTAAGTCAGTAATTATGCAAGTAATTATTTAAAAGTGAAAACTATAGAATAAAAAAAAATATTTTGTTCAGTATTTAGAATTTATGTTTAAATATTTATAAAACCATCTTCATAAAGCAAATTCTGTTATCTAATGTGCATCTAGTTTGACGCCAGTTCTGTTTTCAGAAGTACCATTGTATTTGGAATAGTGATATTTGATATTTAATTTTGAAAATGAATCTAGTGAATGAATTTCTTCCTTTCTTACTTTATAATAAATAAGTTATGAATTTTATAACAGCATTTTATATGTGCATGGAATTTGCAGATATTAATACATATTCGAGTGTTTTAGAATAAGGCGGTGTTTTTTTTTTTTTTTTTTTTTTTTTTTTTTCTATAAGTGTTTTTATATTTTGAATTGTAATATATCATTTGCTAATGAAGACTTTTCCTGTACAATTAAATCTCCAACTTGGGCAACAATTTTTAAAATATCACTAACTTTTATGGGAAATACAGAAAAGCTGTATATTTTTTAGTTTCTGAATAACTGTGTATTTTGTAAGTAAGAATGAGAAGGACTTCATGAATGAAGTAGCAAATTTGGATTAGAGAAAAAAAATTGCAAGAAATGAAATTCTTTAAATCCTAAATTTATTTGGCAAGATATCTTTCACTAATCGGCGATATTTTAGCGATATTCGGCAAGATATCTCTAAATATTCGGCCAACCCAATATTCGGCAAAAGGGCCAAATACCGAATAGTGGCCGAATATTCGTCCCATCCCTATATAAGTACACCAAGATTTGTTTCATGCTCCCTAGCGAGTCCATTTGATGATTTTCATAAGATGTCACAAATGCCCTTTTTATTATAAGTGTCAATGGACTTCTTTAAGACATAGAAAATATGTGCTGCCACTTTTCCATGTTCCTTATATATCTAATCTTCTGTTTTTCTGACTTATTTTGCTTTCTTATTTTTGTGGAAAAACAGGAGGCAAAAATTTCTTTCATTAATATACATTTATGCACAATTTATTTATTCTTAACAAAAAATATTATCCATCTGAAATGGATGATCTGATTCTGATAATATTAGAGTTCTGACTTTACAGAGCTGAATAATAAAATCAATCTCAGATAGCTTGTTATTTTTTCTTTGTAATTGTTCTATATTGTGCTTGTTTATGGGAGCGTTAGAATTTTCCTATTGCTAATTATATTTTAATAAAAAATTATTATGTAGTTACACACGACTTGTTCAAACTTTCAATAAAATTGGTCAATTTTTAAAATTTATAGTAAGAAAAAAAAAGGTTTTGCTTTTCAATCTTTTTATTTTCATTACTTTTTCTCTTTGCTTGCTGCTCAATAATTTTTATTTCCATCATTTTAAAAACATGAATTTTCTCACACATTCATGTAGTCTTTTGTATACTTGAAAAACTACAATTTTAATAGTTTCTTTCTCTCTTAAGAAATATTTTTGTATGTAGGATTATTTAATTACCAATAGGCTCGTGCAAAGAATTTGCACTTAGCTGCATTGCCTTTTTCTATTATCTCCATTATAACTCTCCTTATATTCCCAAACATTTGTTACATATCCTCAATTTTTAATTTCATCAAAATTTCAAATAGCTTTTTAACAAAAATCCAGAATGCAATGTCAGATGTGGGCAAAAAATCCTATCCAATGATACCTTCTTCATTGTTGTACACTACCTATATCAGTAAAAAAATAAAATAAATAATGGGATTGGTTGTTTTATAACTGTCTTAGAACATCACTTTTTAAATATTTCCGGACTACATACCTTAACTAATTAATATCTGTTAACCCAGTCAGAGGTAAGTAATTGCATTTCTGTAATGTTGAATCCACACCAGAATTTTTTAAAAAAATTGTTTCAGCATAAGGAAAAGCAAATTTTCCACTTTTCCCCACCAAAGTTAGAAATGTAAAATTTAATTAAAAGTTGCTGTGCAAATCTTGATTAAAATTAGTTGGGATATAATATATCACATCACCTTTCAAGGGGTTAATACACTTTAATGTGAAGAGTATTGAGGAAATTAAAAAAAAAAAATCTGTTTGTAAGCATCCTCCCCACTTTTGTCAATATTTTAAGTTGTCAAATTGAAGGTTGGGGAGGAGGGGATTAGTTTAGGAATTTTATGGTAAATTTAATGTTTTTCAAGATGCTGCTCTTTTAAGTCAGTCAACCAATTTGAAGGTGCTTTCCACCTTTATGTCCCATAATTCATGTAAAATTGCATCTTTTAGTTCTTATGTCATTTCTTTTTTTCATTTTTTCCATGTCAGCAAATTGTGTTCTTCTGAGAAATTTTGTTCAACTAAAGGAACTCCCAAAGAAGAAGATTAGATATGTAGAACAGGTGAACAATCTTGGTCATCCTATTTTCTTTTAAGTTGCTTCTTAGTCAAGCATTCAAGACTTTATGCGCTCCTGCACTGTTTTTAGGAAGTCATCAATCCTAACTTTGGTCAAGAAACTAACTCAAAAGGGTTCGCCAATAATGCTGCTAATGGCCACAGTAGCAGAAAATTCTCCAGTGTCTCCAACAGATAGTTCAGAGGCAGAAAATGATCTGCAGATAAAATATCTGAGAATTGAAGTATTAATTAATCAAACAATCACTCATCTTTTACATCTTTAAGCATTTTACTCACATTTATTAATAATAATATTTTTATATATTAAGTAACAAAGAGCTAAACACAGAGTTTCCCCTAGAGGGTTTCAGGGGGGTGCTTTGCCCCTCCTGCCCTTTAGTTTAAAAAAATAGCGCCCCTCATCAAAAAACTAGTGCCCCTCTTGTCATTCATTAAAAAAAAAATAGCGCCCTTCTTGTCCACATTTGAAAAAACGCAGCCCCCCAGCTATGATCCGAATGCGCTATAGCTCATAAATTATGCAAAAAATCGGCAATGGCACACAAAAAATAGCCTCATATGGTCCCGTGGGATGGATAATTTCGTCAAAAAATCACTAAAAAATGGCAAATTTTGTACAAATCGCAAAATAACGACTAATTTCCGGCAAGATTTGCAAAAAATGGCTAATTTCATCAAAAAACAGCAGATTTCCCCAAAAGTTTCTGTAATAATGACAAATTTCTTCCAAAAATCGCAATAAAACGGAAAATTTCGTCAAATGAGTTGCAAAAAATGGCAACTTTCGTCAAAAAATAGCGATAAAACGGCAGATTTCGCCAAAATATTTTCAAAAAAAAAAAAAGGGAAATTTTGCCAAAAAATTGCAAAATTCTGTGAAAAGTTCCGTTTATTCATGATATTTTCACAAGATTTTTCATTTTTCGCGATTTTTTAGCAAAACATTCCGGTTTTTGTGATCTTTTAATAAAATTAGCCGTTTTTTCGCGATTTTTTTTTTTTTTTTTTTTTTTTTTTTTTTTTTTTTTTTTTTTTTACAAAATTTACCTTTTTTTTCAATTTTTTGATGAAATTTCTGTTTTTTCACAACTTTTTGAACCGCTAGATTCTAGATTCAACTCTATAAAAGTGCCCATAGAAAAGAGAAAGAGCCAAAAAAATGTAAAAAAAATGCCTTTTCAGAAAACTAGCGCCCTGCCCTTTTTTAAACCTGGGGGAAACTCTGCTAAACATAATACGAAGTGAAATAAAGGTTCGGTAAAAAAAGAATCTGAAAAACAGAAAAGAAAATTTGTGATACCAGTCCCCTCATTTTGAAGTTTCTGCTACTGGGTTAATGGCAGAATTACAAATTACAATGGCACTGCTCACTACAGAGTAATTGCAATTTTTCTCTATGTAATATGAATAAAGAAATAAATTGTGCTACCTGAAACAATCAGTGACACCTTGGGTGACTAATATCACTAATTTGTGCTTTGTTTGAACTTTTCTAAGAGAATGAGCCAACACCAATGCACCTTGAGTGTAGTTATCATCAGTTGCCAGTGTAACATAGGCAAAGTTTTCTAAGTAAAAATAAAAACAAAATAATCAACATCTACATATAATTTTTTTTCTAAATATTAAGTTTTGACATGATGAAAAAATTCTACTTTTATGAATTTAAATTAGAGTTGGCAAGTTTTTGACAGTGTCAGAGTTTTATATGGTGGTTTTAACTGCCATATCAAAAACTCCTTTTCTTTTTGACAACTATCAAAAACTTAAAATTGCATTCAAAAACTGTTTAAAATTATTATTAAAACAACATTAAATTCACAATCTTAAATAATTTTTTAGTTTTAGACATTTGAGTAAACTTTCTGATTTGACAGTTTCAGGATTGGGTTTTTGATTATGACAGTGGTAAAAACTGTTTTTACTGGTTTATTCCGTCAAAAACCTATCATTTTCGATTTTCCTCCAATTTATAGTGTAAGCGTAGCATACAATGCATTTCTAAATTGAGTTTTCCTTGTTGTTCTTGTTATTAGTATTATTCACAATTAGATTTGTTAAGAAATGTTCTTCTTTTAAATAAATTTAAATAGGAAAAATTTAAAAATACTGAGTAAAAGGAGAAAATATATTTCATAATCTCCTCTAATATAGATTCTATTAACTGCAATAGACATTAATATTAAATGATGATAAAAGTTTATTACAATTATTAAATAACATTCAATTTACATTTTAAATAAAATACGTTAAAATTATTTTAGAGATGCAAGAATGCTGTTACATGGTATGACAATAGACATCAAGCATGGGCTGGTCATTAAATAAATTTGAATATTCTTAGGTATAACATTTTAAAATGCACATCTTATGCATTTCATAAATGTAATTAAATGGGGATTTTCACAGGGTTCGCCGAAGTGGGCACAGCCCGAAAAAACTCGCCCGGGTTTTTTCGGGCGGGTCCACTTGAAAAAACCCACCAAAAAACCCATTTGTGGGTTTTTTCAAATTTTCTCGTGTTTCACAACTGTTTCATTATTTAATCTAAGATATGAGAATGGAAAGATAAATGCCAATTTAAATATATTTCAAACCAACCATATTTAAAAGAATTTCTAAGTACTATTGATAAAATGATCATAAAATAAATTAGTTTGTAAATAAAGAAGATTTTCATGCCTATATATTTTAAAATGCTTCCAAGTGCTTTTAAATCTTTAATGTATACCTAAAGATCATGCTTGAAATGTAATCCCCATCATGATTGCTTGTATTGCTATAGCTTTTAAGATTAATCGCAACATATATTAACCCAGTAGCGTAGCTATGTTTTTTGGCGCCCGGGGCCAGCAAGAAATTTTGCGCCCCCACCCCAATATAGATATATAACAATTTCTCTCAATTTGGCGCCCTTAGGCCTCGGCGCCTGGGGTGGACGCCCCCCTTAGCTACGCCACTGTATTATCCTGCTTCAATGTTCAATGAAAGTTTATACAATAATTTTCAACACAAAAATGGTGGCAGATTATAATGAAAAAATTTTGGTATAGTACTTTAATAATAATTTCATTGTTAAAATTATTACTAATAATTAATTTTTGTAAAAAGAAAATTATAATGTTTATTATTGTCATTGATTTATAAATTTTTTGTAATTAATTAGTTATTTTAAATTGTATTTAGTAGTAAGTACCTTGTTTTCAAACATTCGGAACCATATTAACTTAAATAACCCTGATAATATCCAAAAAACCCTGATAAAATATAATCTAAAATGTATCCAGATACTTTAAATGACTGCTTACAGATGGCATACAAAACTAAACTAGTAAAACTGCATTGCCATTTACGATCTAACTTTATAAATGTGACTGATATTGACTTTTAGATAACCAATTTAATACTATTGCAATATAATGTTGCTTAAATTGTAATATATATATATGTGTGAATTCTATTTTTTTCTTCACAAAAATAAAAATATTTACATAAATGTTGCTGCTTTAAATTGATTTCTATTGATGTAAATGAAAAGAATTGCATAAATTAGTCTGTTTAACTTAAAATTTATATAAAGAAATTCAGTTGCACTTGGTTTAATATATTATTCTTCCAGTAATCTAGTTCCATGAGATACAAAATAATCTTTTTACATCTATTTATATTTTTTCTTTTTATGTGTTAATTGTTAATCTATACTTAATGCAAAATTATACCTTTGTGTTCACTGATAAATGAAAAACTTAGGTACTATGCACATGAAAATTAGAAATTTGGAGAGTTCTCTAAAAATTTTCAATAAAACCCGAAAAAACCCGGGTTTTTTCAAAAAAGCCCGAAAAAACCCGGGTTTTAGACTACTGGGCCCAGTGGGTTGGGCTTTTTCAAAAAACCCCGGGTTTTTTCAAACCCTGGATTTTCATTTTTACTTCAATAAGCAGAATCGTAAAATTTCAAACTGTAAGGCCTGATAAAAGTTCTTAGACTTGAAATTTAACACAACAAAACAATATTTAAGAAAAATCAGAATGTAATAATAATTTATGAGCCATAGTTTTCATTAACTGTAGATCATTTCAGCACTTATATTTTTATATGTAAAAAACTCGAATAGTCAAGAAATATTTTTAAGATCAAAATTTATAAAAGCTACCATAAAGTCAAACTATTTATGACCTGTATGCATTTTATTTTTATTTAAAATTATTTAAGGTTAATTGAAAGAAATAACTTATGGGTTATTAAATTTCTTCAAAAAGTCTAATTTTTTTAAACTATGCTAAAAAGCTTAGAATTATTTTATAGATCTTCTAACAGAGATATAGATACATACATACTAGTATTCTAATGCGATAATTTTTTCTTTTCTTTTCTTGGATGAATAAATATACTTTAGAGTCTTTTTGATATTAAATATTTCATGTAAAACAACTTAATACTAAAAATAAAATGAAAATTAATAATTATAATGAAAAAACAAAATTTTCTTAAAAAAAATGGGTTTTCGACATTTTTGATAAAGTGGTTTATGACATGACGGTAAAAGCCATGGTAAAATCCAGTAAAAACCGTCATGTGTCAAAAACTTGCCAACCCTGGACAGTTTTAGACATTATAAAATACATATTAATTTTTTAATTATAAACAGTGTTGAATTCAGACACTTTTCTCCGGAAGGGACTTCAGTGGCTCTGGGGGGGGGGGGGGACATTATAGAGTTCCAGGGGTGAAATTGTACTTTTTGACCATTAAAAAAAGTAAAATTTCAAAGTTTCTGGGGAGGGGGGGGGGCACATTTCATTGTTCGGGGGGGGGGGATGTCCCCGAGGACTACCCCCTGAATTCAACACTGGCTATAAATATAGAATAAAAAATAATCAAAAGCATTGCTACATTAGAAATATAAATGAAACAAACTATTAAATACTTTAATTTTTAAAAATTAAGTACATGATGAAAATACTTAAACAATTTAATGGATGAAATTTCATATAAAATAATATACATTTATTTTTGTTTGTTACTTAATTATTTTTATGTTGTTTCAATTTTAGTCTTATTCTAACAAGGAAAGGGCCAACCTTGATAATCACAGATTTTGATTATTTTAATATGTTGTAGGGTTGAGGCTCCTCAGCCTCAGGTTCAATGGATTTTATACAATGTTCCTCAGTTCTTGTTCTCAAGAAACAGAGGGAGGCGTCTAATATTATTACACAACTTTAATGCTTTGTAATGTTAGTCCTGGGTTAATTTAAGTGAGTCGGTAGAACATTAGCTCAATCCAAACAAATCAGCTCAATTATTTTCAAAAATGGTATTTTGAAATAAAATTGCCAAATTCATTCTACAGACTACAAACATACATTCTTTTAAATCAAACTAATAATAATAAAAACAAGATTTAAGAGTTTTCAAAAAGATGTGATTGTGAAAACTTTGATGAAAATGAAACCTATGATGCCACACCCATTTTCTTCGTCAGTAAAAAAAAGCATTTTTTATAAGAGAAATAAAAATGTGTCACTATATATATTTTGAATGAGCAGAGTTGATATTCAGGGTAGAATTCATGGCCAAAATTTCATTCATGAATTTTGTACACAATAGCTTCATGCCAAAAAATAAAGATTATCAATTAGTTTAAAAATTGCTTGCTTTAGAAAAACAAACAACTGGTTAAAGCAATACAATAACTAGCTACTATAAAATTTAGACAAAAAAAAAAAAAAAAAAAAAAAAAACTTTCCGATTAGCTGGGTGCCAGTGTTATATGTACATAAATATGTCTATATTACATGCATATATGCATATGATACATTAAAAAAAAAAAAAAAAAAAAAAGACAGATGTATTCTGTTTGAAATGAGACAGCATCTGTAGTTTTAAAAAATTACGGCTGCAACTACATTACGATACGTCATTGAATATGTTAAGGAAAAGTTTACTAAGGCTGAGAAAAATAAGTCCATTGATACAATACAATATATTATCAACTATAGATTTGGTTTCATTTCAAAATCCATACGAAAACTGTAACACGTTTCAAAACCAATTTGAATGCACAGAGATACTTCATCAAACTTTTTTCCTCCCATAATTTCCCTTTGAAGCTTAAAGAATAAGAAATGTAAACATACCATTACTAGAAGAAGTCATTACTATGTAAATATTGAAGTCCAATTATAAAAAATACACAATCAAAATTAATAATATAAATCTGAGGCAGTGTGACATTGAACTATAAGATAAACATTCACACTCACACGATTTTCGTTATTTGTTATTTGTTATTTGGGCTTTGAGGTAGGCGCTACAGCTATCCGCCGGCATAACCTCAAATGATCACTGGAAAACTACATCGAACAACACACATCCGCACAACACCGAAGATACAACCTCAACTCGCAACAAACAAAAACAAGGAAACCAGCAAAAAACACATCTCCGACCCAAAACCCGGCCGGAACCAGACGCAACACAATAAATAAAAACCAAAACCCGAACTAACCAGGACCTATGCAACTCAACAGCACCAAAACAAGGCAGAACAAGAAATAAACAGCAGCCATGACAAAGTTGACAGGCAAAAAGTGACTAGAATCTTCCGCTCCCGAGGAAGAGATCAACGAAAAGCCGAAAGCATCGAGGGTTAGAATTTAAGCAGAGCCACAAGTCGTTCCAACTATCAAGGTAAGAGTTCTCAGAAAGCATAGCGTCTTGAAGAATAGACCGTTCAGCATCAAAAACACGACATCTAAAAATGTAGTGGGCCTCCGTCCCATCCTCCTCTGAACACAGCGAACACGTGGGGGAATTCTTAAACTTGAAAATATGTAAGCGAGCATCCGTGACAGCAGTTTGGGTTCTAAAACATGCGGTAAAAACATCTTCTCTTCTGTTTTTTGTCCATTTGTAAATATTAGGGCCAAGGTATTGAGAATCGATGGCATATTTACTCTCATCCCACCAACGCTGGAAATTAGCGTAGAGCTGGTCTTGTAAACACTTCTTAAGATCGTCGGGGGCCACACCACCGTAGGGGTGAATCTCATAAGGGCCATTAGCAGCCAGATAATCCGCCCTTTCATTCGGCAAAATACCAACATGTCCGGGGACCCACAGAAGGGTAATTTTCTTCACATTGGACCGAACGCTAACCAGAGTATGAAAAAGGTGTAGAATCACCGCAGGAGATTTGTAAGTGAGATGTTTAAGGGCCACTAAAGCAGACTTGCTATCCGTTAAGATGACATAGCTGTCCAAACGATTAAGAAAAATCTGGAGGGCCAGATTAATGGCTAAGACCTCTGCCGTGAAGACAGAATTCATGTGATGGACGAGATGAGCTCTGGAAATGTTGTCCGTGGTATTAACTGCTGCAATAGACGTCTGGGAATCAGTTTTCGAGGCATCAGTAGCAATGATGCAGCAGTGGCGATCCTGCTGGAGCTCACTTATGTATAAATTGAAGCATTGACTGATAGTGGCGGCAGGAAGATTTTTCGTTTGAAATGGAAGTTTATCCACAATGATGTCACAATAATCCGTAATATTCCCCGACGGCCAATAGGCACTGAGCAGCATATCCGGAGTCACAACAGCGTAGCCACAAGACCAAGAAAAGTTATCGGGGAGATAAGCAGGGCCAGGCCGATTGAAATTAACAGCAGACGTGCAGCGGAGGTAAAAAGAGTGGGAGAGATAGGAGCGACGGAACTTGAGAGGCGCTTGATTAGTCTCCCGGTAGAGCTTGAAGAGGGGGGTCCATTTCGGTAAACCAGTAGCAAAACGGAGACTAGCATTATAAACCACGTCAAGCTTACCCAGAACCGAAGGAGCAGCATTTCCATAAATCGGGCAGGCGTAGTCTATGATACCCCGAATTAGAGAGTTGACAAGAGGAATGAGATCGGTCGTTTTCGTGCCCCAGCGAGGACTGGCAATAGCTTTCAAAAGGTTCAGACGCTTCAGACATTTTTGTCGAATATACTCAATATGATCATTAAAAGATAAGTTTTGAGAAAAAATGACGCCCAATATTTTAACAGAAGTCAACCACGGAATGTCCGATCCATGAAGCCGCAGGTTTTGAGGAAGAGAAACCTTGCTTTTAGAAAAGTTGATGGCTGCACATTTGTCAGGACGAAGATCTAATTTCCAATGGGAACACCAAGTACTAAGCCTGCTTAAAATATCCTGAAGTTTGGCGAGGGCTTTATCCAACAAGATATCCGACACATACAGGACGATGTCGTCCGCATAAACAATGATTTGTACCCCAGAATCAATAACGTCGAACAAGTCCCACAAGAAGATCATAAATAAAATCGGAGAAAGGACACTCCCTTGAGGCACGCCACGGTAGGACCGCGCCGGACGGGAAAAAACACCTCTCCACTTGACTTTGATACTTCTAATACCAATCCACTTCGAGATCCACAGGGCAGTCCTGCCAGCAACACCGATCATCGCCATCTTATAAATAAGCCCATCCCTCCAGATGGAATCGTACGCAGCATGAATGTCTAATTTAACCGCAAAGACAAACTTGTTCTCGGCTCTGGCCTGCTTGACATCGGTGTAGAATAGATGGAGAGCTTTGGAACAATCACTGTTAGGAATGAAGCCAAAATGACGTTCATGGAAAATCTGGCGAGGCATTATCCAGTCAAGAATACGCTTCAAAAGGATGCGCTCCATAATTTTGCAGCTCACCGCTGTGAGGGCAATGGGACGGTAGCTACTAAGAGAGCACCTGGGTTTTCCCACCTTCCAAATTGGCAGAATTATCGCAGACTTCCAGCTGTTCGGGATATTTCCCGAAATGAAACTTTCGTTGAGAAGGGTTACCAAATTATCGATATTCTTGTTAGAAAGGGCTTTAAACACACGAGCCGGAATTCCATCTTCACCAGGAGTAGAGTTTTTTGTGAACTGTATAGCCCGGAGTACCTCGTCAACAGTAATCCGCTTATCCCAGTAATCTTCGGTAGGACTCAAATCGTAGGGGATACTATGGAGGCTATCGGCATTGCTAAACTGATCAACAAAAGCGTTGGCTTGATCCCTCTTGTCCAAGATTTCGCCGGTCTCATCAGTCAGGAGATAATTAGATTTCGGGCTACTTCTTTTCCCCAGAGCCTTAATTATGTGGTAAACAGAACCCTTGGCAGCCTTTTCACACATACCACCCCAGTACTCCCGGGCCTGGAGTTTCATATACCGCCTGAGCCGAGCAGCAAAAGCCTTGTAGGAGATCCAATGGTCTCTGGACAGAGTATTTCTAGCGAGCCGAAGGAACTTCCTCTTCAGGCCAAGAAGCCAAGAGCAATGAGGGTCCCACCAGGGAGGGCTGTCCCGCCGCTGTACCTTGTACTTGAAAGAGTTGCTCGAGATCGCATCCCTCACCTTATTATGAAAGATCTCGATCGAGGAAAAATCACTGGAATCCAAATTTTGGTTGATATTGGCCTCGACGGCCCCCCAACTGATAAAAGAGTAAAACTGATTCTCGGTACCATAATTTATCTTGTGGATAATAGGCCAATGGTCAGACTCGTACAAATCGGGATGGACATAGGTGTCCGTGATACGAAATAGGTCAGGACTAGCAAAGGACAGATCAATCAAGGAGGGCATTCCAGCGGGAACAGCATGAGTAGGCTGATTAGTGTTTAAGATACATACATCGTTACCAAGCAGCCAGGAAAGAATCTCGTCAGCGCCAGAAGAATTAGAGGAGCAACCCCATACATGATGCTTCTGATTAAAATCCCCGAGAACGAGAAAGGGGGGATGGATACTATTCGTAAGCCTCTGAAGCCAGGATTCGCTAACTCTTCCCTCAGGAGCGTATACATTGACAATAGTCACCCAACGTCTAGCCAACCAAATACGAACCCCAAGGGCCTCAACACCGTGAGAGTTAGAAACATTCAAGTCTAGCAAAGCAGAAGTAAGGCGATTACTCACCGCTGTGAGCAAACCACCTCCTCGGCGGTCTCGATCTAACCGATAGACAACCATACCCGGGTAGGCAAAGGAGTCGCCCCCCTTAAGAAAAGTCTCCTGAAACACAAAAACATCCGCCTTAGAAAAGGGGGAGCACTTTAACCACTGGGATTTGTTTCTAACGCCCCTGGCGTTCCACTGGATCAACGTAAACGGTTCTGCGTACGGAAGCATGATAGTAAAGGATACTGAAGAAGCTGCTAGAAATCCAATAACATAAACACGAGCACCCAGGGAAAGACACAAAACATGAATAGAAACACAAAAATAAAACAGGAGAAAAATTAGTCCATACCTGCATCGCCGGGATCATCCACTGAGCTCTGGGATGAAGCGAACATGTTCCCGCACAGCTGGACACTTTCCTGGACATAGCTCACGTTAGAGTTGTCGAGGGACAACTGGGTGGTAACTTTTTGTTTTTTTACTTTCTGGGAAACTTTGGAGGGGGAGGTAACAGAAGTCTCTTTGGAACTGCTAGTTTTCTGAGATTTGACCGCACAGGCCGCCATCAAGGTAGGTACCAAGCCTTCAATAGCTTTTAAAAATATATTTGTTTGTTGTTGTAGCACCTGCAAAATACACTCTTGGGTGCGCTGTAAATATAGTTCCATTGATTTTTGAAAATCATCTTTAGTGATGTAAGTTGAGGTTGGGCCTGGCTCGGCGTCTTTAACCACTTCTGCGTAATTTTTTGATTTGGAAGATTTGGTATATCGTCTCCTGGCTTCGGTGATTGAAAGATGATTATCAGTCTTGTATTTAAGAAAGTCCATCTCTTTTGAACGGGCCGGACAGTTTTGATCAGATGCTAGGTGGGGGGCTTGACAGTTGCTGCACTTTAGGTCAGTGGTACTACAGGTGGCCGAAGCGTGTTTGGCACCACATTTCCGACACTTGGTTTCATTCTTACAGTGTACAGTGGCATGGTCAAATTGCCAACAGTTCAGGCACTGGCGGGGTCTATCGTAGAATGGTCGAATTTTCTCAATCATATAAAAAAATTTAATTCTGCTGGGGAGTGCCGTTCCATAGATTGTAACCAGGACAGTCTCGGTAGGGTGAGTTGAAGAATTTTCTTTTTTTGTAAAGCGGCGCAGCTCTTTAATTTTAACTGGGTTTTCAGCTTGAATCTCCTTGCCTAAGTCCTCCAATCTAACACTAGTATCTATATTATGTAGCACGAATCTCGAAGTGATGGTTTCTTGTTTAATGGAGGCTTTGACTGGAACGTTTAGTATTTTATTAATTTCAGCAATAGCTTGGGCACATGCCCCGTCTGATGTTTCCAACAAAAGTTTTCCAGACCTAGCAAATCGAATATTGACTGGCGCATTAAGGCCCAAAATGCTATCTATTTCCGTTTTTAGAGCTAGCGGCTTATTCCTCGGAATATTACCATCCAGCGGTTCCAGGAATATACATACATTAGAAACTCCATTAGCAAACGCAAACGCAACCTGTTGAGATGGGGTGAGAATTTCTTGAACAAAGCACGCAGAGTCATTTACACTGGCATCTGTTATAATAAAGGACGAAGGCATAATTAACAAAAATAAAACAAAATACCCACTGCAACACTATGCAGAGGATAAAATATACTGTGAGACAACAAATGACAATTTATAAAAACTGCAATATATATAAGCGCAAAAGGAGCACACACTTTGCAAGCAAAAATAAAGGCCACGCGGACACAAGAAACAAACGGCTGCAACCTGCAGCAACAACAAGTAAACGGGGTCACCAAACCTAGACTCACGGAGACGGATAGCTAAGCACCCTACCTCCGCCACGTCTCAGAGGCGAAACACGATTTTCGTAAATAAATGACTTTTCATCGATATAAGTAATCGAATAATAAGTACGATGTTAAATCGATGGTGAAAAAATAAAGTTTATTTTAATCATTTTACAAAGAAAAGTCTCATTGGTCAATATTTTAATGTTAGAGAATTAGAACCAATCAAATTAGAGGTTTTGTGTATTTTGCCGAAGTACATGTACTCTCTCGAGCTATTCAGTTTTACGATTTAAAAAAATTCTTTTATCTTTTGTAGCGGTTTGTTTAAACTTTAGAAAATGTTTAAATGGATAAGAATTACTGTATGAAAAGTTCCTATTAACCAAACTTTATCAAGCAAGATAAAAGAGATGCGGTCAGTTATATATTTCTCAACTTTTTATACAAGGGAAATGTTTTTGTTGGGTGAAATTAATTATTTTCTATGTTTACTTTTATCACTATTGAGTATTTTGAAATATTTCATAGTTTTATAAACAACCAAGCTCATTTTTTTGCATTTATCTACACGTTAGGAGGTTTCTCCTCTTAAAATAATTTTTTTGTGTATTAGAATTGCAGTTAATTTATTCGAAAGTAGTTGATTAATTGTAAATTGAATAATTTAAGCGTTGACATGGTAAAGTTCTGTAATGGAAATCTTGCAAAATGATTGGTTTAAAAAAAAAAGTTAATTTTTATTATTTTTTCATTATTTTCTTGCATGTTTTTTAATCTGGGCTGTTGTTGGCAATCTTAATCAAACCAGTCAGAAAACAGAAAATAATATTTCAGTTCCACTGTATTTCATTAAAAATCTTAATGAGCAGGATAACAGCTTGGTAATAAATCAGGGTTCGTACAGGCTCCTTAGACTCCTTAGAAACTACTTAGAAATGAAAACGTTCCCAAGTAGTACTTAGAACTACTTAAACAAAACACTCCTTAGAAACTCATTAAATTGTATTGCAGTTTTGCACGCAAGCAATATTGTTCTCCGAAAAAAAATCGCAATTGTAAAACGCACGGTAAGCCCTTTATGCATGTCATTCATCAGAAGCATAGCAGTGATTGGTTGGGATCATGCTAATAGCCACCAAAGTGATTTACTTTTCACGGCCATAAGGGAAAGCAAAGTGAAAAGAATAATCCAGACACACCTCTAAGCTTCTAATTTCAAAAAGTGATTACACTGTTTAATATCTTCACAACTAGATATACAACTTTGATTTCTTCTTCATAATACTATTCATCATCCTCAATTTTGCTGATAGCGGTGGATTCAGGGGTGATTCTCATCTGAAAATTTAAGGCATCTTCTTCCGAAAATTTGAAATTGGGTTATCAGTTCTGCATAGTTGCCAACTTGTATGATTTTGCGCGTGGAAAAAACAATAGCAGAGAAATGCAAATTTCGGAAAGGATCGCCGAAAAAGCACACATTTTGTCAATATTTCGTGGAAAAATGACGATTTCATCAATATTTTTGTCAACAAACTTTGTCAAAAGATCGTTGAAAAATGTGAATTTCCTGTGCGGATCGCAATTAAAATGTCATTTTAATCAAATATCGCAGATAAAATGCTAATTTCATCTGAAGACCGCAGGAAAACATTGATTCCGTCTAAAGATTGCGGGGGAAAACGCTGTTTTCAATAAAAGATCGCTTACAAATATTTTGTCAAAAGATGATTGAAAAAAAAAAGCCGATTTCATCTGAATAACTAAAATAATCTGTTTATGAATAATGCTTTAAAAAAAAATACAAGGCAGCAAAATTTTTATTGTTAGTATTTTTTACAACAAAGGTTCTGTAGCATATATCTGGTATTGTCATCTATAATTATCAATGAGTACTAAATGTTTATTTGTCGTATTTCAGGGTGCTAGGAAAATAATCCTAATAAAATTAGTCTTTAAAAAAGCTTTAAATTTTTTATTCATAATTTAGTAGGGTTGGGGATAGGAATTAAAATCTTTAGTAAATTTTAGATTGAAGAATCAGGAATCTTTTTAAATGAAGACTAAAGAGCAAATATAAGAAATAAGTAAAAAACAGTCATAATTAAATCATGAAAATAGTTTTAAAAAAAAGATTTTGTAATTTTAGTTACTATTTAATGCAATTTTTATAATTACGTTGCAAAAAAGATAGATATTATAAAAGTTAGGGTCACCCGGGGTAAAATGGGTAGATGGGGTAAAATTGGTGTATTTTATTTATTTATTTTATATTTTTACCAGACAAATTTTTAAAAAAAATTATGAATAAAGTGCTTACATATCTGGCAATACTTAAACCTTATAAAAACAAACTGGCGACACATATAATGGGCTTGGCAACCATTTTGTTTTTCAGAAGATAGAACAAAGTGTTTTTAGTGGTTGAAAAACTTCTTTCCAGAAAAATATAGAGGAAGAATTTTAGGAATAAACTGTTTGATATTTACAGAAGAAGGATTCTTCTAACTGAAAACTGTAAAATTAAGTAAATTTATTTACTCACAAAAATTTTATAGTGTTTTTTGTCATATGGAGTAAAATGGGTATAGGTTAAGATATGAATGTATGAAGATTGATCAAAGATGAAAGACCTTTGAGGGCAAATTGTTATTGATCCTATGTTTTAAACTGAAATTATGCTTTGTTATATGAAATTAGGCTATTGCTTATATCATCAATTTATCATTTATATTATAAATTAGGCTATTTCGGGTGACATTAAAATACATGCAAATTGATTAAATGTACAGGAAGACAAGGTAAGAAAAATATCACAAAAATAAATTAAAACACATTTTCTAGTACTGGCGAAGCTATAAAAAACTCAGAGAAAACGCAATAGAGTACAAGCAAAGGTAGGAGAAGTTTTAACTACAGAGCAGGTAGCTGCAAGTATTTGCACTAGGAATACAAAAAAGTGCAAACAGTTAAAAGAATCGAAGCAACCCATAAAATAGAAATTAAACCAAAGGTTTTCACTGTAATGAATCTAGTGATTGGCGATTGAGTCCCTGTAAAATTTAATGTAAAGAAGTCTGTTCAAGAATTCATAGGTCTTGTGAAGTTTGCAACAAAGTCATCTGCTGGATTATTTTATGTCTTTCCTGAGAAAGACGATGTTGCTGATGTGAACGCATCCAAATTGTCAGAAAGCTATCTCAACCAAGCTGCAATAGTCCTTGTCAGTATACACTTTGCATGTAAATTTTTATTATGTTATAGCATAAATTGCTTTTGATTAAACATTGATTTTCCAGTGTAATTTAATTTCTCATTTTTCCCTACAGATATTCATGATGATATCTATCTGCTTTTGAATTGCATTAAATTAAAAAAAATACTTTTAAAGAGAAACATGATTCACAGCATGTGCGTAAACTGATGTGGTGGAGGATAGGATTTATTAGTACTCTCACCTTATTTACATTAGTTTTATAACAGTGTTTTTATATGTCAAGAAAAAAATGTAAGCAAATTGAAGTGGGGAGTTTTTGAAGCCCCTTTCCCTTATCTTCCAAGTTTACACATGATTCAGAGGATGAAAGTACAAAAGTTTTAAAGGGTTTACACATTAATTATAGTTTATTTAAGTATATTTAATTTATTATTCAACTTTAACTAGCATATACCCATTTTACCCCAGTGCATACCCATTTTACCCCGAACCATGGAGTAAAATGGGTATACACCGGGGAAAAATAGGTATAGTGTTTTACATGAAAATTTTAAAAAACATTAAACGCAAATTATGTTTAATTTAGACCTAAGATACACAATGTCAAAAATATTGAACAAAAACATGAATTTATTTCATAATATTTCTGCCATGAAACATTAAAATTAAAAAAGTTGATTTACCCATTTTACCCCGGGTGACGCTACTAGTTGTAGATGCATATGTGGTAACACCATGTATTGGATAAAATTAAAGATGTTTAAGAATTTTTATATTGCAATATGCTATTAATCAGAATTCAAATGTAATATTTCTTTTATGTTTTTGCAATCTTATAATTACAGTTTAATAAGAAGAAATAAATTATCCAGGTTCGCCCCGGGTATCACCTTCTAAAGGCTGACACTTCTACCTCCTTTTGAAAATCTATGTATATATATATATATAAATATATATATATATAGAATCTTATAAGATAAAGAAAGAATTCTGAAATAAAATGAAAATTCTAGCACATGACGTAACAGAGTTATTTTATTTTTCTTTGAGGATATGAAATTTTTCTAAATAAGATATACACCAGAGAACAAAAAACAACCTATCCAACAAATGAGTAGCGAAGCAAACTTTAAAAGAAATATTTATCATCTATGTGTAGACAGCACATTGACTTATGCGGATTATGAGTTAAGTGATGATTCGCTTCCTTTTTTTTTATGCAGGTGGACAAAAGGTAATTAAGAAATGGTGTGATCATTAGTTTTTATAACGTAGAATTGTAATTGAAAAAATATCACGGATGGAGTGGTGGGAGGGGTGGCATCATTTATATTCTCCTTGGATGTCATCCATTCTAGCTACGTCACTGAATGAGTGACATGTCATAACATATCAGGCCAAAATATATATATATACTAGCGGCCTTCGCCCGCTACGCTGGTCGGTTTATCTAAAGAAATCTTGAAGAAGTAGTTAGATAAGGTTCAGACATACATTAAAAAAAAAAAAAGCAAGTCGATCATTCAAAAAACGTTGGGAAATATCAAATATTTACTGTAATTTTTTAAGAAAAACAAAGTTTCGAAAAAAAAAATTAAATCGAAAAAAAAATTACACTGACATATTAATGCAAGGAAATTTTCCCAGAGAGAAAATTCGCCTTGAATACAATATTTCAAATTCTTTTAATTGCTTATAGGCGTTAATGCCAACATAGTGAAAAAAAATTCCATGCTGGGAATCGAACCCGGGCCATCAGTATGGCGCACTGACGTTCTACCGACTAAACCACATGGAACGACAGCCAGCTTGAAACTTTCTCATACTTAAGTAGACTGGCGAAAACATAACGATAGCGCGTTTTAAAATCGTACAGTGACATCTATTGGATTTTATATGTACTAAAAAACGTTATGTACTAAAAAACGTGAGCAGCGCACCTAATAGTTTCTTTTTGTTACTTTTTTGTCTGTTGTCCGATTTTGATGAAACAAAGCCTATACACTGCCCGGGAGTGTGCATTCTTCATTAGTGAAAACCGCATAAAAATCCATTCAGTAGTTACGAAGATAACCTCGAACAAACAGACAGACAAACAGACAAAAAATTCAAAAAAATTTTTTTTGTGTTTCATTGGTTTTCTTTTATCGCCCTGACTCCATTTTTGTCAATTATCTTCAATGTACAGACACACCGGGTCCTACTGTTTTATTATATGTATAGATATGTATATATTATTTTTTTAAGAACAAATTTATCAAATCTATTAAAATAAATCACTAATTTAGAAAAAGAAAAAAAAAATTGAAGCATTCAAAGTTCTTTTTTTTTTTTTTTTTTTTTTTTGGTGTGTGTGTGTAAAATACATATCTTTTCAGGGATATTTGAAAAATTAAAAGCTAAGTATACTTAATAATACAGGAGGAGGAGGAAGGAGTACTGCATAAAGACTGTATTTTGTTACTAAAGATTAAAAGATAGGTTTCCATATTCTAAAGGGTAAAATTGATGTTAAATTGCAATTTAGCACTAAATCGTGATGTTAGATTGATATTGATGATAAATCGATTTAAGAAATTTCTACATCTCCTAGCCCTACTTACAATAAGTTGTCATGTGGTGCAGCATAATATAACTTTAATATATTTCAGAAATAATCTCACACACACAAAAAAAAAGTTACAACTATATAAAATTAGACATGCTCAAAACAATGATGCCAATTAGCAATATATTGTAATATTCAACTTTCAGTCTAATTAAAAACTGATGTTATTTAAGTCAGGGTTGTTATGTTTAAAACATTTCATTTAAAACAGCTGTTTAAAACGTGTTTAAAACATTACATTTAAAACAATGTTTAAAACATGATTATTGCTAATAATGTCACAAATTAAAATTTATGAAATAAAATTGTATTAAAAATTTCTAATTAGCTGTATGTACTAAAAGACATTAAAGTTTTATTAAAATTATAAATTGGTTATTTAATTTTAAAGTAAATTTATTTCCTCTAAAATTGGAAATACATAATTTATTTTTTTAAATATCTCAATTATGATTTTTTATACAATATCAAAGTTCTATAATATATTAATTTTCGAGATTAAAAGTAAAACTGAAAGAGCATTTTTCTGATATACAATACAACAAGCCTAGTACAGCCTTATCTAGAATGCAACAAAAAGAAAATATTTTGATAAATTTCGACAAAGCTAAAATAATTTTTTCAACATCAAACCATTACTCCTCAACTATCCGTGAATCCCTTGAAATTTTGCTTAACAATGATACTGTTTGTAATGACGTCATTTCTTAATATTCGGCACTCTGGTACAATATCCTTGGTGTTTTGATGAATTCATAGTGACTTTGTTTGTACACGCAGACTGTTTTTGTTTTGTTTTTACATTTTCCATTTCTAATGAATTATCTTCTTTTATACTCCTTTGAAAATGGATGCGAGGGCATCCAAAAGATCTGAATTAAATAATAATTAAATAATATCTATTTTTACAACACTTTTTAAGTATTTATTTGTATATTTTGAGAGATCTATTTCTCCGTTTTATGGAATAAATTCGGCAGTTGGTGTACAGAGAACATAATATTGAGTAAAAAATTTGGTTAAAGGACTTTTTAATATACTATAAATAATACTTTCTCCCATCAATAGATAATGCTATAATACTTTATAGATATTTGTTTAGTAGTTAAAAAAGATTTTTTATTGTTTTTTTTTTTTCTCTCTCTTTCTTTATTAAAATTATAATGACTTCAGTTTAAAATATTCATATATAAAAAAATTCAACATTAATTTAAATTTCTTTTAATAGTATTTCCTTTCTAATAATTCATTTATGAAAATAAACTGAAATGAAAAAAAAAAAAAAAAAAAAAAAACTTATCTACTTTCAGTTTCTTTTAAATTCTAATTGTTTAAATTTGCTTTTCTGTCCTCAGAGTTATAAAAGTATGCTACCTACCAACCAATCTATCTATTTTGATTGTCAGTTTGAATATGTTCTCAAAATAATAATAATAATTTAATAATAAAAAATGGACATATTTAAAAAATATTTATTTAACTAATTTTTTACGTACTTCATATTTTTTTACACATTTATTACATATTTTTTACATATTTCATTACACTTTAAAGGAGAATCACTTGCAATTGGTGAGACTAAAAAAGGCATGAACCTTGCTGTCAAATTATGTCCTGAACTAATTCCAATAATTATAAATTATAAAGCTAAGTCAGCTCCATTCTCTGATTATATGTTTGATGCAGTTGCCAATCATAAATTTGCCATTGGAGAATCAAATAAAGTGGAAATAACATTTATTGTGGTGGTTAAGCCTTGAAAAACACATTGATAAAAATGCTATGAATATCATAAAACAGTTACATACAGCTGTATGTTCTACTGCTGGATTAGTAAAGAGTTTTCTCTATACTTTTGGTTTTGTGCAAAGGAAAACCAGAAATCCTTTGGGTGTTGATAAGGCTGTTGTAAGGGTATTGACAAACTTGTTATCATTTTTAAAGAACTGAACAATTAAATGTTTTAGTTTAGAATAAAAATAAAATTGCTAATTAATGTTTGGTATTTGTTATATAATTTTTTTTCTTCCTTACTGCCGTTTGAAAATATTTTCATTCTTTATATTTAATAATTTTTGTTCACTTTAATCAAAATTGTGTTGTGTGAGAAAAAAAACGTTTTAAACAAAAAAACATGTTTTTTGTTTTTTTAATAAAAAACACGTTTTTTTCCAACCCTGATTTAAGTCTCTTTAAAAGATGGAAAATAATTATAAACATTGTTTTACATTAATATGGTTTTATTGTTTTTCTTTTTAGAAACTGACTGAAATAAAGAAGATATTAATCAGCTATTATGTCCCATGAAAAATTGAAATCACTTGATAATTTAGATGATGTGCTTATTGTATGTTTTTAAGTTTTTTTCCTTCTTTAGTTTTGTATTTTGAATTATATAATATCTGTAAAATCTTATTTCAGCTATTCTAGATGATTAAATTCCCAAGTTAGAACTTTATTCACAGTTTTTTTACATTAATCAATAGCAAGCTATGCCTGCTGCACAAGTTGGTATTTCCAAATGAACCTTGAATTAAACAACATGGTTAATTTACACTTGTATTTTAAACAAATGGAGTGTCTGCTGGACCTTGCTTGTTGCTGAAAATAATGTCGATGCCATTTCAATATTATCTTATCTTAAGCATTGAACAAAATTTAATTATTAAGAAACAATTCTTTTAATTGATTATTAACAGTGCATTTTTGGTTGAGAAATGAGACTGTAATGAAAACAGAAATTAAAATGTTTTCTCATCTGACTAGATTATTGGCAGTGCATTTTTCGTAGGAAAATGAGACTGTAATGACAACAATGAATTAAAATGTTCTCTGATCGGACACTACTAAATTAGAGAGCATTACAATGATTGCACAGATTAACCATTGAATATGAATAATGTCCAGGTGGCTTATTTTCATTTAATAGTTTATTGACTTTCTGAAATGATCTCTTTAGTTTGCATAATTTGCGTTACTAATAACTTAAATACAATCTCACTGAACTGAATGTTACGTTATATTTCTTAATAAACTTCCTCTTGTGACAGATCTACCGCTACTTTTTTCTCTCTTTAGATTCCAGATTGTAAAAAATGTATTGAAAGATTATCAGAGGAAAAAAAGTAACTTTTATATTTAACAGAAAAGTTAAACACAAAAAAGTGTTTTTAAAGCTGAATATTGTTTATATTAAATTAAAATGACATAATTTTCATTGCCTTTTCTTTTTGTACACCGTTTGCAATCATGTAACCACATGTAATTGTTTACATGTGATAAAAGTTGATGATTTAATCTCGTAGAAAAATAAACCTCTTGCATCCAATAAAATTTTTTAATCATCTGAAATGGACTCCATTGTGATGGTTGGCATCATATATTAAAACTGATGCACCCAGGCGCAGTGCTGTGACGCACAGAATTGTTGTATGACAAAACATATTTTTGCAAGTTGGCTGACAAAATTATACCTAAACATGAAATAGCAAAATAAGAAAATTGTCCTATTATGGATAATGGTGGCAGTCACAAAACAGAGATCTCAATTCGACTGAATAATGTCAAAGTAGAATTTTTGCCTGCAAATACAATGGCCAAAATACCTCCTCTTGATCAAAGAATTATAAGATCATTCAAGGCATTATATAGACAGGAAATTATAAATGAATTTCTCCATAATTTGGACTCAAAAACAGAGAACTGTAATAAAAAAATGATGTAATGTAATGAAAATAAAACATTTTCCAGTCTTTCATAAAAATAAAATAAAATAATAAAAAATAAAAAAAAATAAATAAATAGAAAATTATAATAATCTTTTGACTGCTATACATTTCTGCAACAAAACTTATAATAATGTTCCTGTTAGTGTAATTAAAAACAGTTAAAAAAAAAAAAATCAAAATTTTTAAAGACTAAATTTGATTATGATGATTGTTGGGACACAGAAATTAAAATTTGCGATCTTCAAGAATTTTAAGAAGAGCTTGATAAACTCCAAATTACACGAGAAAAACTTTTGTAATTTACAGAATTTGAGGAAAATGAAACTACAGGCAGGGGTGTAATGGATGGTATACGTGGGAATACGCTGTATACCTTCTGGATTTTTTAAAAAACACCATATATCCTCTTTCTCAAGAAAGCTATAGTATGCCCACTTTAGATTATACCCTCTGTCTTGAGTGTATACCCTCTGCTTAGTGCGTATATCTTCTGTTATTTTTACGACTGCACCCCCTGGCTACAGGAACTGATGAGGTGTCATAATCACCAGCTTCCACAGAAGATAAAATAATGAAATTGTAATAGATCCTCTCCAATCCTTGTATGGATACATAAATCATTATCAATTATATGAAGACATTTTGAAACTCGAGGTGGAGATTATAAAATATTATATGGTTTGTATAAGGAACTGCAGACATTTATATGGTTTGTATAAAGAACTGCAGAAATGTTAGCAAAAAACATTAAATAAACAATCAACTGTATTGGATTGTAAAATTGTAATGGAGTAAGTGATAAAACCAAAATATTCATCATGTAATTTAAGTGAATGCATATTATAATGCTTAATATAAGGGTTTTTTTATTTCATTTTGTAGTTCTCTCTTTTTTTTTTTTTTTAAGTAACTTTTTTACATTTAAAATAATTGTGTTTTTTTAATGCTATAGATCAGTGGTTCCCAATCTATGGGTCGCGACCCACTGGTGGGCCGCAGAAATATCGATGTTTGTCATCAAAGTATATCTTTTATTTCATCTGTTTAAAAAAATATGATAATTTCAACAGGAAATAATAATTCAAGGGAAAAACTCTTAATTCCTTCTAGATTAATATACGAACAGAATATCCAGAAATATTTAAATCAGCTTTGAGGTCTTTGATGAAATTCAACACTTTGTGTTTATGAGAACATGCTTTTTCTACATTGCTGTTTTTGAAAGACAAGTACTGAGGCAAACTGCATGTTAGTATGTTCCCACATTGGTAAACACCAGTAACAGAAATATCATTGATTATAAAGTTATGTTTTCATGATAATTAAACGTATTTTGAATTATCTTTGTAGTTTGTGCATTGTTTTAATCACTATTTACTTGCACATATTGAGATTACAGATTCTTGCTTTTGTTGATAATGTATCTTCCGTACGATAATTTGCGGTTTTCGTAGGATAGGATAGCCGAGCGTATAGAGATCGTATAAAAATTGATAAACTTTTTCTTGGGTGGGTCACAAAATTTTTTTTTCATTGAAAGGTGGGTCGCATAACAAGAAAGTTTGAGAACCGCTTCTATAGATTATTATTTAGGTTTTAAGATATTATTAACGGTGTGGTAAGGTAGAATTAATTTCCCCACCTTATTGAATAATAGATTTTGGAACCATGCATATTCGTTTAAGCGGAGCTTACAATAAATAAATGATTACCTATTAAGAATTTTTATTTATTCAAGGTGCAAAAAATTGAAAGAAAAATCCCATTTACACCAAGTAATGAGTCAATTCAAGCAACACAATGTCTTTGTTTTCAAAGTGGATGTGACTGTGAGAGAAATGTAGTAAGTATAGTCATTTTTTTTTTTTTTCAAATTAGTACACAAAATTTTATTTATAAAATACTTTTTTATTTATAAAAGATGTTTTAATGTTTAAATTTAAGGCAATTTTAGCATTATGCAGTCGAGTCCTCTTATAACAATACTCTTTACTAGGATTTATTGTTTATTACAATATGTCTTAGTTCTCCTTGACATTTGTATATTGAAATTATGGTAAAGAAATCGTATACGGCAAATTGAGTTCATTGCACTTATTGGTTAAAGCCAAATTTTGGGGCAAACACGCAAATAAAAAAATTCCTTACACATGTTCCAGAAAACTGTTATCACATTATAAAAAAATTTAAATTTATTCTCCATGCTCAGAAATTTCTCTCTTGTTTTGTTCTTTTATTAGGCACTTTCACCATTTTTCTAAGATCAGGATATTACAATAGTAAATCAAAATGTTCAAACAATGCCTTCTATAAAAATATACAGTCAAAATCAGAGTTTGTTGATATATATCTAATATTTATTTTCAAAATATCAAGATGTTTGATATTTTCTACATTTGATATTTATATACAAAATATCACTGCTCAAGATATAAAATATCAAAAATTACAAAATATCACTGCACCGAATAGCAGTATTTGATGTAATTTAGGCTTCATTTATCTTTGAACTTTTATGAATTCATACTTTTCTAGTACATACAACTATACCCAACTCTAGGTTGTATAGTTTTTACTAATTCTTATTATCTTTTTAGCATTGATTTCTTTTTATAATGCAATTAATAATTCATATATTTATTGTATAGAACCCTCTGAGCACAAGTAATACTCACACTTGACCTTTTATTTAAACAACATTGCTTCCTATCGATATCATCATTAAGAATTAATTTTCCTACTTGGCACTTTTCAAATAATAAAATAATATTAAAGTAACTTCCTTTATTTAAATATGATTCTGTTTTTTAATTATTCTCAATAAACATCTTTGTTTAGTAACAGTTAATAATAGCAAATTTGTAAACATTAAAAAAAAAAAAAAAAAAAAAAAAAAAAAATTATTTTCCATGTCAGGTATTTTGTCAAAGATTTCAGAAACAAATAGTCAACTTCAATTGATCATTGAATAAAACCAGGGCCGAAACTAGAGGGGGGCAGAGGGGGCACTTGCCCCGGGCACCAATAGAACAGAAGATGAAGGGGGTGCCAAAATCCATGTTTGCCCCGGTGCAAAAATGGGTAGTTTCGGCGCTGAATAAAACCTCTAATTTCATTGAGAGTTCAGAAAGAAATTGCGAATTTTATCAAAATGTTGCACAAAACTGTTGCAAAATTTGCCGATCTGTTGCGATAAACTATCATATTTTTCGAAAAATAACTGTGTAAAAATAATTAAATTTTGTCAAAGGATTGCTGAAAAGAAACATGAATTTTTTCAAAATATCGCAGAAAAAATACTCGAATTTCATCAAAAGATCATGGAAATAAAATGCAAAGATCACTGAATGATCAGTAAGGGAACTCAAGTTGCACTGAAAGATTCCAGAAAGAAAATATTAATTTCATCAAAGAATCGTGATAAAAGACACAAAATTTTTCAAAGAATTGTGGTAAAAAATTCAAATTTCGTCAAAAATTCGTAAAATGTGTGGATTTTAACAAAAAATCATGATAGAAAAACATGAATTATAATTGTGGGAAAATAACTGCAACTATTCTGAACTAATGACAGAAAAAAATTGCGAATTTTGTCAAAATTTTTTGCACTAGGCTACAAAATTGGAACCAGATTTCTTTTACAAATGTAAAAAAGAAAAGCTCTAAAAATTGTATAAATGTTTTCAGAGGAAGAAGTTTATTATATTGAATTGAAAGACTTTTAACATTATTTCTTTTAAGAATATCAAAAAATGGCCACAAGATGTGAAAAACTAAACAACAAATCTTTAGTTTAATTTAAATTTTGTGTACTACGACTTTTCACTTCAAAGGTTTGCAGGTCTGCTATATTGTGTGTTCTGCCTCAGGCCAAAACCAACTATGTGATGTTACTTAATCATCCATCTTGGATTTTTAATTGGCATGCACACTTAAGGGTGTTCTTAAATCAAAAAGGGCAGCTTTGTGACACATGCATTAATTTATTTTTGTTCGGGAATGCATGAAAATAGCAGGTGTTGTTATTCAGAAACTGTCTAATTGCACTCATTCTTTTGTTTTTTAAAAAACACAATAGATTTTTCATAACAAGCCTTCAAAGTTGACACTTTTGAGCCTATTTCCCGACGAAAGCAGAAAAAACGGTCGAAAAGGAGGAGAAAAACGGGTGATTGCGTCATCGAAATAGCTTATAACTCGATAAGTAATTTAATTATCATAAAATGGAAAAACAAGTTCAATTCGAAATCGCTTTCATAGTCAGGCATTAAAATTTTATAACTTTCTGTTAAAAAATGAATTTGTAAATGTGTAAAAACGTTTTTCGCTTGTTGAGCGGATCAGTTAAGAACACCTTTGAGAGTTCAGTAACTGCTATGCAGTATCGATTATTAGGAGCAAAGTTATAGCCCAAAATATAAATTAGAAATTAACTTTCTGAAATTAGAAGTGACTGTTTAAATACAACAGAAAGATAAACAAAACATTTAATGCACAAATATATAATGCATACACAAGTATACTATAAACACCTATGAATGTGGTGAATTTTAAAATTGTAAATTTTATACAAGTTTTTTGTGCTATTTTAAAATCTCAATTTGCATTTTCTAGAAAACTATGATTTTCATTATGTACATTTACATTAAACATCATTTCTTAAAAAGTGTTTAAAATATCGAAATAAAATTTTGTAACAAGATTCTGCTCATCTATTGGTATTTTACGATGCAAATGCAAAATATAGCTTGTACATTTGCATATATTATTTTAAGAGCTATTTTTATTAAAAAATACACATTTTCTATAAAAAAAAAAAACCTCATCATGTTTTGTATACACAATTTATTAGTAAATTTAACAGTTATTGCAAATATTTTGCTTCATAAGACAGGCAAATTGTTTGCTAATATATTGTTGGATAAAGAAATGGGAAATGTGTTGAATGTATTTCGTTTTAGAAGGTCTGGTATAAATGCAATTCTTAACTAAAATCTGGCTAAATATTGCCTACATTTGAAAAGTTATTTAAAATTCCTTAAAAGTTCATGTGAATTGTTGTTTTTTCCTTTGTCTAAATTGTTCTTTTTCTAAAAACACATTATTTGATAAAATTTCATATAAAAAAAATGCCATAAATGTATTTACATATCTTAAATTTTATAAAGTTATCTAAATTTAATAAAGTGAATAATCAAATTAAATTTATTTCATCGAAGTTGTCATTTTAAAAGTACATCCACTAAATGATACAATCACATAAGTAATTCCAAGATGTATTTTGATAAAAAATTTTATGTTTCCTTTGGTGCTTAATCTATAACTCTGCAATTAACCTTGCACTTTTGTAATATTTACCAATAGTGTCTGTTGGCTTTTGTGCCAACATTTACACTTGGTACAAAGTGATGTTTTTCTACATACTTATCTTGTGTACATCCTTTCTTTCAAAGTTGTGAAAGTTGTCATTCATAGAATTAATTTACAGTTAGCTGAAGAACATGAAGCTGCCATTAAGAAGCAATTTCAAATGCTACAAGCTGACGAAAGAGGCAAACAAGCTTTGATAAATGAACTGGCAGCATTGAGAGAAAGGCAAGAAAACAAATCAGAGCTATTAAGACACCGTCAAAGAGCCCTTGAAAAAGAAAAAGAAAGAGCCCGAAAGATTGCATATCTCCCTCCTCCCTTGCCAAAGTCTGTCAAATCATTATTAAAGAAAAATGGTAATCAAGATTAAAAAATGATCACTTTTTTAAGCAAGAGTTATTTTGTTTTAAACTTGAATCAATTCAGTATAGTAAAAATATTTATACTCACAGTGTTCTCGCTGACATTTGGCCAACGTTAGTAATTTGGTGAATTAAAAATAAAAAACATTTGCCAAATAAAAAAAGTACAGTAGAACCCCGATAATCCAGATCGGTTTTTTCATTTTTTTTTCAACTTTGAGAAGCGATTGGCGAAAAGGTTTTTGTTTTATTATTCAGAATACGACGCTGCAACAAGTTAATGTTAAAGAAATTAGCCAATCGCTTCTCAAACTTGAAAAAAAAAGCGAAAACCCCAATCCGGATTATCGGGGTCCTACTGTATTAGCAAAATAAATTCGCACAAAAAAAAAAAAAAAAAAAAATCATGTACCCCTTTTTTTTCAATATTTTCTAAAATAACCCAAGTTTTTGTAACTGCGATAGCGATTGTTATAAAACTAATTTCAACTGTCTGCTACAAATATTAAAAATATGTATATATCAATATATATACGTATGAAAAAAGAAAAAGCAAAAATTGAGCACTAGCAATTTGGCAAATCTAATCGCTTGTTTACTCGCCAAATGAAGAATTTAGTCGCAATTTGGCGCAAAGGTGAGCGACAGCGAGAACACTGTATACTCATAATAATTAGTCTACTTAGGCATATACTTTATTTCATTTCTATGCATTTTTTGTGGACTTTGCAAAAATGTATTTTTAAGTGATCCATGCTTAAGTGGCAAATCGCAAAAAATGTAAAGATACGTTTTCAACAAATGTGTTAAAAATGGGGTTTCACAGTTAATTATTCAATATAAATAAGTATGAGAAAATAATTTTAAAATTCTTAATAGATAGTTTTCTATAATCATTTTGTCACTGTCGCCATACCTTAAAAAAAGAAAACTAGCAAAATATGATATATTAATGAATTTGTAGTTATTAATCAATTCTCTCTTTGTACCAAGTGTTAAACATGGTTACTTTTCTATAAAAGGGATCGACACCAAATTAACATACTTTACTGGGAACTTTTTTCACAATAACTTGAATTACAGTCATGATATTAGATATGATTTTTAAGATAAACACTGAATGCCTATAAAAAAGTTTTTAAAACTTTTTTTACTTTTTATTTAGTTCTGATTGCATTTTTAATGATTTATGGTCACATATTAGCAGAGCTCTATTATTGTGATCTCTGTAGTCTTAAAATATTACAAGTTTATTTTACTGACCCCCATAGTTAACATGGACAAAGCTAGGTGGTTCTGATAGTTTTGTAATAAATTAAATTAATTATAGTCTCGCTAATTTTGAAACTTTGCCTATTTTGAACAGAGTTCACAAAACATACCAATTTTTAAAACTTAAATACAGGTTAAAGTAAAAAGTTTTCAAGTTTTTCCCTTAAAGTAGAACAAAACTGCTTAATTTTAAGGATTTTTTTTTCAGTCACTAATCGTTGCTTTTCTGACACCATATTCTAGTGATCATTTAGTAGTACTTTTTCCTATGTCCAGTCTTTTTAACACTTTAAGTTGTTTTTTAAAGTTCATTGAAGAATGACTTCATTTACTTGACATGTTTAAGAATTCATGTCAAAGACTACGAATACAAATAAAAAAGGCACAGTGACTCAGTACTCAAGTAACCACAATTTTTCACAATAATAAATTTATAATAAGCACACACAATTCATTAAATTCTGCTAAAGTAAATACTGACTGGGAGGTGAGTTTTAAAATCATATGTCAATATTGGCAAAAACACAAAATCTATATGCCAGTACTCTGTGACAGCAGAAAAGATAGTAACCCTTGTACTAATTCTAGGAAGCGGGAGGGAAAGAGATAGGTAGGGTGGGCTGATGGTGATGAGTCATAAAATGTCACTGCCCTTCCTTTACCACTTTCACTGAACCTGTTCACCATGAGCCAATCGATGCTATATAGAGTTTACACTAGCAGATATCCCCACACTTAATTTAACCTTAACAAGTCAATACGTTAATTATTATTAATAAATCCATTTATTCTAAATTTCCACTAAACCGAACAGTGTTCAGTTCCAATTGGTTTGGAATAGTGGGATAAATTTTGAGCCCTTTTAAAAAACACCAAACTTAGTTTCATGCATTATGATAGAATAAAGCTAGAAGATGTGATTATTGAGTAATATATTTCCAGTTAAAAAATATATATATGTATAACAAACATTTCATGGATTTTATTTTATTGTTGATTTTGGAGTCTACATGAAATCATGAATAAACATGAGAAAATTCATGTTTGTATATCAATATAATTTTTAGAAAATAGAATCTATAGCTGTGCTTGCCAGTCTTTTTTCATTGTAAAGCATTCTTTATTTATTGTTGATTTTGACTGAATTTGAGGTGGCTATGTTTCCTAAACTAAATTTGATATTTTAAAAGTGAGAAATACAACTTCTTTTACTTCTCTAAAGGTGGCATGTACCAAATTTCATTGAAATCTGAGAGGATGAGGTGCCTAACATACATCTCCACTGTACGATTTGGCATGTAATAACCCTACAATTGTTGACAGATGAGAATAAACTATAAACTGTTGTTTGTGATTTTGAGATACAAAATTACAGTCTTTATGAACTAAAGTTATTGCTAATTCATTTTGTACAAGTTTAGGAATGAATTTTAAATAACTGCATTTCTTTGTGGTTATTCTGTTAATTTTTTTTTCAGATACATATGGAATAATGTCTGAATATTGTAATCAGTGATGTATTCAGGGGGAGGGGGGGGGGTTGGAGAATCATTTCCGTCTGAAACTCTATAATGCAACCTCTATCGAGAGCCACAAAAATCTCTTCCAAAAGAAACGCCTGAATTCAACAGTAATTAAAATTGCCAAATATTCATCAAATGAAATATTTTCTTCAATGTCCTAAAATATAGAATTTCAAAAAAATATCACAGTGTTTGAAAGTATTTCATGATCTATGTGATACATGATTCTTTTTCCCCCAGTTGCTAATCAATAATTTTAAACATTAAAAAAAAATTAATTGTAAGTTTTTCGAAGCTAGAAATATGTAATTTTAAAGCTTTTAATAAAAATGCTTTTATTTATTTATTATTTTTTTCTTAACTTAGGTATTACAGTTGAAATAGTTAACTTTTTATAAACAAAGATTAATGTGTTGTAGCTCTTTTTTTAAAGATTTTATAAGTTTGGTTCTGTTATTTTCAGATAATGAGCCAAAATTAAATAAACCTGATGTACAAATGCCAGATGAATTAACAACTAAACCAGTAAGTTATTTTCGTTTTATTAATTTTAGACAAAAGTAAAAAAAGATTAAAGTTAGTATTTATGCATATATAAAAAAAAAAAAGTAATTTAAGTGCCAGATTTGAATTATGTGCAGATTATGTAACCTATTATTGATTTTTTGGAGTTATTTTGTACTTTAGACAAAAGTTATGGAATCATGGGAATCAAAAAAGATATGGGTAAAGAAATATGTAGCCTTTTCAAAATTGAAGCTTTTTTTTTCTGTGTTTCTGTGAGTGATAATGTCATTATTGAGAGAAATATTCAGTAACATAAAAGAATACCAAATAAACTAGAATTAACCTAAATGTTTTATTAAACTTAGAATATTATTTTTGTATATGAGACAATGTTAAGATAGTAGACTTCTCATTCAGCAGATACATAGGTAGCATTCCATTCTAATCTTTTAATGACACCTGTAAAAATGTTTTTGTAAAACTATGTATGAAAATTTCTAACTTTATTAAGTTATAAAATGATCTTTTATGGGTAATAGCAAATGCATACTTTACCACCTGCATGCTTTTGTTCTACAATGGATGGATTTGATTATATAGATGAACAGTAAGATTATCCAACTTGTTCAAATCTGTAAACATTCTCTGTCTGCTACTCAGTCTCTTTTGAAACCATAGGGAATGTAGAATCCAGACCAGTACCATTAGATGGGGGGGGGGGGGGGAACCCCAGGAAATAAGAATTGTACGTTTGCTTAGAAATCAGACTGCAATTTGTTGAAACATTATTTTTTTATCCTCATTGTGTAAGGTGCATTTATTTATAATTTTGAATTATTAAATTCTGTTGTATACTATTTGTAACTATTAATAACATGTTTATAAGAAGCCAAACTTAAGTACATCTTTTTTTTTTTTAGGGTTTTGTTCATCTGACTAAACCCTATTCATCTTTGTCCTCCATGTGTCACACAGTCCATACACAAAAACTATATAAGTCAGAGACTTCAAATCTTGTGTATTTATAGCAGAATAACACATTTCACATGACAAATCATAAAATTTTCAAAAAAATTCATTATTTTAAATAAATTAATTTTATCAGTGTCATCTGTTCATTTTTGTTCATTTTAAAAGAGAATCTTAATTTGAATGTTTTGCATGTAGCCATCATAGCTTGGAGATAACACATCTCACTAGTAAACAAGAGATTCTTAGTTCGATCCCTGGTGCTGCAAGTTAAAAAATTTTTATTAAGATGGATTTAATTAAAAGAAATTTTGCATTTTTGGCCAATTAAGGGTTTATATTAGGTTTTCTTCATCTGGCATTGATAATATATTTTCTAATTCAGTTTTTTCTAATTTAAAATCTGTTGTGATTTATTAATGATTCAGCATTTTAAATTTTATTGAAAGAATTTTTTCATTTTTAGAAATTTAAAATTTTATTTATATTTCCTTTAAATTTTTTTCATTTTAAATTTTTGAAAAATTTAAAATTTTGGATTTTTTTAAATAATTTGATTTGAACATTAATTTGATTAAAATAAATAACTTCCTTTTATAATTATTGAAAAATTTGTTGGTGCTACCATCTATATAAGAATTTATTAATTACAAATTAATAATTTGGATTTATTAATTGAAGTATAAGTCATTTTGAAAGAAACATTAAACTAAATATTCTGTATGATCTGCAATCACACTTTCCCATATGTTACTTGTGTAATTTTAAGTTTGCACACTTAAAGTTTAGATATTGTTATTGTGATAGTTAAGAAATATCAATATCTGTCGATGTTTTTGATAAATAATTCAGCGCTATTGGCAGATCTGCATAGTTCATTATTATTTCCTGCTCTTTTGGCTTATCTTTTTAATTTTTAGGAATTCTCTTTATTATAATTGTAAAATTCATTTTATTTAATTTACTTTTTTAAAACTTTCACTCATATCTGCTTGTGAAAACTATGTTATAATTCATATGATCAATTAATCCTTCACTTTAGTTTGTGGATCAAATTTTGTTTCACTTTTTGTTTGCAAATTTAAATATAAAATACAGTAGAGTACCATTTATCCAGACCTGTCGCTATTGATGCCAATCTGGTTAATGAAAAAACCAGATAATTGGGCAACTTTTAAAAACAGCTACGGCAATCTTTTTTAAGTAATTCCCCTTCACCCTTTTTTAAGGCTTATGACTGCCAATTGTAGTAGTGCCCTTTGTAGCACAAAATTTGCTTTAATTAATTAAATTTTAATTTTTGTTTTACAAAAGGTGTCTCTCAAGTTATTATTTTAACTTTTTAAAAATTTTATTTTCTACAAAATTCATGCAAGGTTATGCATAGAAAGACATGCAGAAATTGTTGCATGTATATATGCATACTCTCTCCACAAACACGAATGGAGAGGGGCAGGGTTCCCTCTTTTCTAGAACACCAAAGGACAAAATAAGCAATTTTTTTTATTTCTTTTACAGAATCTGAACATAAAGAGGAATTTTCGGCAGAAAAATATATGCAAGGAACACTAACATATTAGAAGTGAAACTTCTTAGATTCTAGAAATAGTTAATTTTATTATTGCTTTCTTTGCATTTGTTGGTGATTTTCTTATTTCAGCATTAGGAAATGGTTATTTACTGGTTAATTTTCGCGACATCCCACCAAATTTACCTGCCATACTTAGAGGAATTTCGCTTCAAAAATTTTGGAGAAGTCAGGGGAAAAGTATGGTCCTTGATCAGTCCAGTTAATTGGACCATCTTGTCAATCAGAGTCCAAAAAATTTGCATTTTACTGTATTAAATTAAATCTTTTATTCATTTTGGAAGTGTATTAGTCAAAAAATTTATAAAAACTACATGCAGATAAAAAAGCCAAGCCAACTGCCAGGGAATATATAAGCATATGCAAAAACTGAAAGTGCCAAGTGCCATAGCTTTAATAAAAGGGAATTAAAATTTATTCATTTTTAAAATATTTTTAAGACTTGTTTATCTTAATGATTTCTTTCAGATTGAAATTGGCTTTAAAAGTACTGAAAATAAAGAAAATATCATAGATCCAGAAGAACTTGAATCAAGACAAAAAATGCAAGAAGAATGGGACATGAAAGCTAAAAAGAGGTACAATGAAGCATTGAAGAAAGATCGTCAGAAAGAAGTAAAAACAAATCCTAAATTAAATATAAAAATTTTTTGCTGTGTATTTGTAAAATATTAAACTACTTTATTGCTTATTTTAGGAATATACCAAAATAATGAAGCAAATACAAAATGCTGAGCTCCTAAATAGACGAGAAATGGCTAAGAACATATCAGCTGATAAGGTATATGTGTTTCAAAAAAGTCTTTTATTTCAAAATTTTTTTAACTTTAATTAAAAACATTTTCATCCTTCATTTTTTAAATGAGATTCTAATTGTGAAACTCATTCCCATGCATAATATGAACTAGCTACCTCTGATGACCTCTTTGATCTCTCTTAAATCTATGCTATGCATTGCAGCATGTTACTTTTATTCATAATTTAACTTGCTTAATCCTACAGGGATGAAAGAGTTCCGCCTAAAGGCGGAAATCCGCCTTTTTGAAGATGATTTTGACCATTCTCTGGATCGATGCAAAAATGCAAAGAAAATATTGCTGATAATTTGGGGGGGGGGGGGGTCCAAGAAGCTCCGAGAGTAATTCTCGGACTTATCTTTCACCCGCTAGACTTCACCCACAAATTGCCGAAGAGCTATCTGTCAAGGTCAGCGGTCAATTTATGTTCAGGAGCATCACATGCGGTACATTTCGCGGGGCGAAAATCTATTTTTAAGGACCGGGCAAACATAACTATTCTGAAGTTAAACTTTATTCCCGGAACTGCCTTTTCTTTTCTCTCACTTACGGTTTACTGACAGTGGGAAACGAGGGAGATACAATGGTCACGCAAGATCATTATCTTAACGCTACTGAAGGGAAAGATTCCCGTGCTACTCTTGGATTGAAGTTGAACTGAAAAACTCATTTACATCAAAAGCGCCGCCTACAAACCGCAAAAAAACTTTGTGTGTGCCCGCAGCCTTAGACTGGCAGCTGTTTTCTGACACCTGGGTCCATAAGTCACTGTGACGCTGAAGAGAAAGAAAATCTTGGGAGGGAATAATTTAATCTGGATTAATGAGCTTTAAAACAGTGATAATAATTTTTCAATTGTTTTGTTTTCTAGAATAATTATTATTTTTGCAGCGCGACAGATACGTGCTAATATAAATTCTGTTTTATTATTATTGCACTTCAGTTCTGGTTAAAATATGTCAATTTCAGGTCAACCTTTTTGAAACATTTTTTTAGTTGCATTTGAATTTATTTCGAGTGGAATTTTCAGTTATAACTAAAATACCCGAACGCGAGTACGTGCAAGACTTGACTACTATTCATAATTAAGAGTTTTAAAACTGATATCTTCATCATTATTATTATAAATACTGTTGATCGATGAATTATATAATTTCTGAAATAAATGAGAATATGGCATTGATAAATTATATACATTCTGCCACAAAGAACACTAGTATAATTATTTATGGTGCATTTGCACTCCATTTACAAGTACGGCTTTTACGATATTTGCGTTCAGAGGTAAAGGTCTGCCCGGGCCGGGCCTCGGTCCGAAGCCCGAGCACGGCCCGGCCCGCGGGCTGGGTTCGGGCTGATTTGCATTAACGTCATTCGGGCTGGGCCGGGGTCGGGCCTTGCTTCTGAAGACTCCGGACGGGCCTAGTCACTAATCTTTTCGGGCCGAGCTCGGGCCGTAATTTTTTTTCCTGAAGTATCGGGCCGGGTCGAGCCTAACTTACTTCTTTCGTAGAAACAGACTGATTTCATTGTTTTTAGTCTTCACGGACCAAAATAATCAGTTCCTGTTGAATCTCCCCTTATGAAAATCCTTTTCTCGACGTGGAAATAAGTCTGTTCACAAATCAGTAAAGTTTGGCTTGGTCCAAAAATTTTTGCAAAATAGGAATATACTTTTAAGTCGTCATTATTCTACAATTAAACATTAGAATTTATTCTTTTTAAAGAATCGTAGATCACTAGGCGTCTCAAAATAGAATTAATCACATAAAAAAAAAAAAAAAAAAAAAAAAAAAAAAAAAAAAAAAAAAACATTATGACGAAATTTTTGTTTAAACCGAAAACTGCAAATTTTTTTTTAAACTGTTCATTCATGAAAAATGAATGCAACAATACGCGAGAAAAAAAATATATTAAACATTTTCATCTGCTAAGAAGGAAAAGTATTTTTTTCTTTCCAATGTCTTAGAAGATTTTACTTTTACCGTATACCATTTTTTAGATTTTTTTTAATGCATTAATAATATTAATGATAACTGAAACATTTACATACAACAAACAAAGATTCATTAAAAGCGTATATATCGCAGCCTATGGCACTGCTGCATAAATAAAGATTTTAAACATGAAAGAAGAAAAAAAGACTAAATTTTTTTTATTTTTTTTTGGTCTGAACTCTTCCGGTAGACTAAAGACCAATGTTCTGTAGAAATTATCCCGAGCCGGGCCGGGCCAGGTTCGGGCCGAATTTTAATTTTTTTTTTGGTCCGGGCCGGGTCAGGCCAATATTTTTTGCGTTCGGGCCGGGCCCGGGCCAAAATTTTAAAAACCTCTATTCAGAGGCTGCTTCACCACTCAAGAACACACGCTCGCTAATGTTAATCCTATGGGAGAAATCTTTTTAAGCATACAGTTTGCGTTTTGATAATTTAAATTTTATTTATTTTGTATTGAATACTTGAGGTTATTATATACAAAGACCGTTTTTTAATTTTTCAATTTTGTTTGCAGATTTTTTTTTTTTTTTAAATCTTTAGGGATATTTTTACCTTTGGAATCTGTTTTGAAAATAAAAATATCCCCAAATATTTTTGAATAAATCTGTCATTTTATCGCGAATTTTTGACAATTTGTTGCTTTTACTCAATTTTTTTAGGAACTTTGCCGGTTTTTTTTTTCGAATTTTATGATAAGTTAGGCATTTTTTTGCGAATTTTTCGACGAAATTTGTCCATTTTTTTGCATATTTTTCGATGAAATTTGCCATTTTTTCATGATTTACGACAGAACTAGCCATTGTTTCGTGAATCTTTTGACATAATTTGCCATTTTTTTGCGAATTTTGACAAAATTTGTCATTTTATCGAAATTTTTAAACAAAATTTGCCGCGTTTCCCGAGTTTTTTGACGAAATTTGCCGTTTTATCGCGAAATTTTTGACGAAATCTGTCGTTTTCGCGAATTTTTTGACAAAATTTGTCGTTTTATCGTGATTTTTAGACAAAATTTCTCGTTCTTTCAAGATCTTTTGAGGAAATCTGTCGTTTTTCTGTTCGGTCTACAGAAGGTTGATGGCTGTAGTCCCCTGTTTTATCAAGAGATACACATTTATACTGTGAATTTTGAATTTTTTTTTAAATCAAATTTTTTGTAGTTTTTATGTTTTTGTAAAATTTAAAACCACTCCAGTCTATAAAATGTTGTCATTAGAATTTTTCTATTTTTTCTCTTTATATTTGACATCTGAAGTTGAAAAAAATTTTCCTCCTTTTTTTCTTTGGTCCACTTTCATGCCTGATCCTATGAAATTCTTTCTTAACATATAAGATTAGAGTAAAATTAATAGCATTAAAAAAAAAAAAAAAAAAAAAAAATTCTGCGTTTGTAATAATAATAATAATAATAATTAAAAAAAAATCAGTTTATTAACATTTAATTTTTTAAGCAAAATCTATAAATACTGATATGCTTGATATAAATTAAAATGTTACATGTAATTAATGAAATTAAAGAAAACTTTTTCAAGTAGACAAGATTATTTCACATTTTCTGCAAAAGTTACTCAATAATCTAACCTTTTAGGGACAAGCGACCACTATACGTGGCACATAAGGTGTTCAAAAACTTGATTATTCTCACCAGTAAAATTTTATTATAAATTTTGCCTTATTTAATCGGCACATTTTTGTGATTGAATTAGACAAAAATTTCTGCTTTAAAAAAAGGGTGATAAAACTTTAAAAATTCTGCAAAAGGCTCTCATCCCAAAGGGGTTAAAAGTGATCAGTGTTAGAAATTAGCGGTCGTTAGTCGTCAAATGCAACTAAAGAATTAAATTTGATGACTACAAAATTATTCTCGGTCGTCAAATTTGATGCCTAGCTTTTTAAAAAATATTTATTAGACATTCGGTTCCGAAATAAAAAAAAAAAGGGGGGGGGGGGGGGGGTCTAGTCTGAAAATTTGGAACTAAAAAGCATCGCGAATTTCGACAAATAGTCGTAAAAAAAAATCAATTTCGCCAATTGTTCGCATAAAAATTGCGGTAAAAAAAAATGCAAAAAAAAGTAATTTTTTTTTTTTTTCAAAAAAAAAAAAAAAAAATTATACGATAGAGACAAAAAACACAAATCTCTACAAAGGATTGCGAACAGAAATGCAAATTTCGTCAGAAAATCGCTGAAAAAACGTATATTTCATCAAAAAATCGCGAAAGAAACTAATTTCGTCAAAAAAAAAAAAATCCCGAGAAAAACATGAACTTTGTCATAATATTGCGAAAACAAATCTTAATTTCACCACAGAATCCTTAGAAAAACGCGAATTTTGGTCAAAGAATTACAGAAAAAATGAGAATCTTCTCCTAGGATCGCGATAAAATCCGTTAATTAATCAAAGGTTTGTGAAAAAATGCAAATTTCTTCAAGGAATCGCAAAACAACCCTGCAATTTTCACCAAAGGATTGCGAAAAAACACATAATTAATGAGGGGGGCTATTCTTAACCTTTCCCCCTCTACTGTAACCTTTAAAATAATTTGTGAATTACAGATTTTTTTTTTTTTTTTTTTTTTTAAATTTAGAATCACTTATTGCTTCAAATGTAGATGCATTATGTTTTTATTATTATTATTAGTTTTTACTAAATTTAACTGTAATCACCAATACTGGATAAAATTTTGTTTTAGTACTGGTAAGAAGTTGCCAGTAGTTTTAATTTTGTTTTACAGATTAAGTGCATTTTTCTATTAATTTCTAAGTATAGCAATAATTAGCAAAGCTTTACACCAGTTTTACAGTCGCTTCAATAATTATAATCTTAGAGATTAATTTCTATACTCTTTAAATAAAAATAAGTATTTGTGCTTTTCCAAAAAGTAGTATCAAGGATGATTATGGTCCGAATTTTCTGATAAATTAAGGTAATCATTTCCGAAAATTACAAAAAGCCGGTCATAAATCCGAAAATTCAAACATAAAATATATCGCAAATTTTGAGAAATGGTCGCCAAAAAAAAAAAAAAAAAACAATTTAATCAATCGTTTTAAGAAAAATCGCCAATTTTTTCAATGGATCGTGGAAAAAATCCAAATTTTGACAGAAGATCGCCGAAAAAACCGGTGAAAAACTGTAAATTACATCAACCAATCGCAAAAAACGACAAATTTCGTCAAAAGATTGCGAAAAAACATGGCAAAGCTTGTCAAAACAGAAAAAAAAAAAAAAAAAAAAAAAAAAAAAGCAGTTTTAGGAGTGGATTTTTTTCGCATCTGTGTTGTAATCTTCAAGATAATTTGATGCAAATTTAAAAAAAAAAAAAAAAAAATTTTACTCAGAATCACCCCTAAATTATATACAGTATTACAGTAATATGAATATGAATTTTTGAAACTGCAACTAAAAGTCTTTATTTGACGCCTAAGATTTTTACAGTAGTCGTCATTTGATGCCTGCCTTTCATCCTTCAATTTCTATCACTGAAGGTGATTAAAAGTGAATCAAAATGATGATGTGTAATAATTGCACTTTTAGTTTTTATTAATTGTTTGATATTTGCAGATATAGATTATGTAAGGAAGTTATGTTTTAAAATTTATGTATTTTAAATTTAATTAACTAAATATTATTTACCTCTGATGATTTTCAAAAATAAAAAGTAGTAAAATTGTTTTTTCTGAGTACAATAAAGTGCTGATTATCTAGATGCTGATTAACCAGATTGATCAAGGACTCTACTTTTATCCCACCTTCTTTCAAATTTTTGAAGTGGAATTTCTTTAGATGTGGGTAAATTTGGGTGCATGTCACAAAAGTTAACTGTTAAATAACCATTTCCTAATCCTGAAATAATAAAATCTCCAACAAATTAAAAGGAAAAAAGGAAAGAAATCATAAAATCGACCTGTTTCTAAAACATAAGAAGTCTTACTCCAAATGTGCGAGAGTCCCATGTATATGTTTTTTCTCACATATGCAAAAACCCCTCTTTATCTTCAGATTGTCTGAAAGTGGTTGAAAAATTATTTATTTTGTCTCCTGCTGCTCTCAGAAAGACGGTTGTCCTCTACACATTTCTATCCACTCGTGTTTGCTTGTACATATACATACATGTTACAATTAACATGCTTTTATTAACTTCACCTGTATGTATGTATGTAACAGAATCTTTGAACATTATTTTCACTAGCATCAGATTAAGACGTCAGATTAAACTGAAGCTTTGCACACTTATTAAGAACCAATGTCAATTCAACAATTTGAAAAGTCGCCACTTAAAAGGATCAAAATAAAAAATGCCGGATAACTGGATCAAAAGCAATTGAGAAATTAACAATCACCTGACACTCTAGGCACATGACAATCACTGAAACGCATATGAAAACCGTAACTATGCAACCAAAAAAACATTTTAAACTTTTTAGTCCGATCTGATATAAAAGCGTGTGTTTTAGTTTTAAAAACTGTTCAGCAATTATTCCATATCTGATAATTTGTGTTTATCCATTTTGTAATTTTTTTTACTTTCTTGTTTATTAACAACAACATTTCCCCTCCCCCCTATTCAAATAAAAATTCTTCCAAATGTAAAGAATATCGTAAATAATAATAGTAATAATAATAAAGGGTTTTTAATTTGATAAAAATGTGGTTTACATACAAAGAGTCCTTTATTACATATGCTATGGATTAAATATTAATATTCCTGGACCAATTCTTAACAAATTTAAAGGAAATTTCAATTTTACAATTTTCGGTACTGCAAATTTTTAAATTACATGGCACTTATTGTACATGGCACATTTTCAATTTTTACACCGTTGTATCGGAAAAAAAATTACTTTTAAATGAAATTTGCCTGAAAACTGTATATCAATTTGTTTTTGAGTTATTATTATGGTTATTATTTTTATGTGCAACTCTAGGCATAACTTTGCGCCAATTTTGTAGAAAAGGGTAACTGTTTGACCTTAAACAGAAATGCTGGGATGAAATCTAAATTCAAGCTCATAATATAAACAACTATAGAAACAATTGGCAGTTTTATTAAATACAAAATATATCCAAAAATTAATTAGATTGATATCAAGAAAAAAAAAGTTTAAGTTCATATAAAGTATCTACAAAATATGCATTCTTTTCTTAATTTCATAGGTATTAGTTAAAGTATTTGTGAACATTTATTTGTGTATGATGATTAAATAGTACAGTAAACTCTCTAAAAAAGAATGATCAAGACTGAGAAGAATTTGTGTCATAGACAGTATTCTGTTTTGGATGACAGTTTGTGGTATTGAAAATTGTTCTGTAACTTCAAAATCGTTCTATGTTAGGCAGATTTTCATCTTGATGTATTAATCTAATGATGTCATTGTATACTTTATTTGACACTTTTTTTGAAAAGTTATTATTACCGTATATACTCGTGTATAAGTTGGAATTTCTGACAGTTTTCGGCAAGCAAATTGGGGAGATCCACTTAATGTGAAACAATTAGAAAAAGAAGACAAAAAACTTTAAATATTGAAAAATTCTGGCACTTTATGTGCATGAATGATAAAATATACATATATTAAATAATTTATCATTAAAAAATTACAATGATTTCTTTTTGTTTTCTTACTTCTTTTTCGCATTGCTAAGTTAAATATTTGGTTTGGTTCTGTGCAGAATTGAAGTAAAAAGTTAGAGGTCTATTTGTATGCAGGTGTTTTTCTTTAGCAGAATTTGCATTCTATAGTTAGGGGCTTGATTGATATGAAGTTAACTTATACATGAGCATATACGGTAGTGTCTCAATAACCAAAAAGTGCTATCAGTTTATTTTAGAAAATAGTTATTTGAACATTGTAAATGCAGCAATAATAATAATAATATTCATTTATTTACTTAAATAAAAGGGTATGCCATGTCCTCTCTCTGATAAATTTCAAATTGCAAGAAAGCAAGTTGATATGGGAAATGCAACTGAAAAAATATTTAAAAAAAATGGTACCAAAGGTGATTATAAACTTTCCTCTATTTTTTTTCCTTTTTTATTTAATTCAAGATATTTTTCAATGACAATAAAACACAAAATTTTTCAATGACAATAATGACTTAATTATAATTGAATACAATAAGGAATTTTCAATTAGCTTGCCACCGGGTAATCTCCAAATCCTACCTGTAACTTGAATACTTTTAAAGGAGTTGAAAAAACAATGGATTCAATTATGCAGCAATGAACATTCTACAAAATATACCAAAATACTGTGAAATTGCAATAATGAAACATTTAAGACAAAAAGTAAAAAATAATTTATAAATAAAAAATGAAAATATGCTTTTATCAGTTAATTGTTTAATATTAAGTAATTTAAGATTATATTTAGAGAAATTATGTAGGAATTTTAAAAAGATAGTTAAGATAGTATTTCTTTTTTCTTTTCTTTCTCTCTCTCTCTCTTTTCTGTTGCACTATCTTGAAAAAGAAACACAGCTAAAAATTTTATATCTTTTAATAAATTCACTTGTTAGCAATTTCTACCAAACGTAAAAAAATCAGTGAATTTTTTACAATTAAGTTTGGTACCCATGCCAAATTAATGTATTGTAAGGAAAATCTTGAGGGAAAAAATAAAACCTGAAATGCAGTCAAGTAATATTTTCAAGATGAACATTGAATCCTTACAAAATAAGTGTTCTTTTAAAAACTACCTTTATACTTATTTTTCACTTCATAATTTTCTTGCTTTATATGTTGAAGTTTTAAATATAATTGATAATTTCTTTGTAAAATAAAAAAGTAATAAATCTCTGCTAGGCATCCACATTTCTTCTCTTGTATTTTTATTTTAGTCTTTAAAAAATAAAATGCATGCAAAATTTTAAATACATATATTATCTCTCTACTATAAAGTGGGAATTGTTTTTATGAATGGAATATACATCACATTCAGATTTTTTTTAATTATTATTAAGTTATAACAGTAAATAAATTTGTCATATTTTGAAAAATATACAGTTTGTTAAGTTGCATTGAATTTTCTATTCAACAAACCATAGACTTGAATATCTTAACACAAACAGAAAAAAAAAAAAAAAAAAAAAAAAAAAAAAAAAATGGAGAAATTGATATGATTATATTATACTTAATGAAATTTTTCATCTTTATGTTATGAATGACAATACACATTATATTACACTCAACTTGGTTTTTCTATGTAAAGATGAAATTTTATAATTTATTTCTAACCCGATTTCTGATAGGCTAGAATATAAAATTATATCTACAGGTGTATTTCTGATGACAATGCAACATTTTAATATTTATAGAATTTATTATAAATTAAAACATTAATTTCAAGGCATTTTTTCATTAACTTCCTCAAATGATAAATCCCCAAATATTATTTTAATTTGTATAGTTGTATACAGGTTGAAACAATGGATTTGATGATGTGTCAATAAATGCAGACTAAACTATATGAAATCTTTGTGAAAATGCAACAATAAAATATTTTAAAGTAGTAAAGAGTAGAAGATAAATAAATAATTTAAAGCAAGTAGAAATTGAAAATAAATAAAACATGAAGAATAATATTTTTAAAAGTTTCGAACATGAATATCATAAATATCATTTTAATAAAAATTTATGATTACATACAACCTTGAGAAATCAATTTAGAAATTCTAGAAAGATCAATACTATTAATGTTCATCACTGTTTGTCTCTGTATGTGTATATGTTTGTGACAAGAACTACTTGTTTCTATGACACGAATCAAAAGAAAAGAAAAAATCTGGAGATCTAAGAATTTCAATTTCAAGGGAATACTACTCTAATTACTAGATATGAGTTAATTATCATCTCATTAACAAAGAAACAGAAACAGAATTTGTTTTACCGAAACTGCAATTCATTCTTAAAAAAAACTAGCAGATAGTTGCCATAAAGATAAGGCCACTAGAAGCAATAAAAGATGCTGGGTGTTTTTAAAAAGAACCCTACTTCAAAATCTGCTGGGTCTAAAAATTTGAAAATTGTACAGACAGATGCAAAAAAATTCCTAGCATTGATTGGAAAATATGAAATTACATTTATTAATGAATGGATATAATCAGAGCTGATATATCAATATTTAAGGAAGATTGAAATGTTATATTATAAAAATGGATGTTTGGTGATGTCTCAATATATCGTTCAGCACTAGTGATTAATGTTCTAAAATAGGGATGCACAACCTGTGGCCCGTGGGCCAAACTCATACCACTAATTTTATGCAGAATAATTTTCCATATAAGAATGACAGAAACTTTGCTATGAAATAAAGCAAACGTCATTTTTCAAATATTCTGGTGGCAAACGATTTTCTGGCAAAAAGGTTGTGCATCACTATTCTAAAATAATGCTAACTACTAGCATGTGCACAGGTTCATCAGCTTTGGCGAGTATAATCTAATACAATTTTTTAAAATTTAAAAATTATTTTATTTCTTATATTTTTTTAATTTGAAAGGTATATTGTATTTTAGGCTCTAAAACCCATGTTTCTTTTTGTAGTTTTATGATTATGGTTTTTCAGTGTGTTATGATCAACTCTAGATATGAAGCATTTCAAATTTTAAATCCTTCTTTTGTTTATTGACTTGAATTTGTCTGTATTAAGCTTAATTAAATATAGTATTATATATAAACTTACAAAAACCGCCAACATAATAACTGTATACATTTTTATCACTTTTCACTTAAAATATTAAAACAGCTTGACAAATTGACAATGGCTTTAAAAATCTGAAAATTTGAAATCACACTTCCAGGGTTCATACAGACTCCTTAGAAACTACTTAGAAATGAAAACGTTCCCAAGTAGTACTTAGAACTACTTAGATAAACAAAATACTCCTTAGAAACTCCTTAAATTGTATTGCAGTTTTACAGGTGAGAAGAAGAAAAAAAAAATGAAAATATTTAAAGCACTGCATACAGGAATTTTTTTTAATGTGCGGATGATTTTGCTGATCAAGCTGAAAAGCAAAATGATATGACTTTGATAGCAAAGTCAAACTATTTAAAAAAGTCTGCACCTCCCCCCCCCCCCCAAAAAAAAAAAAAAAAAAAAATGCAGGAATTAAATGAATTAGATAACAAAAATTGCAAATAAATTCATAAGAAATTGATTTTAATCAACATTATTTTTGCCCAAATTTCCTTCTGTATGTTTTGTACTACGTAAAGTTTTTCAATAAATATTTCATCAATATTTTTTGTTTTAATACTGTTGTAATTTATCATTTGTTTTGCAGTTTTTTTAATGAAACCCAAAAGTAGATTTTATTATTGAAAATCTTTTGATCTATATTTTGTTTATGTATGTGTACATAATTTAATTAAAGTATTCAAGAGTAGATAATGGGGACTAGTATCTTACAGGGATTTTAATAATGGTGCTTTTTTTTTCTTTTCATTTTTCTATGTATGTCATGGAGAACATTCACTTTCAAAGAAAGTGATTAAGGTAAAGTGCCCTAAATCTGACACCTAAAATACCGTTCTAAAGCTGACATCTTTAAGTAAAACAAATATTTAAAGCATTATGAAATTTCCATATCCAAGATATCTTTGATTTAAAAAGAAAGAAAACTCATTCTAATTTATTTTAGAAAATTGTAAGGCTTTAAATATTTGTTAGACATCAGCTTTAGGACACTTTACCTTATTGCTGCTTTAAAAGAATAAATTCAGAAATTTTTATATTTTTTCATGTATGTTGCATTAGCATTTATTTATTTTTTTACCTTTGAAATTTTTTAAAAAGATGTATGCAATATACATAAGTGTTTCGAGTTTGGCTGATCTCTGTGTATATGACCATTGGTCATTGCATAGGAAAGTTGATTGTGTATTTTTTTATTTAAACTTACAAAATCACTAAGATTCTGAATTCTGTGCAATTTTAGCACCAATAATTAGATTCTAATAGAGAAAAAATTGTTTTAAATGTTCTCTCCAAATGAGGCATTAAAAATTGGGGTGTGCAAATGCATGCCACATAAATAACAACAAAAGTGGCAAGTCCTTAAAATTTTTTGGGCTCCTTGGATTTTTTCTGTACTCCTTGGATTTTTTCTTCCCAACTCTGTATAAACCCTGCACTTCCTTCTTAATGTTAAATGAGCAAGTGAAGTAAGTACTATGGTATATATATATATAACCGTTAATTGTATTACAATATATGAACCATTGAATTTAATAACTTATACCACATTGAATGTGGAGGGAAAAAATAAATAATTAAAATGAATACAAATGGAATTTGTAGAACCAAAGCAGAATCTTCTCTCTCTCTTTCTCTCTATTATATATATTTATATATACATAATAAGTAATAAAGATATAATGTTTGAAGAGGTAGAAAATAAAAAGGATTTATTAAACACAAGAAATTATTTCATTTTGGGATATGCAAACACTTTTTGGTTAATTTCTTAAATTCATTTTTTTTTTTTTTCAAAAATTTTAAGCAACTGCAGAACACACACATATGCACATACAAATACATGCATAGGCACACCCAATAAATTAATAAGTAAAAAAATAATACAGTGGAAAGACCAGAATAGTTATGCCAATTTTACAGCTATGTGTTAGTTTTCTTGTATGTACTTGATAAAAAATAAGAAAACAAGTTTAAAACAGGGATATAAAAAAGTGTTGATTAATGTAAATAGAAAACTGAAAGAACTTTAACTTTATTCGAGCTGTTAGTAATTGGTATTTTAAAGTTAAAGATGTTAAGCATGTGAATGACCATAAGGTTAATGTATAAAGTGTGCATATATATTTATCCACTTATTTTTAGTCTTTTATTAAATTAACTTTTAAACTGTACTTTTTTTTTCCAGATGCATACTCTGGTTTCCAGTTTTATGGTTTTTATGTAAAAATAATGGAGAATGAGGAGAGGAGGGGGGGGGGGGGGCATTGCATATGGAAAAATATTTAAAAAGGAATTAATGGATAGAAAGTTTTTATAATAGAAAATGTTCTCTGCACATTTCGCTTTAAAATTTTTTAGTTCATTTCTCCTTAGAAATATTAAATTTAAAAATTAGACTCTTGATCAAGATACTCAATTTGTTCCATTTCATGTTTTTTTGTTTCTTTTTCTTTTAAAATCCATTTTATTCTTACTAAATTAATGCTATTAAAACAACAATTGTTTTATATATGTGTCGGATTTCCCTAAAATTTGTTTTGAAAACAATCTACAAGCTGAAACAAAGACAGAAATATTCAATCAGAAATCAATTCAAAACATGAAGCAGGGTTGGGTTTCTTCCGGAAGAAACCTATTTCTTCCAGGACAGTGGAAGAAACTGGAAGAAATGGAAAAAACTGGAACTCCAGAAACCAAAACAAATGCTCAAAGTTAAAGTATATTAACTATATAAAAGAATTAAAGTATAATTACATGAAATCTAAATTGAAAAATTTTATTATTATTATTATTATTATTATTTTTTTTTTTTTTGCAAAGATAAGTTATTTTATTAATAACAAACTTCAGGTTCAGCAGACATTTTCAGGTGATGGATTTTTACTACTCTAGAGGTAGAGGGATTTTTATTATTATTATTATTAATTAGGCTATTTAAGTAAAAAGAAGGAGAAAAAAAACCCCACATACAAATTGTTTATTTCTCATAAAAAAATATTTTTTTTATATAAAAAGTCTTATTTTAAACTGTGCAACACAGTAAATAAATAAATTTGTAATTTTTTATACTAACAATTAGCATGAATATCTCAATGCTGTAGTGTTCTAAAAATATCTATGGGTATGTCAAAATGCTTTTAAACTATCTTGAAGTGTAGGACTTGGAAAAAAAAAAATCTTCATTTTTGCATTCATCAAATTTAAGTTGAGAAACTGATTGCAGCATAGTACTGCTATTTTTTTTTTTTTTTTTTTTTTTTTTTTTTTTTTTGCTATACTATGCTACATTTGCTGCATTGTACTAAGAAAAATTAGAATTTTAATGATTTTTTTTAATACTAGGATGGATTAATACAGGTTTTTAAGGCAAATACCAATTTTTAGAAAATTCAAAGTTTCAGCCAAAAGTGAAAGCATCCAAAAATAATTTAAGTAATTAAATTGTATGTTTAAAAGTAATTAATACATACATAAATATACATAAATGTAAATTAATTATATGTATAGTATTTATTAATTATGCACAGTTGTTAATTATCCAAAAACTTTATTTTCATATACAATAATAATACAAAACATAATTAATTCATCAATGACACAAAGATTTTCTAATTATAAGAATTTCATTTAATTAAAAAAATATTTTAGTTTTAAGTATACACATCTTGATTTTTCTTCTATAATGATTTTTGTAAATGATCATTTATTATTCTAGAACTTTCTCAAAGAATATTTGAAACACTAATGCAGTTTAAACTAAAAATTTTCTATAAGATGATTGATAATTCATGACTGATAAATATAAACAACGAAGTTCATTGCAATACTCATTAGAGTTGATACAGTTCAAATCAATGACTAATGTTGAAAATTTCTGAAAGAAGAAACAAGAATTTTGCAACACTGAGTTTCAGTCAAGCCGAATTTTTTCAGCCACATTTTTGGAAAAGCTCAGATTTTAGGCCGGAATGAAACCATATTTTTGATTGATCTCTGTTTAATACAGTAATATTAAAAATTTAACATTAAGCTTTTAATATTACAGTAATTATTGTATATTACTTACATTAGTGAAATTGATGTAAATTAAAACCTTTTATTTAAATGGGTTTCATTCTACCATTGGTAAAGAATCCCTACTATTTACTACTAGTTTCAGAAATTTAAATAATTAGAAAAATATCTTGGTAAAATTGAAATGAATAACATTTAATTAATTTTGTGTATTTTAATTTTGGATAAAATTTCCTTTCCTTTAACCAATGGTTGAAGATCTCTAGACAGGTGTTGTGTGTGATCTTGGCTAAAAAACTGATGTAATTATTAAATTTGCTTTGGCCCAATGGAATTAATTCACATAACATTACAGGAAGAAGATATTTATTATATCTTACAAAATTGAAAATATATGGTAAATTCTTGAAGAAAAACAGTTTCTTCCATTTCTTCCACTTAGAAGAAACCTATTTCTTGCAGCCGGTTTTTTCCATGGTTTTTTCCGCGGTTTTTTCCACTGCGGAAGAAACTTGCCAATCCTGACATGAAGTGAAGGACTTTTTATTAGTAGAGATAACCACATGAACCATAATTCCAAACATGGTTAAGTAGATAGTGCTATTCCATTCATGTAATGTCTTTTATAGTGTGGCTTTCATTAAAACAGTATTTAAATGAGTCATTGAAAAATAGCTTGTAATCCTATCCCTATCAAAGTCTCTCCCAGGTTTGAAAAGGGCTGCTCCTAATCCTAATGGGAAAGAGTACTCTTTTGATTGCTGAAGACATTTTCTTACGTGTTAAAACAAAAGATCTATGTTTAAAAGTCAGGACATTCTTTTCAAAAACTCTCAATAAGTGAGTTTTTTGCAATGCTGGCATTCCCTCCCCCCCCCCCCCCCCCAATAGAATAGACAGTTAGGGTGCTATTTTTTGGTGCATTCGTAATTTATAAATACAATGCATCTATAGTTGTCATTCAGTCCATCTGTTCATCTGTCTGTCCACATATAACAACACAAAAACTATTTAACTAAATCGTTTGAAATTTAAAATGTATAATTGTTGCATAACTTTGTCGAGTCATTTCAAATTTTATGAAAATCGAATGTACAGTTTAATTACAGGGACAATCAAAAGTATTCTATTACATTATGGCTAATGGGAAAAGATAGCTTCAAATGCATTTTAATGATGTTAATCTTTCAACCATAATAAAATTAATATGTATCTATGAACTATATGCTGAAATATAAATTCTGTACAATCTGTAGTTCTAAGAACATTTGTTATTAATTTACAGGGCCACACAAAATTATTCCATTACATAATGGTATAGGGAGAAACATTGTTTTAAATGCATTTTAATTATATTAAACTGTTTCACATTTTATAACATTGATATACATTGCTGAAGTTTACTACAAGTTACTTCCTGTATAATAGAAAGCAAATAGTATTTACAGGGACACACAAAAGATTTTGGATACAATACTGTATCCAAATTACTGTATACTATTACATCAAGATCTGAATATTTTTAAAACTTTGAACATCCTTCATTTGTTATGTTTGATGTTCTATTTCCAAATTGTTTTTACTGGAGGCAAGAAATGTTATTTTTTGGTCGAGAGGCAAGAAGGTTCCTCCCCCCCCCCCCCCCCCTTCACCTCTTTTTTAGGTAGATTTCGTATGAAATACTACCTATTGCGGTCGCTCCTATGTTGGAATTTCTGAAATTTTTTTTCAGATCTACACCGATCATGACCTCTAGACCCCAAAATTACCATTAGTAAAAAGGCTTGTCTATCTATCTATCGGTCTATATCACTTTTTTATGGACACAATAACTTCTTTAAATCTGCTCAGATCTCTTCCAAACTGATACATAAAATCAAGGGGTATAAAATCTCGGTCGAGTTCGTCAATGGATAAAATCGGACGAAGGGGATCAAAATAGCAGGCATTTTTGCGAAAACAGAAAAAACCCATAACTTCTTAATGAAAATTGATATCGATTCAGTTTAAAGTTTATATTACTTCTAAAAAATGGGCTAACAGTTTATACATGACAGATTTTTGATAAAGATAAAAATGGGCTCAAGGGGTGAAAAAAAAAACAGGGTTTTCATGAGAAAAAAAAATCATAACTTCGTCGATTCTCAAGATATCAAATCCAACTAAAATTTTTATACATGCTCTCAAAATTATCTAAAACTTTTGTATTTACAAGTTTTTCATAGGACCAACATTTAACAATGAAAAAAATTAAAAACGAAAAGAAAAAGGGGGGGGGGGGAGGAAAAAGAAAAAAAATCCATTAGTCATTTCTTAATCTATCAAATCTAATTAAATTTATTTTGCATCCTCTCAATAATATCTACAACTTTTATACTAACAAGTTTTTCATAGGACCAATACTTATAGCAAAAAAAATTAAACAAAAATTTGAGTTGGAGAAAAAAACCTCAAATCCAAACAGCTTATATTCTGACTCATTTTTAAATTCATTTTTGATTTTAAACACATCCAAATGGCAAATTCTCTTATTTAGGAACTATATGATATGACGTATTGGCCAGTTTTTTGATAAAGGCAGAATATATTTTTAAAAAGGCTGCCAAAAACTGTATTTTGAACAGAATTTCCCGAAATGTTTGTGATTGAAAATTGAGGAAGTATAACAAATTACGTTTTTTCTGAGTCATTTTTAAATCAATTTTTGCTCTCAAACGCATTGAATTTACAGGTCCTCTTATTTAGGAACTATATAATGTGACGTATTGACCAGTTTTTTCATAAAGGCAGAATATATTTTAAAGACTTCCATTTTGGGTATTTTGAACAAAATTTCCGATTGCAATTGAAAAATTTAGGTATTCAAATAACAAAATTGCGTTTTTCTGACTCATTTTTAAAATTCAGTTTTACTCTCAAACGCATCCAATTGACAGGTTCTGTTATTTAGGAACTGTAAAATGTGCCGTGTTGGTCAGTTTTTTGATAAAGGCTAAATATAGTTTTTAAAAAAGCTGTCAAAGTAGGCACTTTGCACAAAATTTCACTAAAAGATCATAAGTAAAGATTTGAAGATGTATTCAAATAACAAATCTGTTATTTTATGACTCGTTTTCAAATTCAATTTTGCTCTCAAACGCATTCAATTGACAGTTTTTTTGTTATTTAGGAACTATATAATGTTTCGTATTGATCGATTTTTTTAATAAAGTCAGAATATATTTCTAAACATGTTGTCAAAATAGGCTTTTGAGTTGAATTATGTTTAAGATGATTCTGATAAAGATGAACTGATAAAACCATTTCTTATAAAAAAATGAAATTAAATTTTTTTCAAAAGCGGCGAAATAAAGTTGTTAAACTGAGTTTATCTCTAATAATATTTTATTTTTTGTTGTTAAAATGAGCACTCTTCGAAATCTTCCTCTGCCTATAGTCCAGGCTGACAGGGATTTTTAAAATTGTAGACTAGGCAAGGTCCAACACTCTTTTAAAATTGTGTGTGTATGGTGAGAAGAATTCTTGTCTCTAATATAAATTTTTATGAAGAAGATTAAACATAAATCATGTTCATTTATATCCAAATATGTAATTTTCATATTGGAAGGAGGGGGGGACCTTATAAAAATTTAGAAATTCCCTCAACTGATATGCAGGAGCTAAATTTTCATTTGGTATAGATTCTTGTTTGAACCATACATTTTTGGTACTTCTAGGTTATTCCGTCAACTAATTTTGCCAAATTATACAAATCGCCAAACTAATAGCCAAATTATACATGTTGACATAATTTTTATTTTAAATAATGAAAAAACAAATAATTAGTAGAATATTAATAAAAATATTAATAAAAAGTCAAAATAAAAATCACTTAATGATATTTTAAACACGTGAATCGCATTTAATGTCATTGAATGTGACATTCACGATCATCCATTATTGGCATTTAATTTTATAGTTTGGCGATATTTTTTTGGTCGACAGGATAACCTAGAAGTACCACATTTTCTTATTATACAGGGTGTTCTTGAATTTATGGTTCAAACTGTAAAGGAAGGAAAAGTACACATAAAGGAAGAATTTTGGTATAGCAATGTGGAGTCGTAAATGAAAAATTTTGGCAAAAAACGAGAAATGTGAGTAAAATGAAAATGAGCATTTTATTGACAGAACAATTACAGTAAGCGTTCAAATGTGCCACTAGTAGCATCTAGCAAGTGATTTGCATATCTTTTCTCTGATTCCAATCGTTTCACAAACTTTGAAATGATGACAAAGTCTTGTAATGAGGTCCTCATCAGTCAACTGGTGTCTCATAGATGAGGCATCTGGAAAGGGTATGGCAATCACTTGCTAGATGTTGCCAGGTATGTATCGATGTTGATGGTGGCACATTTGAGCACTAATTGTTATGTCAATAACACACTTTTTTCCTTAACTCTGCATTTCTTGTCTTTCAAAAAACTTTTCATTTCTGACTCCACTTTTTCTGTACCAAAATTGTTTCTTTATGTGTGCTTTAGTTTCACTTACAATTTGAGCCATGAATTTAGGTAGACTGTGTATAAATAAAACTGTACTAGTTCTACTTTTGTGACTGCAGAAAACTTGGGTAAATATAACTTATTTTAATAAGTACTTTCGGGAAAGCAAATACTAAAATTAAGTAATAAGCAAAAGCAATTATTTATTTTTATTAATTAATTCTTTCATATTTTTTTTAGTTATAAGAAATATTTACACACTACATACATATAAATATGTAAAATACCATTTTTGTAACTTAGTGATAATTCTTTTTATAGAACATGTCATTGAGGATATTGAAGGTTACCAAGATCATTATGAAGAAACGTATAAAAAGATTGATTCTACTTGTGAAGCTAAAATGATTAGCTGCATTCCTAGCTTCATTAAAGAAAATTATGACTATTTGTTGGAAGATAATTCAAAATTTGTTGGAGGGAAAAACTTTTCTGGATTAGATGATAGTTGTAGTGACATTTTAAATGAAGCATATATTGAAACATCACCTTGTGCTGACGAGCTTCATGGAAGTAAGTATCTATTTATCATTATTATTCTAATGATTGACGACTATTCTGTCATTTATTATTGTATTAAAAATTGTTGTTGATTTAAATATTGCTATTTTATTTCATTGTAAAATAAATCGCACTTGGTTATTGTGAAATGAAATCTCGCAGCTTTCGTTCTTCTTGTCGGCATCGCACTTTAGCCTGAAGTGCATATTCATGATGCAGTCGGAGTTATCTTTTACCATTTGTCACCTTTGGAGCGAGCCTATAAAGTTTTTTCCCCCATGATGCATTGTTTTAAATGTGCATCATTTTTGCATTTTGCTTGCTATCTTTGGTGATCCGTGCCATTACGCTCCTGCTCAGTTGTTTTTTAGAATATCTCCCTATTCTAGCGTTCGCTGTAACATTGGAGCTGTGACGTTTCTTTCATAGTGAATTGTATCATGATAGTTTGTTCCTAATTTGTTCATCCCGTTACCAGTGTTTTAAATTTAATAAATAGATTTAAATGCTATATTCATTTATGTTTGTCGCCCCCTTTACTTACTATAAATTAAAAATATCATTAATTTGAATCAGAATATGTTTTGGTGATTAAGCTATCATCACTTAAAATCTTTTAAAAATAGAAGGGATGCATGCTCGGCCGGTTAATTTGAGTATCATGTTGGTATGGTGAAGAAGCTATTAAAATTCTGTCATCCTTTAATGTAATTTAATTATTTCTGGTGTTATGGAAATGATTTTCAAAGTTTCTAAGTCATTATAGGATTACCTCAAAAAATCTTGAATTGCACCATACTGCTGCGAATTATTTTAAGGATTTGGGATTTTATTGGCTAGAAAATTTTCACATGGAACCGCTGACCATCTGGGAAATTCTCTTCTTTCTAAACAAGATTTAATAAATATAGATTTACGAATAAAAATCTGTTCTTTATTTATTGTAAAGCACACCAGTCAAAATAAGAACATTCTATTTTTATTTTTATTTCAACTACTGTACAAAAAGAATAAAATGGATTTTGCATACAAAACGCAAAGTATTCGCAAAACTAGATAATTATTTTAAATAGTTATTAAAAAAAATTTCTACTAAAAATTAGAATTTTAATTTCTATTAAAATTAAATATTTCCTTTATCTAACTGAGTTTTCTGCATCATTTTTAGTAGTTTATCAGATTTCTTTCTCTATATTTATGATTTTTTGTTAAGTGATTTATATCTGCATTAGTTAAATGATTTATTTCTGCTGAGTAAGAAGAGAACCGCAAACAAACTCCACTGCATGCGAAAAAGGGAACAGAAACTCTGATATCAAATCTCCAGCGATAAATGATCTCCAACTAAAAACATCAATGAGTTAATAACAGGAAATTCAAAAGTGCATGAACTTCATCATACAATTACATGAGCCAAGTATTCAAAACTGAATACACTACGCAATTGATGAACGTTCTCGAATGAAAATACCACAACAAAATGCTGTACAAACGATGTGCAGAAGACATTTGATGAATAACGGCAGCCGTTAAACTATCATCACTCGTGAGAACTACAAGCTACTGATCGCCTGGAGATAGATGGAATTGGGGAAAAGAAAACGCATGTGGTCAGTAATAAAAGTAAACAAACTGAGCAGTTGTAGAAATAAGGGAACAGAAATAAAGATAAGCTAAGGAATGTAAAAACTATTGTACTTTGGAATAATAAAATGTATTTTTTATAAAGACAAATAAAAGGATTTTAATAGAAAAAAAATGAAAGATTTAATTAAAGTGAAATATATATGGGAGATATTTCCGGACAGTGACAAGACCAGGAGCGTAATGTTTTCTATACCTATTAGAGTTAGCTGTATATATGTAGAGTTCTGTCATCTACGTATTTTATGATACAATACAAGATACCATTTTAGGTTTACCGCTCGGCCATCCTGACTGCACTCCATGGTAGGAAATCATTCAACAGTTTTAATTAGCGAAAAATCACTAATTTTAATAGTTTTTGCCCGTTTACTAAAAAATTACTGAACCAATTTCTATGAAATGGAAGTGGTACCAATCGGAGAGTAAGTTCTTTAATTTAACATTAAAACCAAATTAATCAGCTGGATAGTTTCGGCGTAATCGGTGAACATACATTAAAAAAATACATATGCGATGAATTAATAACCTCCTCTCCTTCTTGAAGTCGGTTTAAATATTCTTAATAGCATAATTAGTATTTAATTTTTAAAATATATATGTAAAAATTATAATACGGTATAAGTTCGGAAACTTATTCAATGTCATGTTACTTTTTGCAAGTCAATTATTTTAGCACTCTTTCACTGATAAAGTATTGAGTTGATAAAAGATCTCTGATACTCTGTGCTAACGGTTAAATACAAAATATTCTTAATAGCATAATTAGTATTTAATTTGTAAAAATTATAATACGGAAAATTATTGTACACACGTATGTCAGGAGTGGGGTTCGAACCCATTGTCACTTTCGAGAACCAGAGCTTAAATCAGGCGCTTTAAACCACTTGGCCATCCTGACTTCACTGAATTGTAAGAACTAATTCAACAGTTTTAATTACCGAAAAAACACAAATTTTAATAGTTTTTGCTTAATTACTAAAAAACTACTGAACCAATTTCTATGAAATGGATGTGGTACCAATCCAAGAGTAAGCTCTTTAATTTAACACCAAAACCAAATTAATCGGCTGCATAGTTTCGGAGTAATCGGTGAACATACATAAAAAAAAAACTTATTCAATGTCATGTTACTTTTTGCAAGTCAATTATTTTAGTACTCTTTCACTGATAAAGTATTGAGTTGATAAAAGATCTCTGATACTCTGTGCTAACGGTTAAATACAAAATATTCTTAATAGCATAATTAGTATTTAATTTGTAAAATATATATGTAAAAATTATAATACGGAAAATTATTGTACACACGTATGTTAGGAGTGGGGTTCGAACCCATTGTCACTTTCGAGAGCCAGAGCTTAAATCAGGCACTTTAAACCGCTCGGCCATCCTGACTTCACTCAACTGTAGGAACTAATTCAACAGTTTTAATTAGCGAAAAAACACTAATTTTAATAGTTTTTGCTTAATTACTAAAAAACTACTGAACCAATTTCTATGAAATGGATGCGGTACCAATCCGAGAGTAAGCTCTTTAATTTAACATCAAAACCAAATTAATCGGCTGCATAGTTTCGGAGTAATCGGTGAACATACATAAAAAAAATCTTATTCAATGTCATGTTACTTTTTGCAAGTCAATTATTTTAGCACTCTTTCACTGATAAAGTATTGAGTTGATAAAAGATCTCTGATACTCTGTGCTAACGGTTAAATACAAAATATTCTTAATAGCATAATTAGTATTTAATTTGTAAAATATATATGTAAAAATTATAATACGGAAAATTATTGTACACACGTATGTCAGGAGTGGGGTTCGAACCCATTGTCACTTTCGAGAACCAGAGCTTAAATCAGGCGCTTTAAACCACTTGGCCATCCTGACTTCACTCAATTGTAAGAACTAATTCAACAGTTTTAATTACCGAAAAAACACAAATTTTAATAGTTTTTGCTTAATTACTAAAAAACTGCTGAACCAATTTCTATGAAATGGATGTGGTACCAATCCGAGAGTAAGCTCTTTAATTTAACACCAAAACCAAATTAATCGGCTGCATAGTTTCAGAGTAATTGGTGTACATACATTAAAAAAAAAAACATACGCGTCGAATTGATAACCTCCTCTCCTTTTTGAAGTCGGTTAACAATTTCCTTTGCAATCAGTTTTTGCAGTTATAATTCATAAATCTCAAGGTTTGACATCAGATAAAGCAGTAGTAGATATTGGGGATAAAGAGACACCAGTTTGCTTAACGCACGTAGCGTTTGTCGAGAGTGAAATTCCTTCAAGGTTTATCATTTAATAGAAAATTTCCTTACGAGAGATTCTACAATATAAAAAATTTTCATATGCTGGTATGCAGAAAAAAAGAAGAAATTAGAATAAAAAAAAATTACATTTAATAGTTCTTAGTATCAACGAGAGTAGATTTTAATGTTTTTCCAAATATTTTGTTTGAATGTATTATTCTAAGGGAACTACTTTGATATACCCCCCCCCCCCCCCCAAATCGTAAATTTGGCGACTTTTTTTTCTCGCCAAGCAAAATACCCGTTTCTAACGCTTTTTCTCGCCAAGATGAATTCTCGCTAAATACAAATAATTAATAAACAAAAATTACTTAATCGTTAAATACAAAAAAGGAATACCTAAAAAATACAATGAATACATAAAAAATACAAATGAAGGAATGAAGCTGAGTAACAGCAAACCTAAAAGGTCCGTAGGAAAAGTGCTTAGGGAGTGCCAGATTTGGCGCGTAATTTTTGGGGGGTATATCAAAGTAGCACCTTCTAAGATTGCTATCAAAGATTATTTGATGTGAATTACAAAGATTGAAAACATACCTATTTCATATCATTTCAGAAGACCTGAATTTTTTCTAATGTGGGGCAAGAAGGGCGCTAATTTTTTGGATGAGGGGCAAGAAGGGCAGTATTTTTCAAACTAAAGAGCAGGGGGGGGGGGGGTGCCGCGCCTTCCTGAAACCCTCTGAGGGAAACTCTGTGAATAACATTGTCATATAATTATCATCATAATTGTATAATATTGTCACAGGAGTTACCAGCAATATATCATATGAAAGTTGTCGGCTAAATTTAGACGATACCTCCTACGGGTTCGTATAGTGTGTGGAGGCTCTTGGGAGATGTATTACATGAGATAGTGGTCATAGAATTTTCCAATGATATGTCACTTGAGGGATGTCAGCTAAAGTTGAAAAAGTGCACCCGAGGGTTCCAGCTATCAAGCCGCATGGAAAACATTTTCCTTCCCCCACTATTTAAAATTTTTGTACTGTATGAATAATACTTATTGGAGGACTCTGTAAAGAAATCTGATTTAAAATGCTGCAATTTCACTAAACATTTAAAAATTGCCAAATCTGGCATTAAGATCTATTAATATTTTTTCTCAATATTTTAAAATATTCTAATAAGTCGCATCATCATTTTTTTCTTAGCGGAAGAAATTCATCAAACTATCAGACACTTCGATAAGTTGAGGTCAGTTCTTGAAACAGAGATTGAAGAAAATATTAAACCATTATTGGCAGCTGCTTTTGGTATGTAATTTGATTTTAATTTTATGTTTAGAAAATGCAAAGCAATGAAATGAATTAATTTAGAATAAGAATTTAAAAGATTATAATATAGATAAAGCATTACAGGGAAGATGATTATTATTGAGGAAATTTATGTCACTTTTATAAATATGTCAAATGCATTTTCTTTTAATATTTTTTGTTGTTGTAAAATAGATTTGCTGGTTAAAATAATATTAATGAATATATAGGTATTAAATTTAGAGTGAGATTTTTTCTTTTTTTTTTTCTTTTTACAGAATAAGAATTTTTGTGATTATTGCCCAGCACCCTTTATTTGCTAATATGCAAAGACTTTCATTATAATATCATGAAATGCAAAATTCCAGAAAAAGTTAATGTCAATTTTTTATGTACTTTACATCTTCTTTTAATTCATATATTTTGTGTTTATTAATAATGATTAGAAAGATTTAACAACATTTTTATGTTTTTATTGTGTTTTGTTTAATATAGAAATAATTGCTATTTTTATATTATGATTATGAGTTTAAAATTTCATTCTATTATAGCTCATCTAAAATGAGTGATTTAAAAAATGTATGCTGTTTATAATCTTAAAGTCCATTTTGGTTCATGTTTTTCATTGGTATAAAGTTGGTTATTATTTAAGTGTTATTTAAATCTTTATTATTAAATAGGTTACATATTTGAACTATAAAACAATATCTTTAGTCTGCATAATTGGAACAAAATTAAAAATTTTTTGGGAAAAAAGTTACTTCTCTATTGGAGCATACAACGAATTGGTTTGAATACAGCTCTTACCTAGTTGCTTTCAAAACTACCCTGAACATAACTTATGGAGGTGGCTGCATTTCATATCTCATCAATGTGAGATATGAAATGTCCATCATCAAATGGTGGTGGCATTTAATTTGCCACCACCATCCTAACCACCTGACCATCTAGGCACAGTGTTTTATTTATACATTTGAATTATTATTATTATTATTATTATTTTGACAACTTGCATAAGTTTTCTAAGTATCCACAGACTTTGGATGATGCTGCTGTGTCCTTCTTCACGTATATTTTTATATAGTAGACTCCCTCAAATCCACACAGCTGGGGACCAGAGGTTGTGCGGATTATAGAATTTTGCAGATTTCTGGTTATTACTTTGTATCTTTAAACAGTACTTTTATTTTACACTTTACTTAAACTACTTTGTATTTTAACAGCAATTTGGATGCAATAATTCAATCAAAATTATAATGAATGATTTAATACGGTAAAATATTATAAAAATTAAGTAAAGTAATAAACTAAAAGGATAGGAAGTAAAATAATTTAAAAACTGATTTTAAAGTATTAAAATTAAAGGTCACGTAAATAATTAATAATGTATATTCGAATATGCATAGAAAAATGCGATACATTTTCCTTGAATTATTCAATGAAATTTTTAAAAAGTACTTTCTATTAATTCACATCAAAATCATCATAATAATAACCAAAAAAGCTTGGTTAATAAATAAATACATTTGGTAAAAAGATTGTAATTACCAGTGATATAAGAAATATCTTGATTTAAAAATAAATGAATAACTTTATACTCCTTTCTTGGAAAACCACGAGTTCAGTCATATTATCAAGAATTACATATTAAAATACATACATGATGAAATAAAATTAGAAAATTCTGTAATTTTGACTATACATTTGAAATTAAAGTTTAATTGTTTACATCTGTATAGATATGTGGATTTTAGGCATTTGCAGATGTGAGGTAGTATACTGTAGCTTGTGTATGAGAAGACAAGCAGAGTAATGTGATGGGTAATTTGTTAATGGAACCTATTCAGTCGTCTATTATCTTCAGTAAAATTTCATGCAATTAAAGTATTAGGATTTGAAGTTCTGTTACCACAGAATTTTTCAATCAATTACATTTTATATATAATGATCTGTTTCAAAACTGATTGTAGGTAAATCAATTTTGAGTATGCCATCATTTACTTTACTTACTGCATTTAATATCTGCTGTGAAACTATAACTAATTAATGTTATGGCGATCATCACAGAAGATTGCAAATAAAATTTGGATGTAAAGCAACCATTGTTCTAAATAATTTTTTTTTTTTTTAGTATTTGTTTTGTGTCATTTTCTATGTTTCTTAATAGTCTAGTAATTTCCCATAAGTTTTTAGATCCATTTTTTAGATGTGTATTACATTTGGTATAAACCATCCTGGGCATAAACCTGGATTTGTGAGTGAATCTACAGAATCCAATTGTCAATCAATGGTTATATAAAGGTGAAAACTTTTATTCACCTTTGTGAGCTATCTTTTGTGGAGATGTTTTCTATATTTCTATTTGCTAGTTCTTCTGAGAAATAGCTTTCCTTATGAATTATCTTTGCAAATGTCCAGCAGTTATTTCTGGTCTGTTTTGAATACCTTTTTCTCAATTTGGCGAAATAATTTTCCAAAGTTACTCTCTATTCATTAAAATATCGCAATAGGAAGTGAATGGCACATAGGCAAAGATTTTCCAATTGATCTTGTTAATCCATTTGGGTTAGAACTTGAGATGGACATTATTTAGCATAACAGAATAAATATTTGTAATATTAACCAAAAATGTGTTATTTAGTAACAGATTACCAAAAAGTCCCAGTTAATTTTGGAAAGCCTTGTATGATAAGTATTTTTAAAAGAAGAAACAAATAGTAAGGCTGAAAATTATTTTAGGAACACATATTTATAAATTAATATAAGTTTAGTTATATAAAATTTCTTTCCCAACTTATAAATCTATTTGAATTCTGAGACCAAGAATTTTTATTATTGCAGAAAACAAAAATCCCCAACTGCATTAAAATACTTTTGAAACAGAGAGAAAAAAGAAAAAAAAAAATTCTGACGCACAAAAAAAAAAAAAAAAAAAAAAAAAAAAAAAAAAAACTTTGCGAAATTTTTCTTTTGATGCATCACTGTCGATCTAAGATTCATGGTTTGTACGCTCTGGAAAAAATAGAAAAAGTGCTGGAAAAAAAAAGTATTCATTTTCAAGGAATGAAAAGTGCTGGAAAGAAAAAGATTCATTTTCAAGGAATGAAAAGTGCTGGAAAAATTTAAAAAAAAACAATATTAGTGATTAAATTTTAAAATTTCCTAAAAAAACCCTTCATACATTTTATTTTTAAAAAATTTACTACAATCTTATATTTCCTTTCCCAATGGAACATTGAATCACCTGCAGCCAAAGACTTCCTTCTCTCCTCTTAACAACCCTTTTGGCATCTTTCCTTGGCTGTAAAAATCAGATGCATGCAGAAACCAGCGGGGAGAAAAATAGAACACAGATTGCGACATAATAGCCTGAAGTGTGATTTTTCGCCAATCTGTTCCTCCTGCCTGATGAGAGGAGAGAGCAGACACTTACGTCACTTTTTACTACACATTAGCAGCTGGGAAGTGTGACTTAGGACAACAAATCAGAATGCACTAGCTTTGGAATAACTTTGCTTTTTCAACAGGAAGATATGTTTGTTTTTCCGCGGGGCATTGGGGTCTTTTTGCTGAGTCGATGCAATTGGTTGCTCGCTAGTCGTGCTTTCCAGATATTTGATGTCAACAATTTTGCGCTTTTTACAAGTCTCTTTCAGTTTTTGTTTCGAACGTGTCTTTGTTTTAATGTGATCTATTCTGGATTTTACAATATGATTTTTACGATCGATTTTATTTTTTACTTTCTTTCATCAGTCATATAATCAGTAAAGAAATATGGCAGGAAAGTGTGTTTTCAATGATTTATGGATTGAAAAACCGGAATATAAACTGTGGCAAAAGATACTGGAAGTTATTAATACATTAAAAGATTTGCAAAGAATTTAACTCAATTTGAATTTGGACTTTTATTTTACTAAGTTTTATTAGCCAAGAACAATTTTTTTGCTTTTGATCACCTAAATGATGATTCTCATCCGAAATTTCCGAAAATTTAAGGTATCCTCTTCTGAAAATTTGAAATTGGGTTATCATTTGTGCATAGTTGCCAACTTGTACGATTTTGCGTGCAGAAAAAACAGTCGCTGAGAAATGCAAATTTCGTGAAAGGATCGCCGAAAAAGCACACATTTCGTCAATATTTCGTGGAAAAATGAGATTTCGTCAGTGTTTTTGTCAACGACCTTTATCAGAAGATAGCTGAAAAACGCAAATTTCCTGTGTGGATCGCGGAAAAAACAGCAATTTCACCCAAATAACGCAGATAAAACGCTGATTTCGTCTGAAAACTGCGAGAAAACGTCGATTTCATCTAATGATTGCGGATATAACGCCAATTTCGTTAAAAGATCGCTTACAAAATTTTTTGTCTAAAGATCATTGAAAAAAAAAACGATTTCATCAAAAGATCACGGAAAAAACGCCGATTTCGTCAAAAGATCGCAGGGATAAAATGTAGTTTTCGAGAAAAGATCGCGTAAAAATGCAAATTTTGTCTAATGATAGTCTAAAAAACGCCGATTTCATAATAATAAAAAAAAAAAAAAAAAAAAAAACAAGGGAAAATGCCGATTTCATCTGAAGATTGTGGATACCCCTCCCCGCCGCCGATTTCCGAAAATGCAATGTGAATATCCGAAAAAAAAAATTTCACACAGAATCACCCTTGCTTTTGATTTTACATTTAAATCTAAATTTACATTTAATCTTCATTTACTTTTTAATTAATATTTTAATCCTTTTTATCTTTTTATATTACAAATAAAACTTCATTAGATGAAAATTTAGAAAGTATCTTTACTAACGAATATTTAAACACACAGGTAACATGACTATTTCCTTTATGATATATTATTCTAGAGCCATTTTTATGCATGCATTAAAGTAGCCCTTGAAAAGTGCTTGAAAAGTCCTTGAAAAGTGCTTGAATTTTATTTGGTCTCAAGTGTATGAACCATGAGATTCCAAGACATTAAAAATCCTTTTGGTCTAATTAAGGAAGCCAATCATAGGAGCCATTGTCCAAGACATTAAAAATCCTTTTGGTCTAATCAAGGAAGCTAATCATAGGAATCTTTGTCCTTTTGCTATCTCAAAAGTTCACGTGATAAAATCTCTCAAAAGCTATTCGTTGTTGATTATTGTATAGATATTTAAAACATCTGGCTTTGATTCTTGATAGAAATTATGTTATCTTTTGAATTTTTTATAATGCTCACAGTTACAAAGATTAAAGCAGTAAAATCAGTTTTTAGAATAACGAAAACAACATTTATTGAAAAAAATGGTTGGAATAATGAAACTGCTTTTATCAAACAAATAGTTAGAATACTGAAAATGAAATGGGGAAAAAATGTAGTTTTTATTCTAGAATATGTGAAGTTAGTGAGACACGCTTGCAGATTATTAAAAAGCAAGGAGGTAATGTCGGCCATCTTTGGTCATAATTTTAATGGAAAGGAATTTCTGTTTGAAAAATGGAATTAAAGAGATTTACGGATTTAATTGTTGATAGAAAGCTGTTTTATTGCACGGGCACAGGACATAATCTTTTGTTGGTGTAGTTAGATGGGTAAAACAGTGGCAATCTTTGAGTTTGAATATGTAAAAGAGATATTACTATGTGCTCATGATATTTGGGGAAGGGGGGGGGGTATTCTGGTGCTATGATTTTTTTAATAAAGTGTTTATTACTGTTTATTATTATTATTATTATTATTTTGTCAATATTGCGTCGTTAGAAAATACGAACTGGAAAACATTATTTTTGTAATTGTATTTTACTGAAAAAAAAGAAGAAAAAAAGTCTGATGAGGGCAGCACCCTGTGAAAAGGGATGGGGGGGGGGGGGAGCAATCCCAGCCGGATGCAGAAATTTATAGGGTGCCAATTTTATACAACCAACGTCATTTTTTGGGCCTGTCACAAGTTTTGGTGTGGGGATTTTAAATACGTACTTGCACATACGAAATTTCTGGGATAAATGATATTTGATTAAAAATATATTAAGTAATGTTTTGTGTTCTTCTGGGGTAAGCTTTGAATATGCGTTGACAGATATTGATTCGGAGATGTCAAAATTCAAACTTCAAGTCAAAGTACCAATGAATGAAGATCAATTTTTTTTTAAACAAATCGCATTGTTAAAACGGTATTGTTTTTTATGGAGGATATTTCTGATCGTTTACAAAAAATTAATTTCTAAACTGCCAGTTTTAGAGGCATTGTATCAATTGCAAAAATGCTTTAAACTTTCTTCTGCATCATATAAATATCAATTTGCATTAAAATAATTATTTTTTAAATTGTTAAGAAATTACATATTTTATACAGTGTTCAGTAAGTTTCCTATAACTTTTATTTAGAAAAAGTTTTTGTGTGTTTTAACAAGTAAAACAGAAAAAAAAAATCTTTTACAGGCAAAACTTATTGAGTTATGATACTTATAAAATTTCAACAAGGAAAAAGGCATTTTTAGTGCAAGAAAATGATAATAATGCGTGAAATGCAAAATATCACAATTAAGTTTTTGTCTCACAAAAATTAAATTTTTAAGCCTATGTTGATTTTAAAGGCATAGGTTTATCTGAACTAAAACAGCGTCTATACTTACGTATCAAAATTATTCAAGATACCTTAACTAAAGGCCCTCTAATTAAAATGTCTGTTGACAGCATAGTCTCATTGATTAGTTATACGTTACAAAAATAACAGGTTGTTGAAACCTGTTACCTGTGAATGTGTGGAACGACGTAACCTGTTAACCAAAAATAACTCTATTTCCCATCACTAGTTAGAACGTTTCCCATCGATCTTGTCTAATAATTGACACAGAGGAAATTCATTGGAATGGAAGTAGCATATGATCCATTGTTATACTCAATTCTAAGCTTGTCCCATGCAAAATGGCTCACAGCAGCAAATAGAATTCTCTGAATTTTAAATTAGTACTTATTACCCATTAGAGTGTGTACATTCATTCAAAAGTACCATGTATTCAAAGTTTGTGCCCAGGACAGTTAACCATCAAATGTAGTCTACTTATAAAAAAGGAATCTAACTGGTTAATGGGTAATTACCTGACTACTAAACAACCTAGAAAATTGCATAAAACAAATACTAAAACAATGTTATTTAGAATAGTGGTTACTTTGCACATGCAGAAAAATTCTCGTAATTCTGTGTGACAAATGCCACCATATTAAATAGCTCGTTTCTAAACATATAAAAAATGCAAAAAGTAAAATTAATGATAACATACTCATAGTTAAAATACCTAAAATCATCTTTGAAACTGATCATTATGTAAAAAATTTAATTGACTAAAAAAATGTTCAAAAATGCTTAAAAACAGAAGTTCCAAACACTATGCTTCAATTGGATGTAATTTTGATAAAGATAATAGATGGCTGTATAGATTCCATTAATAGTATCCCTCTGCTGTATTAGTCTGCTTGTCTTTTTTACATAAGCAGTAAAAATACGTGAAGATGTTCACAGCAGCATCATTAAAAGTCTGTAGATACAAAGAAAAGATGAACTACGTCGATATATAAAAAACTTGTGTCTGTCTTCGATAAAGAAGATTCATGGTATAAATAAAACACTCTACCTAAATGATCAAGTAGTTGGGACGAGTGGGACATGAAATGTAGCCACCTCCACAACGTATGTCTAAGGCAGTTTTGAAAGCAACTAAGTAAGAGCTGCATTCTAAACAATTCATTGCATGCTCCAATAAAGCAGTAAAATCATTTTTTTTAAAATTTTTTATTATTATTAAAGTTGTCAATTTTGCTCGAGTTATATGGAATAAAGATATTGTTTTATAATTTTTATGTGTTCAGTAATTAATAATAAAGGTTTAAATAACACTTTTAAATAATAACCATCTCTGTAGGAATTTTTTATATATTTTTTAAGAAATGTCAGAATTTACCCAAAATTTCGACTTTTAGACCAAAAGTGTAGACTTGAGCCATTTTTTTTTCCAGCGGTAAAATGTCACGCAGTTGAAGTTGAATAAAGGCAACTATTGGCACCTGTCCGTTTTTGATTAAAAATTAATGATTTTTTTTTCACTCTACCCTAATGCAAATCGTCTATTCTTTTTTAAGCATAGCTATTTTGATTTCATCAAACTATTAATATTGTTTTAATGTTTGATGAATTTTTTTTTTGTGTTTCTAATTACATCTTCTGTAGATGAGTTACTTTTCAAAAGAATTTTTTGTATGCAATTTCTGTGATTTAACAGTTTATAGAGAATTTTAAAATCTACTTAAGCCTGTTCTCAACTGCTCTGCAAAACTGCTCTGCAAACTGCTTTGACAAAACATTTTGATGCATTTACAAGTTCATTTTTTTAACCCAAAAATATAAAATTGGAAGGCCTGACTATGGAAGCAATTTTGGAACCAAATTGTGTTTTAGAATTTTTGATTAATAAATTACAAATAGTGATTAAGTGAATAAGTGATTTTGATCATGTGACAACACATTTTTAACTCCTGCTTGAGTGGTTATTCTTCTTTTGTGCAGAAATTTGTTTCAAAATGCTCACTTTGACAATATTTTCTGAAAGATACGTTTTTTTTTTTTTCTTAAAAAAAGTTTGATTAAATAGTTTTTGAACAACACCACCTGCTAGTTTCCTACATTTCCAAACAATAATAATTTAAAACATGTCATAAAGTTGCCCTTTTGGATTTGAGAACATCCTGAAAGCTTACATAAGCTTCAAAATTATGATTTTTTTTAAAAATAATATTTATTTTCAATTTTTTCTTGTTAAATTACAGAAATATATTTTTAAAAATATATTTCTTTTTTCCTTTGTAGAGAATCAAATTTGCCTTTTTCTATTTTTAAAAACTGCATTAAAAGATTTGCACAAGCTAAAATTTCTTAGCCTGAGCTTGAATGAAAGCCATCTTGGCACGACTAGGCCCAGTTAAAAAATAACATTCTGACTGATGTGTTTATATTTTCACAGTTCATGGTCTGGCTTGTATAAAAATTAATAAAATGAGCCTGGTCCAACTCCAAATAATGCCGATTTTTCTTAATCTTCAGTTATGATTCTTTTGCATACATATTTATGTATAAACATTAGAATGCAAAACAATATCATTAATGATGACATAAACTTCTAAACTGTTACATTCAAAAAAGACTTATTAAATAAACTTATCTAGTTCTGAATTAAATGAACAAGTCAGAAATTGTATACATCAAACGTGGCAAATGAGGTGCAATCTAGTTTTATAAATATCAAGATTTTTTAGCAAATAACTGTTACACTCTTATGCAAAAATGCACAAATGCAAAATTTATTGTGTTTATATGTATTAAATTTAGTGATTTTCTAATTACTTTGTCTGCTATGCACACACCGATAAAAAAGAGCTTTATATGCATAGTAAATGCATGTGATATCTTAAAGATACTTTTAAATCATCCAAACAAATAGCTTTTTAAGAATTTAATTATGTGAGGTTTATCAAATTGCAGCTTCCGCGGGAAGTAATGTAAATTCAAATCTGTACTAATAAAAGAACAAAACCCTCTGTCTGTCTGTCTGTCTGTGTGTGTGTGTGTCTGCGATGGCTAGCAAAATTTACAGCATGTACAAGGCTCAAAATTTTTTTGAGAGTAGCCCCAAATCTCTCCTAATGCACCTGAGCTTCAGAATTTCGAAATTCCAATTATTAACTGAGTAATTATATAAATTCCAAAGATTACTCTCATAAAAAAATCGCCTTTTTCCCACTTTTTTTTCCCTTCATTTGTTTAAGGTTGGTTGGTTGCATAAAATTTTCGCAGAAATAATTAAAAAAGCTGGGACAGAACTAAAGAAACAAAATTGAGTGTTTAACATTTCCAAAGTGAGAGTTTTTTTTTCAAAAGACCTTTAAAATTCATAGACTGGCAAACTGTCAGTTTAACTGAAGATTTTTTATCACAGCTGTTGTAAGTGGTTGTAAGCCATGGAGGAAAAAGTTAGATGAAGGTGAAGCAAGCCACAAAAAAGGTTTGCAATATGAAACTATTTATCGCTGAAATTTTAATGACCCAATCAAAAGTACAAAGAAGGGATTTTGTATTAATAAAATGAATTGAAGGAAATGAATTACAAATGAAGCACATTTTAAGAAGAAATAGTAATTTTTTAAAATGGTCTTTATTCTATCACATTATTTAATGTTTGCTTTTAAAATAATTGAAATTGGAAAATTAGAAAAAATTAAATGTCAAAAAAAAAAAAAAAAAAAAAAGAAAGAAAACATTTGATTTTAATTAAAAATTGTATTACTAAAAGTTTTATTTTTTTCAGAACTTTTTGATATTTTTTATAACGTAGATGAAAAATGTTTATGACTTAACAATATATTAATAATTGCATGGCAGTATATAAAATATATTGATGAAAACATTCCTTTAAAATCATGCATGAAAACTTAAATAAGAAATATTAATCTAAAATCTAGATTTCAGAGTGCAGACAATTTTAAGACATTAACAAAAGAATGTTAACTTTTCTAGCAAAATCTTAAATGATGCTTCTATATTGATATATGATAAAAATAATCGAATAATTCTTGCCAATGATTGATCTATTTGTATTTTTTAGGCATTCTGATCCTGTATTACAGACAATAATGGCACAAATTATAATTTTTTAAACGAAATTTTAGTCATCTGTTCAATAACAGTTTAAACGATAAAAAACAAAAATAAAGATATACAGGTTTAAACAAGTTTGAATTGATCGGCGTGTCAAAGCACATAGTTTTGTTGGTGCTTAATTAGACTTAATGTAGCGGATTTTCGGGATACGTTTTCGGCTTTACCCCAAGACATTATACTAGCACTCTATTAATTTCTCTTTAATCAATGGTTGTACGTAGATTTTTGGCACTTTGAACATTAGATTTTATGAGTGATTAGCTGTGTTGCAGTAAAAAAAATTATAATACTTTTCTAGGAGGTTCTTTTTTAAGTCATTGATTAAATTTAAATATATTCTATTCTATTTAAAATTTTATTATGGCTTTAATTTGTTTTTAAAACGAAAATAAAATGGCTGTTTGGCGTACAAGTGTTTGAATCCGCAAATGATTCATATACCATAATAAATTATCAAATAGCAAAGTAAATTATTTATCAGAAATTGACATAAAAAGAATAGTAGCAAAACTGGTTATACCCTTATTGTTTAGACTAATTAAAACATAACCCGATCCAAACAAAAACAGACTACATTCCGATCTGTGATTAACAAAATTTCCATGAGTATAAATCTGACCCGAACCTAAAAATTCTATTTAAAAAAAACTATGGATTTGATAACTGACCCGAACCAAATCTGAATCCCGCAAGATGTTCAAATGAAGCATAACCCGATCCGAATAAGGAAAAATAATTTTCGTGGGCATAAAACTTGCCCGAACCTAAAAATTTTCTTTAAAAAAAACCTGATATATGACCCGAACGAAATCTGAAACCAATAAAAATATTGCAGAGAACTATATCCCGATCACAGCAGGACAAAATAATTTCCGTGATCATAAACCCGACTCGAACCTAAAAAATTCTATTTGAAAAATCCTGAAATTTTACTCAAACCACATCTGAATTCGACCAAAATATTCGAAAGAACCATAACCGGATTCGAGTAAGACAAAATAATATCTGTGGACATTAACCCAATACGAACCTAAAACTCCAATTCGAAAAAATACCTGAAATTTTAATCGAACCACATCTGAATCTGACAAAAATATTTCAAAGAACCGCAACCGGATCCAAATAAGACAAAAAAATTTCCATGGACATAAACCAAATCTAAACCTTTTTTTGAAAAAAATATTGAAATCTGAACTGAACCAAATCTGAACTTGACAAAAATATTCCAGTGAAGCATGTTCTTATTCGAACAAGGCAGAATAATTTCCGTGGACACGCACAAAGACAAGAACCCAAAAATTCCATTTGAATAAAAAGCCGAAATCTGAATTGAACCAAATCTGATCCCGATAAAAATATTCCAAAGAACCATAACTGGATCTGAGCAAGGCAAAATAATTTCCATGGACATGAATTCAATCTGGACATTAAAACCCAATTTCAAAAAATACCTGAAATCTGAATCGAATCAAATTTGAACCCGACGAAAATATTCTAAAGAACCATAACAAGATCCGAACAAGGCAAACTAATTTCCATGGACATGAACCCAATGTGTGGTTAGGTAACATTTAGGTTGCAATTACATTATGGTATGGTTGTTATGGTTAGATTAAGGTTAGATTACAATAAGGTGACGGCTAGGTTACAATTATGTTATATTTAAGTTAGGTAGGATGCTGTTAAGTCACAGTTAGGTTATAGACAAGTTATGGTTATGGTACAAAAGTTTGCGGTTAGGGATTTGTCCACAGAGTGAACATTATGCTGGCTTTGATTAAAAACATACACTTATTTTTGTTAAATGGCTCTGATATTATCAGATAATATTATTATCTGAAATTATAATACCATATGCACACCTTTTAGCTAACATGAAGTATCGATTTCATTCATGGTATAGTTGCATTTAAGAGTGATATAATTAGCTTGAAATTCAAAATCTTTCACTTGGGATTTCTATGTGAAAAAAAAATAATTGGTTACGTTTCTTAATAGTGATTTTTATGGATAAATACCGAAACTTTCACACAAAAATCACGCAATTGTTGGACACATATTCCCTCCCGCATTTCCCATTGTTCATTTTGAGTATTTTTAGAGCTTAATATTAGTTGTTGTTTTTTAAATCGATTTTTCTCACAGTCAGAAGCCACATATTTCAAACAATGCATTTCTGCATGTTTTGAATTAATGATAAAATCATACAAATTTCAAGTTTAATATTATTAATACGGACCCAGGCAACGCCGGGCGGGTCAGCTACTTAAATAATATTTTTAATCAAAATTTGAATTTAGTCAAATCAACAATAAATTTGAAGAAAAAACTTACTTTAATTTATAAGAAAAAAAGGGGCCATCCATAAATGATGTCTTGCTAGAAGGCAGGGGCGAGAGGGGTTCATGAAATTGCGACGGTTTGTGACAAGGAGGTGGGAGCGGGTAGGAGGAAATGTGACATCACACATTTTGGTTAAAATAAAAGAATTAAAATATGTTAAATTCTATTTCAAATTCTAAAATACTGCTTATTTCAATTGCTCTTTCATATTAATATTTCATTCTCTCTCCCCCCTCTCTCTCTATCTCTATCTATCTATCTGTCTATCAATCAATCAATCACTGAATGTATAATAAACTAATGTTTAACAAAGTTAAACAAGACAAGACTGACCTAAATATATATTTATATGAAATTTGATTTTTGTAATTGATATCTTTTCATTTTGATTATTCATTATGAATTTTTTCCTATTAAGGTATCATATATATATTTTTTAATATATGACATCCATCGCTAATTTAGCAATTTTATATGTATATATATATTTTTTTTGTTTGTTTGTTTTTGTAAACTTTATTTTATGACGAGAATTTTTATTGTTCAGCTCACAAATGCCATTAAAGCATGTTGTTAAAATTTAAAATAAAATATGAAATGTGTTCTAAAACGTAGTGCTTCGTTTCTGAACTGCAAGTATATCTTTATGTATTATAGCGTGATATGTAGGAAGAGGGGGTGGGGAAGAGGAGTAAAAAATATGGAAAAAACGTGTGACATCAGTTATGGATGACCCCTACGCTGTTCTTTGTCATTTTAGAAATTCCTAAAAAAGAATCCAGGGACCAAGCTGTTGAAACTGAGTCTATTAAAGTGCCTGCCGAAGACAAAGCAGTTGAAACAGATTTACATATTAGAAATGAATCAACTTCACCACCACCTACTGCTACTTTTAATTTTATAAATTCTGGAGTTATGGCTTATAAAAGAAGGTATAATTTCTTTCTTACATAAAGAAAATTGCATTGTGATGATGCATAACATTTTATTGTATTTTATGTATTATTTGATATTTATGCTATAGTATAAGTTGTCAGTAGTTCCCAATCATTTTAATTTGTTGAACTCTCTTTAGAATAAATTTCTATAATTAAATTCCACATAGCTCCTAAGTTTTGATAAATTATTACAGCATTCACTATGCTATCTGCTAACATCCTTAAAAACTCAATACAGTGGACTCTCTCTCTATTTGAACATTCTCTAATCTGAACACCCCGGTATAATGAACGCACTTCGATGGTCCCAGCAAAACTCTATAGATTTAACATAAGATAAACTCTCTGTATTCTGAACACCCCGCTATTATGAACATTATTTTCAATCTCCATTTTTACCTCGCCTCTCTGTAAACTGAACATGTGTTTGGAATTGGAATTCAGGAAATTCCTGCATCATGGAAATTCAGCGAAACTTATTGCAGAAGAATAAAAAGATTTAATGAACTCAAATAAGTATAGAATTTTGGAATAGAAAATGGGAAACAAAAACATAAACATTAATGTTCAGAAGACACTTTGTCAAATGAGAACAAAGAATTATCTTGTTACTGGATTCCTACTTTGGATTTTTCAGAAATGCAGAAAATTGCAGAATTAAAGGCATCAAAAGGATTGTTGACTCATTTCAAAATTTAACATAACATTGGATTCAAAATAATGCTGAAGCTGCAGGTGTAAATATCGACACTGTGGAAGAATAGAAAATAACATTTCTGAACATAACAAAGGACTTCGATACATCAAACGTTTTCAAAGCTGACGAAACGGACCTGTTTTTCACAGATCTTCCAAACAAAACTCAAGCAAAAAAGAAGCGAAAATTGCTTAGTTGAGAAAATGTCAAAAGAAAGATTTGCCACTATGCTCTGTACCAGTTTTATGGATGAGAAGCTCAAATTACTTGTGATCAGAAAAGTTTAAAAAATGTGAAGATCGCATCATTGCCTGCACACTATAAACCAAATCGGAAAGTATAGATGATATTCACAATTTTCTCACAGTGGTTCAAGAGAATTAATGAGATAATGAAGAGAGAAAGAAAGAAAAAAAAATTAATACCAGATCACTTACAAACATGCAGCTGAGCAACATAACCTTGAAGTTCCTGTTACCAAACTGTACTTCTATAATCTAACCACTGGATCAAAGAGTAATCAAGACCATTAAAACTTACTATCAAATCCATTTTCTGAAGAAATTGTCCCTAGTGATGGAGGCGGCAAATTCGGCAAAAGAAGGTCAACGTTGTGGATGCTGTCTATTGGATATCGATGGCATAAAATGGAACAACCTCCTACATCATCCAAAAATATTTTCTTATAAAGTTAGATTTCTATGTGAGAATGGGCAAACAAGAATAAAGGACCAAGAAGCAACAGCTGTGAGTAACTTGGGATCAATTCTTCAGAAGCTTCATACTGAAATAGAACTTGGAGCTTATCTCGAAACCAATGAAATCCTCATGGTTTGCAAGAACAACATTGTTGAAGAGGAAGAGGAAAATGAAGGAGAAGCAGAAGCAGAAGAGACTGACAAAATAAGATGAATGATGATTACATTCAAGCAATATGACTAAGAGACTCATTCAAGACCTGTTGAACTATGTGTCTGAATATCACCTCAAAGCTTTTCCACTTCTTAAACAGCCAGATAACAAGTACATTGCATGAGCACATACAATGCAAAAACAGACTAAAATTATTCGTTTAAGTAATGTACTGATGCACAATGGTATAACTAACCATTCTAAATATTTTATACCGACTGTAAATTCAATGCATAGTAGTAGTAATGCATTTCCGATTCTTGCTCTATACTGAACACCCCTAAAATCTGAACATTTTTGGCCGGTCCCATGAGTGATCGGAATAGAGAGAATCCACTGTATTTTGCTTCAAAACCATTAAATATACAACCTAGCTTTGTTTTTAATTCTTCTAAAGTACCAAGTATTCTTTTGATTTTTCATTAATAGTTGATATTTTTTAAAATTTCAGACTGTTGAGGGTTTGGAATCCCATCAGCCTCCTTGCCCTTTTTTGATTACATGTTAGTATCAATATGGACTAATGAGAATGACTATTCTGCTGTATAAATGGAGAAAAAAATTACAAATTTATTTAAAAAAAATTATTTTTTAAATTTTATTTGTGACTATTTCGAGAGGTTGGGCTGGGAATCCTGTAAACCCATCAGTCTCCTTGCCCTTTGGATATATATATATATATTTTTTTTGTAGCATTAATATGGACTTATTTGGGACTAACATTTATGGCTAATCTGTTGTATGACAATATAAATTTATCTGAAAGAGAGAGAGAGGGGAAGAAAAAAAACATTTTCTGGGTTATAGCCACACTGGTACCCTTACCTGTTTTGGGTGTGCTCATCGTGTGTAAAAATGCTGGATTGAAATGATATTTTATCATTGATTTTTGAAAAAGGTGAAATCTCAAACAATCTTATTTCTTTGCTGCTGTTTCCCACATACAATGTTATCTGTCCTACTTCAATGATGTCATCAGAGCAAACATTTTCATCATGAAAGATGTTTACAAGACTGACTAAAACTTTGATTTTTTTTTTCCCCCTTCGCGTCTAAAATGAGTGGATGTGGTATTTCAACCACTGAACACATGGAGAAGCATGATGTTGTCTCTTATGTGTAAAACAATGTTCCGAGTTGTTGGAGATTATGAAATATCTTCTGTCTTATCCCTTCTAGTATTTAACTAGACTGGGAGGCGACAGTACAGACAATCACCTTATCAAGTTCACGTATAAAAATCTAGGATTAGTTAAATCTTCATTCGCATATTAAAACGTAATTGGTCTGCCAAGTCATATCTTGGTGGAAAACACCCAAAAACCAGATTTTAGCCATTGACTCATAGGTTTACCATTTTGTTTTCCTATTCCCAATCCTTCATGTTTTCATACTTTTGGGTGCAGGAAAGCACAATGGTAACCTATGAGTCAACCGTTAAAATGAGGTTTTTAGGCGCTTTCCACCAAGGTATGACTTGGCAGATTGATTGCGTTTTGATATGCAAATCGAGTTTTAACCAGTTCTAGAAATTCATCCAGGAACTTGATGAGGTGTTTGTCTGTGCTGTCGCCCAGTTTAAAGAAAAAAAATGCTTTTGGATGATAAGCATGTTACTGTTATTACCAAGAGGTTGATTCTATTACCAAGTACCACAATCACATTTTGATTTTCAAATCTGTCTTAGCTATTAGATAGTTCATACCTTTATCTGTTTATTTCATAACAAAACCTTTTTGAATATAATATATCATATTTAATAGTGTATACCGTGCACGCTTGTATAACGTGCATCCCAAACATTGAAAAGAAAATGGCGATTTTTTATAATCTTGTGTATGACATGCACCATAAATTTGACATGCAAGTGAATGAATGACCAAATTAATTTCAGTTTAAGAAAGTCAAAACAAATGCTACATCAGGCCAGAAAACAAGGTGTAAATACATTTTTAGACTTCGTATAGGAAGTGAATGACGACAATGACAGTTGCTAATTAGCGTTTAAATGATGTTACTAGCTCTGTTGTATAAAAAAGTGCCAGGAGTGAAATGAAGATGCAATAATACTTCAATTAAATAAGATTTTCCGAGTGATAATGTTTTCTTTGATTACATTTCTTGATTCATGTGTATATCTTGTGATTATATCCAGCAGTAAAAAATTATTCCGTGTATAACACGCACCTAGAAGTTTTGCCCTAATTCTTAGAGAAAAAAAAAGTGCACGTTATACGTAAGTAAATACTGTACTCATACGCTGTTGTTTCTTCTTATCTTTTGATAGAAATTTTTCTGGAAACATAGATATCAATTCATCAAACATAACTAGACTAGTTATTTGTTCCTTTGTTCATCATGTATGTTCGGCTGTCTTCGTATTTTTGCAGTAACAGCTTCTGGGTACACTCAGGGTAATTTAGATGAAACTTTGAAATACATTTCGGAGTTTAATGTTCAACAAGTTTTAAGTGTGGGTGCTCATTTTACTCAGAATTTTAAGCTCTTCAATATTTGTATATACAGGTTTTTGGTAAAATTAGCTGATTTTTTTATATATTATGGTAATTGGGGTGAGGAAAAAAAGTGTTTTTCGAATATAAATCTCAACATACTGGTTAAACTTACTTAGTATGAAGGGGAAACATATATTCAATCTAGATCTAAACTGAAGAGATTAAAACAATTTACAACTTTCCCGTAATTCAAAATTCAATTCTGTAACTACTATGCTATAATTGTTTTGAATTAATGTAATAGATTATAGTAAAATAATAGAGATCGTAGTTAACGCTTCATACTTATTTTGTATAATTTTTACTGTTATATTTTACTGTAAATGAAATGCAAAATTGCTTTTTAATTTTGACAGTTTTTTCTTATCTTTTTTTTAGGCCTCATATGCCCACATTTCATACCTATGAAGGAATGCATTTACATGATATGCATCAAAGAGATGTTCGTTATGTAGTACCATCAGTCTCTGAATCAGAAGAACCAGCTGGATCATGGTCACCCTCTACTTATTGTTCTCTTCCATCAAAACATGGCATTCCAGCTTTCTCAGATGGATCTAAATCTGCTATATGTGATATTTGCATTGCAGAAAAGAAAAAAAATCAGTTTAAAGATAACTTCGTTCAGGCATCTACTCCTACATCTGTAATGTTTACTGGAGATAAATATAGGGATTTAACTGCTTCTTCAGAAAAAACTCCATTATCTGAATATGTTCAATCATTAGCTCAAAAGTATTTATCAACAAATTCTACCAAAAATATTCAGCAAAATGAAAACATTGCCAAATCTTTTAGTGATTCTACTAATTCAAGCACCACGACCATAAGCCCAGCATTTGAAAAAGAAATAATTGGAAAATCAAAAATTGGTATTTTCAGTGAGCCTGATAAGTCAAAAAATTTCATTTCGGTACCAGAGAAAGTTATTTTAACTGAAGGGGAAAAAATGTCTCAGACTTCTCCTTTGATTATCGAAAAACTTATTCCAGTTCCACAAACAGAAACTATTGTTAAAACAAAAGAAGCCGAAAACAAAATGATTAATAATGAAAAATTAGAAGATGATATTAAATTAAAAATAAAGGATAATAAATTGCAGGAAAGTCCTAATTCAGAATATAACTATGAACTTAAAAGAATCCAAGCTATTCACCAGGTATTATCCCGTAAGTTTCCCAGTTTTGTACTTGACGATAGTAATAAACCTGAAGAAAAAGATGTTGAAAAGGAAACAAAACAAGTCATGTTTCCTGCAAAAAATATAGCTACTGAACCTTATATTTATCATGAGTTGAGTACAATACAGGAAGTAGATTCTGGTCTGACTGCTAGTAATCTACAACTTTCACAATCAAAATTATCTGACACATCTGAAACAAAAAGAGGAAAAGATGTACTTCCAAAAGAGCAATTGAATGATTCCTGTCAGTCTACTGATAGACTAAAAATGGTTAGTCTGTTAGATGCTCCTGATACAGAGATAGCTGAACTTGCAAAGAGTATTCACTTTGTTCCTGAAACTGAAAAGAAAATTAGTCCTACTTTAGAAACATCTGAGCATCATTTTACAAATACTCCTTCAGATAAATCTACATCAAAGGAACATTTATCAACACCTACTGTTGCCACTGGTTCATATTCTGGTGTATCAATATCTACTCCAAGTTTAACCTTGTCCAGCTCTTCTCAGTCAATTTCTTCTACAAAATCAAGAGAAAATAAAAGTAGCCAGAATTGCATAATATCAGGATATATAAACGACTTAGATGTGCCTCAGATGTCTGCTGCTAATATGTCTAATCCTCATCAAGATGGGAGAGAATTGAATTCTTTACCATCAGGATATGTTAGTGACTTAGAAGTTCCACATGTCTCTATTGATGCACATTTTCTTGGTAAAGATAATGAAGATACAGCATCATCAGGTTATATTAGAGATTTAGACAATTTAAAAAAAATAGCTTCTGATAAAGATTTTTTATTAAAACAAGAACAATTCTTGACACACATATCACCTGAAAAAAATTTTAGACCAATGACTCCACATTCTAATGTTTCGTCTTGTGAATCAAATGACATTTATTTTAAAAAATATTTCCAAAATAACAGTAGGGCTGAAAATTTTAAACCTGTGATTCCACATTCTAGTGTTTCAAAATCAATTGACTTTGTTGATCATGATTTGAAAAGAGATCCCAAGGATGATAGTACAGGAAATTTTAGACCTATGACTCCACATTTTAATGTATCATCTCCTACCGAACTGACTCCTCATAATTTTGAAAATGATCATCAAAATGCAAATTTTGCTGTAAGTTTGAATTCCATACCTATATACCGAAATGTATCATCGCCTTGTGAATCTCTCAATCTTGCTGTAAAAAATGATAACCAACATGGTAATAGTGCTGGAAGTTTTAAAGCTTTAACTCCTCATTCTAGTGTATCTTCTCCTCCTAGTGACATCTCTTCTCTCAATGATAAATGCAGAGGTTATGTTAGTTCATTTGGGCATTTTAAAGCATTAACCCCTTATTCTAATGTTTCTTCTCCTGCGAGTGATGCTTTTCTTCCTTTTGAAAACAGGCCTATTGGTGATACTGGTAGCTCTGAAAAAATTGACAGAAATGCCATAAACAAACCAATACGAATTCGATTTGATATAGCAACTGATCCTATTGCATTAAACACTATTGAAAACAAGCCTCTTGAAGCAGAACATGTGTCTCAACTTAATTGCAAACTTACTTTAAAAACTCTATTGAAATCAACAGACTCCAGTCTGACAACTCAAGTTCCAAGGACTGAAACAACCTCAGGAGCAGGTGAAATTAAGAAGTTTAATGACAAATCAAAGAATAAAGTTAAAAAAAGAAACAAAGGATTGCACTTAAGTGCAGCTAAACAGTATGCTCTTGCATGTTCATCTGATTTTTTTATTCCATCAATGACTGAAGATTCAACTCCTTTAAATGAAAATATTGGTAAAGATTTATCTAAAATTGTTGAAGAAAATAATGATGATGTATATAAACCGGAGACCTTATTTGGTTCCCAGGTAAGTATCTCGGATAAGAAAAATGAAGAAAAACTTATAAAAATACCAGAAAAAAAGGAACCTGATTCAGAATCAACAGTTTTGGATACAAAAATATCAAAGAAACTTGCTGATGAAAAATTATCTACTATGAAATCAAAAGATATCTTCCAAGCACAGGTAAGGATAAGTTGCTTTTATCATGTTGATAATTTATTGATTATTAGTTTAACCAAAACATCTTTGAATATTTAAAATTTCCAAATTTTTTGAATTCGTGATTTAAAGATAATTTAATTTAATCATTATTTGATCTAACAAATGGAAAATAATTAAAAAGTATTGTTAGCTTTTCAATACTTTATCTTATTTTAACTAATCTTGCATGGGTTATATATCCAAAGTCAATCCAAACCCAAAACGAAAGAAAATGAATCCATGTACATTTATGTTAAAGCAATCTATATTTCTAAAACAGTTTTATCTTTTATGTTGTAAAATAAATCTAGTTGCTATAGCATCATCATACATGCTGATGCAATGTACGAAACAATTCCTGATAATATCTTAGAATTATAAAATAATGTCAGTAACTGGAGTGTCATTCATTTCACATTGCAGCAAATTGTGCAATGTTACTATAACAGTGCTTCTTTGCTGGTGCATCAGTTGATTTGCAGTTTTGATATCTGTACCATCTAGTTTATCATATGTTGAAAAATCTTCAGTTTTAAAATTGGTTGCTAAATTGTAGTGTTGCTTCCCAGACTAGGGTCAGGTGGGGTAAAATGGGTATGAAAAGCACCACTTTTTCATTCAATGCCTGTTTTCATTGAAAAAAAAATATTTAATGTGATTTTTTTGTGTTTATTTATGCAACTGATGTTTTGGCATAACATTTAAGCAGTTGTTAATTTATTTTTTTTATTTTAAATATTAGAAATATTCTTTTGTTTTGTATACACTTTTTGTCTCTGAAGTGGGGTAAAATGGGTATCATGTGGGGTAAAATGGGTATTGATTGAATAAGTAATAAATAATTATCTAAATGTACTGGAAACTTTATTTTAAGTTTTTATTTTAATTATATAATGAAAATTACACAAAATCAATCAAAATGTTAACTTTAAAACATTGTACATTTTTTAAATTTGAAATCTGTAATGTCCACGATTGTTGAAATGTGCTCCTTTAAAATTTTCACAATTTGAGATTTGGTAACCACATCTGTGTCATCTTGTTCAGGAAATATAAAAAAATCACCAATGGTTGACTTTGTTAGGAACTTTACATTGAATTCCTCTCCTCCTTCCTCCATGCCAATAATTTGTCCATTGAATTCAACAACAGAATTTTTTTTTGCATATTTCACTTTAACCCACTTGCCTGGTAAAATTTCAGATGCATTCATTCTATCAGAAGTTGTGCAAGTAGGATGTGTAATTGCAAATGGTGGAGATGTTTTTTTCTTATTTGGGAGATCTTTTTTTCTTATTTTGCTTGGTTGGGGCTTTACATTTTTCTTCTTTTCTAAACGATCGATTTCTTCCTGCAAGAGACATTGTGCCACTTCATTCTGTGTCAAAATTTCACCAGCTTTGCTCTGCACTCGTTTCCTTTTACGTCTTGCATTTTCTAATGCATTTTTCGTGCCATATGACTGAGAAGGAGAAATTGCTGTCAGTATGGCACTTTTTAAATCTTTGTAAGGAGAGGAAACCATACTATGTTTATCATGTGAATCGAGAAATTTGTTTTCAGTTTCTGCATAAATATGTGCTGTCATTCCAGTGCTTGAAGTAGAGGGTTGCATGGCATTTGCAACTTCTTCATATGTATTTTTTTCTGTGAATATTATTCGGTGTTCAACAGCTTTTTTATCTACAGGATAAAGTCCAGCTCCCTTAAAACCTTTTACTGCATTTTCGCCTTTTAATGTTTCAAATAGCTGCTTGAGCAAGTGAGGAAATGAAGCTTTAGTAACTTTCTGGAGACGTGTCTCCCTATACCACAACTTTAAAATTTTTTTTCCATGACTGCTTCACAGGAGCAAAGACTCCAACATCTAAAGGCTGTAAGGCATGGCTGGTAGGGTCACCCGGGGTAAAATGGGTAGCCGGGGTAAAATGGGTATATTTTATTTATTTATTTTATTATTTTACCAGACAAATTTTTAAAATAAATTAAAATTATGAACAAAGTGCTTACATATCAGGCAATACTTAAACCTTATAAAAACAAACTGGCAACGCATATAATGGGCTTAGCAACCATTTTGTTTTTCAGAAGATAGATCAAAGTGTTTTTAGTGGTTCAAAAACTTCTTTCCAGAAAAATATACAGGAAGAATTTTAGGAATAAACTGTTTGATATTTACAGAAGAAGGATTCTTCTAACTGAAAACTGTTAAATTAAGTAAATTTATTTACTCACAAAAATTTTATAGCGTTTTTTGTCATATGGGGTAAAATGGGTATAGGTCAAGATATGAATGTATGAAGATTGATCAAAGTTGAAAGAAACTTTTGAGGGCAAATTGTTATTGATCCTATGTTTTAAACTGAAATTATGCTTTGTTATATGAAATTAGGCTATTACTTATATCATCAATTTATCATTTATATTATAAATTAAGGCTATTTCGGGTGACATTATAATACATGCAAATTGACTAAATGTACAGGAACACAAGGTAAGAAAAATATCACAAAATTAAATTAAAACACATTTTCTAGTACTGGCGAGGCTATAAAAAAACTCAGAGAAAACGCAAGAGAGTACAAGCAAAGGTAGAAGTTTTAACTACAGAGCAGGTAGCTGCAAGTCTAAAAAAGTACAAACAGTTAAAAGGATCGAAGCAACCCATAAAATAGAAGTTAAATCAAAGGTTTTCACTGCAATGAATCCAGTGATTGGCAATTGAGCCCCTGTAAAAGTTAATGTAAAGAAGTCCGTTCAAGAATTCACAAGTCTTATTGATATCCCTGATGAAGGTGAAAATACTGTGAAGTTTGCAACAAAGTCATCTGCTGGATTATTTTTATATCTTTCCTGGGAAAGACTATGTTGCTGATGTGAACACATCGTAATTGCCAGAAATGTCTTTCGCATTTTGTGTCTTTACAAGATTTAATATACAGCTGTGCTATATTAATTACATCTTGTCGATCTAATGGATAACCACATTTTGCTAGAAATTCTAATGCTTGTACAATACAAATCTCCTCTTCTGGTGTAAGGATAGTAGAACGCCCAGATTTTTTGTAAGATGGAGGACAAGTAATCCATCTTCTGAGTGTTTCAAATGGAATGGCATACTGGCGTGCAGCTGCCAAAATTGTTTTCCCCTTTTTCACATCTAAAATAGCTAATTCTAAATCAGTATACGAGTAAGAAGAAACTCTTTTCTTAACATAATTCCTCGGCATTATTCCTGTAAAAGAAAAAAAAATAATTTGCAAGCTGAAAATTCTCACACTATAAAATGCCTATATTCTCATATTTTTCTTTTTTCTAATAATTATTAATAAATTTAAAAATAGGAAATATATTTATTTGCATATAAAATGTTTAAAAAGACTTTTCATTCCAATTATTTTAAATTTTTTTGTTATGAAATCACATTTTAATTGGATGGATTAGTTAAGCCTAACTTATACCCATTTTACCCCACCACACAAAAACTTTAATTACAAAAAAAGTATTTTAAATATTACTTACCAATTTGTCATAAACTTTACTTCAGAATCTTTGCTAATACAAGCTTTAAAAATTATTTACAAAATAATTTTCAAAAATATAGATTTTTAAGGGTTTTTCAGAAACACAATTGAAACATAGACATTCCACAGATGAAAACAAGGGTATATTCTGTTGCCATATACAACACAAAAACTTTTTGGAAGAATAGAAATGTTGCCAACTAATGTCTGAAAATATATTAAAAAAATAAAATCTCTCTCTTAAATGTAACATTTGTTAGGTGCTAAAATATCAAATCCTACCCATTTTACCCCACTACCCATTTTACCCCATCAGACCCTATATACTTACATAACCAATGTTTCCAATAATAATTAGATTGTTTCTAAAATGCTCATAAAGGATTGTTCTATTGAAGATTATACATTAAAAAATTTTAATAATATTATTAATATTTATAAAATTTAATAATTATTCATTATCAATCATAATAAATAAATAAAAGGAATAATTTTATATGAAATGTTTTAGTTACATTTAAAAAATGGAATCTTTATGCTTTTTATTTTCATCTTTTCATGTCTCCTTTTTTTTCTTCCCTTTGTTGAAGAAAAAGGAGAACTTTCAATTCTCCATTTTGAAAAAGCCAGCAAGTTAACCTTTGTCTTTTACAGTTCTTAAAGCACAATTCCCCCCCCCCCCTTATATTTTAAATTTTTACATTTGTCTGCTTAAAAAATTGTTTTTCCAGTGGTTTTGATAAAAAAATTCTTAAGTTATTTTAAGTTTATATTCTTTGAAAAATGTGATTAGGTTGTAGATTTTAAGCAATTTTTCAAAAATCTTTTCGCTTCCTGGATTTTCTTCAAGCACCAATGCTTGATTTGCAGTATTCATTTATTTGCTTGTTTGTCTGATTGTTCCATCTTTTTGTTGTAGGAAGTAAAATATTAATATTCTATCTATGAGTATTTCTTATTTTTAATTGTCTTTTTAACTTGCGGAATCACAAATGTAATTTAACTTGCATTGTGTTTGCACTTTTAGATTTTATTTTCATAATTTATGTATGGTGAACCCTCATTTAAATAATTCATAAGCTATCCCTAATAGCAGTGTTAAAAGTTAAAGGATAACAGTTTTGATATGCTTAAAGCTGAGATATTGTGTGCTTATATATTTTTTTTAACCAGTTTAATATATTACAAATTTTAATGTGTTTAGCTATAAAGTTTCCTTTTCTATCTTTTTATGCATATTAATAAAAGCAAAAACATGCCGTGAGTGATGATAGCATCAAATTATATGGCAATGACTTGATCAACAAATTTTACTGTTACTGCAATTTTTTAAACTAACTTTGCATAATTTAAAATTTTACATCATTGAGTAGAAAAAAAAGTGCTTTCAAATAAAATTGTCTTTAAAAACTGTATCTCAATTAACTGTTTTAATCAATTTAAAATAAATTTTAAGCATAAATATTTTTAAATCTGCATGCAACCCAATTTCATAAAATTAACCATTTGCATTTTAAACTGTGGTTCCCAACATTTTTTTAAACATGCCCCACCAAAGCATTTCTAAAATCATAATGACTTCCCCCACTCCTTTCCACTGTAACATAACATTTAATCCCCTCAGTAAAAATGTGGTGAAATTGTTGCAGAAAAGGAATAGCATTTTGCAGAATACTTTGATCCATGAGTTGCTAAATGTATGTGATAGAATCATTCCATTTTAGAATTGTTATTTTCATTTAAAGTTTAAGAGTATAATGTTATTTTCAATTTTTTTTTTTTTTTTAGTAGTGGATTAGGTTTAGGAGATTATTTTTTATAACGATCATAATGAATCTGCTGCCACAGATTCATTATGATTATCTCTTCAAAATAAAAACATTATTTCCTTTTGCTCACAGGCTGATCCTGTAGATCCAACTTGTTTGGCAATTCTAATGGCAGATTGCAGGGCTAGAAAAATTTGAAAAAAATTACATGCCCAGTCGGGCATGTGGTAGGGAAAAATAGATGCCCAAATAAAAGATTTACATGCCCAACTTTTTTGTACTTCTAAGTTTTATGATTGTAACTTTAAAGCTGGTATTTTTTATATATCATAGTCCATAAAATCATAAAAATACATACCAAATATTTTTTATTGAAGGAAATATCAAACTCGTATGATTAAAGATTTCTTTATTAAATAATTCTCATTTAATAAATAAAATTTACATCATGGAATTTATTACGCATTTTTTTATTATATTATAAATTACTGTTACATTTAGTTAATATAAAACATATAAATCAAATTTCAGAAGACTGCAAAGAAATAATTTTCGAGAATTGTTTTAATATTGATGACTAATTTTTACGTTATTTTGAGTGCTGATTCAATAATGAATTTATAATAAATAAAAATGAAATCTTAAGAAAATTTCTCACAAAAAGTTTTTTAAAAGGAAATACACATATTAAAAGAAATAACTTCTGGAATTTTTTAAGTATTATTCCAGTAATCAGCATTTTAAAAACTATTTAAATAGACACTAATTACTACTACGCAGAAAATAATTTCATTGCAGACCATGTCTGTTATCAAATTTTTGCATAAACATCAGATCTTTTTTCTATTTGAAATCACACACTCAGGATTCGTACAAAATTTTGAAAGTAAAATACAATGACTTTCAAGAGTTTTATGAGAAAAATCAAAGCTCTTTTTTTAGTGCTGCGTAAATTAAATTAACCCTGAATGTAAATGCATTATACTTTCACATTTTAAGGAGTTAAGTTTTATAGAAATAAATTTTTAGCATATTTTTATAAACTATATTACTAAAGAAAAAATTTTAAATATTTCAAATAATGTATAAACTAGGACTTCCCTCAGAGGGATTAGTCTGAGCGATATTGCTGAGAATACACATTTAATAACTTGCGATAAGTAAAGAAAATGAGATGTTACCTTTAATTGGTCATTCATTGTGATAAAATATAATGATGAAAATAAGCATATCGAATCGTACAACTACAAAATCTTGTTGCATATACTATTTTTATAAAAGAAAAGCAAACCATGCATGGATATAAAATTGGAAATATGCAAAATGTTAAAAGTAATACAGAAAATAAAACACCAAATTTTCCTATATTGGAAATATAGCTCTTTGAAATGATGTCATGAGCATAAACAGAAGCTTCGCACCCGATTTGAGAAACTATAAATAACACAAACTATTATGTTTGAAGAGAAATGGAGTGTATTTTATATGGTGTGAAATCCGTTCGAATAGTTTATAATGTTGAATATCTGTTTTCCACGGATGCAATGAGGTTGTCGATACGAGTTAAGGAATCCTTTTTTAAAAATTTGTCCTAAACGAGCACTTACATCTTATAAGTTACTGTGATGCCAAAGTTATAGTTTCTGACCCCAACAGTATCCTAGAAATTGCAATATTCTCAATAAATTGGATTTAAAACTTTTTCTAGAAAAAAAATGTTTAATATGTGAAATTAAATTGTCGAATGTTTTAGAAATCATTCATAACGAGAATATTTATCTTAAAAGTTGCCACAAAAAAAAAAAAAAAAAGAAAGAAAGAAAGATTTTAAATTTTTAGTCTTATCAACATCAAAGAATTCTCAATTTTAGAACTTTTTTTGCTCGTGCATTGATGGTGATTATTGTTCCTATGCAAAATATAGTATATTTTGCAGCAAAGATGGTTACCAACATTTTTTGCCCACATTATTTTTTAAATCGGCTAGGTACTCCCAATGCTAACGAAAAAGCATAGAAATACAGAATCAAAAGCTAATTATCTCTTATTATATACACATAAACAGGGATGGGGAAATATATCATTTTGCTCGCCAGTGGCGAGTGGATTTTCTCATAAGGCGAGTGCATTTTTAGTTTTTGAAAAACTGTAGGCAATAGGCACATTATCAGAAACACTTTTTTAATCTAGATATTTTAACTTTCCAAATTATTACAGTGTCAGTATGGTACTAAGTTCTATCTAATATTAATCTTACCTTTGTTACATATATTTCTTAATATTATAAAAAAAAGAATTATGAAAATGCATTGTAGTAATAGTCATTTTTTCTGTAATCGCGTGCGATTTTGTCATAACTATTTTCAACTGCGTGTGTTGCATCTTGCGGGCTGGTGAAATAAATCCTTGGCTGGTAAGAATTTGGAAAATTTCCCCACCCCTGCACATAAATTATCTAATTAGTGCTAGCAGATGAATTTTTAAATATACATAGATCAATATAATGCTTCATTTTTCTTTTATTAGTATTTCTTAGTATTCATTTTTCATTTATTTGTATTATTCAGTAAAAAACTCACTTTCTTAAGCCCGAATTACGTCAAACTTTTTATAAAAGCGCCTCAGTCCATATAACAGCGGCCCGACCAGCGGCCGCGAGGTTCTGACCTCCAAACTGGTAGACAGTAGGTGCTGGGTTCGAACCCAATCGCTACCGTCGGCCTAACCGTTCGAAGTTTTCCGTGATTTTCTTCGAATCTTGCGTAAATACGGGTTAGGTTCCCTTAGAAAGACCCCCACGGAGGGCAACCCACCCCATAGGGCCTATATCCCATAGCGTAGATAATCGGCCGACAAAAATACACCATATAACAGCGAAGTATTGTGAAGAATATTAAATACAAGGTAGTAAGACACTTAACCAAACGCAGGTAATAAATCGCCAAATATTGTCCTTTTCGCCCTCTCTCGAAATGCATTTTTTTTCGTATATTTAAAAAACACGATTTTGAGTCATCTTATTTAAAATTCAAATAAATAAATGAGAGGAAGCAATAATAGCATAAGTCAAAACATTTATAAGTCAACATCAAGGAATTGTATCGTAGTTACACATGTGAAAAAAAGCTGCTTTCGGCCAAAAAACGTTGTCTTCACTAAATTTGAATCCGATTAAAAAAAGTACCGTGATTAATTAAAATGTTATAGGCAGAACTGCCAAGTCTCCGGCATTTTGGGTACCGGTATTTTAATACAGAAAATGTTTTATTAAATTGGAACATTCTGCGTATTTAAAAAATAACTTTTCCTATAAGAAAATTCTGCTATGCAATAAGCGAGGGTTTGGCATCTCTATATAGGAATATTTCGTAATCTACTTTTTAACCTTAAAAAAAGCAACGACCATTTTTCGGGTACAAAAAGTATTGCTAATTGTTCCATTTTGCATACAAGGTACTGATTGTAATATTGATACATCTATGGTGATAAATTTCCAATAATTTTTCAAATCCCATTTATTTCATTAAAAATATAAATCTTTTATTCATTTAGTTTAAAATAAATGGTTTTTAACTAATTTCATAATACTTTTGAAATATCACTTTTCATTGAAATATTCATACTTAATCCATAACGTACATAATATATGACTCTGTTATTACATAAGTCACCTTTTTATTATCATAAAAATTATGTTTTTACTGATTTTTATTAACTCAATAGGAAAAATTTTGTGTTTTGAGCAATGTCCGCATTTCCTATTATTTATTTATTTTAACAAAATTCTTTGTATTTAGAAGAATTTTTATTTAAATAGGAAATCCAGATGTCGCTGTTAATAAAGAAGAAAGTTACAAAAAAGGGTACAAAACGAGTAGACACATACTATCAAATATGGAAAAACGACGAATCCCAAAAAGACGTCGTATGAAATATCATCTTTTAAAGCAAAAAAAACGAGGTTCGATTATTGAGCCTATTAATTACAAAATGTGCATTACATTAAAAAAAAATGTTGCAAATATTGATTATTTTTTCTTTTGTGCAGTTTTGGCTTCTGCGCTATGTTGCAAAAAGATATAAGCGCCTATGAAAACACACCTGGTAAACTTTCATGCTCAGTTTTACAAATAAATATGGCACATATATGCCCTATATACACCAAGGTACCTAATTGGTGCCAAACCCGGTGCTTATATCTCTAGTATATTATCTCAAGTATTTTATTTATGTATACTATAATTGTTTTTACATACCACTTACTTCTTCTGATATATAGAAATAGGTAAGTGGCTCCTTTATGCAGTATAAATTGTATAAAACTTTAAAAAATAGCCCCGTTGCTCCTTTTTGTATCGAATTAAAAAAAAAAAATCAGTGTCTAATTCCAGTATTGCTCCCAGGTATGCATACATACTCCATATTTCAAAGTTGTATGCCAACAGGAAACGGATGAAAAATGGGAAAAAATGTCACATATGCACCAGGGTACATAATTGGCATCAAGATGGCATTATTTTACCTGAGATGGTAACCCGGCTTTATTTACTTATTATTTGTTTATTTACTCATAAAATATTTATTTACTTTACATAAAATATTTATTTACTTCCTTCTTTTAATTATATAAAATATTTCTTTTTATAGTTATTAATTATTATTATTATTTTATTTACTGTAAGTTATTTTTGAAAATAGAAAATACTTTAAAAATGTGTATGTAAGCGTTATTTGAAAAGGGAGTTTTCGCCAAATGGGCTTTGAAAAAAATTGTGCCAAATCTGATGCGCTTGTGGTATCCGTGCCGAAAAATTAGTGACCAGAATTGACTTCCATACACAAACAAAATCTAAGTTAAAAGAAAACATGCAATAAAAATAAATATAAAGGGAAAATGATGTCATAAAAGAAACTTTTTATTTAAAAACGTAATTGTTTCTAATTTTCACACGCGAAATATGTAAAACATTCTTTTAGCGATCAAAAAGTGCTGTTAAGAGATTATCACAAAATCTCAAAATCAAAGTTTTTATGACATTTTTTAATATAAAAAAATAACAGTTTTATTTTCCCTGCATGATTAAATTTTAAAATGTTTTATTGCATTCAATATTTCTGAGTGCGAAAATGATTACTATTTACTCCATGTACTGATTCGGTTATCTACGAAAATGTCCAGCCGATGAAAATCACGCTCACCAAATTTCTGTGACGTATGCACATAAATTGTGCTTTTCTATCAGTTTTTTTAATATAACTTTTAAATTATTTGGAATTAATTTTTAAAAGTAGGTGCATTCACCAGATTACCTTCATAGGTACCTATTGGTACAAACAGAATCAAAATCCGACAAGTACCTTTTGAGATTTGCTTGATGAAAGAATTTTTTGAATTTTAATATCATTACGTATTTCTGAGTATAAAGACTTCGCTTCGCTCAGACAATTATATTGCAATTTCATCAAACTAACATTTCTCTAAATTTCAAATACTCTTAGAAAATCTTGTTATAGTTATTAGTAAGCATATTTTTTAATATCTTAAAAATTTACTTATGTATTAAGGATGAAAATTCAAATAAAAATAAAAGAACAAAATGTTATAGAAATGTTTTAAAAATAATGAAATGCCAGAAATTTTTCAGATTTTCAGGCCTTGTACGAACCCTGTGTATATTAGTAGATATTCCAAAATTCTATACATTAGATTGCTGGTGTAGAGAATGTCCACTAATGTGCCGTGTACCTTTGGCAGTGGATTGCCAGTGTTCAATAGCCAGTAAAGGATCATAGTCGCAAGTGTCAGGACCATCAATGCTTATACGCATTAAGTCATTCATTGTGTTTGTTGAAAGGTTTGAGCGAAGGGAGGTTTTAATTCTGTTCATGCAGCTAAAGCCTCTTTCACATGCAGCTGTACTAGGGGAAAAACAAAACATAATTTCCACCAACAAAAGTATATTGGTGATACATTTAGGCTGCATTTTTAGAAGATGGGTATAGAGTGTAAATGGACATGTTGATGCAGTTGAACTCACACTTTTTACTTTTAATTTGAATGTTGACCATTCAAGTTGGGCCATTCTAGCTTCTTCCTCATCAAGAACTGGATTGAAATGATTGCATAACATGGTAATTTCTTCGTTACCATAAATAGACAAGGCTTCAATATTGTTAATTGGCCGCAGATGAAAATGAAATATTTTGAAATGTGACAGTGGTGGTTTCTACAACATCTCAAATCGGTTGGAAATACTGTCCATGACATCTCCTTTTGAACTGACTTTTGAAAACCGTTATTAAAGAATCACTGGTACATCGGCGATCACGGCACTTAGTTACGTGAGTGACGTTCTATCCTGGCAGCCAATGCGGTAGCGGCTAGTCTTTCTCTGCCGTTTCATCGGAGAAAAGGTGTGTATGCGCAACGGATGTGCGCAGCAAAGGCTATGCTCCTCTTCTATTTTCACTTGTTTTGACGAAAGCTCAGTCGTATTCCGGCGCTGACCGATTGTATTGTAAATAAAATGTCTACTTTTCGTAAGGCGTCCATTAATTTACGAAGTTTGATCATTCTTCTTCATGATTTAGCTTATGCCAACCTATTTAAATTTAAATGTGGTACTTTCAAAAATACATGCCCGTTCGGGCATGTTGATAAAAATAATACATGCCCGATCGATAATTTTACATGCCCCGGGCATGTCGGGCAATAGATTTTTCGAGCCCTGGCAGATTGTCTCTTGTATCTCATTGCATCCATTTCACATTTAAGGTGACACTGAAGTCTTAGGTACTGGACCAATCCTGTAATGTGTTTATTTCTTTGACTGTTGAACTGTTCTAATGATTGGTTGTCTTTTGTATGTTTTTGCATGGAACATTCTCTACCTTGCATGTACTGTGATACTGGTGTAAAAGTGAACGTAAATCTGGTGTCTTTAGTTTTTCCGATTCTGTATCATGTCAATTGTTTCGTGCTTTTAATGGCTGATTGCCTCTTGTTTGTCATTGTCTGGAATACTTGCTGTTTTGTATTTACTGAGACAATGGAGATCCTTTCTTAGTAGATGTAAAAGTGACAGCCAAAATCCAGCATTTCCTCCAATCCGCATGAAAATTTTATGGTATATTATAGGTAAATACACTATTACCGTAGGTATAGAAAATTTATTTTTCCAATATTTCTCAACTTACGCTCTCAAATTCACACCAAATTTTCTGAAAGATTACAAGCAGAGTGGGGGGGGGGGAATCCACTTCCAGCACTCACTGTTTTTTTTTTTTTTTTTCTATGGAAGTTTTTTGACAAAATTTGCATAATTTTTGTTCATAATCTTTTGCGAAATTTGTTTTATAACGATCTTTTGATGAAATTTGCAACTTTTTCATGATCTTTTGATGGGTTTTGTAGTTACTTTGCCTTTTTTTTTTGATGAAATTTGCAGTTGTTTTGCCCTTTTTTGATGGAATTTGTGATTGTTTTGTGATCTTTTGGAAATGCCAATAGCTGGTACTGATCCAGTAAATGGAGTGAGTGATCAACCCTTTCCTTGCTAAACTATCAGCAAACTCCTTACCCAGGATGCCAGTATGACCAGGTACCCAATGTAGAATAACATTATTACCATACTGGCAAGTCTGTTCAAAGAACGATAATACTCCCAGACAATTCTAGAAATAATTGTATGTTTTTATAGGGCAAGCAATGCTGCCTGACTATCAGAAAAGATACTGACAGGCAGGCCATTATATCCCCTCTCAATAGTAATAGCTAGCAAATAGCTGTTAGCTTTAGTCCTAGCAAATGTAACAAGACTTAAGTGTTGTATAAAACTCTGTCTGAAAGACAGTTGCATAACTACCCAACAAGTAAAAAAAAGAGTGAATCCATTTATGGCATAATATTCTAACATCATGATGTGGTAATATGCAATTACCAGGGTTAATGAATGGTTAAATTTTAAAACTCAAAATTACGAGTTTTGGGGATTTGTCAGTTAGCTGTATTTTCCTTTAACTGTTATTTACATATTAATATAAAAAGGTATTTTCTGTTTTATTTAGTATTTTATTATTTTCTTTATTAACACTCCTGTTATTATGCAGATATAAAAAATTAACCTATGACCAGTTTGCTTTAAGGGTCTACTTCAGTTAAATGGAAATATCTGTTCGCTAATGTTAATGGAAAAAATTTATAAAGATAGCTCAATGGTGTTTCAATATTTTAAAAGGATTTTCTTTCCATTGGATAGCTGAGATGAATCTGAATGCAGGCCGTTTTTAACTCTTTCGATTTGGATTCTTGATATTTTTTGGAGGGTGATTTCACTTTCCAAACAGGTTTTGAAAATGTAAGCATTCTCGTCAAGAATATCTGTAAACAAAATTGAAAATGTAAAAAACAGCCTGCATTCAGATCCATTTCAGCTATCCAATGGAAAGAAAATCATTTTAAAATATTGAAATGCTACCGAGGTATGTTTATAAATTTGTTCCATAGGATTAACATTAGCGAAAGGGTCTTTTCATTTGACTGAAGCAGCCCCTTAAAACAGAATTTTTCCATGTAGAATCCATTTGTTGTCTGATAAAAGGGCAAATAATATAGCTTTTAATGGAAAGCACTTTTAATAAATTATCTTTTAGTTTAATAAGAAGCAAATGTCTTTTTTCCTTTAAAAAAAAAAAATGGATAAATCATAAACTGCTATTAATGCTATTTTTTCAGCTTCATTTGAGTAATATACTATATTAATTTTACAAAGAATTAAATTTAATCACAAATATTTGAATCTAGAAAAAATTCTTTTTCAAAAGCTATGTATTGATATATACAGTGAACTCTCGTTAATTCAAAATCGGATAATTCGAATCTTCACTTAATTCGAACTAAACATGAAGGTCCAAAATTTTCAATAACAGAATAAAGTTAAAAACTTTCATTAATTCGAACTAATTTTCTCTTGACTTCGTCTAATTCGAACTAACGAGAGTTCCGAATTTTTATTTTTATTTTCTTTCTCACGGATTTCAGATCATTTGAATAACTTTCTTTCTTTGATTTTTGTGAAAATTGTTCCGAACAAGTATACATATAATCCAATGCATTTGATATCCACTTTCTTAGTGCCCCGTCTGTCCATCAGTGACACCTCAAATTATTTTTCTATTGTGATTGTTTCTAATCATTTAATTAGTTTATGTATTTATACATTCTAATTTATTATTAAGTCATATTCTAATGAAAACAGACGAAATAAATGAAAAAACACTGTAACATTAATTCCTTTTTAATAGTACCATATTAAGCATGTTTTCATCTCTTATTTTCCATAATTCAAACTTCGGATAATTCAAACATATGGTGTGGTCCCGACGAGTTCGAATTAACGAGATTCGACTGTGCATATATATATATATATATATATATATTTGTTTAATATTGCTTCTATTTTATTTAAACAACAATGTTTTTGCTGTATTATATGCATGTAAATTTTCAAGATTGGCACAAATTTGATGTTTTCATTGTGTGAGAATTTAAATTAATTTTACTTCATTAGGTACAAGCAGAAAACGATAAAAAGCAGTGTGGAAATTTACAAGGCTTTTCTTCTGCTAGGTATGTGAAATATGTTTTGACATAATTTTCATTAGTTTAATAACTTCGATAATTTTTTGTTATAGTAGGTGGTTTCAATAAGTAAAAGACACACCCACTAGAACAATATGACATCACTGTGTCAAAATGACATCATCAGGAACAACAAATCAAAAAAAGGTCAACTTAAAAATAACAAAGTTAACTTCACTACCAACCATCCAACCACATGCTGAAAAAGTAAACAAACATGCACACTGGCTGTAAGTATTAGACAACTATTAAATTTTTAAATTTTAAAAATGAATAACTATCAGATAATTAACAAACAGAACAAACTTATAAATTAAAGGAAATTTATGTGGTGGTGGCTACTATAAAAAATGAATTTATATTTTTAAATACTTACTACACAGAAGAGCTTGGAAAACAAAAAAATATATATAACGTTAACCCTACATACCAGACCTGAACTTCAAAATTCTATATTCGCTCAATCTGAACCAGTTTAAAAAAATTGTTGACCCGAACCCGACAAACCTCAAACCAAAACTGATAGGCTTCAAGATGAACCTAATACCACCCCAAAATGGAAAAAAAAAAATGAATATAGTAATGGAATAATGGAAAAGTAGCCTACAACTGTATCTTAGTGTCAACAATATATGTATATATATATATTGAGAATCTTAAGGGAAATTGGCTAGAATCGAACCAATCTGCCAGAAACAATTAAAGTTAACCCAACTCAAAAGAACAGAAATAAATCCGAACATAACTAAAAAAATATTCACTTTCGATGGATTTGACTTTAATCTTCAGTTGGAATGGGTTAATTTGTCCAACCCAATGCAGGGCTCCACCCGAAATGCTATCTGAGCCCGACAAAAAAAAATTCATCCTCCATATTTTGATCTTAACCCAACTCAAATCCAATTTTTAACGACAAAAACTAAGTCGCAGTCCGATCCGGTCCAGACCATCAGCTGTGTCAGATTCAGTTTGCCGGACACGATGTAGCATTTTACATGCCATCCAACCCAGCCTTCAAAAAATAATTTTCGTCCTCTGTATTTTGCATCCGTAATAATACAAAATATGTATTTAACCGTAAATTCACAATCAGTGGAAATTGGTCCACAATTTCATGTAGTTATAAAAAAATAGCATGTGATCATAAATTCAATATAAATTTTATCTTTTATATTAAAAAATAACATGCAAAGGGCCTCATGTATATGTAGATTTTTTTCTGAAGTAATTTAGACTTTTTTTTTTTCAAAACTTCATTCTGAAAGAATCAAAATTCAATCAGAAACCGATTCATAGATACCCGGAAAAATTAATTTTGTCAATCCGACTGACTTTTAAAGGAAAAAAAATTGAGTTCCACCTTGACCTAATCCGAGCAGGCTGAAATTCAAAAGTCAAAATATTTTCCCTGACAACATTGAATTTCAACCCTGATGAGGAGGGGGGGGGGGGCAAACCATGCCTGATAGGGGGCATATACTCCCCCAGACCCCAGGTTGGTGCTGCCCTTGATAGCAGTGCCACTCATCACCTTCCATTTTTTTGCATATGGTAATTGATCAAGTTAAGATTTTGCACTTTGGAAAGAGCTTGCATCTCTGCAACAATGGCTACAATCCATATTATTATTATTATTATTTTTACTATTTAGCAAACGAGATTGACCAATCAAAAATCTGCATTTTTCACTGTTTGAAGTAAACAGCAAAAAGTTAACAAAAATGCAGGCTTCTAATTGGCCAATCTCATTTCACTTACAGTGATAGAAAACTTGGCAGGATCCGGCAGATTTTGCGTTGTTAATGAAACAGAATTGATCAATTAGAATCCTACATTTTTGCAAAATTATCGCTGCTTAAAGTAAATTTTCTCATTCGTTAATCTCATTTCGCAATAGCACAAAATCTATGTGAATGCAGTCCTGTCAAAATTTTGCAAGATCAAAATGGATCATGGTCAAAATAGTTCTGTACAAATGATGAAGTGATTATGCAACTACAGCTGCAGATTTGTAAAAGTGTAAATTTTCACATTGATCAATCTCCTTTCGTTATCAGCACAAATTCTATCTAGATCCCGGCCGTTGTCCAGTCAAGATTTCGCACTTTGAAGATAAAAGATCTCATATCGGTGTAAGAGTAATAGCCTGAATTTTTATTTTATTGTACACACACATCGACTTGTGTGCTCAACATGAAAGCCTGCGATTACCTGAAAAATGAATGCCTCTAATTGGATGACTGCTTTAAAAGAAATTGAAATTTTTAATGCTTTTATTTTTAAAGCGACCTAATCACCAGAATTTGATGAAATTGAAAAAGGATCATGTAGGCATCTTACACATTCAAACAATGAAAAAAAAAAAAAAAAAAAAAAAAAAAAAAAAAAAAAAAAAACTTTATATTTACAGAAGTTAACAAGAAATACATACTGCTTGAATTCATAATCACCTCATTTGAAGTAGGTTAAAAAGTAGCACAGTAGTGCCAAATGTTGAGCAATTTGAACTTAAAACTAATCATCATGAATCTATATCAGAGACTACCTGAATATAAATTTTTATTAAATTCTGTGCATTACTTCTAGAGATGGAGCTATTGCGAAAATCATAAAAAATGTGGCATAACAGCACCACTTGTTGAGAAATTTACACTAAAATGTAAACTATCAATTCATATCAAGGATTAACTGAATCTGAAGTTTTATAGAAATCCGTGCATTAGTTATTGAGATATATATAGCTGTTGTATAAATCATAAAAAGTGCAGCATAGCAGGCCACCAGTTAAGCAATTTACACCAAAAAATAATCAGGATGAATTTATGTCAGGTACTACCTGAATAAAAATTCAGGATACTTCTGATATATTTTGAAATTGATTGAGTTAATATTTTAAACATTGATCTGCCCTTTTATTAAGTTACTTACAAGGGGGTCAATCCATTTCAAGTGGTCCAGCACTGGTCGCCCGACTATTTTTAAAAAATCTGAAATTTTTTGTACGACAACCCTAACATGATGGAAGTTCAAAATGACCGTTATTTTAATTCTACTATTTTTTGTTTGTGCATGGCGGCCATCTTTGTTTCATCGTGTGCAGCGATTTTTTCAGATACTAGGACACACAAAATTGTAAATATCTCGTATTCTATTTTCCCAATTAAAATGGGGTTTGCAGCATTTTGTTCAGAGTAAAATAGGCTAAATATACAGTGTAAGAAAAATTTTGAAAAATAAATTTTTACAAGTGAAATTTTAGCACAAAATTTACGATTTTTTCCAAAATCTATCCGTTTGCAAGAGGAAAATTTTCATGCAAGGGAAACTGTCAACCTTACACAATTTTTTCTACAAATAAGTCAAAAGTGCGTGTACTCATACACCAAGTCCCAGATCTGGGAATTAATTTCTCTTTGCGAAAAAAATTCCGAAATTCGTCAAAAATTTCAAAAATTGCCCTTTTTAGGCTTTGGTATCTCTGGTGGGGCACGAGATAAAAATCTGAAATTTTGGCCTATGATAGTATCGTGTAGTAGCGTTATGTACAAAAAATTTCAAGAAGGAGATTTGACTACAAGCTGAGATATGACATGGAAAATATGTGAAAACAACACTGCCAAACTATTGTAAACCTACTATGTAATTGTTCAACAAGACTGTCAACCTTGCACAATCTTTCCTACAAATAGGTCAAAAGTGCGTGTACTCATACACCAAGTCCCAGATCTGGGAAATGATTTCTCTTTGCGAAAAAAAATTCCGAAATTCGTCGAAAATTTCAAAAATCGCACTTTTTAGGCTTTGTTATCTCTGGTGGAGCACGAGATAAAAATCTGAAATTCTGGCCTTTGATAGTATTGTGTAGTAGTGTTATGTACAAAAAATTTCAAGAAGGAGATTTGACTACAAGCTGAGATATGACATGGACAATATGTGAAAACAATACTGCCAAACTGTTGTAACATACTATGTAATTGTTCATACCTCCAAAATTTTAAATTAATTATTTATAGTACAAAGTTAAATGTTAGTTACAAAGATCGTTTTCAAATGCTTCTGTGTGATTTAAACAATTCAGAATGTATGCTAAGCCAATACACTATTTGTCCAGATGAACAAATCTACTAGAAATGCTATTGCAACAATTTTACTCGGAACACATTTCAGGAAAAGTAAATTACAGACAATGAATTGCATCTGATCGAGTTGACATGGCTTCAATTATTAAACCTAGAGAATTTCATTCAAGTTAACAAGGGATGACAAGACTTGGGGAGCTTCAAATTAATTTTTTAGAAAGAACAGCCTGATGGACTGAGAACAGTAACTGGTCGAACTCATAACATCTCTCGTAAATATTGTTAAGCTCTTTGTGGAGCATATATAGTATTTTGTAAATTAAATGCTTATTATTTAACTGTTTTCAACAAACGATATTTTCTGGGTAAATATTGTAATAAAAGAGACTAGTCTCATTTCTCCTAATGTACTCGTAATAGCATTTCTTAACATTTCTTTAATCACCGTATCTCAGCTTGTAGTCAAATCTCCTTCTTGAAATTTTTTTTACATAACACTACTACATAATACTATCAAAGGCCAGAATTTCAGATTTTTATCTCGTGCTCCACCACAGATATCAAAGCCTAAAAAGTGCGATTTTTGAAATTTTTGACGAATTTCGGAATTTTTTTCGAAAAGAGAAATCATTTCCCAGGTATAGGACTTGGTGTATGAGTACACATACTTCTGACCTATTTGTAGAAAAAATTGTGCAAGGTTGACAGTCTTGTTGAACAATTACATAGTAGGTTTACAATAGTTTGGCAGCATTGTTTTCACATATTTTCCATGTCATATCTCAGCTTGTAGTCAAATCTCCTTCTTCAAATTTTTTGTACATAACGTTACTACACAATATTATCACAGGCCAAAATTTCAGATTTTTATCTCGTGCCCCACCAGAGATATCAAAGCCTGAAAAGTGCGATTTTTGAAATTTTTGACGAATTTCGGAATTTTTTTCGCAAGGAGAAATGAAATCCAAGATCTGGGACTTGGTGTATGAGTACACGTACTTTTGACCTATTTGTAGAAAAAATTGTGTAAGGTTGACAGTTGCTCTTGCAATAAAATTTTCCTGTTGCAAACGGATAGATTTTGGAAAAAATCGTACATTTTGTGCTAAAATTTCACCAGTAAAAATTTATTTTTCAAAATTTTTCTATCACTGTATATTTAGCCTATTTTATCCTGAAGAAAATGCTGCAAACCCCATTTCAATTGGGAAAATAGAAGACGAGATATTTACAATTTTGTGTATCCTAGTATCTGAGAAAATCGCTGCACACGATGAAACAAAGATGGCCGCCATGCACAAACAAAAAATAGTAAAATTAAAAGAACGGTCATTTTGAACTTCCGTCATGTTAGGGTTTTTGTACAAAAAATTTCAGATTTTTTAAAAATGGTCGAGCGACCAAAAAAAATATTTTCTGGACCACTTGAAATGGATTGACCCAAGGGAACTACTTTTGGTGAAGCTTGTATCTAGCATTGAGACTTGGCACATTTCATAACCCTGTAGGCTAAAGTTAGAGAGCCAATAAAATTTATTTGCAGAAATTGTATCATCTATATTTTTGTATACATTTAATTTTGAAGTACTGAATTTTTATTTGTTAACTTCATATGAAAAGTGATTTAAGTCTCAAATATTGTGCTACAAATCTGAGCCATTACTCATGCAGCAGAAGATTATGGCAATCAGCCAAGGTTTTTAGGAAAATCCTACCATAATTAATGAAACCAATTACACCCTGTGAAAATGCTGTTATAATGTTGTACTTTTTCAAAATAAAATTTATATTATCTTGAAGGAATTTGTATTTTTTTTTATTATTTTATTCCTCTTATTAACTAATTTTTCAAATAATCTTCTATGTTCATATTCCAATAAATTGTCTCAAAAATTGCTTTTGATATTTTTTGAAATGTTTCTAATCTGAAAAGATTGTTTCATCAGAATTTTTTTAAACCTTTGTTATATTTTAGTTCATCCAGTGAGAACTTGTCTGTGATTTCTCGTTCAAAAGTTGTGTACCAGTCTACCCCTATAAAGAATATGTCAGAACTATTAAAGGTTAGTTTCTCAAAAATATATTTAATGTGTAAATATAATTTGTTTTATTTTATCTTTATTTAAAATATTTTATTAATAAAATTTTAATAAATTTTTTGTGTTATTCATTGTCTGAAAAAAAATCTGAGTTATTCCTCAATCATTTTCAGATCATTTTTATTAGAAAAATTAAATTTTCAATGTATTGTAATTCTTGCAAGCATGCTTGTCTCGTTTCATGCACACCATTTTGAAGTTATGTTCACAAATGAATTTCATGTACTTTTTCATTTGTTATTTCTGATTTATTAATGTGCAATAGTCTAAATCAGTGATCACTAAATAACAGACCATGGTCCACATTCAGACCGCATGTAATTTTGTATTGACCGTAATGGAATTGTGAATAACAGAAAATATTTCAATGTACAATTTAAGCCCTACAGGTGGTAATCAGAGACACAAACTAATGCAAATAACTACTTTTCTGTCAGCTTCATTAATGTTCTTCAAAAATATACTATGGAGTGAGTACGTTTTAGCAGTTTTATTGGATACTGTAAAACTGAAAATAGTTTATAACTGAAACCTGTGTAAAAAAGAAAAGTTAATAGTCCCATCAAAAGACATATCTTTTTGTTATACCTTCAAAGATCAACATCTGTCTAAAGCGATAACGTTTCATAGGTTCTTTGTGATTCTGTTTTAATTGTTTTTATTGCTGTATCCATGATTCAATAAACCAGTTTTTTGTTCAGGATCTGAGGGGGAGGGGGGTCTCCCTGGTTACACCACTGCATCCTGAGAGTCAGTTGTGAGTAATGTTTTGTTTTCAATGGTTGTGTAGCCCTATAGAACACCAGGTGCAATGTGTTATCGGACAATTATATACCCCAAATTTGATTAGCGTAATATTCAAGGACTATAAATCATACCAAAGGTGTTCAAGCACTAACAACTGCCCTAAAATACTTAGGGCAAACAAGCAATGTTATGCCGATAAATCTCGTGTACTGAAAAAATGGCATGCTCGGGCAGCCACTGATAGAAAATTGGACTTTTTTCAATGAAAGGCAACAGAATTAAAAGAAAAGAAAAGAAAAATGTAAATTTAACAAATTGATGTCATTAGATTTAAAATAAAATTTCTTCTAAATTTGTTTTATTTTTGAAAATGCAACTTTCAATGTTTACCATAATGTAACTAACAATTTGCTTTTTAAAATTTATTACTTCTAATTCATTTCCTTTTTAAATTTGTGTTATGAAACATAACATTATATATGTTTCTTTTTATCATTTAAAAAGTATTCTTTTGTTTGTTATTCTAAGATATGTTAAATTCTAGGGATGCACCGAATATTCGGTATCTATTCGGTATTCGGCCATGTTACCGAAAATTTGGTTAGGCTGAATATCAAACTATTCGGTTAAGCTAAATATTCGGCTTGGCCGAATATTCAGTTAGGTCGAATATCAAAGTATTCGGCCAAATCCAATACTTAATAAAACCTTTTAAAACACATTTTTAAAAACTTTTCACAATTTCTACTTTTAACTGTCAATTTACAAACATATTTAAAATAATTAGAAAGAAAATCATATTTACATAAAATAGAATGTTTTTACATTATTTATTTTCTATTTGTAAAGTTTAACTTAAGAAAATTAATTATCAGAAGGATTAAAATGGTGATTTATTAGGATTCTCCTTAGGAATAAATGATATGCAGATCAAGTTCCTAAATTTTGTTTAGTAAATAATAATCTGTTTCTTGCTTTTCCCAAATAAAAGTCCTTAAACAAGAAAGAAACTTTTGAGATTAGTAATAGCTATCAAGGCAGACAATTTTTGTTCATGAAACCATAATCATAATCAACTTATTGAGTCATAAGTATATAGTATTTCATCTCACTCTAGATCAAACTTATATTTTCGTTTGTTGCATTAACAATAAGTAAGATATCATATGTATTTTCAACTCACATGCTTTGATTTTTGTAAAATATGATATGATATGGGAAGGGTGGAAAATGCCCCATTTATAAGAAAAGAACTATGAATTATACATTCCTTTATTCAGAATTAAGTTGACAGTATTTGTACTTTATATTGAAAAAAAAAAAAAATCTGTCTTCAACCATTTTTTCATTATTTCTCTTTGATTTTAAAATGTTTGTTTTAATTCGTAGAAGAAACCTTGAAATTTAAAATTTTATTAATTAAAAAAAGTCTCATAATTGTGCTTTTTAAATAACTCAAGGCAGATTTTTATCAATACTAAATGTTCTTACAAAAAGCTCTTGTTTATCAAAATGTAAGTTTCTTTTATTAAATATTATGTAAAATTGTTTTAAAAAGTAACATTTTAATACCTTTAGACTTTGAAATATAAAAAGTATTTGGCAAGCCGAATATTCGGCATTTGGCCCAACAGTTACTATCCGGCTAGCCGAATATTCGGTTCACCTGTTGGCCGAATATTTGGTATTCGGCCAAAACCACTATTCGGTGCATCGCTATTAAATTCACAAGTACAACAAGTTTTTATATACAATTTCTATTAATCTAGATTTCTAATATTTGAGGTATTGGTGGTCACAATTAACTCAGATAATTGAGATTGTACTGTAATTCATACCTACTTCAACTCACGAGATATCAAATTCACTTAATTTATTATAAATCTTTTTAATATTATCTACAATTTTTATACTGAATAGTTTTTTATAGGGCCAACTCTTATGGCAAAAAAAGGGGAGGGAGAAGGAAGCATTGGGGAGAAAAGAAAAAAAATTCATTAATCTGTTATTAAAGCTATAAAAAAGTATCATTGGGATTGTAAAAAATTTTTACTACCCTCAGAGATGTTGCATATAGAGTTGCATTATTAAATATGTGCATGTCTCAGTAAAAGTAAAGTCAAAATTTAAAGTATGTGGTTCATTTAATGAAACAATCATCAAACGGTTAAAATTTTAATGTTTTTATTTATGTATAGCTTTTGTAGTGACAAGTTTTTGATAAGATGAACTCTTCTTATGGATTATATTACTAAAAATATTCTCAATGGATAAAGAAAAAAAAAAAGGAGTTCATTATGAATGATTATCATATTAATATGATTCTAATAAAACTAATTCTTACAGGAAAATAAAATTAAAAACTCACCAAAAGCAGCCAAATAAAATTGTAAAAATTCTGTTTATCTCTAATCTTCATTTATTTTTGTTGGGGAAATTAATACTTGATTTCAAAATTTACCTGTGTTTGTAAAGAAACTAGCAAAGAATTTTTTACTTAAAGTAGAGATATTGTTAAAAGAAAATTCTTCATTATTTTTTAATTGTTCTTGTAGTCTTTCCATAGTTTTAAACATGGATTATTAAGCACTTTCACTTTTATATATATTTTCTTCAATAACTGCATACAATCTGAACAGAATTGTCTGAATGTTGATGACAGAGACAGATTGTTAAAAGAAAATTCGTTATTTTTTAATAGTTTGTAGTTTTTTAGTAGCTTTAAGCGTTGATTTTTAAGCAATTCCCTCTCCCCTTCCAATAACTGCATATTTGTCTGAACAGAGCTGTCTGAATGATGACAGACAAAGATTGTTAAAAGAAGATTCTTCGTTATTTTTTAATAGTTTGTAGTCTTTCAGTAGCTTTAAACATTGATTTTTAAGCAATTTTAACTCCCCCCTCCCCTTCCAATAACTGAATATTGGTATGAACAGAGTTGTCTGAATGTTGATGACAAAAAGAGGTTGTTAAAAGAAAATTCTTCGTTATTTTTTAAGTTTGTAGTCTTTCAGTAGCTTTAAACATTGATTTTTAAGCAATTTTAATCCCCCCCCCCCCTTCCAATAACTGCATATTGGTCTGAACAGGGTGTCTGAATATTGATGGCAGAGAGAAATTGTTAAAAGAAAATTCGTTATTTTTTAATAGTTTGTAGTTTTTCAGTTGCTTTAAACATTGATTTTTAAGCAATTTTAACTCCTCACCCCCTTCCAATAACTTCATACTGGTCTGAACAGAGTTGTCTGAATGTTGATGGGTCTGATATTGAATCGTCTTGAATATCATTTAAATCATTTGTCCTGTTATTTGAAAATTTGCATATCTGAATCAGTCTGGTCTTAAAAAGTTTGGAAAACTGGTGCTGTATTGTATTTTGAATGAATTTGTTTCACACTATTCTATTGAAATTTCATTTTATGATTAATTTGTGATTTAGTACAGTAAAATCTATTTTCTGTTATTTTCAATGCACTTTTTTCAATTTGTATTATTATTTTATAACTATAGGAAGCTGGTATACTAGAAGAGCCTAATTTGACGCTTATTACTACTAATTTGGATACAACAGAACTACCTAAGGGTCCCTTAACTTCTGTTTCTTCTGAAGAACCTTTAAACCAGAAAAATGTGTGCTCAGCTGGATTTTCTGAATCTAAATGCCGAACTCCTATTTCTTTAAATTCACAGATTTGGAGTTCTCCTGAAACTCCGTCAATGATTTCATTTTTACAACATGAGATGAGTTGTAAACAGCAAGCAGCAAGCAACAGTGGTAATTCATATTTATTTTACTTCTGTAAATTCATCTAACTTAAAACTTACCTTTGAGAGTGGGGGAAGTTGTATAGTAATGTATCATTTTTTTCTGATGCACTTGCACTGCATATTAAATTTATTTGAAAATTTATATATATATATATATATTCTTATACATTAAAGTTTGTCCTGATTAACTCATAATTAAAGGCTACTCTAACCATTGCACCATGATGAAATATGGAAGACATGTTCCTTAAATAATGTAGGCTAGTGCTCTGCACAGGCTCAACTAGTCCTGACTCACCTGGAATGAAAGTTGTTTTTGTTCCGTCCTGAACAGAAATAGGTGAAAACAGTATTATGTACTGCTCTTATAGAAATCAATGAAAACAGGCCCAGCTTTCAAATCAATTAAATCAGGCCTATTCTGGCATGACTCAATTTCTACAAAAATTCTGATTTTTCTCGACATACAATTAAGATTTTTTTAATGAATGCTACATACATTTTTATAGGAAAATTTTACAGTATGTTTTAGATTACTATGTATTCGCAAAAGAAAAAGAATTTATGCAGTAGTAGGGTTGGCACGGTTTAAACCAATTGGTTTTAACCATGGTTTAAACCACGGTTTAAACCAAATGGTTTTTTTCTCAAAAAAAACCAATTGGTTTTTTTAGAAGAAATCTAATAACTTTTTTTTTTTTTAAATATATAATTTACGTGTTTTAGATTATTGGACATAAATAATTTCTACTTTTAACACTTTATTTCAGTAATAAGTGTTATATATAGTGGGTTTAGATTTTTTTTTATGCATAGGATTAAACCAATTGTTTTTTCCTATAAAAAAAGCAATTCGTTTTTTAGAAGAAATATAATAACATTTTCTTTTTTTTCTTTATAATTTTCGAGTTTCAGTTTATTAGATATAAATAATTTCTATCATTTTTTAGAAGAAATCTAATGACATTTTCTTTCTTTCTTTATAATTTGCGAGTTTCAAATTATTGGATATAAATAATTTCTACTTTTAACATTTTATTTCAGCAATAAACATTAGATATATTGGGTTTACGTCATTTTTTTTATGCAAAGGATTAAAATCAGTACACATTGGTGAACATATCTATTGCTCTAAAGAAAAAACTTCAAACATGTGAATTGATCATAGATAAAATAAATTCAATATTTAGTATAAAATATTTTAATTTTTTTTAATAATGCAGATTATTTAATGCATTTAATAATGTAACACAATGATCTTTTAAGATTTTGCACAAGCTGTAAAAGAAATTGTTCTTTTGGAAGATTATCTTGAATAATTAAAAGCAAAGACTGGCTGTTAGTTATAGCAGTTTAATAATAATTTTTTCCCCTCTGCTATCTGCTGAATCAAACGACTAAAAATGTTAACTTCAAATTGTCACTCAGAAAGAAAAAGTCCTAAGAAGTATTTCTAATTTATTATTTGAATAATTGTGGAAAAGAATATTTATCAAACTACATCCAAATGTTTATTATTAGTAATCAAAAGATTGTTTATAAAGATTTACAGGGCATCAATGGTTCACTGTGTAGAACAGTTAAAACTTTCAACATAAGACTGTTTGCTAAAACTGTTTAAATTGAAAAATGATTTTTTTCAATTTTCAGTATAAATTCACTATAATTATTAAATTATTTTAAATGAAGTTACACTGCTTATAAACCAATAATGTCTGTTTTTATTGGTAAATATGCATGTATATGTAATAAGAAAGGATGTTTTAAAAAAACCCGGTTTAAACCAAAAAAAACCTGATTTAAACCAAAAAAACCCCTTTTTTTTTTTTTTTTTTTTTTTTTTGAAAAAACCTGGTTTTTTTCCAACCCTGTGCAGTAGAAACGTTAATGACCATTTAACTGCTTAGACTTATAAACTTTCAAATAAAGATACTTAAGGGGGAAAAAATAATACATTGAAACCTCTAAATAAGGGACATCTATGAGACCGGAACTTTTGTCCCTTAAATAGAGGTGTCCCTTATTCAGAGTTTTTTATATTATTTTTAATTTATTGTTCAGAAGTATATAAAAATAACAAAGCGTTAGAGGAGAAATTTAAATGTATCTGAAGTGTATAAATTACGTTAATCAGACACAAAAGGAAGAAAACAGAATTAATTAAAATTTTCAATTGATTACAAATTCATTGAATGATTTGTAGAATTATGGATTTGTATTTTTTATGCAAACAGTGTACATGCAAAAAGTATAAAAACGTTTAAAGAATTTTACTTCAAGTAATCAATCAAAAGGGATTGTTTTGTAAATTTCAATTTTTTCACTACAAACCTTTCAAGAGTTCATTTACCATACTTATAAATTTTAGTTCTTCATTACCAACACTATTTACAAAAAGAAAAGAAAGTAATTGAACTTCTCTGCATATTTAAAAGCAACAAATCTCTCAATTGCTTTGCTCAATAAGCAGAAAACATTTTGTCACGATTACAAATTCATTTTTTAATGGAAAGGTATAAAATTAGAATGCTGGACTATGGAAGCAATTTTAAATTGAACTGCGTTTTCAATTTTTTGATAAATAAATTATCTATTGGGTTATAAGCGATTTTGATCACGTGACAAAGAAGTTATTTACTTTTTCTTGAGTAATTATTCTCATTTTGCGTGAAAATTCGGTTCAAAATGCCCACTTTGATAATGTTTTTTGAAAGATCAATTGCATTTGCAAAAAATAGAAAAAACAGCTCAATTACATATTTTCTGAACAACAGCATCTGCCAGTTTCAGGTATTTCCTAATAAAAATAAATTAAAATTCATGTCTAAGTTGCCTTTTTTGGATTTGAGAACAGCCTAAAAGCATCTGTAAAGTTCTTTATTTCACAGAATTTTCTTTTGTTCTCTACTTTCAGAATCATCCTCACAATTTTCAGCATTTAATTTCAATGGGAATGAAATGCACTGATGTCAAATCAGAATTGTGGGATGAACAAAAGTTCATTGTGTCCTGTGTTTCTGTATCTACATGACTTGTCTGTCTGTTTGATAAGATCACAAAAATCTGTATTTTCATTTTCATCACAAACTACTTTATTATCTGAAATGCAAAAATCAGCCCTTTTAATCTCAGTTTCAAGTGTCCCTTAAATTGAGTGTCCCTTGTTCAGAGGTAAATACATTACACATCCTATACCAAGGGACCGGAAGTTTTGTCCCTTAAATAGAGGTGTCCCTTATTTGGAGGTTTCACTGTAATATAGTTTAGAATAAAAGAAAAAAAAAAAGGTTAAAAACATCCTAACTTTTGAATTTCAGTAAATAAATGTGCTAAAAATAATTAAACATTATTTGAAGGATTTTAAAAATTCCTGTCCTCCCTTAGGGGTTATAGAGGGGTCGAAAATTTTAGGACATTTAATTATGTTTCAGTAACAGTTTTAAGTAGGAGCATCAAATTCAAGGTAACAAACCTATTTAAAAAAATAATAATAAAAATTTATTTCAGTGATTTTAGAAATTCCATCTCCTCCCCAAGGGAGTTAAAGGGGGTTGTTCAAAATTTTAGGTCATTTCTCCACAGTTTTAGGTTGGAGTAAAAAAATCAATATAATTATATCTACTAAAAAATAATTAAATACATATTTCAGTAATTTTAAAAATCTCCACTTCTTTCTTTAGAGGATTTTAAAGGGAATCAAAGTTTCAGGACATTTTACAATACTTCAAAGCAGTTTTAGGTAGGAACAGAGAATTATATATATATATACACACACACACATATATATAAAATAATTAAACACACATCTCAGTAATTTAAAAAAAAAATCTCTTGAAAGGGATTAAAGGTGAGGAATGGAGGGATTTTTAGATCATTTTGTCATGTCACAGTTCTAATTTTAGATAGAGGCATGAAATTCAGGATATCTAATAGATAAATGTATATTTATCGATTTTAGAAATTCCCCCTTCCCCTAAGGAGTTGGAGAGAGGGTGGAAACTTTTAGGTCATTTTTGTTTCAGTATCTATTTTAAATAGAGGCATGAAATTCAGAATAACTAATCTACTAAAACAGGTAAGTGTTTAAAATTCTAGAAAATAAATGTACTAAAAAAATAATTAAACACCATTTCAGTGATTTTAGAAATCCTTTGCTTCTTAGAGGCTAAGAGGGGGCAAAAATTTCAGGACTTGTCATCATATCTCAGCAGCAACTTTAGGTAGGAGCATGAAATTCAAAATAATAAACCTAATAAACATGTATTTTATTGATTTTAGAAATCCCCCTCCTTAAGGAGTTTAATGGGTCGGTCAAAACATTTAGGTTATTTCATTACATCTCCACAGTAGTTTTAGATAGAGGCATGAAAATCAGGATAACTAATCTACTAAAACAGATTTAAAAATTGCATTGTTCTGTTTGATTTTAATATATTACATATTCTGTTGTCACTCTTTACCAAATCTTTTTGTAAAAATGATCAGCTGAATATATTTTGTTCAATTCAGTGTGTTTGGAGAAGCTGATCGGCATAGTGGATGAAGACTGCTAGTTTAAAGTATAGATCACTGAGCTGGGATTTCATCATGCAAATAATCAATTCAAAATCATAAATTTTCATTTAGATTGTCATCTGAAGTTTTATATTTTAAGCTATGTACAAGCCCTTATCCAGATCTCCTTTCTTTAATTCCTGACTGAAAAAGAAAGCCAAAAAAAAAAAAAAAAAAAAGAGAGAACATTGACTTGACATCAAATTACTAATATTAATTTACTCAAACATAGTTTTGTTAACATTTTTATTGCATTAAAAATTTATTGGAATGTTTTGGAAGTTTCATTATCTATTTGAATGTAAACATCTGTTCCCATTATTCTTATTTTAATTTTGCTGAGAAAGTTTGATATTGTAATCCTTATGATTCTATGTATTTTTTTAGCTTTGGTTCAGTCACCAACTGATAAAAATCCGGTTTCACAAAATCTTGAAGAAAATAATACACCTGTTTTGAGAGGTAAGTTTCCTTTTTCTCTATTTAGCTTCATGCTTAACTATTTGATAAACATGCTAGTTCAATTAGTTTGTAATAGTAAAAAATATTATTTTGCTGATGTTATTAGTTATCAAAAAGTTATATTTCACTCTTCACCAAGGTTAGGTGATGCATATCAATAGCTATATATCTAATATTTATTTTCAAAATATCATTATGCATGATGTTTTTTATATTTTCAGTCAAAACAAGTGTAAATGAATTTTTCAACTGTTATTGACTGTGTCATTCTTTACATAGGGAATGTTTTGTCTCTTTCGGTGGCTCTTTAAGCAATAGAAGAAAACAAATATGTTTTCCAAGCTTTGTGTGTTTGAAGCTGAATTTTCAAATGTCATACTGTTAATTGTGTGGTCAAGAAATAATTCAGAACTGCTCTTCAAAGATAAACTGCCTACTTAGATAATCAGTTATTCATTAGAAAATATTTTCTGGTTTTGGTTTAGATTAGTTTAAAATCCAGAGCATGTTACTGAATAAAAAGCTGATAAGCTTGTATTTATATTCAGATTTTTCAACTGAAAAAAAGTATTTTATATTTACATTTTTGTTATATGAAGCATAATATTTTCTTGATACTTTTTACTGAAAAAAAAAGAAGGAAAAAAAAAGGTTAACTTATGTCATCAATATCTGAAACTATTAATTCTCAAATTAATTTTAATTGAAATAGTTTATTACTTCTAATTTATTTTAGTAAATAAATGATACTAAGTATGCTAAACGTAAAATTTATAAAATCCACCATATAGTTTTAAAATTATAGTCCATTCTCATTTGAAGACACTAAGCACAAGAAAATGACAAGAATATTGAAATATTCATGTAAGTTGAATAATAAAAGCAGAATTAATTATTATCAATAAACACTGTATACATTTTTACAGGTAATTTAATGATGATAATTAAAGTAGATTAAATTTAAAATATTCCTAATAAGCATACCTATTTAGCATGAAATCAATGATTTCATAATCTTACATTGCATCTTTCACAAAAGGTACAAGGTTTAGCATTGGAACCTTCCTGCTGATATCATCTTTGTTTATATCTTTTCCTAAGAAAATGCTAAGTTTATCGTAGCATATACCTGGGAAAATGTATGTTGTATATGACACAGTGACTGGATGGCCTACTTTGGAACAAATACTTTCTCAAATTTTTAAATAAAATATTGTGATTTCACAGTAAAAATGCTTTATTATTTTTATTATTATTATTATTATTTTCATGGATCAATTTTAAAGGCTTGTCCAGAACTTTCACATTAGGTCCAGTTTTTGTAAAATTGAGAACAACTTTTTGTATTTGTTGAAAATCTAGTCATAATTTTGTGAATTTGAAACAATCATTATATTCAGGTTCTCTTATTTATACATTTTTAAAAAGATGCATAAATAATTAAATTCGTAAAAAGTTCAGATTGCAGGTAGAAAAAAAATCTGGGAGATCTATTTTTAAGACAAAGGCAAACATAGCACAAAAAGTGGAATTGTGATGTAACACATATTTTATTTATATTTTTCTATTACTATTTCAAAAGTTAATTTTTTCCCCCATTTAAAATGTAATTTTGAAAGATAATTCTGTAGTGTCACTAAGTTCTGGAATTGTGATGGCTGTCATAACCGTTTATTTTCTATAGTAGAAATATATTTCCAATCCATTTTTAAATTTTCTTCTGGAAAAAAAGGAGATGATGTTTTGACATTAAAATAAGCCTCTTAAATATATTCTTGACTAAATCCTTTATTTTGCAGGGTATGAGGAACTGAAAGTTAATGCCGCATGTTACTGCAGCAAAATTTATGAATGATGAATAACCATACATAAAATATTTTTTCAATTTTGCAAACTGCGAGTGTGTGGCCTATCATTACCAGTGCTAGTATGCTATCTAAAAAAATTCATTACATTACACCATTGCCAAGAGATGATAATGTATTGACATAAAATAGATTCCCAAAGTGAGCTTATACAAGTTGTTAAAAAAAAAAAAAATAGATATAAAGCAATGGGGAAAATTTTAAATGAGTACTGGCCAGAATAAATCAATTATCACCTTTGGCAAAAAGAGCACAGCATAGTAGCAACCCTAAGGGGGAGATCAGAACAACACCTGCAATATTGCATAACAACAATAAAATTTTAAGTTCTTTATAAAAGAAAATGAGATGATACAGAATAAATATTAGTTTTTTAAAACAGAAAAATAAAATCTAATTCTTTTAATATTTTATAACTGAAAAGTAAGAAAGAAAAATTGAGAAATGAAATGATATTTTAAAACTAATTTATTATTGGGTTTTACATATAAGCTTTGTGGAAACCAGCACTCTAAAGAAAGCTATAAAAAAATATTTTTCTTTTAAAATTACACTTTAAAAGAGGGAGAAAAATTAACTTTTGAAATATTTATAGAAAAATAAAATATGTGTTATATCACATGAATCAAAAGAGATAATTTGGCATCAAATGCCCAGTATAATCAAACTAGAATAGCAAAAAAACAAAATATCTTATAACAAAAATCCACTTGTTTGCAGAATCCCCCAAATAATAAATGAGATGAACAATTCCAGAAACACACAAAAATTGCACTCTTTTAGCTTTTTGGTACTGATTAATGAGTGTGGAAAAAATAAACTGCACAAACATTCTTTAAAATGCATTTTTGTAATGATGAAATATTCTAACAATCATTGAATTGGTTAATACTGTCATAACGCCATTTCTGTTTCTTCAAAATTTACTGCAGAACACCTGTATATATCGAAATAATCCAAGAAATGAAGCTTTGGTGAAACGAAAAGTTTATTTACAGACATGGAACACAAAGACAACACTAAAACAGAACTTAAAAAAAAAAAAACCACACACAACTAAATATATAACTTCGAATCAAACATTTCTTCTAAATACTTCTACACTAATATTTAAACATCGTGCCCTTAGCACACACATATCCCAGTTGCAGGATAATTTTTTATCCTTTTTACCTGCCCAAAACATTCGCAGGTTCTCTCATTACCTATGACACCCACTGACTCTCATACCTCCTTCTCTCCTCACTCTCTCTCTCTCTCTCTTGCTCGCTCGTCACATGACGAAAGAAGCAGCACCGTTAAATAAAACAAAAAACACATCATCAGTCATCACAAATACAACAAATAAAAACCAAAGATAATTATTCACCAGGTTTTATAGCATAGGATAGTTTTGGCATAGCACATATTTTATTAAAAAATTTCTTTTCTTTTCTTTTCAGTTTTGAGAAAAGGCAACAAAAGAATATAGTAATAGACTATTTTCCTTTTACTTTCTATACAAATGGAGTAATTTAGTTGCCACATTACAGAAATGTCAATAAAAACTACAAAAAAATAAATATATCAAACTATTATAAATTTTTAAAAAATGTAAGATAATTTTTGACATTCATGTGGGTATTTGAGATTAATGCAATTTCCCAAAGTTCTGTATTCTAGGAAGAGCACTTTGAAATACAAATGGACAGTCACTGTTTATTATAATATATTCTTGCATAATTAAGCTGTAACAGGATAGAAATAGATTAAAAAAATTTATGCTTGAACATTATTTTTTAAAACTATAATAAATAAGTCAATTAAGATGCACTTAAAACATCTGAAAGTAGATTTTATTTTTCAATTTTTATAAAAATTTGACAATTATTTTTTTTGTTGATTGAATGTATGTTCAGTATTGAATTAACACATTTTTCTGTAAAAGATATATTTATGAGATGCTCCGTTTAGACCATCAATGAGTAAAAAAAAATGTGAAGTTTTCTGCTTGACACATTTTGATGCTCAGGGTGAGTACATGCTTTCCCCCTCTACCTTCTGTGACTTGTCCTGACTCCTTGAAAAGGAAAAATGTACCACGTTTTATTTTTATGTTTATTTCAGATGCATTTTTAAACACCACATCTTTTTAACATCAGCGAAATCTGTGGTGGAGTCCTGCCACAGTCAGGTGTCAATTTAATTAAAAATCAGTGTTACAAAGTTGGATATTAAAGAACGATTTTATAATCAATGTTTCCCATTGAATCTATTTTCTATAATTTTCTCTTTTTAACTATTATTATTACTAGCTGTTCTGCCCGGCGTTGCCCGGGTTCATCAAAAAATAGCAAGAAGGCTCTGTTGTAACAAGATCCAACGACGATGTATTTTCTGTTGTAATCATAACATTTCTTTTCATTCAATCTGTGAAGTCTCTGTTCTTCGTTCTCTTCATATAATTTTCTTTTCTTATACTCATCATTTCTGGACAATCGCTCTCGACGCTTTTCTTCTGATTCTTCGCTGAGAATCTTTCGATTTATTAATCTTTGCTTACTTAATCTTTCTCTTCTCTTTTCTTCAGTCTCATCGCTGAGAATCTTTCGATTTATTAATCTTTGCTTACTTAATCTTTCTCTTCTCTTTTCTTCAGTCTCATTTTCTCTTCTTTTTCTATTCTGCTCTCTTTTCTTCGCCAGTCTTTCTTCTCGGTGTTCTGGGGTTTCGTTTGCATATCTTTTTTTATTGTTAATGAAGAGGTCTTCCATTTGTTCTTCCATCTGTTCTTCTTTCTGTTCTTCCATCTGTTCTTCCATTTGTTCTTCCATTTGTTCTTCCATTTGTTCTTCCATTTGTTCTTCCATTTGTTCTTCAATTATATTCGACGATTCACTGTTTGAGAGCCTATCTGTCCTTTTATTTATAGAAGTTCAAAATGAAAAAAGATTTTCTTAGCAGACGATTTTTTGTGATAAATACATTATCTGTTTTATATTTCTTCTGCTTTATTCCTTTTATTTATAGAGTTCAAAATGAAAAAAGATTTTCTTAGCAGACGATTTTTTGTGATAAATACATTATCTGTTTTATATTTCTTCTGCGTTTACCTAAGCTGTGTAAAATCTCTATAAATAAAAGGAATAGAGGATGAGAGCCTATCTGTGCCTCAATTATCCTCAGAATTCCTTTTATATATATAGATTCCTTTTATATATATAGATTATTTATTTATTTATTATTATTAGCCTAATTGCTAAGGCTGGTCAAAAGTTGGCAAAAATCCTTGAATACAACAAGTGAAAATACACAATAGTGTTTTGAAGGTAGTAAAAATGGTAAAGTTTATTTCGCTAAATAGATTGCATGCATTGTTGTTTTGTACTACTTGTTTTAATTCAAAATAATATTTCTTTTGCCTCCAAAAGATTAAAATGATTTATTCCATGGTAATTAGCTATCATATTAATTAGTTAAGTATAATTCTTTTGTTTTGTGCAATTGTATGAAATTATGTATGTAAACTGTTATTGATTTGACTGATTCCCAAAGCAAAATGCTAATTTATTGCACTTCAGCTTTTTGATTATTTATCAATATTTTTTATACTAATTGCATTAAAATTATTTTGCAGAAGTTAAAAGATCCTTATTTAAAAGATCTAGTTATAAAGAACGTACTAAAAGGTAATCTATAGACTAAAGTTTTTTCAAATTGTTATGTTGTAAAGTCAATATGTTAATAACCATTAATTATTAATCATTTGATGCAAGCAATAAAAGATATTTTTTGTATGTTTTTTGTGCTTCAGAAATAAGTTAACAAGCTCACTCTGTTCTTATTATCTAGCCAGATTTCAAATATCAAAATATTTTTGCTTGGACCAAATTTTAATTATTTTGAAACAATTATCATTATTTAAACTTTTCCAGATTTTTATAAGTGATATAAATGAATTGACCATAAGCTGTGTGAAAATTTGTGTATCTTTATATTCTTTTATTTAACTCAATCTGATTTTTGTGCATGAAGATGGAATTTTGCAATACATCTTTAACCACTTCCTGATTTGCTGGAATCTTACAAATTATGTACAATGGTATGTTTATGGTGATAATGAAACATTTTAATATATTCAGAAATTATGTATTTTATGGCATTTCTCAATTAGCCTGACACAATTAGTAAATCATCAAATATTCCTTATAACTTGACAGTTGTATAGGATATGAAAAAACAATAGATTTAATTATCAGAAATGAGAGTGCTCTGATTCAAATGACCGATTACAACCAATAAATTTTTAAAGTATTCTTTGCTTTATAACTTCTCAGAAATTCTGTCATTAAATAATGCCCGAAATACTATAAAAATTTAGTAGTAGTATTCGGTCATTTGGGTCAAAGCGCTCTCATCCTTGATTGTGTGCCAATAAATGCTCACCAAAATAGGCCAAAGCATTATGAAATTACAACTATAAAACTTTTTAAAAACTAAAAACTAGAAAAAGAAATGAAGAGTGTCATCTTTTTTAAAAATATATTTTTATCAGTTAACAGTTTAATTATTTTACCATTTACAATGAAAAAATCTACATAGAAATCCTAAAAAAACAGTTTAAAGAATGTTTAATTTTTCTTCCCTGTTGGCTTATTTTAAAAAGAAACACAACAAATATTATATTTTTCAATAAATTTAATTGCAGCACTTTCTACCAAGCATAAAAAAAATCCATAAATTTTTCATAAGAGTTCAATGCCCATGCCAAATTAATGTATTTAAAAACATTTTTGGAATATAGTCAAAAATTTAGGCATGATTTTTTGAAATGAACATTGAATACTTATAAAAGAATGTATTTAAAAAAATATTTTCACTTTTATACTAATTGTTAATGCAAATATATTTAATGTTAATCCTATGGACAACTACAAAGAAAAAACAAAATTCAACAGAAGTGATTCACAAAAATAAAATTTTATTTATTTATTTATTTATTTATTTATTTTTGTCATATTACTATTTTTTAAAATAGTTTGTGGCATTAAAAGTAAATAGAGCACACATGTTATTTTTTCTTTTTTATGTACTTTGATTTTCAGAGTCTATGCATAATTTTGAAGCATGCCTAAAAAAATTGAACAGGAGAGGGAGGGGGGAGGGATTGTAAATTAGATGTTAAATAAATAAATATATATGTGTATATATTATCATTTAAAGTCTTCAAAATTTTTATGAGTTAAAAATATGATTTTTCCTCAGCTAGACGTAAGAATTCGTTGAAAAGCATTAATGTTTAATGGTTAAAGAGATCATAAAAAAACTTTTTACCTAAGCTCTTTCATTAGTTATAAAATATAGTTTAGTTTTCACTGTCTGAACTCTTTGAAATTTTAAAGTTTATAATTATAACAATTTAGCATTCAAGTTAAAAATTCTTGAAAAAGTAATATCTACTTGTAAAAGAATTTTATTATCTTAGCTTTTATTTTTTAACAAATACCTCTACTTGTCCAAATGTTTTGCAGTTTTTGTAGCTAATGTAATACTAGTCTGCGGGGATGCTCTAAAAAGATTGTGCCAAAATAAGACATTTAGTTTATTCTAGCATAGAAGATAAACTTCTTTGGTAGGTGGAAAGACCTCTGGTTGTGAATTTTTTGAAAGGATTAAAGTTCATATTTTTGAGAACTGATTGCATTGACAATTAGAAGGGAAATTATTACAAGCCATTAACAGTAATATTTTTTTTTAACTGATTGCAACATTTGAAATTTAAAAATACAATTTTCAAGAATGAAAAAACAAACAAACAAACTTTAAAAAACAATAAAAATATCTATCTTTCAACTATCGAAGGCGTTCATTTTATGATTTAAATCCAGTTTATTAACCTCCTGACCGCCGAGCAAAACTGCAAAATCGTAATGTTGTTTTCTCTGTAATTTATTTAAAATAAATAATTAAAAACCTTTTTTTTTTCCCAACTTGATACAAAATATTATACTATAGCTTTGAATCATAGTTTAATTTTTCAAAATTGGCTTTTATTTGTAGAATTATATTAATTCAAATATTGCTTATGTTGCAGTGAAACTTGCAGCTTAGTAAATGGGCATATCACTTCGCGACGGTCAGAAGGTTAAGAATATTAGCAAAATGTTTTCTCTTTTCATATTGATCTGTTTATGGAAACATTGTTATTTAGCACTTTTAAAAATCAGGTAAATGAGGCTTTGACTATATCAGAATTCCCTTCAGTTTTAAAACTTTTCTGCTTAGGATCTGAATTGTTTGCAAAAAATTATTTGTAGATTTCAATCCAATTTAAACTCACAGATAAGGAGTTTTATATAATTTCAAATTTCTTAGTGATATCACATTTTTTCATTATTCTACCATCCACTAAATTTAACTTCAACTTTACTTTAAAAACTCGGAGATTTTCGCTTATCACAGTCATCTCAGAAAACTGAAAATAAGATGTCTAGCTTGTCATAAAATCTACAATTGAGCTTTTGTTTGTCTTCTGGCATCTTTCACTTGTACATTAATTTCCTGGTGGTTACCATTGACAATAGTCAAAGTATGAAATTTTAGAATGTCTTCCTGTTTTCTGTATCTTGAACAGTCCAATGACAAATGTTAATGCATTTAGAAAAGAAAAAGAAATGGTTCTTGACTTTTAACATGTTCCAGAAAGCAGAATTGAGTGTGTTAGGGTCTGTTTGTTGATTTTTAGAAAAATGAATGCATTTTCAATAAAATTTTAATCAATATCTCAGCCAGTTATATATATATATATATATAAAAAAATAAAATAAAATAAAAATCTGATCCCCAGGTGCATTATAGGACCTGTTTTGGATAATTCTCACCCAAATATCTAGACCATTTTACCATACATTTTGCTAACCATTGCCCCCCTCCTTCCCCTCCACACACATAGCTACTTTCTTTATTAGCTTAGTTTAGCTGTATGCACAGAAAAAAAAATTAAATATACTTAAATTTTGTTTGTTGAGGAAAATTATTCAAGTAATGTACCAGATATAAATATGTTTGTTTACATTAGAATGTAATATATTGCATTCTTAGTGCTGTAAAATATTAGAGGTCTGGTACTTAGAATTTGTCTTAAACATGCTTTTTTGTTGTTTTAGGCAGATTTTCAAAACAGGCTCTATTTTTACAGATTTAACTATGTTTTTTGTAATAATAACTATACTTTTGTAAATTTGTGCTACTGGCCCGGGAGGACTGAAATGTATGCTGTTTGTTATAGATTATGGAATAATCTAGAAGAAGTCAGAAAGAAAAATATAGCAGAAGAACGAAAGAAAGAAATAGAAAACAACCTTAAAAAAGCAAAAGAATTTGCCAAGGTAACTTTTATAGAGTACCGTTTTTTAAATTTTGTTCTCTAAGCAATATTTGTATAATTTTTTAGAACTGCATTGTTGAGGTAAAATTGTATAGCATTAAATTATTAAATGTTATTTTTTTAGATTAATACTAATGAGACGTAGCTAAATGAAGTATTATATGTTAACTAAAGTTTTAAAAGCTAGAGTTTCTTTACTTATGTGTGAGAAAAATTATAGCTTAGTTAATGTATCATATTATTTCTCAAAGAAGCCCATATTACTTTTTCCCTATGTAAAACATTTTATTACATTTTTCAATTTTTTAAAAACTATGATATATAAAATTTCTGTCTGCTTGTCAGTATTCTGGGCACAGACCTCCATGTATTATAAAATTTTCAAATCTTAAATCTCATTAATGTATTTTATTAGTTGTATGTTCTACAAGCTTGTATATTATCTGCTATATAACTTATAGAAATGTGATTTAAGTTTGTGCAGTAAAAATATTTTATTATAAGAATGTTAGTATGCTTGATAGATGTATGATAGTAAAATATATAAATAGATGGTTGAAATGGTAGTGCTGCTTGTTCTCTTTTGGGAATGATAGAAATTGTGGACTTTCAATGCTCTGCAGAGATTTTACTTATAAAAATCCTTTATTACTTTCTTCTATCTTTACAAGAAAAAATTATTAGATTTGTGAAAAAATTTGACTTTCTGTTTTAGATAGACTAATGTTTTAGAAGGTCCTGAATACAATTTGATGGTTTTTAGAAAATATCTGTCTGTGAGTTTGTCTAACACTCTGTGAATTTGTATGCGACAAAAATTTTGTTGGCACTCTATCTCAAGAACTAATGTATGGAATTACACAAAACTTTAGATTTAGTTAAACCTTGATATAAACTGGAGTTGATTAGTTTTTGAGTGCATATCACTCAACAGGTGACACTGCTATATGCTGTCTTGTTCACATTTTCCACAATAGCTCTGTCTCATCAACTAATGCACATATTTTCATAAAACTTTAGATTTAGTCAGTCCTTGATATAATTTGGTGCTGATTACTTTTTGATGCAAATTGTTCAACAGGTGATGCTGCCATGCTGCATTATTCATGATAATCGCAATAGATCTATCTCAAGAACTAATGCACAAATTTTCATCAAACTTCAGATTCAGTTAGTCTTTGATAGCGATTAGTGTTGTTTAGTTTTTGGCATAAATCTCCCTACAGGTGGGGCTGCTATGCTGCATTTTTCATGATTTTGCAGAAAAGTTGTTGTGACCTTAATAAACTTAGAAATGAAAATTTTCTTTGTTTTTAAAATAATAATAATCAAAATAACTAAATTATTATTTTTTCTTTTTTTCAGAAAATAACACCTAAACGGAGAAAAAAATAAGATTATTGTTCTTCACTATGTTTCAGAAAAGACTTTTAAAGAAATTTTGAAATTATTTGTATAATTTTATATTTAAATATTTTGTACAAATTTTTGTAAAGAAATTTTTATGCAAATCAATTTTATACATTGTTGCACAATTTTGGAAACAAATTATATAAGTGTTTTTCAAAATTAAATGTGATTTTTATATTTAAAAAGTTATCTATAAATTGTAAAAACCAAATTTTAATTCCAATGAAACTTATTGCTCTGAAAATAAATTTATTTTAGTAGTTTTGGTATAAAATTACTGTACATTGTGTAATATTTAATTTTTAAAATGCAGTGAAACTGTGATTATTTGCACTTATATGTTCTCGTTGTAATCTGCATATGCATAAATCTGGGTAATTGGGACAATCATAAAATTTTTTGGTGAAATGAAATAGTTCTAAAATGGCTTTGGTTCATTAAAAATGTAATTCTGTATAAGCTTGAAAGAATGTACTTTCATCTTTCAATATCTTCAAATTTTCTCTTTAGATTAAAAAGTCAAATTTTTTAATTAAATTTGATGTGATTTTTACTTTCAAATTGGATTTGTTTACATTTTAAGTTTCAATTTTAAACTGTGCAAATGCTGAATTTGCTTTACTGAGAAGGTTAACAGAAGAATAATTTGCTATATCATTCTGAGACGATTACTATCACAAACTTAAACGTTATATGTAAAAATGCCTTTAATAAATGCTTTCAAAGATAAATTTCACTTTTAGAAGTATCACTTTGGAAAAATTATGAATTCATTTTTAAATTTGACAAAAGCTTTTCATCATGACAGATTCTACTTAATATAGAAACACATAGAATGTGTATATGTTTCTTCTTAAACCATTTAAACAATTTTATTTCATTGAATCATTAGTGATTCTTAATTCAGTAGACTTCTTCAAATCTGCAATCCTAAGATCTTCAAATGCCTAAAATCCACATAACATCGCAGATGTATGTAAACAATGAAATTTTCAGTTCAGATGTAAGGACAAAATTTCAGAATTTTTTAGTTTTATATCACTCTGTATGTATATAAATACATAATTCTTGATAATGTGACTGAACTCGTTGTTTTTCATGAGGAAAGTATAAATTTATTTCTTTTTAATAAAGTTGCTAATATCACTGATCAGGGTTGTTTGGTTTAAACCGTGGTTAAAACCATCTTGGTTTAAACCAAGTGGTTTAAAAAAAAAAAAAAAACATGCTGTTTTTTTTTCACCTGGTTTTTTTATTCTTTTACCCAAATGTTTTATTTTACACATTATTGAAAAATGCAAAATCCAAATTATGAAGAAGCTACAAGCAAAGCTGTAAAAAAATTATGAATTAATAAGTTTCTAAAAGGACAAAAAATTTTAATCAACTCAACTTTTCTTGTAAGCTGTAAATCTACATGGCAGAATAACTAATTTCTCTAAAATTAGCTGGTTAGAAAAAAACTAATCAGTTTTCTTTCTTTCTTTTTCTTTTTTAAGGCCTATATGTATATATATATATATATATATATATATATATATATATATATATATATATATATATATATATATAGCCAGAAGGGCAGACTCGAGTTAAAAATGCACTTTTATTATTTAAATTGCTTGATTAGTTAAGATTTACTAAGGATTTCATCATTTCAGAAATTCTTTTTGTTATGTATGCTATTGAATAACTGGCAATGAGCTTTTTATTTGCTCCGTGATTAGTGATTTTAACAAGCCTTTGTTTTTCTTGCATTCTTACATTGGGATTGGGTTTTTTGCATTATAATTTTATTCTTTTACCAGCTAGATTGGACCAGCTAGGTTGGCACAGTTCAAACCAATTGGTTTTTTAGAACAAATCTAATATAATATTTTCTCATTTTTGTAATTTAAGTGTTTCAAATTATTGGATGAAAGTAATTTCTATTTTTAAGTCTTATCTCAATAGTCACCATAAGACATAGTGAGTCTAGTCAAGGTCATGTTAGTATACATGTAGAATGCATATTTCATGCACTGATGAACATATCTGAAACTCTACAGAAAACACTTAAATCATGTAAATTTAGCAAAAATAAAATAGATAAATATGCAATATTTAAATTTAAAAAATATTTTCCTTTGAGAAACGCAGATGTACAGATAATGACATAAATGATCTTTAAAATGTCAGTCAAGCTCTAAAAGAAATTTTTCTTGATTGGAGGGATTATTTTTTAAGAATTAAAAAAAAACTCAAGATATGAAGTCGAATAAGAAGACATTGAAAAATTAGGCACTAGTAAAGTGGTAGATAACAGCATTTATAAAGCTACTGTATATTTTAACATCAATGTTTTTCAATAGTCTAAAAAGCTGTTAAATAGATATTTTTGTTTATTTAACATTCATCTTTTTTGAACTGGTAGTTTTAGAAAACACAGTGCTTGAAGTGTGTAAAGACTCTACTGCTAAATTCAAATCCTTCCAAAAATTCTTTATAAAAAGCTTTATTTTTCAACAAAAGATAATTAATTCATGCAGTCTTCTAACAAAAAAATTAGACATCACATATAACAAGTATTTCAAATTAATTATTTTGAATAACCATTTGAAAATAATATATATGAAGTTTTATATATGAATCTATATCGTATATTTATTTATAGTGCTAGTAATCAAAAGATTGTTCATTAAGATTTTCAAGGTATCAATGTTTCATTATGTAGTACATTTTATTTATGAAATATAAGACACAGCTATATCTAAAAATGTTTAGATTTTAAAGAATTTCAATTTTCTACATAACTGATTGTATATTAAATACTTATATTGATTAGAGTTACTTTTAAATCAAATTATTATTTATATATTCAAAAATATTTATTTTTGTTCTTAAATATGCATGTATATGTAACAGGAAAACATATTAAAAAAAAAACCCGGTTTAAACCAAAAAAACATGGTTTTCGGTTATATAAAAAAAAAAACCCCGGTTTTTTACCAACCCTGTCACTGATAATCACAATCTTTTTACCAAATATATTTATGTATTAATCATATTTTTTGTTATTAAGGCTAGTTAAATGTGAAATAAAATTTCCTTACTTTATGATTTTGATATAAATTAATAATTTGAACCTTTGATACCAATCTCATTGAATAATTCAAGGAAAATGTATCACATCTTTATTATGCATATTTAATAATACATTATTAATTATTCATTGATATTTACTTTTAATAATTTTTAAAATTATCTTACTTTTTATCATTTTAGTTTATTACTTTACATAATTTTTTTTAACATTTTGCTATATTGCATTTATTATAATTTCAGTTGCCTTATTCCATTAAAATTACTGTTTAAAAAATGTAACTAAAACAGAGACCAGAAATCTGCCAAATTCTAAAATCACACAACATCTGGTCCCAAGTTGTGCGGATTTGAGGAAGTCTGCTATACTTTTAATTGCTCAGATATTACTTTTGGGGCAAGTGATGCAAAAAAATGTGTTTGAATCAAATAATGATCTGTTAGAATTGAAAATTTCAGAGTTCCAAAATATTTTACCTCAAAAATTATATTCAACAAACTGCTGTGGCATCAGTTTTTGGAAATTTATGGGCAATGCAACATTTCCTGTATTAAATTTTTATTCTCAAAATGCATTCATTTTTAGATCCACATATTTATGAGTCAGAAAATTGATTTTTATGTGAATGGAATGAAAAGTGCTCACAAAATCTAGGAAAAACTACTATGATACTTGACCTTTTTTCTGTATGGAAGTGAGAGGGTAACAAATAATTTCTTTTACAGGCAATTGTAGTCATTACTTGGAACTATATTTGAAATGAAGATTTCACTTCAGGAATATATTTCATTGTAAATTCATTTGCAGTCTGATCTCATCAATTCAAACTCTTTTGGACCACAAGATATATTTGAATTATCCAGGGTCCGAATTATGTAAAGTATAAAAAGAAAACATGTTTAAAGGAACTTATTACAAAGGAATTAATGTTATAGTATTTTTTTAATTTATTTCGGCTGTTGTCGTTAGAATGAGATTTTATATTAAATTAAAAGTTATAAATACATAAACTAATTAATAATATAGTATAAAATAACTGCATTTAAAAAATGTATCTAGTATAATTTTCTTACCTGAAATTACATGATTATCTAAGAAATTATTCAAATTATTTATTATCACTATAAAAAAAAATACCAGTTGTTGTTCGATCGGTCCTATTAATTTTTTACTTTTTAGCCAGTTGTAATAAATGGTTAAGTTCTTTGTCAGATGACGACTGCATCAGGATAAATGCATGTAAACACTCGATTGTGCAGTTGACTGTTCTCTGGATAGGGAAAGCACTTGGGATATAATAGCAGAATCACCAGAATTTGATTCAATCTTCTCATTGCATTTTTCAGGAATTGATCTAACAATTTCTTCTCCAGTTAAGGGTTTGGATATTTCTAAACTATTGTCAATTGATAAATTCAGAGAAAGTCAAGAAAAAAAATGGAATTCTAGTTAGTTTGAATTAAATGAAATTTTGGAACACAGTCACGCGTAACATTAGGTTAAATGAGTCATGCTTTTAAAACTTGAGCATATACAAATAAAATGATTTGCATAATATAAATTTGCCTACAAAAAATAATTGGGATAATTTACCTAGAAAAATTAACTGGATGGAAAAAAAATTGAAACTTACTCCATTATTTTTTTGTAATGTAACAGCTCTATTTAAAAAGTAAAAAATTCAAAGATTAAATAAATACTTAATATATATGTATATATAACCATTATATAATACATACTACAAATTAACATAAATTTAAAATACAATTTACAATTGAGTATATTATTATTAATATTAGAAATTATAACACATTTTTTTTTGGCATAAGGTCAATTTGAAATCACAGAGCACACATGAAGTCCATGTTACATAATGTAGGATAACTTAATGGGAATATACTCAAAGCCAATGAATAAACAAATGGAATGCACATAAATAGAACAATGACTAATAAAAATGGAATTTGTGATGCGTAATTTGTTATCAAGGACAAAATTACATGATCACAAAAAATAAGATTACTACAATATAGTAGCACATTTGATATGCACAAAATAATTATGAGGCAGATATTTTACAAATGTCTCTTATCGTAGATGAACACTTTCCACAAAGATATTTGACTTAGTTAATGCAAATAAAATATATATGAATTTAACAAAAATAACATTTAATGTATTAATTCATTAATTATTAATAAAAAACAACCAGTTTGTATTTGCATTTATAGTATAGCATATTTGATATGAATGAAATAATTATGAGGCACATATTTTACAAGTACATGTTAAAGTGTACAAGTTGATGAACACTTACCACAAACATATTTGTTGCATACATTGCAAGTATAAATCCCTTTGTTTTTGTTGCATAATCGAATTTGGCAAAATTTGCAATCATAAGGAATATTTTGTGAATTTTCTAGAGCACAATCCATTGATTTCCGATCTTGTTTTTTAGAGGAGGCTTCTTTTCTGCAGCACCTACATTCCGTGGAAAGTTTTTCGAATAGTTGAAATGAAAAAAAAAATTTCTAGTTATATTTTTATCACACTTCTCTTTATATAAAATCCTCGCATTGACTGCTGCCAAGTCCAAAATATTATAAAATACTTGCAAGGGCCATCTACGTGACCCTTCTTTTACGCTATATTTACGGGCCATTTAGTCAACTACGTCTACTCCTAACTTAGTCTCATTGTAAAATGACACAGTTGCAGGAATTTGTTTTCGATTAGAAGCAATTTTTACAGTTTTATATTTTGAGCTAAGAAGTAGTACTTTTTTACGAGGCTTACTTTTGTAAACTGTTAAAACAATATCATTTACAACAATAGAGTTACAACAAAAACAAATAGAACAAAAACAATTTAAAACAATAGAGTTTTGTGGAGAAAACAGCCATGTTATCTTTTCTAACTTTAGCTATTTTCAGCCTTTCCTTTTATTTGTTCATATAGTTCCAATGACTTTTTTTTTTTTTTTGGCCAGTAGCTTCTTTGCGAGCTGCATACTTGGAAAAAAAATTATCCGTTGTTATATTCCTCCCACAATTTATGTAGTTTTTTACAGGATTCAAAACTACAAATTCATTCAAAGGTACTCCTGATGGTCTAAGTTCGTCTTTATCTAAATAAGGAAAGCCATCTATAAGATATTTACTTCGCATGTCTACAGCTAACCAAAATTTAATTCTGAATTTGTCTGGTTTTTTGGGCATTTATTGCAGAAATCTGCATCTTGCTTTTGTAGGAAACAATTGTTCATCTACGCCTATATTCTGATCTGGTTTGTAACAAGCTTGGCTGTTATCAATAAAGGATTTCCAAATTTTGGAAGCTAATCCAAATTTGTCAGTTCGTAAGTGAACACTCCTCTCACTTTTTTTATCAAAACGAATGAATCTCATAATTTCTAAAAATTTATTTCTACTCATAGTTTCGCGAAAGAAAGAAGGTCCCAATTTTTCTGACCACAAATAGGATAACTTCGAATTTCTCGCTTCATAGGCTCCTCGAGCATACCAAATACCTACAGACGCATACAGTTCTTCAATATAAATTTTCCAATCGTTCTTCTGTAAAACATTTCTGGCCTCAAGCTCAGTGCAAGTTTTTATGTGCTTCATCATTCAATTATCAATTATAAGTCTAAATGCACTGCTAACATTACCAAGCATAATGTTTCGTTTTGCATAACCAGTTGGGCCTGAAGTATCCTTGAATATAGTGTGTGATGGAAGTCTACCAACACAACCATTCCCTAATTCTTCCCATTCAGTAACATCGAGAGCAATTTCTTTTTCCTGTCTTTTTTCAGTTTTTGTTAGGCTGTCCGATTCAGTATCTGAACTTATTCGCAATCACTTTTTGCGTTTGTGGATCTTTTGAGGAATTTCATTTTCACTCCCTGAATCTTCACTTTCATACTCTTCTTCTTCACTTTCTTCAATATCGCATACTTCAATTTCATTCCCAGAATTTTCAGAGTCATTATTATTATTTGAATTAGTGTCCAGAACATTTTTCATTTATACTAGTGAGTTCTTTGTATTCTCCGAATAATTTTTTTCTTCCTCGAAATAGTTTCATTTTTTTATTAGAATTTACAAAAAAATAAATGTTATTTTTTTCATAAAAATTTATTCATACTTTTTTCCAAGGTTGGATTTTACACAGATTACACTATTCACAGACTGCATTTTTCACTAAGAACGTTATCACATTAGAAGTACATTTGATATTGCTCGCGTCCTAATTGCATTTACCAGTTACTGATACCGTTGATATGAAGCCTGGAGCGGACTGCACATGAGCGAAAAGGGCTAGTCCATGTGGAAAATGGGCAAGTCCGCACCACTTCGGGATGAGTTTGTTAATTGCCAAAGCCGTCAATTTGACGGGTCTTGGTATAAATAGGTATAGGTCATACAAATTATGGAAATTAAAATGAGTGAGAGGAAATTGAATAGGAATATTTAAATATTCTTATGTTTTATTAAAAGTCGTATCATAAAATTTTGGAACTTGCCATAAATTATATAAAATTTTTAAGCATGAAACTTGAAAACCGTCAAAATGACGGTTCTTGATCGTTCTAGTGTTAATAATTCATAAATTTTTTAATCTTTGAAATCCATTCAAACGAATTTTTATAAACTTTCCTTTTTTCAGAAACTTATATCTCAAATGGAATTTTTCTAATTTGTTTACCATTTGTATGTTTTTTACAGAGAGAAAAAAAAATCTATTTGACAATAAAACTTTATTTGGAGTGTCTTCTGTACAAGATAAATAAAGCAAGTTTTTAAACATCTACTTTGATAGAAATTCACAACTATATCAGTCATTGAAAAATATAAAAATGACTCTATAACAGCCATACTCAGCCCTTTTTTTCTCACAGGCTGCATACATAAGTTTTGGATTTTAGGTGGGTTGCAAACAGAAGTTTTCAACTCTTGGCGGGCCGTATAAAAAGGTATTAAAGGAATTAAAATAACATAAGTTGTCTAACAATGTAATGTAACAAAATTAATATCACTAGGGTAAAAATTTGTTATGAAAGAAATATTACCAAATACTCTAACACCATTCTTTCTAATAATTAACTTTGCTGTTTTCTTATTAGTGCTGTAAAATGTTTTTGGTGCCAGTTTTTTCCACAACAAAAATTCAACCCTAAAAAGTAGTGTTAGTTATATAATAGATATGTAACAAATTGCAACGATGCAGCGTTTCTAAGAAGATTTTCTTTAATAAATCCTTATTTTGCTCAATGGAAAAAAAATTAATTGTAGAAATATGGAGTGTAAATTTAATTTGTAATGATGTTTTATTATTGCTGAAGATTAAGAAATGTGTGTGTCACTGTAGGACAAATAAGACTACATGCAAAAAAACTTTTAACTAAGGAAATGATTTTTAACACCATTTTCAGTTAAAATCTGTCCTGTTATATAGAATTATCTTCCCTGAAAATATAAAAATGCTGAAAATCATAAATCTTTTTTACGTGCATCTCGATTAACTGTATAAAATATGGGTTAATGATTATGTGCCTTGGGCTGGACATAAAACATCTCTGAATGATGTTTTATTATTGTTGAAGATTAAGAAAAACTGCAGGACAAATAAGACTACATGCAAAAAGAACTTCTTTTAACATTATTTTTAATTAAAATCTGTCCTGTTATGTATAATCTTGCCACAAAAATATAAAAATGATAAATTTTTATGTGCATCTCAACAGTATAAAATATGGGTTAATGATTATGTGCCTTGGGCTGCACATAAAACGTCTCTGGGCCATAGGTTTAGTATGGCTGTTCTAGATTTCTAAAACTTCAGTAGGGGAAGAATAACAGAAATATGTATGAAATAAATGGATAATTTCATGTCAACTTGCCTGGGAGGGGTCCTAGTCATTGTCACGTAATGTCCCAGTACATTCATATTACTGGAATAGGATGTAACTAATATAATGGAACAAGCTCTACTTATAGTATAAAGACTGTGTGCTTGTATGTTAGAGTGGTGCAACTCCTCCCCTGCCTCTAGAAACTAAATGTAGAGGTTGTTAACCTCATTTTGAAAATTGAGACAGCGAGGAAATCTCAAATACAAAAGTTTAGAGCATCCTAAAATTTAATATAAAATGTCATGCATAAAAAAAAAAAAAAACTATTAAAAGCTTTAAAATGTTATATATTAGATAGCCAGTCACCAATTTAAATATGCCACTAATCAATTAGACTTTTTAGGGCTTTTAATAAAGATACTTTTACATGTAAGATGTCATTTCATATGAATTGCACAAATCCAGGATGCTTCATTCTTTTATATATTTTTCACTGGTTCTCAAGATAGTGTTGGCATTTTCCACATTTAACCACTGGGGTACTGCAACTACTCTCTTGTGATAGCACATAGTAAGTTTACAATAGTTAGCTATTATAGGTATCTGTTCAAAAGATTAATTACTGAAACTTTAATTTACATCCAGTCAAAACCCTCCCCTTTTTTAAATCTGTTGATATGAAATTACTCATTTGCTTCAAATACTTTTCTATTATTTTTTCTCAATTGCAGTTTCTACTCAGTTTTCAAAAACATTTTTAGAGTCAATTCCTATGGCAGATATAATTGCAAATTGCACACCAAGTAGGTTTTTTTATTGTACCTTTTATATACCTTATAACAAAGAGGTCCAAAATCAAACAAACATTTTTTTTCATCATTTAACCCTTTATTTATAGAATTATTTTTATCAAGAAATCGCTTCACTTTGATAATTAAGGTACATTGGAATATTTAAGTAGTAATCTGAAATTTAAATATTGGGTTGGGGAAAAAGTAAGTTAGCTTTTTTTCATGTTTTTCAAAGTGAATTTATTTATATAAATAAAACAAAACTAATCAAAATTTATGTGCTGTTTTGTTCGATGACCTTTTGCCATTTTTCTAGTAAAACAATAATTCCGTCACTGTAGAATTTCTGAGAGTTCTGGGCAAAAAACTGAATAAGGTGATTTTCACAAGCCTTTTTTGAAACCAGCTTAACACCTTCAAGAGAGTACCGCATAAGGTGGAACAAATGGTAATCCGTCAGATCCAGGTCCGGACTATATGATGGGTTCATCAAAACTTCCCAACAAAACTCAGTTTTTGCCGAGTGACTAAAGATGCGCGTGGTTTAGCATTGTCGTGATGGAAGACAGCTCCTTTCCTTTCGATCAATTTTGACCCGATTTTTTAATTTCCTGCTTCAATCGCATTAGTTATTTACAGAAGATAGTTGAATTGATGGTTTGGCCTGGTTTGAGCAGCTCATGATGGAAAATTCCTTTCCAATCCCACCAAACACTGAGAATCACTTTCGTAGGCATCAATCCGGGCTTTGCCACCATTTGTGAAGCTTCAATCACGATCTTTTTAGCACATTGTTGTTATACATGATTCCCTTTTCATCACCCGTAATGATTTGTTTCAAAAATGGCTCGATTCCATACTGTTTCAGTAGCAATTCACAAATGAAAACTCTGCCCATTAAATTTTTCACTGTGGGTTTATGGGGAACCTAAGTATCGAGTTTCTTTTGGTATCCAATTTTATGTAAATGGTTCAAAAGTGGTTTATGGTTAATGTTTATTTCCGTAGCAATATTGTGGGAAGAAATATGTCAGTTTATTTGGATTGTTTTTAAAATTTCATCGAATTTTTCAAGGATTGGCCGGCCAGGGAAAGGTTCATCTTTAACATCGAAATTTTTGGAAGGAAAAAGAGGAAACCGATTCTGACTTTGGCGTTTACTTAAGCACTGATCACCATAAATGCCACACAAATTTCGATGAGCCTGCGCCAATTTTTCCCTTTTTGGAAGTAAAAAACTAAAATGTGACGAAAATGATCTTCTAAAATCTCTATTTTTAAAACGCAATAACTTTTGACTGGTTAAACAGATGACACTACCTTTATATCTAAAATTTTCTAGAAACTGTTACCTTTCAAACGCTGTATAGTATGACTTAATTGACTAAGTATTACTCGAGATATGGGACTTTAAAGTTATCTATTGGGAAAAAACGAATTTACTTTTTCCCCAACCCAATATATTTTGTCATTAAAACCTATTACAAAAACTATAACTACCAATTTATTTAAAATATTTACAAAAATAATCAGATTACTTAACCAAAAATACTTTTGTGGAAGTATATAATTCTTCTATAATCAATATATTTAAATGTATTATGATCCTCACTGTAAATGGAACGGTTTTTACAGTTAAAAATGCTATATAACTTTTTTTTTTAAATCTATACTTTAGTAATTTTAAATTTTTACATATTTAGCTTTGACTGTTTCTATATGTTCTCTCAATTTGATCGAACAGAATATTTTTTGCTTAAAGAAAAATAAAACTTTTATTAAGAGACAGAGTAAATAAATTTTATATTAAAATTTTTTCAATGATACTTAAAAGTACCATCAGTGCATAAAGAATGATTGAATTTATGAAAAGTATTTGAAAGATGAATAAAAAAGCATTTAAGCAGAAAACTTCAATAGCTCTGACACCTTCATAGATAATAAACAATTAGAGTAGTAAACCTTAAAAAAAAAAAAAAAAAAAAAAAATCCCATAATGCAGCTTTTTAAACTAAGGATAAAATACATTCGGACACAGACCATGTGTCCTATTTTGTGGACTAGTAATGATGAAGAAAATCATTTGTGATCTTTAATACTGCAATCATAAGTTTTAGCACAAAAAAGTGTACTAGATCATCTATTTTCAAAAAGTAAGGTTTCTTATATCATGAGCAGTAATATGGCAAACTCAGTAATTTAATAGATTGTCTGTGACAGTAAATTTTACAGAAGGACCCCTGCCCCTAGTGATACGTCTAAGTTACCTCTGATTAATATTATGTAGATGCGAATCTTTAGCCTATATGCTATGCATGTCCTTTTACAATAGCATTAAAAATGTATCAAAGAAAATTAATTAGGAGCCTGTATGCCAGTTGAAAAGACCCATATAGGGGATGTTCTGAAACTAAATTTTGTATTTCATCCACACAGGAACTTTATTGCCAAACAAAATACATCAGATATAGTTGCCATTGAGACATCTGTCTAAGCATGCAATCAATTTGAAGAAACCACACTGTGTTTTGCGATTCACAGAATTGTCATACAGCTTGCTCCACTTCAGCATTGTTTTGGAAGTAGCTTCTTGAGAGTGTGACTTTCAATGCAGGAAATAGATAAAAGCCTGATAAGGCAAGATAAAAGTTGTAGGCCAAATGATCTAATCTCTCCCATCTGAAGCGACGAATCTGTTCTTGTGTGAGCCTTGCTGTGTGACCATTGGACTTCACCTGTGTCCTGCATTGAAAGCCAATCTCGGGATGCGAAATTTTAAAATGGAGAGCCAAAATCGCAGTCCGGTGAAATCCAAACATCTCATTGGTCATTGAGATGCGTCCTTTTCAGAGAACAATCTCTTAACGGTAGGCGAAATGTCGCCTTACTACTTTTTTCGAAAAAAAATCGTTGCGTCAATTTTTTATGTAAATCTTATCTGTTTTCATTTATAATCTATTTTTCACTCTCATTTTATATAATGTCATCAAAATATTTTAATTGAGTTAATTTCGATGGTTTATCGTAAATAAGAACAGACGGTAACAATCGCTTGAAAATTACTTTACCCCTCCTTCTTTTTCAAATGGAGAAACAAATTCGTGATTTTCATCCTTTCCACACGACCAATGAGGTGTCTGGATTTTACTTGACTGTGAATTTGGCCCTCCATTTTAAAATTTCGCTCTCGGGATGTTACTTCCAAAACAAGGCTGGGCAACAATTCCTTGCATCGCAGAACACAAAGTTTTTCCAGACTGGTTTCTTTAAACTGATATCATGCTATGACAAATGTCTCAGTGGCAACTGTGTCAAAAAATAGTTCATGATGCTATAGTATATTTGTTTTTGGTAATAAAGTTTCCACATGAAAAATTTAATGAAACTTAGTTTTGGAATATCCTTTTTATATTATTTAAAGGAACTTTATACTTCTTATTGTATTATATTTTTTATCTTAACTTATATTATACCTCATATATTACTAAACTGTTCTTGAATCTATTTTCCTACAGGTTTTTTTCAAAACTAATTTTATAATTGTACAATTGGAGGACCCAAAAATCTCCTTATATATATATTACGCTATCATATGCGACACAAAAATCATTATTTGTGAATTGTTTAAAGGCAAAGTCCAAATGAAACACTTCTTATTGGTTACTGTGCAAAAGTCTTTTAGTAAAACTTAGGCTGTGGTAAATTGGATTTATTCATGTTTTGTTCCTTCACTGTAATTATGGAGCTTCAAAACATTTTTATTTTTTCTGTTCTTTTTACTTAAAAAAATAAATAAAAGTCATGAATTTTAAACTTTTCAGTTTCAAATTAATATTATGTATTATAAATGAAATAAGTGAAAGGATTATATTATATTTTAAATAATTAATGAAAAATGCGACAAGTACAATATTTAGTGATTTATTATCTGTGCCAGGCTAGCATAAAAATATTGAATTCTTGATTTATCAGTGCAGATGTCATATATGCACCACATTGGTGCGTTATCTTTCTCACTCCAATTCAACCTAAACTTCATTTTTAAATATCAGTTACATACATATTTTTTAACTAATTTCTATTATTTTAAAAAGGAAATAATAATAAATAAAAATTAAACAATTTATATCATTTAAAAAAAGAAAATAAAAGTAAACAGTTTATTAATAAATCAATAACAATAGCTGGGTTACTGTGTGAGGCACATATAATTGCCATTTTGTTGCAATCACACCAATGTTGTGTGTATATGACATGTGTGCTGATAAATCAAGAACTCAGTATTTTTATGCTTGCCTGTCTCTGTCTATTTCTCTAGCAAAATCTTCTAATTTGGCAAAAAATTGAGCAATTAACATAAACTAAGAACAAAAACAATATGATTTAATGTTTAGCATACATTCAAGGGAGACCAAACTAGTCGCCCCGGTAGGCTAGTTATACAGGGTGTATCTAAACTACTAGGCAAAACTTTAAGGAGAGATAGTACTCATCAAGGCAATATTAAATGGGAAACTAAGGGTCCCAAACGTCTTATAAAGGAGATAGAAGCCATCAAAGTTTAGGGTCCAAAATTTGAAATGATTATAAAAAACAGTAAAATTGGTCAATTCGTTTGCGGTTTTCAAGAAAACTATTCTTTATGTCAGTGTTGTCTTAAAATTAAATTATAAAGATAAATTTCAAAAAATGCCGATAGAGGGCGCTTTAGACTTTGGAGTAATGAACAACTATTTTTTACCAATATTTTTGCATCTCATTAATTTTTTTTAGAAGTTTAGACATAAACTTAAATTTTGAGCTCAAAATCTGTGGTTAAGTAGCGCAAACTGAACTGTGTTCAATGGGAATGGGTAGGTTCAAATGATTATAAAAAACAGAATAATTGGTCAATTGATTTGCGGTTTTCACTAAAACTATTCTTTATGTCAGTATTGTCTTGAAAAAAAATTATAAACATAAATTTAAAAAAATGTCGATAAGAGGTTGCTTTTGACTTTGAAGTAACATACAACTATTTTTTACTGTTATTTTTTGCGTCTCATTAAATTTTTTTAAAGCTTAGACATAAATTTTGTGCTGAAAATCAGAATTGTTGAGAGTGTTTAAGTAGCGCTAACTGAACTGTGTTCAAGGGGGGTGGGAAGGTTCAAATTTCAAATGTTTATACAAAACGGAAAAATTGGTCGATTCGTTTGCATTTTTCTCTAAAACCATTCTTTATGTCAGTATTTCCTTGAAAATAAATTTTAAAGATAAATTTCAAAAAATTCCGTTAGATGGTGCCTTAAACTTTAGAGTAACCAACAACAATTTTTAACTGTTATTTTTTGTATCTAATTAAATGCTTGCAAAAGCTTAGACTTAAATTTTGAGCTCAAATTCTGAATCGTTGGGAGGGGTTAAAAAGCCCAACTGAACTGTGTTCAGGAGTTGAAATGTTACCCTGTCCACCCTACGAACACAGTTTACTTTTTCACTACTTAATTACTCACAACAATTCAGATTTTGAGCTCAAAATTTATGTCTAAGCTTTTAAAACATTTATTTAGATTTTAAAAAAATAATGGTTAAAAATAGTTGTTGGTTACTCTAAAGTTTAAGGCGCCCTTTAAAGGAATTTTTTGAAATTTATCTTTAAAATTTATTTTCAAGGAAATACTGACATAAAGAATAGTTTTAGAGAAAAATGCAAACGAATCGACCAATTTTTCCGTTTTGTATAAACATTTGAAATTTGAACCTTCCCACCCCCACTGAACACATTTCAGTCTGCGCTACTTAACCACTCTCAATGATTCAGATATTCAGCTCAAAATTTAAGTTTATGTCTAAGCATCTAAAAAAATGTAATGAGATAAAAAAAAATTACGGTAAAAAATAGTTGTACATAACTCCAAAGTCTAAAGTGCCCTCTATCGAAATTTTTTTTAATTTATCTGTATAATTTATTTTTAAGACAATACTGACATAATGAATAATTTTAGTGAAAACTGCAAATCAATTGACCAATTTTTCTGTTTTTTATAATCATTTGAAATTTGAACCTACCCACTCCCATCGAACACAGTTCAGTTTGTGCTACTTAACCACAGATTTTGAGTTCAAAATTTAAGTTTATGTCTAAAGTTCTAAAAAAATTTAATGAAATGCAAAAAATGACGGTAAAAAACAGTTGTTCATTACTCCAAAGTCTAAAGTGCCGTCTATCGGCATTTTTTGAAATTTATTTTGAAAATAAATTATAAAGACAATACTGACATAAAGAATAGTTTTCGTGAAAACCACAAACGAATCGACCAATTTTTTCGTTTTTTATAATCTTTTCAAATTTTGCACCCTAAACTTTGATGCCTTTGGAAGACGTTTGGGACTCTTTAGTTTCCCATTTAATATTATTTGTCTTGGTGTGTACTATCACCCCTTAAAGTTTTGCCCAGTAGTTTAGATACACCCTGTATAAATGGCGGCAGTGCTTACAATGCACACATTCTTCCGATAGGCTGTGTGTCCCTCAACTCCTTCAGAGTTCAGTGCACTTAATGCTGATGCCAAGAAAGTTTGTTTCTGTCACAGTGCATTGCATTGTTTTGTAAAAGTATTTCAGGTTTATCCTTATTTCTACAATGTCAGACTTAAATGAACGGTATGGGGCAGTGAAATTTTGCTACCTGCTTGGGAAAATGCTGCAGAAACAGTATTGATTTCACAAACAGCCTACAAAAATAATGCTATGGAAAAACTGAAGTGGAGGAATGTTTAACTTTAAAAAAATTACATGACATTTGATGACAAATTGTGTTGTACACTTTAATTTTCAGAACACACAGAAATTAGTGCCTTGAAGACTGATAGCAGACAATTGAAATACTTGGAGTTATCTGGCCTGATTTGTAGTAGAAGAGTGGGCTGGATTTTTCCACCGTAACAGTGTGCTCACACAGCCTTATCAGCCTTTTTTTTTGTGGGGGGGGGGGGGGGGAAAGGGTTAAAAACCGAATAATTCCTTTTTTCTTCCTTCTAATGCTCTTGTTCTTCATGCAACTCCTCCCCCTCTCCCCTGTTAAATGGATATGAAGACATTTTAAGAAAGGGGAAGAAAAAACAAGTGGATAAGTGTGATTGCAGATCATTGTTTATAGAGATCTTTGTTTAATGTCTCTTAAAATAATTTATCCTAATACTAGCTATCCAAAATCCTAAAAAACAAATATAGTCCGGGTGCTACGCATCAGAAAACTGCAAATCGTGATAAGAATATACCACTTGGTGAGTATGTACTTTATGATAATACAATGCATATTGGAGGGGGAGGCTTCTCGCAAAGTCGTCGGAATTCAAGATGGCGGCTGTTATTCAAAATGGCGTCATTTTCTGAATATGCTTAATATAAATGTGCATTTCATGTCAATTTCGATGTTTTTAAAGTCAAGTTTTTGTTTTTAACACTATTCAACGTTATTTAAAAGAATGTTTCGGTTTATCTGTCTGTTTGTTTGCCTGTCCGCCGTCCTTCCATGCTCTAGCTCACTTAAATATACTCAGATTACCATGTATATTTCATATGTTTTATGAAGTTTATAATAACATGTTCGGAGTAAAAAGAAAAGTGTATTGCTTTTATAGTCCATTTACAGGGCACTCAAAGTATTTACGAATTTTCTGACCTTGCTTTTTTTTGCTTAAATTTACTCAGATATCTGTGTAGTTTATGTATGTGTTATCTCTATATGTAATTTAAAGACATGGTATACTGCAAAATGTTCTACATCGAAAATTAAGTGTCTAGCATTTATAGTTCGTTTACAGGCACACTCAAAATAATCCCGTTACATTATGGTCCATTTGCAAAAATCCTTTTTAGTGTGTTTTAATGATGTTAAATTATTTGAAACATATTGAAATTAACATACATCAGTGAAGTGTAGTACAAGGTATTACTGTACAATATGGTGAGCGTAGAATTTATAGTTCATTTACAAGATCTAAAAAATAATACGTTTACAATTCTGTCTATAAACACAATGTTGTCTATGTGCTTTTAAATTATAGTATGTTTTTTTAAACTTTACCAGGTAGGAACGAATTGCAAAATGTCATATGATTATTTTCTTTGGTTGGAATGCAGCTTATAACATGTGATGCTTTAATACATGATGGGCCATTTCTTACTAACATTTTAAAGCCTCAACAGACTTTAAAGATATTTAATGATTACTACATTAAAACGTTTTATCCTTACTTACGTAAAGACATTGAGAGTTTTAAATGTCAAAGAATAGATTTGATTTGGGATAGATATATTATACTAAGCTTTAAAGGAGAAACTAGACAGAAGAGGTGTTCAAGGGTCGAGATGATAAATGCAACCACATGTTAGATTACCTATAAATTTGCACGATTTCTTAAGAAATTCAAATAACAAAGAAGAGCTTTTTAATCTCCTTGGAGCTCTAGTACCATACAAAAACACAAAAGTTATAACCACACCAGGAGAAGAAGTTAAAGGCAGTCTTACTGCCGTAAGTTCCTTAATTGCAACGACTTGCCCTGGTCACGAAAAAGCATGATTGAAGTATAATACTGCATCTCAAAGACATGGTTGAAAAAGGACCAAAAAATAATATTGTACGCTCTGTAGACATTGATGTATTAGTTTTGGTGATTCTATATTTTTTTATCCTTTCAAACAGATGCTTAGAAACTGTTCGGATTGCATTTGGAACAGGGAAGAAATACAGATTTATTCTTGTTCATACCATAGCAGTCAGCGATTGGAAGAGAAAAGTCAGCGACTTTACTACGATTTAATGCTTTCACAGGATGAGACAGCAATATGGGTTTCACAGGAAAAACTAAAAAGTCAAATTGGAAAACGCTCATTCTTTTTCAAGAAGCTACTGCTGTCTTTTCATACCTATCAAAACCACAAACTTCCATTTTTTAAAGTATTTTAAATATTTTAGAAAAGTTCGTAGTATTATTGTGCTGTTCAACAAGCAATACCATAAGTGTCAATAATGCAAGACAAGAATTGTTTCTGACAATTTTCCACCAACCAAGGATGCACTTCAAAAATATATTTTACGCAGTGCTTTCCAAGCTGGTGACATTTGGGGAAAAGTAGATCATTGGGAAATACATGCAATCTCTCCAAACAAATGGGAATGGTGCTTGGATAATTTATCATAGAAAAATAGATGGTCTGAGTTGCCAGTGATTTTAGACTCTTGTGAAGATTTAATAAAGTGTATATGTAAAATCTGTAAAGGTAAATATGGCTGTAGAAAGGTTGGACTTTCTTGCATTATTGTGCAATTGCAAACACGAATGTGAGAAATATGATGACACCGAGTGAAGTTTCTATATTCTACAGCTTTATGTGTAACATTCATTTTTTAATATACTGTATAAGTAATCTATTAATAAAAGAGTATTTTTATTATATATTCATTCTTTTAAATTTTCTACTGTGAATGACAAAAATACTTTAATAAATGTCCTATTTTCATTTTAGGTATATTTTTAGTATTAGAAAGATTATTTTTGAGTTATAAAATGTGGAAATTAACATAATAAATATCCTTGTAAGATGCAGAGGAATAAAACTGCAAAAGACTTTAAATAATAGTCGCCATTTTGAATTCCTATAAATTTATACGATACATCTATTTCTTACATGCATTTTATTAATATAAGATAGATATTGACTATTCGGGATATCCTTATTACAAAGGTTTTATCCCACCTAGCACTTTCATTAATAACACTTGAATTATATAGTGATTGTTATAAGATTTATATGCAAATTACAAATGTATATTTTTTTGCTTTGGTGTGTCACAGTAAATAAGCGATAAGTACTATGTACACCTTATTATATAATAATTATTTGGTAGCTCATTGTAGTATTAACATTGATGTATATAAATTTTAATGTGTTTTAAAGAGTATAACATCATAAAGAAACATTGCAAACGATTTGGCCACATACACAATATTGTAATGTATTTTATAGCGCCCTGTAAATAAACTATAAAAGCTATACACTTATTACGAACATGTTATTATAAACTTCATAAAATATATAAAATATGCATGGCAATCTGAGAACATTTAGGCGATCTAGAGCATGGAAGGACAGGCGGACAGACAGATAAACCGAATTCATACTCTCTTTTAAATAATGTTGAATAGTGTTAAAAACAAAAACTTGACTTTAAAAACACCGAAATCTCTATGAAATGCACATTTGTATTAAGCATATTTAGAAAATGACACCATTTTGAATAACAGCCGCCATCTTGAATTCCAACGACTTTGCGAGATGCCTCCCCCTCTAATATGCATTGTATTATCATAAAGTACATACTCACCAAGCGGTATATTCTTATCACGATTTGCAGTTTTCACCTTATTTTTGTCGCGTAGCACTCGGACTAATAGGAGCTTGCAGCCATACAAGAAGATGAGTTTGAACTGTGCTGCATCATCTTATTGATAAGTATGTAAAGTTAAAGGGAGAGTATATTGAATGTATTAAGGTATTGTGAAAAAATGAATACAATACAATCTTTATAAAGAAATTTCATTTATTTTTGTATCTATCCTTGTATTATCTGAGGCACGTCTGTCAACATTTATTATGAAACAAAGAAATGAATGAATTTTTTTTTTTTTTCTTTTGTACACAATGAGAAAATAAAAGAATGAGATTGAAAACATTATCACATATAAATACATATACACTTTAAGCACATTTATTCAATCCAAAACTTTATTTACTATTATTTTTTAGTTCTGGCAAAATAAATTTTTCTACTGCAAGATAAAATGTCTAGTAATGGACGTTGATTCCAAATTTTATTGTTGAAATCTAAATTTTGTTCTATGTTTAAGTAATAATACTTTTATCTTTCAGCGAGTTCCACTGAACTATCACTGCTTGAGGTGAATTATCTTTTTTAGGACTGCTTTCAGATACAGGCATTTCAAAGCAGAAAGACCATGGTTTTTTCCATCTGAACCAATCTCTCTTACTTTTCTTGTTTTTTGGTAACTGGAATGAATTTTCTTTTCCAGTTGAATGCAGGTCACTTTCAACTGGTGTTATAGAATTAGATTTAACTCCATTTTGAGCATGTTCTTTTACTTTTTTCTGTGTTCCACTGCTGCCTGTGTGAATAGATGAATTTTTCTGAAAAAGTAAGGAAAAATATTAATAATCCATTTGAATGAATTTTAAAATTTACTCAGGCAATGAAAAATCAATGTAGAAAAACATCATCCTAATCTATATTAACTTAAAAAATAATTGTATACTGGTTTGTTTTCTCAATATTTAATCTACATTAAGATTAATATTTTTGAAAAGTATATCTTCATTTCACTAGTTACACAAAGTTACAATAAGAATTTTTCCTTGAACCATTCATGACAAGCATCTGTATGCAGTTTTTAATTTTACAGCTCTAATTCAAGACTGTCATTTGAAACTAAAATATTTCTAAAAGTAACTGGTTTTAGCATCGGACAATCATGATTATTGTTTTAGGCCAAAATTCATGAAAGTGACTATTTTATAAGAATATCAGAATAAAGGAGACATTTTTTTTTACTCCTTCTTTACCAGGTAATATTTTTGCACTTATTTTTCATCCATACCAGAGCTGACAACTTTTCCTTTTTTAAAAATAAACATCTCCTGATTTTACATCAGTATCGATATAAAAAATTACAATTGTTGAATAACCTCGTGCTTTGATATAATTAGATCCAAATGTACCTGTAAGCCGTAAAGATTTAGATTTATAAGCAAATTATTTCTTAAAAAAGAAAGGCGGTTTTATCACATGGTAGTACACCAAAAAGTAAAATCTGCTTTACGAAACGAAGAAAGGTCTCAACATGTATGATATTTTTTTTAAACATAACATACTGTTAAAACTAACCATAGCAATTGCAGAAATAAAAAAGAAACATTACTAATGAAAGTATCAATAAGAACCATCCGTCACAAATTTCTGATTTTGCAATGAGTGTCAAGGTTTTTTTTGCTGGCACTGTATATATATTTTCTACATTTTTGTGAACTATTGAGAATTTGGTACCTTTTTACTATAAGGGGCTTTAGCTTTTTTTTTTTTTTTAAGCATGGCTTAGTTCGGATACCAAAGTGAAATTTGTTGCGAAATGATCTAAATAGATGTGAAAACAAGGTTAGAAAAGACAAAGTTAGAAAAACTTTGTTTGTTTATATAAGTATTTTAATTATATATGTATTATTATTGTCTTTTACCCTTTGATGCTATTTCTTTCTGACAAGCTAAAAAGTGTCGCATCAAAAATTGTGGCCCACTTTTTCATAATCTGGCCGTTAAAACGAGACATTCATACAATCTATATATTTAAAAAACCTGGCTTTTTTTTAGTCATCAGCCCTGAATTTTCTTCTCAACCGATTTTGATAATTATTTTTTTAAAGAAAGCTATTTATTTGTAGTTGTACCCATTTTAGCTATTTTTTAATTCATTTCCATTTTTATATTTTATTTTTAATTTTAAATGCTTTTTATGATATTTCTTCAAAATGGTGGCAACTCAGTTTAGTTTTTGTTTCGATAATAAAAATTTATTTTCCATTATCACTTTCCACCAGTCAGAAGCTTTATTTCATCAGTGAACATGTCCTCTCATTTAAAAGAAAAAAGTTAATTGTTTTCGTAAAATTTAACCACAATAAAATGATTGCGTATAATTATGCATAAAAAATAATTTTTTATCATAAAAAAAATATATTTACTGAGAAATAATATTAATAATGTAAATAAAATAACAGAAAATAATTTATGTTAAAAATTAATGTCTAAAGCAAAATAAGAAAAATTTCAAATGAGGAAAATGATGTCATTCAGCAACCAGATAAATGGGAATTACAATATTATTACGGATGCCTTTTTCATATTACTAATAACAGTAACTTTTAAAAAACATTTGAAGAGAAAATGACGTCGCTATTTAAAACATCGCATTTTTACTCATAAGGATATTACATTTCAATATTTCTTTTCATTATGGAACACTGAGATTGAGATTTTACTTTCAGATGACTTTAGTTAATGAAAATAATGTCATAGTAAAAATGAAATTAGTTTTTTTTAATAAAACTATTTTTCTGTGAGTGCATATAAAATAAAATTTCTGGATTTCGCCGGCACTCAGATTACAATTTTAACTGAAGATGTGTGAATATTTGCATGCAAAATTGTAACTGGCAAACTTGACATTAAGTTTGGAAATATATTTATTATATATTGATTCAATAATGTAATTACTTTTGCTTTTTTTTTAAGCCAAATCGATCGGGTCTTTTAAACATTTCATTCGTCGAATTCAACGGGATTCCACTCGTTTTATTGTTAAAATGCATTTCCCTTTTCTCAGAGTCTATAAAAACGCGTTTAAAATAAAGAAAAAATCCGTTTTTGATGAATCTAGTCAATGAAGAAGTAGCACGTCAAATTGTATCTCTTTATTATTCCGCAATTCCAATGTCTAAGAGAGAAATTGCTATTCAATTGGGTATTTCACGCCGTTCTGTTTGCTATTATATTGATAAACACAAGAAAAATGAAGTTAGTTCATTGCATTCTAAATGGGGTCGCCCTTCAAAAAAACCTATCGATTTTTTTTTCCCCTTTAATCGGAGGAGAAACTGAATTCTGTAATGGGTGAATCTACATTCAACTTGTTTAATGTATTAATTACTTTTTTTTTTGTATAAAATTAGATAAATAGCTTCTTTATATCAAATAAACTATATAAGTATAGAAAAAAATTGTGTGCATATATGAAATGAAACAGTGAACATGTAAATAGAAAATATGCTACCATGAAATACGGTGCCAAATTTCCTTCTTTGCCAAGGCCCCAAAATATGAAATGTGTCTAAATTAAGGGATGCGAAAGACATTCAACAGAAAAAAATAACCACCAGAGATTATTCTGATAAAATTTTGCCATACATGCAACTTTTATCAACGATTAGATACATCTGGGCTGTACACAATGAAAATGTTAAATAAAAAGACTCAATAAATCTTGCATAAATCTCATGCCCTTTTTCCACAGAAATTGTCATACAGTTTACAAGATCATACTTTACTAGCAAAATTTTATGAAAAAGACAATTCTGCATCAGAAATTTTGTAGAAGTTTCGAGTTTTGAAAAACATTCACAGAGCTTTAATGAATGCAAATGGATCATTGACAGAAATCAAGGACAATATTTCTCATCACACCGTCACCATTTTCAACAATTTGTTTCGCTTGGCTGCTGAAAAGCTATTTTACAATTTCAAACAGTGAAAAATTGCAACATAGAATGACATGTGTACAATTATTCACAGTTGCATGTTTAAAGTTCCCTACAGGAGTGATTCTCGTCCGAAATTTCCGAAAATTTAAGGCATCCTCTTCCGAAAATTTGAAATTCGGTTATCAGTTCCGCATAGTTGCCAACTTGTACGGTTTTGCGCGCGGAAAAAACAATCGCAGAGAAATGCAAATTTTGTGAAAGGATCGCCGAAAAAAGCACACATATCGTCAATATTTCGTGGAAAAACGACGATTTCGTCAATGTTTTTGTTAACGAATTTGTCAAAAGATCGCTGAAAAACGCAAATTTCCTGTGCGGATCGTGGAAAAAACGGCAATTTCACCAAATATCGCAGATAAAACGCTAATTTCGTCTAAGACCGCGGGAAAACGTTGATCTCGTCTAAAGATTGCGGATGTAACGCCGATTTCGTTAAAAGAATCGCGGAAAAAAACGCTGTTTTCGATAAAAATCGCTTAAAAATATTTTGTCAAAAGATCATTGGAAAAAAAAAGGCCCAATTTCAACAAAGGATCACGGAAAAAACGCCGATTTCGTCAGCAGATCGCGGGGATAAAACGCCGTTTTCGAGAAAAGATCATGTAAAAATGCAAATTTTGTCTAAAGATCGTCAAAAAACACCGATTTCATAAAAAAAAAAAACGCGTAAAAACGCCGATTTCGCCAAAAGATTTCGAAAAAATCGTCGATTTTTCTAAAATATCGCTGATTTCGTCTGAAAAAATCGCGGATAAAAAAAACCCTCTCGAAAGGTGGGGGGGGGGGTTAACTCGCGAATACCCCCCCCCCAGATTTTCGAAAATACGATGTGAATTTCCAAAAAAAAAATCACCCAGAATCACCCCTGGTTCCCTATCTTGAAAATCATTTAACATAAATTAAAAAAATAGTATTATAACCTCTAGGAAATTATCTTCAAATTTATTTAGTACAATAAGAATTTGGTAATACTTTGGTTAGTGTTAAATTGATTGTAAAAATTGGAAATTTTATGAAAATAAAAACTTTATAAAAATCAAAAGAAAATAAAAATAATTGAAATAGATGCTTAATGTAGAATCCTGGCCAAAAGAATCTATATATGAAAGGATAAAACCTAAAGCCTTTTTAAAATTTAAACTTAAAATTAAAATTCAAAAACTTAAAGGTCCCAAATTATATTTTTAACTTTAATCTAAAATTTAAATGCCCCTTCTTTTAACCTTAATTCTAATACTTAAAGCTATTTTGCCCCTGTTAATGTTCTTTCCCAACCTAACATTTATTACTTTCAGAGATCATTTTTGGATGTTCTTTAAGATTAAAAAAGCTGACGTAAACGCAATTCTTAATTTGTAGAATCAGCATTCAACCCTGGAAAACCGCGCCTAACAACGTCATGCTGCCCAGATATTTCTTAACCAATTAAAATTAGAGTAACACCCATTATTTAGTATCGCGACCTGGTAGAAATAATGCGAATTAACGGCCTTTAAATAGCGGGAACGCCTAAAACAAGCGGCTTTTTTTACCCAACACTTGCCTAATAAAATGCTGCCCAAATAAACGAACATTTAAAAAGAAAGCGTCAAGTTCCAGGGACCTGGTTTCTCCCAGAAGATCTGCCAAAAAGGATTAATAAACCAGGCCCCAAGTGAAAATACTGTGTCGTTATTTGTCTCTCAATCACACCTCATGATTCAACAAAAATAACGGCTTATCGATGGTAGAACACCACAATCGTTCCCCGGCCATTCGGACGATTGATTCGGCGCGATCGCCAAAGTTCTCTCCCCGGCACTTCCACGCTGGACGCGACGGATCTCTGAGCCTCATCGCCTGAAGGCACGCATCTCTCCACGACTACATCCCTCTCCTCGATTGATGACGGTCCCACGAACGTATGCCAAGACTCGGGTTCCGTACAAAGAGTCAGTGAGGATAAAAACCTGACAAGCGAAACGAAACCTGGATGAGAAATCGCTCTGCTTCCAGGAACGTGATCGGCGGATACAAGCGGTACCAGATGTCCTCTCAGTCCGAAGACTAGTGCCGGAATACGGCATGATCTTTCGCCAAAACGCGATAACTACGGTTGTGTGGTGTGACGTGACTTTCGTTCTGCAATCCCTGTGAGTGCGTCGCGCTCCGACCAGCTGTGCAAAGATTTTGTTTCAAAGGGAAAGGAGAAGTATCTCGGATCAAACTCCGATAGTTTGAACATTTAAAGAGAAAAAAAAGAAAGAACAGAATGTGCGCGTGTATTTTTAGTTATTTTTTTTTCCGTTCCATTTTTTTCTATCAATCGCGGATTATTGTTCAAGGTAAGATGTTTTATTTAATATGAAAAGTTAGAAGGAGCAAATTCAGGCATTTTATTGAAAAAAAAAAAAGTAAAGTTGATTTTTTTTGTTTGTACTTTGTGTTTTTATAAAAGTTATTTTTAGTATGTAGTTAAGATTTTAACCATAGAAAAAGAAGAGTGAACTAAGAATGAACATGATAAAATATTTTTATTTTATTTTTAATTTTTACTGTAAAGTTCGTTTTGCATTGGTTTAGTTCTGCTCCTTTCAAGTTGAAAAAGATAAATAAAATTTATCTTTTAAATTAAGATTCATAATGTGAGTTATAAAAAATGATTTAAGTATCAGGTTACTGTTATTTTACTATTTGGAATTATTTAATGTTATTTTTATGTGTTACTATGTTGGAATATATTATGATTTTGTGAGATTTTATTTGTAAACATCATGAGTACTACCCCACCATCAGAGAAAGTAGGCGACCCCCCAAAAAATGATGATGTGGTTCCCGAGACTCCGGGAAAGGAAATTAATGCAGCAAATTCTCAGTCCTCAGGTAATAGTGAAGGCACATGTCGAAAAGATCCCGAAATTGTGCCATTCTCTCCGGACTCGAAGATGTTGTGGATTCCTTGGCTGCGATACTTTGAGTCAGTTTGTGTAGAGGAACACAAGGATGATTTGTGGAAAATCCGCAACATCCAAAAGTATCTAAAAGATACCGCGCTTACCTTATATATCAGCAACTGTCTTCATGTCCTCCATTGGTCAGAGTTAGTGTTACTGTTCACCGAACATTACACTACTCCTGATACACTATCATTGACAGATTTCTCCCAGATCAAATTTAAATTTGGAGGTGACTTAAATGAATATTACCACCAAAAAACTAAAGTAGGACGCACTTTAGGTTTAGATCAGCGTTTCATTTTGGACGGTCTTACTGATGGACTGCCAGTAGAGATGAAACAGTTGGTAGTGACAAATGCGCCTGCTGATGTCAATGAATGGAGAGAATTAGTATTTAAATTAAGTAAATTGCAGTTAGAGCAGAAAGATAAAACAGACAGGAAGACTGAGCCCAACCCTCAGCATCCCCCTCAATATCGACAATGGAAACCTTTTATATCCCATATTGACCATGGACAAAATTCCTACCGACCATGGAATTATCGTGTCCCATACCAATCACCTCAATTTCGACATTTTAACCCAAACCCACAAAGAAATACATTCAGACCGATGCAACCAACTCCCTCAAGATCTATGCAGACCGATCAACAACGCCCAAACTTACATTATCAGGCCACGTTGCCACCAACGCCGTGCCGGGTTTGTCTAAATGTGGGCATTTCGAATGCTTATCATTGGGTGCGAGATTGCCCTTTTCGTAAACAAACGCTGAATGTTACTGCCCTAGCACCAAATCCAAGTGTTTCAACCCATAATCTTGATCAGACTGATAATGAGTTTCAACAAAATACAGAAGAGAGCCAATGACAATTAATAATACCCGGGTATATCAAAACACATAATGGATCCAAACAAAAAATGAACAATTGTCAAACAGCTACTCATGTGAAAAGTGAAAACTCATTACCATGTTTGATTGATACAGGTAGTTCTATCAGTGTAATGCCATACCATTTAGCCCATAAATTTAATCTAAAAATATCTAAAGTTCAAAAGAGTATTTCAGTCGTACAACCTCAAGGTGTTCTAGCTTTGAAAGAAAAATGCCTTGTCAGTTTGCAATTAGGACAAATAACTCAAACCATTGAACTGTTTATGATTCATAACTCTTTACCATATGTTTTAATTGGGCTACCACATTGTGAATTGTTTAGATTAAATATTGATTGCTCTAAAATGCAAATCCATCAAAATAACAAAAAAATATCACTTATGCGTAATATTTCAAAAAAATCATCCCACCATACTTTGCATTTGTCAGAACCATATATCCATCCGCTAAAAGCAGAGATCCAAAATGCAGAGATATTTGAAGAAAATTTTGAACCGGAGTTGTTTGAAACCTCTGACCTTGGGCCCAAAGTTCAGTTGGCTAAAGAACAACTACCTGCTCTTCTCGCCAAATATGTCTGTATTTTTGCAAAAGATAAGTACGATGTAGGCTGTTTGAATATAGAACCCCAAAGAATCCATTTAACCTCTGACCTTCCCGTTTCACTTAGGGCTTACCGTACATCACCCAAAGAAGAGGAAGAAATCCGAAACCAAGTCCAAAATTTGTTACAGGCAGGAATCATTAAAGAGAGTTGTTCCCCTTATTCGTCGCCTGTCACTTTAGTTTACAAGCGCGAAGAAGGGAAGAAAACTCGTTTATGTGTAGATTTCAGAAAATTAAATGCTATTACCAAGATAGACGCAGAACCCTTACCCCGAATTGATACCCTTTTGGATAAATTAGCACAAGCTAAGGTCTTTTCCACTCTCGATTTGGCCAGTGGATATTGGCATATACCTATCCACCCTCGAGACACCGAAAAATTGGCATTTGCGACCACTTTCGGTTTATTTGAATGGTTGCGATTACCTTTCGGATTAAAAAACGCACCTGGGATATTCAACCGCACACTCCGAAGAATCTTTAATAAGTACAAAATTAATTTTGCCTGTAGTTATTTTGATGATGTTATTGTATTTTCTCAAAATGAGGAAGAACATTTGATGCATTTAGAGACATTATTTAATATTTGTGTCCAAGAAAACCTCAAATTAAAGTTATCAAAGTGTAATTTTGTTAAATCAACAATTAATTTCCTTGGTTATGAAGTTTCTAATGGATGTATTACCCCTGACAATCCAAATGTAGAAGTTATTAAGAAATTAAAACCACCAACCAATGTAAAAGAGTTGCAACGCTTTTTGGGATCTATTAATGTCTATAATAAATTTATTCCTAAGTATGCCGAAATTAGATATCCTCTCAACCAATTGTTAAAGAAAAATGTCCCCTATGTATGGGACCAAAATTGTCAATATTCTTTTGAGAAACTAAAACAGGCTTTGATTGAAAAACCTATCTTAAGATTGTTTGATCCCAAAGTGCCTTGTGAACTGTTTGTAGATGCCTCAAGTCTTGGAGTAGGGTGTGTTGTGAAACAGGTAGATGAAAAGGGAAAATTACACCCAATAGCATATCACTCTAGAAATCTTCGAGATTATGAAAAAAATTATGCAATAACGGAATTAGAATGTTTGGCAATTGTGGATGCCTTGGATAAATTTTATCATTATTTACATGGTCAAAAATTTGTCATCCATACGGACCACGCGGCACTTACCTGGCTCAAAAATGTTAAAAATTTAAGAGGACGTCTTTTCCGCTGGTCTCTCAAACTTAGTATGTTTGACTATGAAATCAAATACCAAAAGGGCTCCACTAATGTTGAAGCTGATATGCTATCAAGACAACCTGTTTCAGAAAATGTACACCATTTTATACATCTCCTTGACTTGAATGAAGTAAGAGATAGCCAGAAAAAGGAAAATGTAACAGCAGATGGTAAAAAATACACTGAAGTAAATGATGTTGTTGTAATTAAAAAGAAAAGTTTGTATAAGATTGTGTCCCCATGTGTTTACGGTTACCCCTCTTAGAAAAAACCCACACCCAATTTGGCCACCCTGGTATTTATAAAATGATAAATTTAATTTCCCCACAGTATTATTGGCCTAATATCAATCAGGACATTGAAAATTTTGTAAAACAATGTCAATACATGTCAAATAAACAAAAAATGCAAACAAAAAATTTGGCATGTTACAATTGATGCCCCCAACAGATATACCTTTTGAATGCTTGGCATTGGACTCTGTTGGCGGATTTAATTACTACAATTCTACGAAAAAATATTTGCATTTGGTGGTTGACCATGCAACTCGTTATGTGTGGGGCTTTCCTTCAAAAAGTGTAACTACTGAAACTTATACAAACATTTTGAAACAATTATTTCAACTACAAGTACCAGAAAAATTGTTAACTGACAGAAATGGAACATTTACAGCTTCCAGATTTAAGAGATTTCTTCGTACTTACAATGTTAAACACAGATTGACAAGTAGTCACCACCCCGAAACGAACGGAAAAATTGAGCACCTAAACCAGACTATTGTAACCAGATTAAAGTGTAAAGTTAATTCTTCTTCTAAGAAAGTACCCTGGACTAAACTGTTAGATGAAGTCTTAGTTGAATATAACAATACTCCTCATTCTGTAACTCAATTTACCCCTAGTTATTTATTGTTAGGAAAATTGCCCTATGATCCTCCTTTGCCAAATAATAGTTATTATCCTCCAGTTGATGAAGCTAGAAAATTGGCTAAAGAAAGAACAATTGCTTACCATAAGAAAAATAAAGTCCGCTATGATGCTCGTTTCCTTCCTGTAAAGTTTAAAGTTGGTGACCTTGTAATGTATGAAGAATTTCATTATCCTAATACCCGTAAATTAACTTCCCGATATTCTGGACCATACACCATTCTGAAACAGCTTTCGGAAGTCACTTTTGAAATTGATAAACCCAGCCCACATTTTAAGAGAAATTCTGAAATTGTCCATTCATCCAAGTTAAGATACTACCATTCTCCTCAAAATCTCAAACTCAACCATGAATAAAACCCCATCTATCTCTTTCATCTTTCAATTTTTTATTCTTGCTGTTCTATCGTCCCTCTATCATTAGTATTTGGAAGAGGACCCAGCTGGATGTTTAACCCTCAACCCCCAGCGGTAAAGGATGAAAGTTATAGTTTAAAAGCACTGTTAATTTTTTTTTAAAATGTTATTAGTATATGATGAAATGTGTTACGTCAGTAAGGGTCCTCCGCTCCTTAACCACCCGTCTTTAGCCGGACTGTTTTCCTAGATTCTTTTTCCAGGTTGAACGGAGAATCTGGCAAAACTGCTTCGCTTGCCCTTTGTAGGTGAATGTCAGTTTCCCACTTTCCTTTTCTATAGTGCAAGTGGCACGTTTTTTTTTGGGATGACCTTTCACCACAAAGTATTAAAATCCATCTCCCACTAACACTGGGCATGGTGAAAATTATAGCAAGTTTATATTTTTACTTAGTAGCTATAGTTTTCAGAGGTCTGACATTTTTGTATTTTGGAATTAGCCTCGAATTAAGCCTAAAGCTGGATACTGTACATTGTTAGAAAAGGTGCGACCTAAGAATTAAGTAGAAAAAAAAAGAGTTTTTATAGTATTATAATTAGTATTATGTTATATAGTGTTTTAGTATATAGTGATTATATTATATAGTGTTAAAATTGTGTTGTGTTGTGATTACTTTTGGTGATCTTTCAGTGTCGACATACAGTATTTTCAAAAAAAAAAAAAAAAAAAAATGTGCATTTATTATACAATTGTATTTTGCTGATAATATTGAATATCATATTTTTTGAGTATTTTGCTATTTTTACCCATGTTTAATGTCAATAACTTGTGTGTGTTTTAGCATTTTATTTTTGAATATTTTATTATATTATATAGTATTTCAATTTTGCATAAAGAATGTTTCCAAAGGACTTTCCTTCATAAAAACTTTCAACCAAAGGAAACATCACAGACATTTAGAAAACTGTTTAGTGGAAAAAAAAAGTTTATTTTTTAAATGTTATGTTTTTTAGTCAATATGTGTTTCATTATTTTAAGTGTTGATATTATGATTTTGGTTAATGTTTCTTTTTTGTTGTCCTTCTCGAGAATGTCCCTTAAATGCTGCAGCATTATCTGTCACATTATCAGTACCATTGTCCATAACATTATCAGTAGCATTATCCGTCACATTATCAGTACCATTATCCGTAACATTATCAGTAATATTATCAGTAGTATTAGCATTAGTGTTCATGTTATTCAATGCCAAAATAGTGACAAATCTTTTGTTGTAATATAGTGTTTTTTATGTAAAGAATAATGTTTTCATATAACCTTTTTCATGTAACCTGTAAATAATGTAGAAACTAGGTCCAGCTGGCTTGACGTTGTAAAACTGAAGAAAAAAAAACACTTAGTAATAAGGAAGAAACCCAGGTAAAATATTTAGGGGAGCTGAGACCCACAGACCTTGCAAGCAAGATCTGTGGCTCTTGTTTTAGTGGGGGGGGGGGATATGAAAGGATAAAACGTAAAGCCTTTTTAAAATTTAAACTTAAAATTCAAAAACTTAAAAGGTCCCAAATTATATTTTTAACTTTAATCTAAAATTTAAATGCCCCTTCTTTTAACCTTAATTCTAATACTTAAAGCTATTTTGCCCCTGTTAATGTTCTTTCCCAACCTAACATTTATTACTTTCAGAGATCATTTTTGGATGTTCTTTAAGATTAAAAAAGCTGACGTAAACGCAATTCTTAATTTGTAGAATCAGCATTCAACCCTGGAAAACCGCGCCTAACAACGTCATGCTGCCCAGATATTTCTTAACCAATTAAAATTAGAGTAACACCCATTATTTAATATCGCGACCTGGTAGAAATAATGCGAATTAACGGCCTTTAAATAGCGGGAGCGCCTAAAACAAGCGGCTTTTTTGACCTAACACTTGCCTAATAAAATGCTGCCCAAATAAACGAACTTTTAAAAAGAAAGCGTCAAATTCCAGGGACCTGGTTTCTCCCAGAAGATCAGCCAAAAAGGGATTAATAAACCAGGCCCCAAGTGAAAATACTGTGTCGTTATTTGTCTCTCAATCACACCTCATGATTCAACAAAAATAACGGCTTATGGATGGTAGAACACCACAATCGTTCCCCGGCCATTCGGACGATTGATTCGGCGCGATCGCCAAAGTTCTCTCCCCGGCACTTCCACGCTGGACGCGACGGATTTCTGAGCCTCATCGCCTGAAGGCACGCATCTCTCCACGACTACATCCCTCTCCTCGATTGATGACGGTCCCACGAACGTATGCCAAGACTCTGGTTCCGTACATGTATATATATTTTAACATGCACATTCGTCTAATTTCGATCAATTTATGAGAATTTTAGTAATTGCATGACATTTTTGCATTTATGTATTGGATACCAATTTGGCTGAAAGTTAATGTATTTTATTTCGAAATCTCCCCTCTTTTGACGAATTTCTCGTTTTTGCGCGACTTTTTGACGAGATTTTAGTTTCTTCTGGGGGCGCTTTTGACGAAATTCGTGTTTTTCAGAGATTCTTTGTTGAAATTTTCGTTTTCCTTGCGACTTTTAGATAAAATTCCTGTGTCTTTCGGGAATTTACGTTACGGAAAATATACGTTTTAAAAAAAATTACATTCGCTTTTTACTGCGGCCCTTTGATGGAATACCTGTTTTATGCACGATAATACATCGAAAATCACTTCCCCCCTGGACTCCTTGATGAAATTGGGGGGGGGGGGTTCTGCACACCTTTGACGCAATTAGTGTTTTTTTTTTTTTTCAACTTTCGTTAGACGCAATTCACGTTTTTTCCTCCCTAGCTTTCATTAGTTTCCTATGCGGTTCTTTGAAAAAAAAATCACATTTTTTCCCTCAGCTTTTTTACAAAATTTGTATCTTTTCCGCGATTTTGTTTTACGAAATTTGTGCTTTTTAAAGATTTTCTGCAATTTTTTCACAAAATTCGCGTTTTCTTCAGCGACCATTGGACGAAGTTCACACCTTCATCGGGATCATTTGATAAAACTCTCATTTTTCCGTGACACTTTGATGAAATTAGCTTTTTATTGTGATTTTTTCACGAAAATCTCATTTTTTTCACATTCCTTGGATGGAATACGTATTTTTTTTGCGATCATTTGTTGAATTTCATTATTTTTTCCGCGGCTCTTGATAAAATATGGGTTTATTCTGCAGTCCTTTCACAAAAATTCCCATTTTTCTGCGGTCATTAGATAAAATTTGCGTTTCCTTCGAGATTATTTGACGGAATTCACGTTTTCTCCGAGATCATTTGACGAAATTCGCATTTTCTCTGCGATCATTTAACAAAATTCTCGTTTTCTTCAGCGATCATTTGACGAAATTCGCATTTCCTCCGCAAACATTTGACGAAATTTTACTGTTTTGTGATCCTAGGATAAAATGCACGTTTTATCACGGCACATTGACAAAATTCGTGATTTATAAGTTACTTTTTGGCAAAATTCGCATTTTAATCGCAGCTGTTTGACAAATTCAGTTTTTTTTACGCAATCTTTTAACGCAATTCGGGATTTGTTTCTGCGAATGATTGAAAAAAATCTTTTCCGCAGACAATTTATCGAAAATCGCGATACATTTTCAAGTCCGAATTTTCAGACTCATGACCGTTTTTTATTTTTATTTTTTTAGAACCTTATACCTTAATTTTCAGAAAAATTCAGAACAGAATCACTCCTGCCTCTCTCCTTCCCCCCCCCCCCATGGGACAATAACGTTATCTATGCTTCAGACAATGAAATATTCGTTTAACTCTAATTAATTTATTTGGATAGCTAGTGTTAATCTTATTTATATAAATATTAATTAGGTCTTATTGTCAAAAATGATTTCTGTTTACAACATAATTCACGTGTTTCGTAAAATATAGAATGTTATGAAAATTTAAGTCTCCCCCCCCCCCCCCCCTGAAATAAAATCCTGGGTACGGCCACTTGCCATCTATATTGATGCAGTAATATTATATTAATATTTATTTATTTCTATTCTACTTTAAAATATTCTTGCTTAGTATAGAGTAGGCAAAAAAAATGAAAGCAAGAATGGAGGTTTTTGCATTTAAAATAAACAGTTTTATCTCGAATGTCAAATAATTTAAAACTTAAGAACTTTCCTTTTGTGCTTTAACAAGTATTAAAAATATTGCATTTTCCCCCTCAAAATTTTTCATTTTTTATGCTATTAAGAGCAAGAATCTGAGAGAGTGTCACACCCGTGATTCATGCCGTCTCAGATTTTCTCCAAAAAATTACCAGTTGTTACTTATCTTGTTAAAAGACTAAATCTAGAATTTTTTGCTCCAAAGTTGAGTTGTTCATTTTTTATGACCCCCTAAAGGTCATCATGTCGTGAAAAAAAATAAGCGTTTTTTTAAGACATGGATATTGCCATGATTCATAGCTCTTTGTGCATACAACTTGCCACCAAATTCTTTTTACATCTAGAATGTAAGAGGGTTGAACTTTATATAATAGATGAAAAACCTGTGGCAAGTTTTTGCCGCAAGGTCACAGAAGGTCACAAAAAGATTCATTTTTGCTGTTTTTTTCCATTTTTAAGACCCTATAACAGCTTGCACGTTCCACTTGCCATGAAAAATGAGGTGGCATTTGAAAGCCATGTATTAGCACTTTTAAAAATTGCATATATAATTGAGGCAAGTTGGATGCGCTTTTAGTTACAGAGTGCCAAAGTCTGAAAAATGTCATTTTTGACCAATATTCAAACTGTCATAATTACTTGCGGCAACAACATTTTGAAAAAATTCTTTTGCCATTGTTTTATTCTATTATTGTCCTTTTCAAAAAAGTAAACTCCATTGAGGCAAGTTGCTTTAAAAAAATTAAATGATTTTTTAAAATATGGCCTTTTTTTCAATAGTCATGGCTATTTTATTATTTGAAACAACTTGACTGGATAACAATATTTTATACATTTGTTTGTCTATATAAATTGATGTTCGAATATATTGTGAGATATATATGATGTTGATGGCATTTATTTAATTTTAACCCTTTCAAGTCCAATTTTTTTTTTCAATTTTAGAAAAAATAACTTACTTTAATAATATTGACACTAGCTATCCTAATAGATTAATTAGAGTTTAACGAATATTTCATTGTCTGAAACATAACAAATGTTGTTTTCTGCACTATTAAATTCATATTCATGCAACAATAGGCTAAGGAAGAGTTTTCGGAGAGAGTTTAAAAATATTATATTGCAACAAGTTAGTGACGTTACAATTTTTTATTACTTTTAGCGCTTTATTACAGATAATTCTTTCAAGGAAGTAACTTTTATTTTAAATTAAGGTGGAAATACATTTAAAATAAAATAATCGCAAACAATGCAAAGAAAATTAAGCAAATTTTTATTTATATTACTAAATGCCTTAACATTAATGAAATCATATAATAAATGCACAGACACATAGTAACCTTGTTACAAGTAATTAATAACAAAAATATTTCTTAAAAATAATAACACTCAAAAAGACATGTATTATTAATAGTACACCAGCTTCGAAAGGGTTAAAACAAAAATATTTGACATTTACAAATTACAAGTAATTAAAATACAAATATAAATACAATCAGCCAACACTGTTAATGTATTTACATTGATTTATCAGAGAAAAGAAAATCAAAAACATAACTGTATCTTGTAACATATATGAAGATGCCTTTTAACAGTTACAGGATTCTTTTTTCAACTTTATACAATTGTCTGGTGCCAATTATTTTACTGTTACATGCTTAACGTGTTCGTGGCTGCTGTACTACGAATAATATGTGGTTTTTATTGAGTATTATTTTATCTTAACTATTACTTTTCTTATTATCTGCATGCAGTAAAAGTAGTAAATTTCTATATATTTTTTATAATGAATTTGTTTTGGAATTTAGTAATATGTAATAATAATTAAAAAAAATTTTAAGTATATATTTTCATGTGCATATGAATAGTATGTAAAATAACTACTTTTAATAGATTTCAGAGGAGGACATATTCATTAGTAATCTATTCATGTATTTCAGTTAATATATTTGGATAACTATTAATGTAAAAGAAAATTTATTTTTCGCATAAGAGAAAAAAAAATCCCATAAGGGTTAAAAGACGTCTTGAGATATCTTAAAAGAAATGGTTATATTTTTGATTTTCTTTTCTCGTACTGATAAATCAATGTAAAAATATTAACAGTGTTGGCTGATTGTATTTATATTTGCATTTTAATTACAAGTTGTAATTTGTAAATGTTAAATGTTTTCGTTTTAACCCTTTCGGAGCTGGTGTACTATTAATAATACATGTCTTTTGAGTATTATTATTTTTAAGAAATACTTTTGTTATTAATTACATGTAACAATGTTAGTATGTGTCTGCATTTATTATATGACTTCATTAATGTTAAGGCATTTAGTAATAATAATAAATATTTGCTTAATTTTCTTTGTATTGTTTGCGATTATTTTATTTTAAATGTATTTGCCTCTTAATTTAAAATAAAAGTTACTTTCCTGAAAGAATTATTTGTAATAAAGCGCTAAAAGTATTAGAAAATTGTAATGTCACTAACTTGTTGCAATATAATATTTTTAAACCCTTTCTGAAAACTCTTCCTTAGCCTATTGTTGCATGAATATGAATTTAATAGTGCAGAAAACAACAACATTCGTTATGTTTCAGATAATGAAATATTCGTTAAACTCTAATTAATCTATTAGAATAGCTAGTGTCAATGTTATTAAAGAAAAAGTAATTTTTTCTAAAATTGAAAAAAATTGTACTCGAAAGGGTTAAAATTAAATAAATACCATCATCGTCATATATATCTCACAATATATTTAAACATCAATTTATATAGACAAATAAATGTATAAAATATTGCTATCCAGTCAAGTTGTTTCTAATAATAAAATAGCTGTGACTATTGAAAGAAGGCCATATTTTAAAAAAATTTTTAATTTTTTTAAAGCAACTTGCCTCAATGGAGTTTACTTTTTTGAAAAGGACAATAATAGAATAAAACAATGGCAAAAGAATTATTTCAAAATGTTGTTGCCGCAAGAAATTATGACAGTTTGAATATTGGTCAAAAATGACATTTTTCAGACTTTGGCACTCTGTAACTAAAAGCGCATCCAACTTGCCTCAATTATATATGCAATTTTTAAAAGTGCTAATACATGGCTTTCAAATGCCACCTCATTTTTCATGGCAAGTGGAACACGCAAGCTGTTATAGGGTCTTAAAAATGGATAAAAACAGCAAAAATGAATCTTTTTGTGACCTTCTGTGCCCTTGCGGCAAAAACTTGCCACGGGTTTTTCATCTATTATATAAAGTTCAACCCTCTTATATTCCAGATATAAAAAGAATTTGGTGGCAAGTTGTATGCGCGAAGAGCTATGAGTCTTGGTAATATCCATGTCTTAAAAAAACACTTTTTTTTCACGACATGATGACCTTTAGGGGGCCATAAAAAATGAACAACTCAACTTTGGAGCAAAAAATTCTGGATTTAGTCTTTTAACAAGATAAGTAACAACTGGTAATTTTTTGGAGAAAATCTGAGATGTCATGAATCACCCCATAATGCTAGGTGTGACACTTTCTCAGATTCTTGCTCTTAAGCAATAAAAAGGCAAAAATGAAATTTTATGTAATAATTTATCTATAGTTTCTAATAATTTTAATAGAAATATTGCATTTTCATCTCAAAATTTTTCTTAGAAAAAAAAAAAAAAAAAAAAAAAAGAATTATTAAATTATGCCAATCTGTTATTTATTCATTCTTAACTACAAATTATTCTTGATATAATCTTTCTGTTCTTAAGACTAACAATCAAAGTTGAAATTTTAAGCATGTAGTCAAAAACTCCATTCTGTGTTAATTTTTAATGTTTAAATAAACAATCATGAAATCTATTATTTTGCATTTACTCATAAATAAATAATATAATATTTATATGCTGAGTTTCATTAAAATCAGTAACAAAATAGCCACAGCTGATTTGCTTATTTTGTATGGAATCGTCCTTCTAGTTTTGCCAGGTTTCCCTATTTTAGGAGCTCCAAAATCTGCCTCACGTAACTACTGAGCAGGACAACAAAATTTGCGATTTTTCATGGATTTACAAATTTTTTTTTTAAATTTACTTAATACAGAGAATCCTGTGAAGACAGAACCTATCTGTAAGGAATTTTTTTCACAGTCTCTTCCCAATGAATACCTTAAATCTACTTGCCTAAACGGGAATCCTATTTATCTAACACTGAACTTTTTATGATTCCTCTATACTTGTACCGAAAATTTTTCCAGCCAAATCTGTATGTGGCAACCAGATGACGGAAGATGTCACTGGTCATGAAATATCATTCAATCTTTCGTAATCGGGTAATCTTTTTCCTTTAAAAATTGAGCAATTTTAGCATGTTTTTAGGGCTACAGAGATTGACCAGCATAAGTCCTAAGTAACAGAGATCAGCTATTTGTGTAAAATAAGATAAAAATTAGGGGGGGGGGGGTGATAGTGCTTCTGGACATGTATCTTAATTTGTGTTACATTACAAGTTTATTCCTTAGTTTTAATTTTTCAGCTAATAAAAAATACCTTTAATTTGGAGAAATACAAAAATACTGTCATACAAATTATGAAAATCATATACATTTTTTTTTCAACAGTGACTTTGTTTTTGTATTAAATGCCTAGACCTCTACAGCCAGAACCTCTACAGATATTAAAGCAATTACCTTTTTGAATGAATCTACAATCATGTTTCTAGCTTTCTTGTCCAGAAGACAGTGAAAAACAAATATACAAACACCCTATAAAAGAACAAAATAAATCACTTAGTAAAAAAGTATGCAGATAGACTGTAAAAATACAGTGAAACCTCTGAATAAGGGACACCCATGGGACCGGAACTTTTGTCCCTTAAATAGAGGTGTCCCTTATTCGGAGTTTTTACATTTTTTTTAAATTAATCATTCATAAGGGCATAAAAAATAACAAAATATTAGAATGAAATTTAAATGTACCCAAAAGTTATAAATTGCATTAATTAGGAACAAAAGTAATAGATAATTAATTTTTATTAATTATCTATTTAATCTATTTTTAATTCATTACTTAATTAGTAAATGATTTGTTGAGTTATTGATTTGTATTTTTTACGTAAATGTTTCTATGATGCAAAAAGTGCAATAATATTTTAAAAAATCTTCAGTGTTGAATTCAGGAAGATGACATCCCCCCGGAGCAATAAAATGTCCCCCCCCCCGGAAAATTTGAAATTTTGCATTTTCAATAGTCAAAAAGTACAATTTCACCCCTGGAACTCTATAATGTCCCCTCCCTAAGCTACTAAAGTCCCTCCCGGAGAAAAGTGCCTGAATTCAACACTGAAAATCTTACTTGCGAAGTAATCCATAAAAAACGTGACTGTTTTGCAGATTTCAATTTTTCTACTACTAAACTTTTCAGATATTCACTTATCATACTTATAACTTTTAGTCATTCATTATAAGAAATATTTACGAAAAAGTATTCAACTGCTTTGCATATTTTAAAGCATCTGAAGTTCTTTATTTCAAAATTTTCCTTTTTCTTTCATTTTCAGAATCATCCCTCACAATTTTCAGCATTCTTTTCAATATAGACTGGAAGAATGGCAGCACAGACAATCACCTCATCGAGTTCAGGACAGGAATTCTAGAATTAGTTAAAACTCAATATGTATGTTAAAACGCAATCGGTCTACTAAAACACCTAAAAATCTGACCTCTGAAAATCTTAAATTTGACTCGTAGATTTACCATTATATTTTCCTGCACTCAAATCTATGAAAATATGGAGGACTGGCTGCAGGATACCCCAATGAAAAACTTACCACTCAACGACTAATCACCAAATCAACCTCTAAAATCGGATTTATGTGTTTTTTCCGCCTAGATATGACTTGGCAGACCAATTGTATTTTAATATTTGAATTGAGTTTTAACCAGTTCTGGAATTTCAGCTGTGAACTCCATGAAGTTATTGTCTGCACTGCCACCTCTGGCTCCAATAGGGATAAAAGCACTTCGATATCTTCATCTGAATTGTGGATAAATAAATGCTCATCAGTTGAGTTGCATACCTCTGTACCAACATAACTGCCTATCTGATGAGTTCACAAAATTCTGTATTTTCATTTTCATCACAGATTGCTTCATTATCTCAAATGCAAAAATCAACCCCTTTAACATTTTGCACTCATATGACCAGTGTGAATGGGCAGCATTTTTCTTTGCAAAATTTGTTTTTGTCATACTAGTAACAAAGAAAATTAATTTTTTTTATTTAAAGCTGTTTTCTTCTTCTTCTTCTTCTTTTTGAAATAATGTATTTGAAGGAAACTTTTTTTTTTTTTTTTTTTTTTTTTAAGTTGTTTCAACTGAATAAAATTTGTGTAAGAAACGCCGTCGGAACGGTTGATCTCATTTTCAAGTGTCCCTTAAATCGAGTGGCCCTTATTCAGAGGTAAATACATTACACTTCTTATACCAAGGGACTGGGACCGGAACTTTTGTCCCTTAAATAGAGGTGTCCCTTATTCGGAGTGTCCCTTATTTGGAGGTTTCACTGTATTTGTTTTGTTAAAAAAAAAAAAAAAAAAAAAAAAAAGGCATATGTTTAGAAGTCATCCTAAAAAAGGGTTCAACATCGTATAAGAAATCTTTCTATAGATCAAATAAGCATCATTCATGCATTCTTATTTTTCATGCGCTAATAAAACATTTATATAATACATGTACAGCTACTCAATTCATATTGCTTTAATACAAAGGATATAACAAATATAAAATTTACTATTACTCTATCATAATAAGATTTAAAAGCTACCTAAGAGCAATTTGAAGAATATTTCAAAAATTAAAAAAGGAGAAAATATGCGAAAACCGTTCTAAAAATATTCTAAATTATAATTTCTATGCAATTCTTAAAGATAGAAAATTGAAATTTGGCATTGTAGATGCATATAAGATACCAGCAAACTCTGAGGCTTTGCTCGCTTATTACCTGAAATATGCCAAGTAATATTTGTATGTCTAAATTTTATTATAAGAAATTTAGGAATAATACGAAAATTAACATTTAAGCCATAGTTTGACTAAACTTTACCATTGCACTGAATTAGACAGAAAAAATATGAAATAAATGAGAAGAACTTAATAAATGATCTTTTAGAAATTATTTTGAAACTTATGATCAACCCATACTTTATTTCTGTATTCATATAAAGTTTTGAATTTTTTAGAAACCAATCTTAGTACGCATTTTCATCTGAAAACTAATCATCGTGATGATTTCCATGCTTCTTTTCTAACGTCTATCATCTGTCTAGAGCTAATGAGTGGCACCAGTATAAAATGCTTATGTTGAAGCAAAGACTGCCACAATTAATTTGCCAACGTTAATTTTGAAATCGATTCGGTATTTCGTATTATTCTAACAGAAACCTAATTTAATTTTTTTTAAACATTTTCAAAGTTTTATTTTTTTTTCCCCCAGAAAGTTTGTTTCTGCCAACCCCAGTTGGTAGTGGCACCGGCTTAAACTATAGCCTGTGTAGGTTCAGAGATTGTCATTATTTATCCAGAACCAATACTTTTATAATAATAGGTTTATTATACCCTGAGATAGCATAGAAATGGTAATTTTGCAAATTTTTAGAATATCTTTTTATCTTTCCCAACGCTTCACAATTTTTAAATTTCGAATTTATTTTTCACTCTTCTAGAGGATAATTATTATATTTTATAAATAACTATCATGACATATTTAATTTTTCTAGCCATTTTAGTAACCCAGCAATCGTGATTAAGATTGTTTTTTTGCTCTTGCAATCCTCTGATAATAGTGGAAAGTACATAAAATGTAGTTTGTGTTTATAACAGGTTCTATCACCACCAATTAATGGTTGCAACCAATTTGCAACCATTAATTATTTTAATCGGCTTGATATTTCATAAGATACATTAAAATTACAAGTCGTGATTAAGATTGTTTTTTGCTCTTGCAATCCTCTGATAATAGTGGAAAGTACATAAATTGCAACCATTATTTTAATCGGCTTGATATTTCATAAGATACATTAAAATTACAATTTAAAAGTTTTTAGAACGCTTTTCGTTGACTTCATCCTTTTAAATTCGGAATTTTCTTTCGGCGATTCTTAGAAAGCATTTGCATCTTTTAAGTAATTATCATGCCAAATTTCAAAACGTTAGACACCTCAGTTATAGAAAAAACACAATTTAGGACAATTATTTTTATTCTTGCAGCCCCCAGGTGGTAGTGACAACAACCTAAAATATAGCCTATATTGAAGCAAGGAATGTCATCAATTTGCAACCATTACTTTTGAAATTGGTATGATATTTCCTGAACTTAGAAATCGTAATTTAGAACGTATTTAAAAAGCTTTTCACGCATTTTTCACCCTTTTTAATTTTTGAATTCTTTTTTAAACTGTTTTTGGAGAGCATTTACTTCTTATAAGTAATAACCATCCCAAATTTTAAGTTACTTTCTCAGATTACCCACAAATCGGTATTTATAAAATTTTTAGAACGCTTTTCGCGCATTTTCACCCTTTTTAAATTTTGATTTTTAGAAAGAAACGTTATTAGATACTATTTATATCTAATAAGTAATTAATATGCCAAATTTCACAAATCAATTCCCTTCAATAACACAAAAATTGTATTTTTTAGACCGTTTCTTGCTCCTACAGCCCCTTTGGGGTATAGTGACATCCGACATAAAATGTAGCCTATCTTGCAGTAAGATTGCCACCATCATTTCACACCATTATTTTTAAAATCAGTTCAGTATTTCCTAAGATTGCGTAGAAATTGCAATTTCAAACTTTTTTTTAGAATGTTTTTTGTGCGTCCCCCCACATTTTGAAAGTTAGATTTTTTAAAGAAATGTTCTTAGAAATAATTTATCTTTTAAGTAAATACTGTATTGAATTTCATGTTTCTAGATCGCAATTTTGAACGCAAATTCGACATTTAGAAAGTTTTTCACAAACCTGAGGTAGTTGTGATATTGACATAAAATAGAGCCTATATAAGAGCAAGGGCTGTCACCATCATTTTGACATCTTTTTTAAATTAATTTGGTACTTCCCGAGATTATTTAAAAATTGCTTTTTAGAACGCTTTTCGCATATTTTCACCTCTTTTAAATTTCGTATTTTTTAGCAATTGTTCTTAGTGATCATTTATATCATATGTATAAGTAACTAACATGCCAAATTTCATATTTCTAGGCCCTTTAGTAACACAAAAATTGTATTTTTAGAACGTTTTTTGTCTCCTATTGGGGTAGTGACACCGGAATAAGATATAGCCATGTTGGAGCAAGGACTGTCACTTTCATTTTAATATCATTATTTTTTAAATCGGCTCGTTACTTTCCAAGATTGCTTAAAAATCGCAATTTAGAACGCATTTTGTGCATTTTCACCTTTTTAAAATTTCGTATTTTTTAGGAAATGCTCTTAGAGATCATTTATATATTATAAGTAATTAACATGACAAATTTCATGTTTCTAAGCCCTTCAGTAAAACAAAAATCGTATTTTTAGAACTTTTTTGCTACTATACCCCCTTTGAGTTTAGCAGCATCGACATAAGATATAGCCTATGTTTGATTCCGAGCGAACACCATTGGTTTCATCCTTTCACCATTTCCTTTTGGAACCATTTTTTAAATAATTAGTTCTGTAGTTCCGGAGTTCCTTTCTCTTTATTTCTAAGACCATTTCCTTTTGGAACCATTTTAAAAAAAATAGTTCGGTAGTTCCGGAGTTCCCTACAAAAAAACAAACTTTACCTCTTTATAATTTAAGTATAGATAAATGATGTCTAAGAACCGTTACTAAAAATTTCGAAATTTAAAATGATGAAATGAACGGAAAGCATAAAAAAAAAACTTTCAAAATAAAGACTTCTATGAAATCTCAGGAAATACCAAACCGGTTTCAAAAGAAAAATGTGGCAAATTTATGGTGACAGTCTTTTTGTTTCAAAATAGACTATATTGTATGTCGATGTCACTACGAAAGAGAAGGAGGGCATGAGCAAAAAATAATCTAAAAGTGCAATTTTGTGATATTGAAAGAGTTAGAAAACTGAAATCTTTGGCATGGTATAGTTATTTAGAAGAGGTAAATGCTAATGCTTCCTAAGAACTATGTTTCTAAAAAAAAACTCCAAATAAAAAAAAGGTGAAATAAAAAAAGGTGAAACTAGAAGAGTTCAACAAATTGCCTAAATTTCGATTTTTACAGAATTTTTGAAAACAAACTTGAAAATTGGCATTGTACTTATTTATAGATTGTAAATTCGTTGCAAAATCATTTTAAAGTAAATCGAAATTTAAAAGTAAGGAAAAAAAAAGAAAAACATTCTAAAAACGTTCTAATTTACGATTGGTATTGTATCTTAGGAAATACGGAACAGATTTCAAAATGAATGTTGATAAATTGATGGTGATAGTCTGTGTTCTAACATAAGCTATATTTTATGTTGGTGCCACTACCATCAGAAGAGTGGTAGACGTTGGATTATAAACTTGAAATTTGACATGGTGGTACTTTTAAGATGTAAATGCTTGACGATTAAGAATAATTTCCAAAGAATTCAAAACTTGAAATGAGCTTAAAAACTTCAAATACATTCTAAATTATAATTTATTTTAATTCGTTTTAGTAGTTCTTGTTAATTTAAGTCTCGTTTTCGACTAAAGCAGTGTAATAGTGAAGTTCAAAGATGGCTTAATATTTTTGAATTATTCCTATTCTTATATTTTCTTTCAATAAAAGTTAGACATATAATATAGACCAGGAGGCGGCAGCACAGACAATGATCTCATCGGGTTCAGAGATAAAAATCTAGGATTAGTTAAATCTGGATTCGCATATTAAAACGTAATTGGTCTGCTAAGTCATATCTTGATGGAAAATACCTGAAAAGCCATTTTAGCTGTTGACTTATAGGCTTATTATGTTTTTCTGCTCCCAATCCTCCATATTTTCAGATTTTTCGGTGCAGGAAAGCACGATGGTAAACCTAAAAGTCAACCGACTCATCCGAGTATTCGATGAAGTGATTGTTTGTGCTGCTGCTTCTTGGTCTAATACAAATACCACTTGGAATATTAAAAAAAAAGAAAAAAATATGTTAGCAAAGCCCAGTGTTGCTAGATAATCGAAAGAAAACTTCTGAAATTTATCCCAAATGAATACTTTTTCCTGAAAAAGTCCCCAACTTATTAACTACAGAAAAAAGTAAATTTTCAAGTTTTCCATTATAAAAAGCTTTTAATTTTAACTCATTAATTTATCCAAATTACTTTTTTTTTAATTAAAAAAAAAATCAACATTTTAAACTTTGTAGAATTTTGCATGAATAACGAAGAGAAAAAACGTTAAATCTGTTGTTAATGGATGATCCTGATCTATTATTACATTAGCTCTATCTATGCTGATGCAAATAAGTTTTTCAAGGTTTAGACCATCTATAATCAGTTGAGATTTGAATGTATCTGAGATGGTGTTGGCATCACCTACTTCTACCTGGCTTAACCTATAAAACTTTTTTTCAATTTTTGCCTTCCCTAATGAAGTGCATAATCGTATAATGCAAATTAAATTTGTTGTATTAATCACTGTTTTCAATAAATGATAAAAGAAAAATAGTCGATTTCTACATTTTTAACTAAATCTTTTAAAAAGTACTGTAAAAAAAGTTTTGTATGTAAGTCCTGCAGATGTAGTATAGAGAAGGATTTTGCTACTAAGAATTGCCGAGTTCTCATTCAAGTTTCTTATAACGAGAAATAAAGCTCTGCTGCATTCAGTGAGCAATTTTAGTTATAAATGAGGCAATATGATTGTAGTATGCAGTTACATGTTTTATGAAATTTTCTACTGTTATTCCATGAAACACAAATTGACCAGTTGCAAAAAAGTTATAAAATTGTTTCTATCTCTGTTATATAGATCTATAATATTAAAAGAAGTGTATATACGTGTCTGTCTAGGAAAATGTGGAGCACTTACATATTTGTTTTTGAAATTCAGGTTGAGATTGTACAAGATAGATCATGATATACCGATTCTGCAGTGCAGAGCACGGCATTATGTTAAACGGAATATACTAACAAAAGTTGTTATAAGAGAGTAAACACCTGTAATTCGATTAAATATACTTAAAAAAAAGAAAAATAAAACTCGTTATTATTAAATTTGTGAACTAAAATATCCAGTGAGGCACAATGCATTTAATGCCTGTCGTCACGTGGAAATAAACTCTTATAAATATACAAGTAACTCATTGATCAAAAAATGGTAACATATGTATGTGTATAAAAAAAGAAACACTACAGTCACATTTTGTTTTCTTAAAAATTCTATAATTCCACCAGGCTACAAAATGGATGCCTTTTACATACCTCTTACAAATTCAACCCAATGCGCTAATTCGGTTTAATCCATAGGTGACAGCTATTTTGCTCCTCACTTGACAGCCCGACACACCTCTATCAACACACCCACCGTGCTGTATGATTTTTCACGGATATACCTGTGATACTGGCATGTTGTGTCATATTGTAAACGGCAAGCATGATTCAGAGAATAATCATTGATACCTATGATTTCTGTATTTTATTTTTATTTTCCAAATCAAAATAGAGTTATATTTAGTGCTGTAAGAAGACTAAAATTTGTGTGAAATAGTAAAGAAAATTTCCCAAGTTTTCACCCAAAAAAACTTGATAGTCCCCACAAATTTCTCCATGAACTACTTGTCCCCCAAAAATTCTCCTGGGGATTAAAAATGAGGAGGAAATCTCCAATCTGGCAACACTGGCAAAGCCGCGAGTTTTGCTGGCTATAAATAATTTCACAGTTACTAAATAATCCTATCAATTATCACCTTATTTCTGATCTATTGTTAAACAGGGGATCATTAATTCGAGGCTGCATTATATAAATAATATAAGTTTTCTCACCTGGAATGAATTGAAGATTGCAAATAAGTATCCGGCGATTTCTAAATGTTCACCTAGATACAAAAATCCGAACACCCACGTTATTCCCAAGACTGGAAAAAGAATAAATGTCACTCGCAACCATCTCCTGCGAAAGAAATACGTTGAAAAATTAAAAAATCATCATTTATATATAGTTGTATTAAATCATTTTAAAACGTGAACTTACTTAATCAGAGCTGTTTTATCATTCTTTACTGAAATCTTACTTGCTTTGTATTGGGCTAGAATGAGAGCTGCTGTATTCAGCTGTGGAAGAAATTTTTTTTATAACATAAATTATGATAATTATCAATAAAAGTATTTTCAAGTGCAGATTTCTTTTCCTTTTTCGCCCAAAAGAGGTGGTACAAATCTTTTCAAGTAATTATTTTCAGTTTTAGGATTTCATACCTCAAAAGAAAAAGACATTACAGTTAAAGGATGGCTTTGTTGTCAGTATAAAGAATCCAGCCCCCCCCCCCCTCTCCCACCTCCTTTGTTTTTCATCGGTTACTGTCGTTTGTGCCAAATTATCCTAACTACGTGAAACGCATGGAAATTGATCTTATGGATCTATATACGTATGTATTTGAAGCAAAGAAACTATTTACATAAATATTACTTACAATTTTGAATAATGTGACACAAAAGATAAATCAATTTATTAAAATACATTTCAATTCATAGTACAGGATCAATGAAAATTATATATTTAACATAACGAATTGAAAAAAAAAGTATTTTTTTAAATGTGTAAATATATTTTACAAAAAAAAAAAAAAAATAAATAAATAAATAAATAAATAAAAAAAAATAAAAAACAAATTAAAACAAATTTTTTTAAAACCACATAAAGGAGTCGCATAAATTTTATCAGATCTTTTAAAACTCATATTTTGAATTTATGAGAAATTTGTGTGAAAAAGCATCAGTGAATAAAGTTTTAAGTATCTTTTTATGTGTAAGATAACTTTTACACATGCTATTATAAATTGATAAAAAATTAAATAATGAAATAAATAATACAAAAGTGCATTTTTCAAATAATAGCATGGCGTCCCTCAAAATTTGATATTTTAAAAATCCGTATTTAAAATTCTTAGAACCATAAGATAAATAATTGCATCAAAACTTTTAATCCGCTAAGTTTTTTTTTTTTTTGATACCATTATTATTTTTTTTAGGTAAGTGATCACAAGCTTAAAAATATATATAGTTATGAGATTTGATCCAGAAATTAAGAAGATAAAAAAAAAAAAAAAAAAAAAAAAAAAAAACTAACATTTTCTTAGTACTTTTGAATAAGAAATACAATGTATTTCATAGGTTTTAATCCCGAAACAGATGTAATTAATAAAAATAGAAGAAAAGGGTGTCATTTTGAAGCAATTGCGACAAAAAGTTGCCCATTTAAGAATCTAAATGCAAATTTACTTTTAAGTATTTTCAAATCCTAAACTACAACATTCTGACACATTTTTTAAATTCATTTTATTCGAAAAAAATTATCAAAAACTGTGTAAATCGAACAAACTGTTCCGTTATTTGGTAAAAGTAGAAGATTTTTCAGAAAATGTTCTGAAAGTTACTTTTTTTAACCACATTTCCAGTCGGCGAATGTAATTATGTAATAGACTCGATTTTTCTAAGTTTCTTATTTTTTAACTACACATAAGTTATATTTTCTTTATAAACAGACATATGTGTATAAATTAAAACTTAAACTTTTTATATTATATTCTGAAAGTATACATTGATGATAAAATTCGCAGTTCCTGATTGATAACTATGAAGCGCGGATATTACTAATGTAATTATTCTAAAATTTGTAATTGATTTTTGATCAAAAAGCATAAAAATTGATCGTTATTATTGATCTGTTAACACTTGTTTATTTCAACTTTTATTTATTTTTTAAAATGCGTATTTTAGTTAATTTTAATATTTGCTATAGAATAGAGATGTGTAAAAAGTGCTTTACTTCAGAAAACGAATATAAAATTTTTTATGCAACATAATTAGAAACATTTGTATCACAAACATATTAATAGTAAAAAATTTAATAATATTCAGTATACTAAAAATATATCGTAGAAATATAGCATGATTAGAGTTTGTTTCAAAAAATATCATGCCAAGGAAAAAAAAATGCAAGTACTATATTTTTTTTGTTATTTATTTTTTAAATTGCTATGATATACGTAAAAAAAATGGTCTGAACTAGAAGTCTATACACGGGCCCGGACTTGGCCGTTCCAAATTTTCTAACGGGCCGACAGAATTAGAATAATTTTTTCGCTAGGTGGGCCGACAAGCAGACTCGTATAAAAGCAAAAACTTTCTGTGCACGTAATATTGGGTCAAAAACTTTCTGTAAATTAATTTAATGTTGGGTGTGATTCGAGTTTTTTGCGCGATTCATGGTCATAATTCGCGTTTTTTATGCGATTTATGTACGTAATTTGCGCTTTTTGAGCGATTTATGAACATAATTCGCGTTTGTTACGCGATTTATGGACGTAATTTGCGCTTTATGAGCTTTCTTCCGACGAAATACGCGTTTTTTGAGCAATTTATAGCCGTAATTTGCGTTTTTTATGCGATTTATGAACGTAATTCGCGTTTTTTTTACACGATTCACGGATGTAATTCGCATTTTTTTATGCAATTTATGAACGTAATTCGTGTTTTTTTTACACGATTTATGAACGTTATTCGCGTTTTTTGAGCGATTTATGGACGTATTTCGCGTTTTTTGAGCGATTCATAGATGTAATTCTTTTGATGACATTCGCGTTAATCGTAAATAATTCGTTCATAAAATTCAGGGAATATTTTTATTTTTTGGTTCTAAAAAAAGTGACAAAAATAAAAACTGTTTCTTCAAATTTTCTACAAACTTCATAAAATTTTCTGCGCAAGGCGTGCGTCTATATTATACAACTCTGCCAACAAGCAAAATAAACGGGCTAGGCTGGCAAAAAAAATTGAACGGGCCATAAGGGCCGATAAAAATTTTTAGCGGGCCTTCCGGCCTGTTATAAAGATTTAAGCAGAAACGATAAAATATGAGCTATTTTCAATGAATATGGTTTTAACGAGAGTAAGTAATAATGTGCGTCACGAGCCGATACTAGTTTGACAACATCAATACAGAAATGTAACCTGTACAGTGTAGAGATCGGCATCGGACAGTTACATTGTATGTAACCCGGGCTATATATTTTTTTAGCAGACTCGTGCCGGGCTGAGATCAAGCTTGCATTGTTCTTCTACATATAGACGAGCCGGGCCAGAACGAGACTTAATTGTTCTCAAGACGTGTAGGACAGACAATATGATTTGTAAAATTATTAATAGCGATAAAGAACTTATGTTAACTTAATCTTTGGATATATACTCCTCGGCGGTTCTTAAATTTACTTCTCAACAATGCGAAAGTTTGACATTTTCTGACTAATTTTTAACTGCAAAAGTAAAAAATTGACAAGCCTGACTATTGAAGGCATTTGCAATCTAATAGCGTTTTTCAGTTTTGGTAAATAAGATACTTGTATAACCTGAGATAGAAGAGATTCTTGTCAAAAAGTTGCAGATTTATCTCCCTTAACATGTTGAAGCTTCCGGAAATTCTGTCCACACTCTCTCTCGCTCTAATAACAGGAATGACACAAAATTTTATAAACGGACTAAGAAAACCATGGGGAAAAATTGCTATTTCCAGAAAAATAAATAAATAAATAAATAATTTCAATCACCGCCGATAGGGGGGAAATTGCCGCTGTACATTGAAAGAAATCAGAAATAGGCAAAAATAATAATTTGGATAAAATGTCATGTTTTATTCAACGTATTTACTTTCCTGACGAGGAATTCGACCATATTCAATATAACCACCGTTCTCTTGCACCACATCTTTCGTTCGTTGTACTACATTTTCGATAGGCGAGCATAACATGTCACATGGAATAGCCCTTACTGCATGTATTATGTTGTCTTTTAAGCTACTCAAATTTGTTACTCCCCCAAGATAGACTTTCGATTTCAAATAACTCCAGAGTGAAAAATCGCATGGAGTTAAATACGGAGACCGGGGCGGCCAGACATATTGGAAACAACTTCTGATAACTGATCAGTAATGTGATGGCGCAACAGCTACTGTGCTTTTATACCAATATGTGGTGATACACCATTCTGCATAAAAATTATCTGATCCAGACATTGTCTCTGTTGAAGTTATGGAATGACAAAATTAGTCAGCACATTATGATATCTTTCTGCGTTAATGGTATGCATCACTAGTCCTGTCTTAGTAATGTTCTGAAAAAAGAATGGTTCAAGGATAAATTCGGCTGTAAAGCCACACCAAACAGTGAATGTATCAGAGTTTCTAGGACAATCTGAGGTTGTTCAGTGGCCCAAATTCTACAGTTATGAGTATTAACAGACCCATTCAGATGGAAATGATCCTCATCTCCCTATAAAATTCTCCACGGGAAACCATCATCGATTTTCATTCTTGCAAGAAATGTCAGTCGTTTATGTAATGATTGGATTGAAGTTGTTGCAAGCAGCTGATCTTGAATGGATAGTACTGGATAATTCGCCGCAAGACTTTCCACACTGTCGAAACATTTAAATCCAGTTCAGGCAACACCCCGTGCACTGCTACTGCAAACAGCAGAGGTACTCTGTGACATATCGTTGATCGCAATTGCAACATCCATTATCACTTTTTCTGACATCGGTTTAAGGTTTATGTCCTCTGCCTGGCCGAACCGCTAACGGGCCAATTTTTTCGAATTTAGAAGCATTGCTTTCAATGCATTAACGAATAAAGGTCTTTGCGCAATTTATGGCGTATTGTAAATAAACGAAGAGCTGCTGGTGCATTGATTTGGTTACGTTACAATAATACAACTTTACAAGTAACACATGCTGCGGTAACGTGAGGTTCATTTTCGACCTTAACTGAAATTGCATCTCAGAGTTTTTCGCATGCATTTATAGCTTAAACTATTTGCGTTAATGCAGCTTACGTAAGCAAAAATTGGCATTTTCATTTTCTGTCCGTATTTTAAGCTAACTCTCAATTGCATAAGTTATCACGGAGCCAGATTTCCCACTATTGGCAGTGATTGGAACTAATTTTTGTTGTTGTTGGAGTCTTTTTTGCTATGTTTTTCTTAATCCATTGATAAAATTTTGTGACATTTCATTTATTAGAACGAGATACAGGCAGCTCTGAATAGCGTCAGTATAAAACACCCAATATAAAGATATAGATACAGGGTGTCCACTTTCAACTGTGGCTAATGGCTAATTCCTAAACCATTAGTCATAGTTCTTCGAATACTGTAAGCACTTGGTACATGATCCCTCACATCATCATCGAACTCATTTTTTTAATGCAGTAAAGTGGTATAAGTCATGCATTATTAAAATTTCATAGCACGGTCAATTTCTATGCTATATGAACGGGACTTTTGTCGTACTTGTTGATGTAATAGGACAAATATACTAAATGTAACTTATAGGACCAAGAGGCGGGGCATGAAAATTTTAATTTCGTAAAAAAAAAAACAATTTTATTGACTCAAATCGCTTTAAAATGTTTCTTTACCTCATTGAAAACGTTTTTGTAATTGGAACTATATCTCTATGACTAAAGGTTTAGGAATTGGCCATTGGCCACTGTTAAGAGTGGACACTGATCTCTTTATATATATATATATATATATATATATATATATATATATATATATATATAGTAACCACTCAATATATACATTATATAAAATTATACTATATAAAAATTATTATAAATGAGATAAATTGCTTGAGTCAAAAATATGCAACTGAACAAATCAAGTAACAGATAGAAATTGAGAAATACCTCAGAACACCAAAACTCTATCCCCTTCCCATTCCTTTCTTTCCACATACCAGAAGCACAAGAATATACACCAAACTTATAACAAAACCCTCTTATAATCTAAAAAAATACATAATTACAATGATTTGATTCAAAATTCTCTTTCAGATAAAATTTTAGTCATGCCATCTGATGACATTGAAGCCTACAGTTTGGTGCAGAGACACAGATCTTAAAAACTGTCAAGATAGCCAATTTTTCTGTTTCTAAAAACATGATAAATTCTTGAAACAATGAAAAAAAATGTATATACAAGTATTTAGGTAATTGAAAAGGTGTTCAAAGCCGAAAATTAAAAAATGTTTCCTTGTTTTCAGATTTCTCACAATTCAGTTGCAAAAAATTCTATATGACAATTTTGAAATAATACCTGTAAAAAAAAGTTAGAAATAAAATTTTAAACTGAAGTTTAATTTCAATATTCCAAATTATCGTAAAATTAAGTTTTATTCCTGTACATAATCAATAATATTCAATTTAGATTAGAAGTTATGAAACTCTTAATTCAGGCGTTGATTTTTGGTATTACGTAAAGAAAAATCAACGTGAACTGCGTTAGTGTGACACAATCATAATTTTTCCCCCACAAAATCTAAAATCAGCGTCGTTTATTCTATCGCATACTTTTCATATTCTGCATTTTTAAAATATTTTAATGTACCATACATTATTCATAAATATGGTCACAAAATTGATGTTTGTCATAGTTACAATTTTGAATCTGAACATTGGTACGCTTTTTTTTTTGAATTCCTAATCTTAGTGCCTACAAAATTCAGAAATTTATGATTTTTTTAGACACATTCGTAATAAAATATTTGATTTTGTCAAAGTAAGTATTTATTTCATGTCATGATTTTTAATAAATGCCCATTTTAGTAATAAAAAATAGCTTATATAAATTTAATTTTAAAATTTAACTATTGAAATTTATTTAAAATGAAGTTTTATTTCATTTAAATTAGTTATAGTTGTAATTCAGTTTTGTTTAATTTATTACGATATTTAAAAATTAAAATTTCATTTAATGATCTAATTGACAATAATAATGATAATCATAATAATAATCATAATAATAATATAGATATATATTTACGAAGAAATGGATGATAACGATAAACTATACTTTATTATCTGACTTAAAAAGATCAAAACAAAAATCTGAAAATAAAATGTTAATGATTCGAAGAGTACATAACTCGTAACCTTTTGATTATCAGCCCATCGACTTACCGACTAAGCATGATATTTACGGGAAAGGGTGGAGAAAAAGTAAGCACACGTCACGAATAAAGCAAGGACTTATCGTTGAGATTCCCATAAAAATGCGAAAAATATAGTTCTATTTTTCATGTAGATTCTACAACAAACCAGAGTTCTCTTAGAAACAGATCTAGTCTTATTCAATTCATCTAAAACAAACTCATATTATGTATTAATTTTAAAAAATCGTCCGGACCGATTCAGAGAGTAAAAATTAGGAACGTACACCATCAAATTTGTTTTTAAAATAGGTATCGAGATCTTAAATTAGAACACGTAGCACGTAGAAATATAAAAAATTCAGAGGGCAGTTTTTATTTTTATGAATTTGTAAGGAATTAAGTTCTACCAAGCTTTACGGTAATATGGCATAATGGTGTGGTAACATCAGCGTGAAAGTACAACTTGCACACCCTTTATCTTTGTTTTAATTATACACCTGATATTTCCCCGTAGACTAATCAAAGATTACAAAACGAGGTGTAGGCTAGAATCTTCGGGAAAGATTTTGCAACATGATTTGTGGTAAAAATACACAAATGTGAATGAATTTATTGTTTTATTTGTGTACAAAAGATTTTTCAGCTGAAATATGCGACATGTAAGAACATAAAAAAGCGCAAAATACTTTATTAAATTTAGGTTACAATAATTATCTTAAGTTGTGTCTTAAGTTTTTTTTTTTTGGGGGGGGGGAGGGGGGCTGCAAATTAAAAGGGAGGGACACAGTAGCAATGAATTCATTTAGTTAGGTTATTTATTTATTTGCATTTTTTTCTCATGTCCTGCATTTATCATACTATCATGTTTTTACATTATTATTTTGTTAGCATCATATTAATTCTTCGCAACATAAAATGATAAATTGCAATAAATATTAAAGGAAACAAATTATGAAGACTGGAAAATAATTTACTAAGACTTCCCTTATAAATAATATAATAAATATAATAATAAATAAAATTATCTTACAAAATATTTTGAATGACTGCACTTGACTTTTGAATATTAATCAGAATACTATGTGTTCAAATAAATACCTAATAGTAGAAATAAAAACTTTGATCTTAATTTTACAGTTTCCGCTGATGAAAATGACCATGTTCTAAAGAAAATGTGCATTTTCATTTATAAAGCTCAAACATTATGTTTTATTCCGTCTGGTGTTAGAATTTAGGTCTTTAAATTAAAATAAATGTTGAAATCATATTTACATAGTCATGTAGCGGGAAGTTTTAATTATTTATCTTTTTTTAATATTGTGCAGCGATCTCATCTCATTTGATCGATAAGTAAAAAGCGAGTTACTAATTTAGAGTATGATTTGGTCTTTTTCCCGATGCTAACGCTATCTACTAATCATGATATCCCTGGTTCAACTCTCACCGCCACCAATTCAGTCATTTATCATTGTTAATCCGGACAAACATGCAACCTTTACCATCAACAATTATCTTCTCTCATAATCATTAGATGGCAGCACCCAACAAAGCCTGCGAAATAAGGAAAGGGCAGCTGACGTCACTGTGGGCTCTTATTAGTGTGGGCAAGCTGTTTTCGCCCGTGCTTCGTTATAGCACCCACTCTACATATGAATTCAGGCATTCTGATTGGTCTGCAAAGTTTATTATGGTTGTCTGCTTGCTATGATTGGGCTACGTCGTCAAGATGATTCCTACAATGATCGCTGTGACAAAAATGTAGCGGTAGATTGGTTGACAGAAATGTTTGTTTGTAAACATGCCCTTTCCTTATTCTCCCAGCAGAAAATTTGACGCTCATGACGCGTATCTCCACGACAAGCACTCAAAGCATGTGCATCGCCTGCCAGTAAGATCTCATAATCTCTCATCAACAGATATTTGCTTTTTTTTAGTGGTGGGGAGGGATAAGTGACATAACAACAGTGGAATAGGCATAATTTAAACGTCATTTTAAGCAAAAAAAAAATTAACGCAATAAAAGGTTTTTTAAAAAATTGAAGATTTTTGAGTCCTGGACTCTTAAAAGACGGAAATATTTGAAAGTGAATGTTTCATTTCATTGACCAAATATTTTGGAATCCATTCGAATAAATATTACCATACACAGAGCAATGGGTTGATTGAGAAGATCCATCAAACATTAAAAGCAGCCACCTCAAAAAATCGATATCTCAGTCCAATGCCTTATTAACTGTCCTACTTGTACTGCGAAAGACAACGAGAAAAATTAGGATTTTTTTTTTTTTTTTTTTTTTTTTTTTCTTCAGGAGCCACGACCGAATTTATCCACGGTTCTCTGGTCTGTTTACTAGGAATATTTTTTTTTTCGTTTCCTCCGACTGTCAGTCATCCAGTTTTGTATAAGAACGAACATTTGCATAATTTGCCGTCACATGAAAAAGAAATGGAATTGGTCAAGATTCTGCTTTTAATAATCTGTTTCTTTACTTATGACGTGAAATCAACAAAAAACCGAGTCGGTAATAGTCAAATGTCTCACAATCTTCGATGAGAAGCATGCTTCTATCAGTGAAAACGATGCTACAAAGCAGATAATTGTCATTAATAAAACATTTTGAAATGAAATTTGACTTAATCTTGAATAGGCGAAATAGTCTGGAGAATAAAAATAACAGCCTCAAAGGAATTTTCATCATAAAAATCATTAATTCGATTTTCATCCATGAATATAAGATATTTTTCTATTATGGAATCAGTATAACATCATATTTTCTAAGCTCTAATTCTGCAGAGACTTGACCCACCATAGTCCTGTAGATAGATAATGGTGTTGACCTTTATTATTTATTTAAAGGGTATTTTATATGCAAATCACGTCAGTCTCACACAATCGTAATAAGTATTTAATAAAATTCAAACATTTTTAAATGAATAGACCGGGAGATGGCAGCACAGGCAATTACCTCATCGAGCTCACAGATAAAATTATAGGATTAGTTAAATTTGAAAACGCAATCGGCCCCCCAATTCATATCTCGGTGGAAAGCATCGAAAAACTCAATTTTAGTGAATGGCTCATAGATTTATCATTATTTTTTTCTGCTCCCAATCATCCACGTTTATATACTTTTGGGTGCTGGAAAACACAATGGTAAACCTCCTAGTCAACCATTAAAATCTGGTTTTAAGGTGCTTTCCATCAAGATATGACATCTATGATTTGATCTTTATGATCTTTAACACGAAATTTAATTTTGTAAATTGTTTGAACCAGATCCGTGAACTCGATGAGGTGATTGTGTTGTCGCCTCCGGTCTAGAACAGAGCTGCTAGAGCGTACCAACTTAATGCTGGAATCTGTGGTAAGTTAACAAGCTGCGCCAGCTGGTGGCAGGGGTGCAAATGAATGCGCGGGTTTGACGTCATATATGCGCAGATGTTTATTATCTCCGCATCTTTTGCGCATATTTTCTGAATTTTCACTCAATCATGTCAGATTAATCAAGTCTACGAGATATATTGCAAAATATTTTTGTTACAGTTTGTATCGATAAAATCATGTACATTTAAAAAAATAGTCACAATATCATTTTAATTTCGGGAGAAAAAGCACTAATTAGTACTCATAAGTACCATATAATGCTACGAAAAATATTGACTTTTACCCTAAAATTAAAATGACAATGCGACTTTTTTTTAAATACTCAGATTTTTTTTAATTAAAAATATATGTATTTAAAAAAAGTCGCATTGTTATTTTAATTTTAGGGTAAAAGTCAATATTTTTCGTAGCATTATATGGTACTTATGAGTACTAATTAGTACTTTTTCTCCCGTAATTAAAATGATATTGTGACTACTTTTTTAAATGTACATGATTTTATCGATACAAACTGTAACAAAAATATTTTGCAATATATCTCGTAGACTTGATTAATCTGTCATGATTGAGAGAATAGCTTGAAATTTGTGATTGAATTTTTAATATGAAGTCTCGAAATAGCTTTGTCTGTTAAAAAAAAAAAAAAGAAAGAAAAAGAGGGAAAGAGAGAGTGTGTAATCTACGATTTTAAGAAAATTATTGTCTAGAACGTTAAATATTTAAACAAATAAATTAACAATATTTCTTTGTTTAGCAAAACAACATTTAATACATACATTTAAAATTATTCCGAATATACGTATAATGAAATAGGTTTTTAAATTAAAAGAATGAAATGTTTGCAAGTTAAATAATAAAAGTCGATACGACCAAGAAAACATTGGATTTTTATCGTCTGCAATTGATAATTAAAAATGGAGCTAAAGTTAAATATTTTATTTAGTACTAAATTCTATACATTTCTAAACATTGCTAAACATTATATTATCATAAGAAATACTAAGGTGTATACAATTTTGTATAACTTAGCTCATCAAGATTTAGTAAAATGTGACACTACTTCAAAATTCTGCATTTATATAATCTACTTACTAAATTATATGAGTCATCTTTCATTATATTAAAAACATAATTAAAATCGAACATATTTTAATCAGCGATATTTGTATCGCATAGTTAAAGGATATTTCATCTTAGTATATTTTATGTTAATATTTAATCGTATTACATTTATTTATTCTATATTTATTTACAATATTTCAAACCTAAACTTATTCTACGTATTATTTTAAAGTAACATTTAATTGAAACAAAAAAGTTTTGTTGCCTTCACACAAAAGAAACTGCAATCTACTTAATAATCATCTGGTTATGCACCCCTGCCGCTAGGTAGCGTATACCTTGGCCCCGCCTTTAATCTTGCGGACACCTCTTCCATAGGAGTTGGAACGCTTGAAATATATGCAGTTTTGGTCTAGAAGCATTACCCTCAAAGATAATGAATGATTCCATTGAAAATAAAATGACTTCATCCTTAAAGAAAAGATAGATTTCAAATTAATTCATCATCTAACAATCTACTTTCTTTAACACGAAATTTAATTTTGTAAATTGCTTGAACTAGAAATCAACTTTATCTTCTGTTGCAAAATGAAATTCAGTTTTAAATTAAGATAAATTTAATAAAACTCTTACATGAAGCTTGAAACTTGACTTACAATTAAAATAACTGCAACAGGGCCCATGAATGCCCATATGGTCCCTTTTTCTGTCGACAGCCAACAACTATAAGGGGAAAAATCGTTTTAGATAATCAAATATTGCATAAATAAAGCTATTGTAAATTTAAATTTAAAAAAAAATCAAAGTTAAATTTTCTGTTTAGTTTATTACTCTTTCAAGAAACTGAAAAAAACTTTATTTTAATACCAATAATTCTGAAACACACACCGGACAAAATGTTAAGCTCATTAATAAGTTTAAACTAATTTTTTATTGATTCATCTCTTGCATAAATAACAGCATAAATGCATCATGACATTAGGTAAAAGAATTTGTGGATTATGTTTAAATCTATTAGAAGCCACTGCTCCATCAGTTGTTCCTGGAGATCGACACTGCTTGGATGTTCTCCAAAATTTGAATGTAGCCTTGCTGCGTTAATATATTTTTTAATTAGATAGGGAGACCAGATGATTCCAAGTATGTCAAACATTCTCAGAAATTTAGACATGTTGAATATCTAGAGAAATGACGTGTTTTTTTCTGAAACATAAAGAATATAAAGGACATTACAGCATCGCCTAATGCGAGTAAAACAAGGATTTGCGCTGCCAGATATATTTTTCTGGCATGCAGAAAATGGACAGTGATATCTGTTTCCTTATTGAAGGGAGCAAGTTGTATGAAAAGAAAACCTAAACTGGTTTCATTCACTCCCCCCCCCCATTGTATAAAGAAGAAAAGCTCCAGAGGCAATTCCAGAGGACAGAGTTTATTTTCTTTTACCAGCTTTTAAGGCCCAAACACATTTGACCACTTCTTGAAGTTCGGTGTCGGCTCATTTGTTGTGGCGACGCGGTGTTTTTTGATCTTAATGAGTTTTGCAGGAAAGAGATGGTTGTCCGGCAAAAGAAAAATCTTTCCGTCAAGTAGGGTGGATTGCTTATCTCCCGATTCTTTTTTTAATTCCCATCATTTCTATTATGAAGAAACCACAAATGGATCCTATACAAAAGACTTCCCCACTTTTTACAAGAATTCAGTTGAAGGTAAGGGTATTGCAATCTGAACAGAGCCTTATCCAAGGTAAAATTATAAATATGCCAACTGGCCTTTTTTCACAGTGTTTTGTAGACACCAACAAAAGAAGCAGTAACAGAGATGTCGACAACGTTCACTACTGAGCTTTAGACATCGATGAAAGTCATAAAACATTAAAACGACCGTCAGACCACATAAGAACTTTCGCTGTCACGAGATGCTGTTTGCTTGGATCTTAATGGAGCGAGTAGTTGTCCGAGATGGAGAAGCTTGGGAATCGATGAAGCGACGGTGTGTCGCCTCTCTTGTGTCATATGATCTTACACAGCCATCTTAATTTTTTGACATGATCTGAATAGTATTCTGATACACATTTGTATGAAGTTTAAACCATTTCATGATGCAAAGACCCTTCAGAGAAAGAAAATTTGTTGTGTGTTCCTATTTGAATGCATTCAGCTTTGAAAGTTTCACCAACTCTCCTCGTTATCTTAGATTCGCGACCTATTGGAATACAAACGGCATCTTTATTTTTTATATCATATTCATTCGTCTATCTATCTTAATCGTCTATTGACAATGTTCTTTTGCCTATTATGGACGCTTTTTTAATAGTTATTCATTGTACACGACTTAAAATTTCTAATTCATCCAGATCTCGCCGAATTTTTTTTCCCCTGAAAGAAATCGATTAAGTTCTGCGATGTGCATTTGAAACACTTTCTTGGAATATAATAATATATTAATTCGATTAATCATAAGTATTCCTAACAAATTTGGAAATCGATAGGAGTCCGGTTAGTGGTTGTTTGTCGCTCCATAAGACAGATTTCTATTTGACAAGATTAATTTTCGCCCACAGTTATACTCCGTTGAGATTGTTTCTACCATTTTTTTAATGTAAAAATAAACGCTACTGACTGCACAAGGGAATATCCAACAAATGCTGCCATTTCTTTTATGCAATACCTATGTTTTCAACCAAAACAATTAGCCCTCTTTTACCATTCAATTACATCGATTTTAGCATCCATAATTTAATATTAAAATTAATCTGTTAATAATTTTTAATTTTATAGATGTCTTAGACATTTCACAATTACGACAAAAAATGTTTATTTTTAACTATTAACAAAATTATTCACACTCTTTGCTTCCCAACTTCAAGAAGCCTTTTCAACCTTATTCTACATATATTTGTCCGGTGTGTTTAATAGATATTTTTTCTTTATTAAATACTTGCATATCATAAATACTCCTTAGTAGTAGAAATGAACAAACAAAATAGGAGTTACAAATATTGATTATATATTTTAATTTCTTTAATTTAAAAATATCATATGCACAAATACTTCAATTAAATATAGATTTTATTTACATAATGTAGTTTGGTACCCGAAAAGATAATTTAAAACATTCCTCTATAAACTTACATTTTATTTGTTCCATAATATGACGGCCTTGCAATGTACGTAATTATCACAACTACAAGAGGAAAACCTTGAAAGGGAAAAAAATATCTTGCATTACTTTGATATTAGAAAAAATCTAACAAAAATAAGTAAGAATAAATTTTGTGCAGAATTTTGCACACATTGTCGCAAAATGGTATTCCACTGATTAGTACAACATAGCAGGAAAGGACTGCAATTTCATCTCCTAGTGGCATTGTGAAACATTAGATATAAACAAGGTCTTAATTAGAATATTAAGCATTTTCATGTTAGCTGGACTCAATAAATCGTCAAATATTGTTCCCATCTCTGTCATTCATACTTCATTAATTTCATTTAAATTATAAATAATTTATAATTTATTTAAAAGGAATAAACTTTCGTTTAAATACAGTGAAAGTTCCATTTAATGAAGTCTAGTCATTACACTTAAACACTTCGTTATAAAGAAAATTCACTAAATAGAAACCAACTTAAATTTATGAAAATCTATACTAATAAAAGAACAAAACGCACTGCGTGTGTGTGTGTGATGGCTAGCAAAATTTACACCATGTACGAGGTTCAAATTTTTTGTGAGAATAGCCTAAAGTCTCTCCAGATGTACCTAATATTCAGAATTTTAAAATTCTAATTATTAGTTGAGTAATTAAAATTCGGAACTCACTCTTATCAAAAATATGCCTTTTCCCCCCTCTGCTTACTTTTGGTTGGTTGATTCTTAAAGCGTTGCTCATCAAAAATACATTACTGTCTTTCCACTTGCTTTCGGTTGGTTGGTTGTATAAAACATTTTTAGAAATAACTAAATAAGTTGGGATAGATTTAAGCGAGCCAATTTGAGTGCTTAATATTTCAAAAGGACTGTTTTTTAACTAAACATTAAATTTTAGTACAGAGGTTAAACACATGCTTTGAAACCATATTTAATAATAATTAAAGTTTAAGATACTAGATTAGTATCAAATGATGTCACAATCTAGCAACTAACTTGACAACCTGGCACGCATGTTGTTTTCACATCTGCTTTCTGTTTTTCTCTACTTTGATTGATTGAGCTATAATATCTGCTAGAAAATCGACGATTCAATTGGTTTGTGGAAAGTTGATGGCGCATGGTTGAAATTGATCTATTTAAATAGGAAGACATATGGTTTTTAAATGTTAAGTAAATATCAGAACAGTTCTCACTGGCTCTTTCATCACTATAAATTAAAAACTGACAATAATTCCTAGCATTCGAATGCTTTCTATAGCTGTAGTGAGTAGAAAGATTTTAAATAGAATTTAAATTCTCATTTTTGATACTAGTAATGATATATATTTTTTTAATTTCAGACTTTTTTTTTATTTTTAAAGATATTTTTAAATGTATTTTTTCCATTTCTCTTTTTTTGCTTTTTAAATATAGGAAATTGTTCCAAATTTATCACTCGCCTGCTATAAATAGTCGTTGGTGGTAGGAATCTGTGTCGAATATTCGTACAGAACATATTTCGCCCTTAATTTATAAGTAGTGGTTATTTCCGACTAATAATTTTAACTAAATTTATTAAATTCTTTTTTATTCCTCCTCTCCCTTGAATAATATATTTACGAATAGGTTTGATAACGGAGTTTCGTTCGGATATATGTCTGTTAAGAAATGAGTGCGCTCCTGGTGGTGAAAAGCGGAACTAATATTTTACAGAGCATGCGCAGCTTGCCTGCTATTTGGTGAAGGAAGCAGTAGCGAACCGTGTCGGAGATTCTTATAGATCAACATTGGTATCTTAATTGAGTGGTGATTACCATTATTTCCGAATAGAAATTTATGCAAATTTCTTAAATTGCCGTTTGTATCCGGTATTTGATTGTTGAAAAGCTACAAAATGTCTTATTTCTTGCCAACATGACCATTTCACTCGCATAATATGTTTCGACTATTGACATCCCAAGTGTTTCAATAAAATGAGTAAAAAATATCTTAAATTATGCTTTTCTACACATCACTGATATCCCTTTAAACTGTCATGGAAGTTTTTAAATCATAATTCGAAAACTACCTGGATGAAATATTTGCAATTGAGAATTCGCATAAAGGAGGGCATAAAATATATAAATACATTATATTATAAAAGGTGGCTTATAAAATTTGTATACAGTAATTTAAAAAATAATTAAAGTTTTCGTTAATAGATGGGGCTGTGTGTCACAAGTTAGAATGATCAGAATTACGTGTAAAATGTCATCAAAAGTCCCTCGGTTTCACCCTTTTATTCTATTTAGCAAATCCCAAAAAAACTTGGAAATTTTTTTAATTTGAAACAGCATAGCGACATCTATTGATAAAAAATTATGAAATATGTTTAAAAATGTCATGTGTAAAAAATTTATGTGATACTTTATACATATTATTTTCTGTGTAAACTCTTCGTTTCCTGGATCGACATATGTGACCTCCATTCTTTCCATTTTTATTAATGATACTCAAACACAATTGACGTTTCAATCTTAGAATGATATGCTTCAAAAATCTAAAATTCTAAATAGTTCAAATAAATTAAAATTCGTGCACTAAAGTCAAAGTGGAGAAGAAATAATTTAGTAATAATGAATAATACTGCATTCATACTCACTGTCGAATAGATTACCTTTAGTATAATTAATACATTGTTGAATTTTAAAGTTAAGGATATTTTTTTGAAACAATTTGCAAGAAATCAAAAGAACGTAATCTTCCCTGAAGTGCTAACAGCTTCTTACCATATCCAAAGAAGTAGTACTTTTCAGTGTGCGATTTCCTGGAAGCGAAAACCACCACAAGAAGTAGGTAAATGTGGACACCTTCGAGAAGCATCCAGCTGAAGGCAGACAGGAAGAAGTAATGCAAGAGACCAGCAATGAAAGAGCACACTTTCTATATTATGGAACGAAAAGAAACGTGTAAAATAAGGCTCTAGTTCACAACTTTATTTTGACAATATTGCATTGGGGGGGGGGGGGGGATAGAAATTCAATTTTTTAACAATTGTATTAGACCGGCTGCACAAGCCATCACTTGATCGAATTGGCTGCTGAAACTTCAGGATTAGTTTAAACTTGGTTCATATACTAAAATGCAACTTGTCTGCAAAGTGTCGTCTTTATGGAAAACATCAGCAAACTCTATTTCAGTGGTTGACTGGTTAGTTTACCATTGTCTTTTCTTGCACCCTTAGACATGAAAACATGGAGAAGCAGGAGCAAGAGAACACAATGTTAACCCTTTGCACTCGAGAGGGGATTTTCACTGACCATTAGGGTCCCGCGTAAATGGGTGCTCCAAATGCTCTGGACATCAGTATTTTAAACCAATTACCTTCGCCTTATTTAATGGCCATATACAGTGATGTAGTCGTAAAAAATACAGAGGGTATACGCTCAAAGTAGAGGGTATACCTTCGAGTGTAGATACTATTAGCTTTCTTGAGAAACAGAGTGTATATACGGTGTTCCTTAAAAATATCCAGAAGGCATACGGCGTATACCCCCGTATACCCTCCACTACATTCCTGGCCAGATAATCTGTGATAAAAGATGTCGAAACCAACTGTAAGATATTAGTTTTGTTTTAATTTAATTATTTTTTTATATTAATTATCAGCAGTGAAATTACGCTTGATATTCTTGTATATTTAATACGTGAATTTTTACTTTGCTACTAAAAGTAGAACCGACTTAATGAAAAATGTCCAAGCCGGGAATCGAACCCGGAACCCTTGGAATAGCGCTCCAAGTACTCTACCATTTAAGCTACGAGGACGATGCCCAACTTACCATTTCTCACTACATATGTTAGTTAGGCTGCAACTCGCAGCACGAGATGGAACCTGCTGCTAGATCTCATCGATAGAAGTAAAAAACTCAATGGAACTATCCGTCGCAAATGAGCCGTTATCGAGATATCCGATATTTTATGTCACGTAACTAGTGCATACTTAATGGAAATCCGCAAAAAAATTTTAGTCTCGATTTTAATGAAAGTGGTGTCGTTAAAAAGATATCATGAGGGAGAAAAAACTCAATAGAACTACCCGTCGGAAATGAGCCGTTTTCGTGATATCCGACAATTTATGTCACTTAATGCAGTTTCCCAGCGGTGTGCAATAGCAATGCGACACAAATTGTCGGATATCTCGAAAACGTCTCATTTCTGACGGGTGATTCCATTGAGTTTTTTAATCCTCACAATAATATCTTTTCAATGGTACCACTTTCGTTAAAATCGAGACTAAAATTTTTTGCGGTCCCCCATTAAGTGTGTCCTAGCTACGTGACATAAATTGTCTGATATCTCGAAAATGAGTCATTTGCGACGGGTAGTTCCATTGAGTTTTTTACTGCTCACGATAAGATCTTTCCAACGATACCACTTTCGTCAAAATAGGTGACTTGCATTTCTTGCAGTTCCCTAGTAAGTCGGTTCTACGCTTAGTAGCAAAGTAAAAATTCACGTATTAAATATTAGTTGTGTCCCAAGCATTCAGCGCTCCGATGTACGAGGGACACCTGACAAGACTGGTGGTGAGAAAGTCAGCTCTCGAGTGCAAAGGGTTAAATCTACCAGTTAACCACTAAAATCGAGTTTGCTGGTGTTTTCTACCAAGATACGACTTGACAGACCAGTTACATTTTACTAGGAAAATAGAGTTCTAATAGAGTTTTAATCCTGAAATTTCAACCATCAAATCGATGAAATGATCTGCGAAGCCGCCTCCGATCTATATATATTATCCCTTTCTTTCTATAAATTGAATTCGGTATTTGATAGAAATTAAATAGATTACCAACTTAATGCTAAACAAACAACTTTAATAATTTCAGTTAAAAAGCAAGTTAATGACAATTTGCTAATTCAAAAAGAATAAATTATTGAGGACACACAAAATATACAAAGAACTTACACAATTCAACATTCATTAAAGTAATCCCACACTTTACTTAATGTAACTTGAATTATTTTTACCACGTTATTTTAAAGTTTTGAAACACTTCCGAAAATTTGGTTTGTTGCGTCGTCTTTTGATCTGCAATGTCGGTGAACAATTATCTTCAATATTTGAACTTCAGACTTTTTTGTCGCTTAAGTATTACCACTGGCGATTTCTAGATTTCTCAATAATCCAAGTCAATTCAAAATTGTTTCAGAAAATATAAAGTTCAAAAGCATAATTTTGACTGTGTTCTGCCAGTTAGCGAAGAAATTGTAAGCATCTGATGATTAGCACACATTAAGTAACACTTTCATCTGCAAATAAGTAATGATGAGAGAGAACACCTGTATATAAAAATGACAATATCATTTATAAAAATTTAAAAGAGAAAATCGACTCGTATTTCATCATCGTCCTATATATATAAGGAGAGCATAAGTTTCTAGCTCATACTCATAAAATATTTGTGTTGTTGCTTTTATTTCTGCATTATATTGTTGTGAAAGAATCATTCATATTACACTGGCTTAAACTTTACATTATTTTAATTTATTTGTAATAAATTTTCAAAATATGTTTATTTTAAGAAAACGGAAGACAAAGTCTTTTGTCAACTATGTGCCAGAAATGTAGTGTTAGGATCTTGTTTCATTTGAAAGAAGTTAAAAAAAAAAAAATGGTATCGCAGCAATAATTTGAAGATAAAGATTTTCAATTTTATGTCTTTTATTGTATTTTTGAGAAGCTAAACCATAATTTTGAACAGCGAAAACAATTTTTCGATGCTAAGTCAAATATGGGTTAAGATAAAATTAATGCAATATCTGATATTTACCAAAAATGTTAACGTGACAAAAATTATTATAGATAACTATTCTTTTTTTCGATAAAAATACATTTAGGATTTTTAAAGAATGTAATGTGACCATCTAATCAATAAATAAAAACTTCCACAAAATAAATCGTTCCAATTTTCTCTATGTTACTTTATAAAAATAGCTGTGAAATTTCATAAAATTATCAGAAATTTTATCCGATAGTTCATTATACAAACAACATGGCGCATATTGTTCATGATTAATGTTATCAATATTACAGAACCTTTGGAGATTAACGTTTTTCGTAACTGATTATTCATAAATATTTTTTTATAAAAAAATGCATCAAAAATTTTATTCTGAAAATCGAATTGAAATATTCATATTAGAAATATACCTAAAATTCCTTAAATTCTCTATATATTTACCTTCCTTAATTCTTACACTAGAAAATCTCTTCTTTCTTGAAGTTATTAATCAAACATTTTCGGTTACTTAAATACAAATAGTAGGCATGATTGTTTATATTTAAGACAGTATTCCATTACAGTCAAATCTCGTTAACATGAGCACGCTTAACGTGAATTGTTTTCACTGTTTTCTATAAAGACGAATATAGAGATTTGATCCTGATAGCATGAATTACTGTTAACATGAACAAAATCTCCATTCCCCTTGATATTAATGTTAACGAGGTCCGACAGTATAGACATGTTCCGTTTAATAGGATTTATTGTATTTTTATGTCTCAATTTGGAAGTTACTGTCCTAATTTTTTTATCTCCCCTGTCCCGTTGGACCTGATAACACAATCCTCATCCCCTGGATTTCGTTTTGCCGGTGCCCAAGGCTACTAAAAGCTGGCGATAGAAAGAGATGTAACTCACTTCATTTTCTGTTCTGTCCATGCCAGATACAAGGACCAAATTGGCAATCAAAAGACAGAGGCAAAGATTTCTGTGAATGATATATCTTACACTCCAGGAATGGCGGCTGTAATGGCTGCAAGCAAAGAGGGAAAAATCGTGAGGAATGACTATGCAATTGCATGCAATAATAATTTAAAATAAATAAAAATCTTATAAAATGCATTCTTAGCACAATCAAACTGATTGGTAAAGTTATCATACGAATTAAATATTCCCAACTGAGCGAAAAATTGCCCATGCCGGGAATTGAACCCCAGATAATTGGTTGCATTTTATCTACGTATCCATCGTTCTATGGAGTTCCTTTAAATGCGGTCTATTCTGTTGAGCTGTCTAAATGACAGACCAGATGTTATGACCTATAAGGTTATCTGAGCGAAAAATCCCAGCTGGCTATCGCCCAGGTAGCTTAACAGGTAAAGCATTGGCCTTGTAAGCTAAGTATCTGGGTTCGATTCTCGGCCTGGGCAGTTTTTTGCTCAGTTGGGAATATTTAATTCGTAAAAATCTTATTATATTTCATACGAAGACGCGAGTTTTAAAACTCGCCTTATCTAGAAAATCAAATTTTAGAAAATTGCGAAAAACTTCTGACTGCGTCCATTCCATTCACATTGCATACCAAGATTTTACAATGCTGAAAATACGATAAAATTATTATTATTAACCATTTGAAAAATGGATGTTTCTGTCGGTTGAGAATAGAGATATTTCAAACATATGTGATATGATGTCTAGATTTTATTAGTTTGATGATTGTTCCAAATTCCATACCCAGAAATGGAATACCTTTGTTGCTCAGATGACAAAAATAGTATAAAAAAACTACAAAACTATTTAAATCAAATTAAGATACAATTTTCAAACAAATTACATTTAAAAGTACATTTTTCCCCTACCATAAGGCTGTGTAAAAATTTCAAATGTGCGATATTCAGAAGTTGAAAAATTTACAATACTGAAAATTGTAAAACTGAAATTTCATTTATAATTTGTTTATGATTCGTCCAAGAATATTAATGTTTAATCCATGGTGTATGTAATATGTGACTCGTATTACGTAAGCTACATTTTGATCATCATATAAATGATGTTTATTACTTTACGAAATTCTTTACATTTAGGAGAATTTTTATTTGAATAGGAGAAAAAATGTTAAAAAACAAATTTCTATATTTGTGCCGTCCCTTCTAGCTCCCGGGCAGTTGACCCCTGTGCCTTCCCCCCTCTCACCGGCCCTGCCTAAAAGATAAACCAGTATTTAGTCACAGACCTGGACATTCCACGTTAAGCAATATTCATGAGTTTTGCAATAATTTTTGTATTAAAATATGCTAATTTACTATCTTTTTACGTGTTTGCACTTCTTTTTCTCTCTCTCACGCCTTTTTCAATGAGGTAAGATTAGCCCACATCATGATATAGGCTCTATAGAATTTGTTTTACACATGGGCCATTGTGAACCCTCAGGTAACATTGGTTTAATTTTTCAAAAACTCTTTCGTAAAATTAATTTCAAGTCGAAGAATTTATGGTAATGGTATGGTTCTATATGTTCTTAGAAAAACAAAAAACAGAATATTCATAAAAAATAAAATAAGAAAATGGGGATGCTGAACATATATGAAACAAAGAAATTTGGACCAAAGTTACCGCAGTTGAGGGTATTATCGTAATACAAGGAGCACCCTTCTCCTCCCCCCCCCCACACACGTTTACCACAATTATAAAACTGTCTAGTAAATTCCTGTCACTACGCATCGTTCTTCGACTGATCTATGAAATTTACCTGTAAAAGCTGAAAACGAGAACACAAACGAACAGGCAGATGATAGAAAGAGAGCATCCAATCACTGTAATATAATTGAAAGGATCTTGATCTTTATCTGCGAGTACATTTTTGTAATCCATCAGCAAAGCAAAATTAGTCAGATGATTGCAAACACAGACTGTGAATGTTTCGTTATAAGACTCTCGTTCACAACCAGCAGTGTCCCACTGACCTCTAAAATGAAAATTATATTAATTTGGCAGAAAAAAAATTAAAGTCTGACAACATTTTATTACTGAACTAGTATATATAACCTCCGTCAAAAATAACGGAATTTTCACTTGAATTTCATATTCATAATACTTCATACAAACAAACAGAATGAAGATTTTATTATTAAAGAGTTTGTATTGTAGAAAAGCACATTTTAAAAATAGCAATAATATTCTACAAATACAAATGAAGATTTTTTTTAAAACTTGATATTTAATTTTTGAACAAATTTTAATTTTAAAACAAAGAGCAGTATTTATTACGATAATAATAATTGGCAAAATAAAACTGAATTTCTGAAGATTTCACAAAACATTAAAATTAAATATTGAAGTATTTTAAATATTAAAATGCATTACCTTTATTAAAAGTGTGACTCTGTTTTAGTCATGGATATGATAGATTCTTAGTTCGATGCTTTTAGTCATCGATTACGAAGCTTTGTGTTTTGTTTTTAAATTTGGATTTGGTGCCATCTATACGCAGTTAATATAAACAAAACAACTTTTTAATAAAAAAAAATTGCAGTTTTTTATATTAAAAAAAAATAGTAGAAGTAGGAGGCATTCATTTACATCAAAATCAATTTAAAAACTTCAGCTATGCAACTTTAAAAATTCAATTTGTAAATTGTGAAAGCAAAAATTATGATTATTTCTTTTGTAAAATTTTAAATTAAATGTACTAGTATTTTAAAAATCTTAGATTATTCAAAATTTGCTTGCTTTGTAAACGAAATTTATATTTTTTGTCAAATATCATTTAAATGTAAAAAATATATAGTATCATGCACTACATATATTAACTACATCAAAGCAGATAAAAATTTTGACTTAAGAGCATGTGAAAAAATAATTTTCAGTTTTATTAAGACAATCATAAAATCTTATATATCCATTAGAATTTGAAGGGAAAAAAAACTTATTTTATTTATGATAGAAAACAAAATTTAAAAATATAAGCGAATAAATGAAAGCATCTTAAAAAATTAATAAAACTAAATTTAAATTCAAATCCGCCTACCGCTGAGTAGCAGAAGGGTTTAAAAACACGTTTGCGAGTATTTTGTTTACCATTCTTCCCAGGGCGAATCATCAATCTTTTATAATATTCCCAAAAATGCTTCTAAAATAGTTCATAGATGGCAACACTAAAGTAGTGTGATGAGTTTGAGGCAGTGCTGGAAGTTGATAAAATACAATCGTACTCTTAGACGATTACACTTCCGCGGTTATCTTTATGTATTATAATCGGATATGATATACATGTTTTATATGAAAATATGCTGAACAAACATAATTTCAAGTGAAAGAAATTATCATTTAGCTGTCATTTAAGCATCTGTTTTCGATTAAGCCTAACATGGCGTTTAGCTACGGTCGATTCGCAGATCAGAATGGCTCGTACCGGAATCGTTCCTACACTTTTCTTCAGACGCATTTTATTTTAAGTAAATGCAGCAACGTGTAATTCAATCACATCTGGTGTAAGTCACATAATACAACATGTGAAATAATGAGGGATGAGAACAGGGTAACTCATGTTTGGCGCACTCAGAAAAAAAATCTAAGAAAACACAACGGAACTGTAAAACTTGGTGTGGGTATTTTTTTTACTGTGGATATTTGCATTATTAAAACTATTTTTGTTACCTTTATTAGAACGGGAGGCGGCAGCAGACAATCACCTCATCGAGTTCATGGATAAAAATCTAGGATTAATTAAATCTTGATTCGCATATTAAAACGCAATCGGTCTGCCAAGTCATATCACATTGATACGGTTTTTTTTTCTAAGAATTATTTTGGTGTCCAAAAAATAGAAATTTCAAATTATTTTTCCATATGGTGTCAGCAAAACTTATGTAGTGTGTTATTAAAATGTAAAATCGATGTTTTATATAGCATTTTTGCATGTAATTTAAAAAAAATCTAAAAAAGGTCATTTGTATTAATGTGACCCATTCCCAAGGCAGATTGATGCACCTCATGGGGCACTTTGATACGTTTGGGAAAAATGGAGACAGAATAACACCAATGCATATTTTTCATAGAAAATGAGTTAGCAAATCATTTTATATTTATTTATAGAAAGTCAAATCACCCACAATTTATTTGTAAGCAATTTTAAAACAATCAAAAATAAATGTATAATGACCTGATGTTTTGACTGGTCTTTGTTTATTAGCAGTGGTAATTTTGTCAAATCTAGCATTTCAACCCTACATTATCGTCTTTCTTAGGAAGGATGAAAAAATTACCAGGTTTTCTGTTTAAAAGTCGGTTTATAATCAGAAAATAAAAGGATAATTATATTAAAAATTCTGTTTATAATATAATTATCCTTTGCTGTGCTGCAGCTTGTTTCGCATATTTAACATTTCTCATGTCGAAAATACTTTTGTCTCTGGAGAATCGATAGAAATTCAAGATTTGCCAAGAGACCGTCCTTTTTTTTGTTAGTTCTACGACCACTAGCTGTTAGGTAAGTTCGTACGTCTTCTGTTTACAAAAATATTATAAAATTTTCTAATATAAAAAATTGGAGCTTCAATAAAAACTAATATTAGATTAAATTTCACGTCAATAAAAATTAATATTAGAACTTTTTGGCGGGAAATGTTTGGATTAAGGAGTGTATTGTAAAAAATATAATAAAAGGTAATAAAAAAATAAACTACAAGAAGGTTGTCTGCAGCTATCAGGAGGCACATTGATACGTATAAATGTGCCCCGACATAGAATGTATCAATGTGCCCCGACACAGACTGTATCAACGTTACCTGTTAAGCCACCTGGGCGATAGCCAGCTGGGATTTTTCCGCTCAGATAACCTTATTGATCATAACATCTGGTCTGTTCGATTCCCAGCCTGGTCAATTTTTCGCTCAGTTGGAAATATTCAATTCGTATGATTACTTTACCGATCAGTTATATCGTGTTGAAAATAATAGTATATTATATTCTTGCTTATATATTTTATAGTTGTATAAACATCTCGTCAAAATAGTAAAAGGTTAGAGATCGATGTAGTAAATTCTTAAAATACTGGCAACTGGTGTAAGGTCGTATTATTTTTGAAGTCGACAAAATCCAGTCACCTTATACGGGATTATTGATCATGGCTGTGATTTAATTTCAATTGAAAACACAAGCATTCTTTTTTGCAATTCAGTCATTAATTCGATGGTGAGAGGTAAATATCTCAAGGCAAATGGTGATTATTCCGGTGATTTCCACAGGAGAGACATATCAGTTGGTGTTCGAAGGACTTTTATTCATAAAAAATGAACATGAAAAACAATCCTCACAAAGCGAGATTTTGTTAAGGTCTCAGAATGCAGTGCGAATAGCTTACTTTTTGTAAATTTATTATTTAAAAGCTTTTTTTTTATTTTCTATTGTCACATCTTAACTAGATTAAATTTTATCGTCTTCTCAAAAATACTTTAAATAGGTATTTCAAATAAAAACGCACTTCGTTGGTATCTGACGTGTACTACATATTTGGGGAAAAGGTTTTTTTTTCAATAATTATATTGGGCAATGAGTCATTGCGCTTTGACATTTTCTCTTAGGTTAACATAGCAGAATATGATAACAATGCATGGACAATATTAAAACGTGCCTTTTTGGACTATATTTAAAATCTTTTTTAAACATTTTAAAATCTACTTCTACTTACCGATTCATGTTCCAAAATACGCAGGCAGAATCATTAGGGAATGGAGTTAAATGTTCCACCATAATTTTGACGTCATGCTTTATTTTAACGGCTTTTCTATTTTGTGTTATAGTAGCGCTTACAACAGCTGAATTCAGAGAACTTGTCTTGTTTCCCCTAAATTAAAGAAGTCAAATAGAAAACAATTTTAAACACTCTTTAATAAACATCCAACTGGTGTTGATTATGTTTCATTTAGAGCAATAAAAATATCAGCCATTTGTCACAACGGACTTCCATAAAAATTATAATTCTCACAAATTTGTAATCTAAGCAACGGTAAATTGAACAAGTTTGAAATTGTACGTCAAAGGTGACAAACGAGATGTGTTCGTACTTTAAAACTATTTTTATAAATATTCAGGTCTTGGTAAAAAAGCTGCTGTACTCTTATGGAAAAAAATGCATGGATACAAAATTTAAGATTATATTATACAGGGTGTTTCACTACCAGACCAACAAACTGTGAGGGGTGATAGCAGACATGAAGACAAATATTATTAAATAGGAAACCATGGGGCACAAACGTCTTCCGTAGGAGCTAGCGGCCATTAAAGTTTAAGGTCTAAAACTTCAAACGATTATAAAAAATAGAAAAAATGGTGGATTCGTTTGCGGTTTTCGCTAAAGTCATTCTTTATATCACGATTTGTTTGTAAAAAAAATTTAAAGGTTACGTTCAAAAACTGTCGATAGTGGGTGCTTTAGACTTTAGAGTAACAAACAACTACTTTTTATCCTTATTTTGTGCACGGGGTTGAAATTATTCTAAAGTTTAGACTTTAACTTAAATTTTAAGCCCAAAATCGGAAATATTGTTATCGGGTAACTAACGAAAATTGAACTGTGAACAGAGGAGGGGATTTTGAACGCTCATAAACATTTGACAAACTAATCGATTTTGTTGCGGTTTACGTGTAGGTCATTCCCTTGGTATTTATTTTATTCAAAATGACGTACAGCATTGGTGTCCCCATTTTTTGATAGAGGGCGCTTCCGACACATCTCCGAAATTTCAATGGCATTACTCTTGGGTGTTTTACTGCCAGACCAATATACTTCCAGGAAGTGTTAGGGATGCAAAGACGACTCGGAATCATATTATAATCTAACGTCGAAAATGCCTATTTTACGAGTTAGGGTTAAAAACAGCAGAGAAAAAACAACTTTATATTTCTACAACACGTTCTGTCGGAACTTCTGGGAAAAGCACATGTTCCTCTTTCGTTGCGCCACTCTATAGCTCGATGGGGCTCCTCCACATTTTACCAATCATTTTCGCAGACACCTCAACGTATCATAGCGACAGCGGTGAATAGGTAGTGGTGGCCCGGATCGTTGGCCTGCCAGATCGACTCACCTACTTAATTATATCAGTTACTTTTTGTTACCAACCTTTATTTTATTACTGTATAATTGTTTTTTTAAAATAAACATTGCTGGGTGGGGCTAGTTGAGCGCAAACAAATTGGTAGCCCCCCCCCCACCTGGCTCAATCTGAATGGACTTTTTCTGCAGGGGTCAAATGAAAAGTTGAATGTATGAGACTCCCGTACCATCAGATGAAGAACTCTCAGTTTGAATTTCTGTAGCTGCCAGAAAGCTATCAGAGATGCCAGGAATCTTTCAAACCGTGAGGAATTGCATGCGACGCTGCTGTCAAGCATGCCCGACTACTTCTGGTCGTAATTTCGGACACCTTTTGTAATAAAACCTTTAAGTTGTTTTCTGCCACATTAACGTGTTGCTGTTTCACTACCTGTTTCTGTTGCTTTTTTCTCTGCTTCTTTTAACCACAGCTCGCTAACAAGACATTTTCAACGTCACATTCCTATGTGATTCCGAGTCGCTTTACATCCCTAATACTTCCTGGAAGTATGTTGATCTGGTAGTAAAACACCCAGGAGTAATGCCATTGAAATTTCTGAGATGTGTTGGAAGCGCCCTCTATCAAAAAATGGGGACACTAATGCTGTACGTCATTTTGAATAAGATAATTGCCAAGGGAATGACCTACACGCAAACCGCAACAAAATCGATTAGTTTGTCAAATGTTTATGAGCGTTCAAAATCCCCTCCTCTGTTCAGAGTTCAATTTTCGCTAGTTACCCGATAACAATGTTTCCGATTTTGGGCTTAAAATTTAGGTTAAAGTCTAAACTTTAGAATAATTTCAACCCCGTGCACAAAATAAAGGTAAAAAGTAGTTGTTACTCTAAAGTCTAAAGCGCCCTCTATCGACAGTTTTTGAACGTAACCTTTAAAATTTTTTTACAAACAAATCTTTATCTTGACGGTGATATAAAGAATGATTTTAGCGAAAACCGCAAACGAATCCACCATTTTTTCGTTTTTTATAATCATTTGAAGTTTTGGACCTTAAACTTTAATGGTCCCTAGTTCCTACGGAAGACGTTTGCGTCCCATGGTTTCCCATTTAATAATGTTTGTTTTCATGTGTACTATCATCCCTCACAGTTTGTCGGTCTGGTAGCGAAACACCCTGTATATTAAAAAAAAATTCAGCAATACAGAAATAGGAGAATTTTATCTTAAATAGGACGTAATTACCATGGCAGCTTAGAATCACGGCTTATTAAGGGCTATCATTGAATTACTTATTAAAAGAATTTAATAGAATGCAAAACTTTTTGAATGAAATTTGTTGAACTCTATAAAGTTCTGCTACAATTATACATAATAAATTTCAAATCATTCGGTTGGGTAGTTTTTATGCTGTTATGCACGGTTAGATGAACAAACAGACTGACCAGAGGACTATAAATGCTATGTATTTACATAAGTACGTAAAAAATCAATGAAAATTACGTTCTTCTAGTGGAAAAGCAGAGTTGAAGTCATCTAATTCCATTAAACAGCGTCCCCACAGTACTCTGTTACAATTTCCTTTTTTAGGTGCGTTCGTAATTATGTAAATATGTTGCACCTATAGTCGTCGTCAGCCCACATATAACAGCATAAAAACTACCCAACCGAATGGTTTAAAATTTAACATGTATAACCATTACAAAATTTTGGCGGGTCATTGTGTTCGTGTGTTGCATTTAAATTTTATGAAAATCGAATAAAAACTTGTTTAAGATGGAATACTATTATTTCCGTGTTATTGAATTTAATATACAGTATAGGAACTATTAACCGGAATTCTCGGGACCAAAGGCTTTCCGGATTTTGGTATTTATCGGATTTCGGGATCCTCTTGAAGTTTGCATTTTTCCAGCGATTCTTTGACAAAATTCGCGTTTTTTCTGCGATCTTTTAACGAAATTCACGTTCTTTTTTGCGATCATTTTATGATTTTGTATCCATGCATTTTTACAAAAGAATACAACAGCCATTGCACCACAGAATCTGTATGCTTATAACTAGTTACTGTATTTACGCATCTCATTGGCCATGTTTTCTGAAAACACTTTTGATTTCAGAGCCACTTTGTCATTCACTTTAGTTCGCGAGCATCGTCGTCGTGAACCTAGCGTACACTCTTTAAAGGAGACCATAGTACCTTATAAAATCAAAATATGCATTTTGACTTTTTTCCTTTTTTAGTGCATCATAAACAAAACTAGTTGGACGTGGCAATTCTAAAACTTTCTTCTATTTCATACATATAAATATTTAAAAAAAAATAGTTACAGATGTTAACAGTTTAATATTATTAATTCAATACTATACCAACTTTGACTTTCATCTTAAATTTCGGTGCTGGGTTCGAACCCGATCGCGGCGTCGGCCTAACCGTTCGAAATTTTCCGTGGTTTTCTTCGAACCTTGGATTTCCTTGCGCAAATAAGGTTTAGCTTCCCTTAGAAAGACCCTCACGGAGAGTATCCCACCCCTTTAGGGCTTATATCCCAAGTGTAGGTAATTCGCCTTTATAAACACAAACAATCATCTTAAATTTCTGTTTCAGTCAATTAATCGGAGTAAGAACGAGTTACACTTAATCATGATATTTATTAAAATCAGTAGTTTTTGGTTATTCTGTTATACTTCAGTAGTTTGCGAATAGCCCGCTTAAGCAGGATGCAAGTTCCCGTCACTGCATGAGCTGCCAATAGTCAACAAAACTACGAAAAATAGAAAAAAAATACAAAAATCGCTATCACAGCGCCCCATTCTGGCAATGTTTTTTCAAATATTTTTTAAAATGTTTTTTAACCGGATTTTTGATATGCGTATTTTCTTCTTTGAGCTTTAGTTTGCATCGATATTCATAATATAACAGTAGATATTAGAATCCATACAATGAAGAACTCGCATGAGAATATAATTTAATAAAATCACAACTTTGAATCCAATAATAAAAAAAAAATTCTAAATTCCACTATCGTAAACTTTTCATCTATTTTTTTTCAAAACACAAAATGCCCATCTTATTTTACCATAAAATAGTTGAGCCTATATCCATACTTTTCAATAGTTGGCGCCACTGCAGACATGTCTCGTTACATTGGTCTCTTTCGGCGGATTTTGTTAAAATTCATGAAGGGCCTGCTGGACATATCAAAAACAGGGCCAAAAACACACAAAAAATTTAGTTCAATTCTATGCATAACTTCATACACTTTTTGATGGTACAATAATGAAAATGGCGAAAAATTTGCTGTTACAGCGCAGTCTTCGGCAGAATATTTCCAAACTGAAGAGGACCTGCTAGTCACAGCCCAAGACTACACCAAAAAAATTGGTTAAATTCTATGCATAACTTCATACACTTTTTGATGGTACAATAATGAAAATGGCATAAAATTTGTTATTACAGCGCTGTCTTCGGCAGAATATTTCCAAACTGAAGGAGGACCTGCTAGTCACAGCCCAAGACTACACCAAAAAAATTGGTTCAACTCTATGCAAACTTCACACACTGTTCGATGGTATAATGGCGACACACGTCTAAACATTTTGTATAAACATGTTTTTGGGAATTTCTGTTCCCTAAAACGGTAATTTGTCGAAAATCATAATTCGGAAAAAAAATTCTCTGTTACAATACTTTCTTCTATTGAAGATAGAAGAAAGTAAAAATTTTGATCATATCAAAATGACGTGATTGTAGTCTATACAACGCGACATATAGGCGATGATTTTGTACTTTTTTGATTCTGGTTGTATTTTATTTCTGGGTTTATTTTCAATTTATGTTTTTTGAAGTTAATCAATTATGTTTTCCGAAATTAAAAATGTCCTCAGCAATGAATTTCAGAATTATCACTAGCCTTCCACCTTAGATATCAAATGCAAAAATGTAAAATTTTAAAAATATTGAATTGCAAAATAAATACTCAAAGAACTCCTCTAATATTCAACCTTTATCGGTTTTATTGTCACTTCCCACGTGACATCGGACCTTCATCCTTGTCACTCTGAGACTGTTGTCACTCTGAGACTGTACGTGGCAAAAATTTTTGGCCGCTCTATCTCAAGAATTAATGCACTGAATTTCAGAAAAGTTTAGATTCAGTTAGACCTCCTTGTAAACTGGAGCTGATTAATTTTTGAGTTATATCGCCCTAAAGATGGTGTTACTATGCTATATCATTCATAATTTCCACAATAGTTCTATCTCAAGAACTAATGCATGAATTCTTATAAAACTTCAGATTCAGTTAGTACTTGAAATAATTTGGAACTGATTACTTTTTAGTGTAAATCTCTCAACAGGTGGTGGTGGTGCTATACTACATTTTTCAGCTCTATCTCAAGAACTAATGCGCGAATTTTAATCATACTTCAGATTCATCCAGTCCCTGAAAAATTTATCCGATTAGTTTTTGGTGCGCATCACCCAACATATGGCGCTATAAAGCATAATTTAAGATTTAGCAATAGAATATCTCAGAATCTAAAGCACGAATTTTCATCAAACTTCAAATTCAGTTAGAAATTGACAAATGTTGTTGCTGACTAGATTTTAGTGTAAATCATTTAACAGGTCGCGCTGTTATGCTGTATTTTTCAGGAAGTCTTAACATGTGTGAGATAGAAAAAAAGTTGAGATTGCCACATCAGATTTTTTTTTTTTTTCTTTAAGAAAGACTTACTTGCACTTTGACATCATCTGCAAAATAAATATAATACAAAATTTATTTTTAAAATATAACGGTGCGAATATAAAATAAAAACAGAATCATGTATAAAAATGTAGCGTCCAATAACAGTTAATAATAGTTTGCAAATATCATCGCACGATCTAATATAGGCTTCTTCTTAACATCAACAGGCTTTAGGCTGTCTCAAAAGTTTTTTTTTTCTTTTCTTTAATTATATCTAGTCGCAGTTTTTAATGTCAAATTCTCTATTCTTTAAACTTGACAAATACCTATTATTTAAAACTGTCACCGTCAACACAACGAGTACTTACTGATTTTCTTGGGCTGGTGATAATATGCTGGACATATTGCTGTAAAGGGCGAAAACCACGGTCATATTTCCGTTGTCCCGTATAATTTCCTTGTCATATCCATTCTCGAGCACTATTCTTCCGCGATGACTGTAGCTACTGGTGACAACCCACTGCGGCAAGGAAACAGATTCGTCTGGTGTCGGTCGTAAAATCTGCAAAGCTGGAAAAAAAGTATATATATATATATATATATATATATAATACCATTAAAAGTAGACAAAATTCACCAATAAATTTTATCAATAAAACAATAAACCAAAACGAAGAATTTGAATCAAGACAATGAATTAAACATAATAGCAAAAATAGAAAGTGAAAATATTAAAAATAATATATATATTATTCATGATGAAACGATTTGCAACTCTTAATGGAAATCCTATAAAGTGGTAACAGAAAACTACATTGTAGAAATCACACAGACAATACACAAAGGTTATGCGGATAGCAGCAATTACCTATGCGCATCATATTTATAAAATTGCTGATTAGCAACGGATGTTATATATAAATTACATATAAGATACCACAATAGGAAAAAAAATTCATTATGACTATTCAAAATGAAAAGATATCAATTAAATATCACGGCAGAGGTTTAAAACTAAAAAAATCAATGTGTCTCCCAGTGAGCGAGTCCATTGAATTTAAGCGAAAAATCAATATTGTAAATCAGCGATTTCCAACCTTTATTGGTCCGCAACCCACTTTTAAAAAGGAAAAAAAAAATGCGATTCACTTAATATAAGGGTGCATATCAGTATAGAAATTGTTGTAAAACCTCTATAACCTATCGGCTATCCTACGAAAAAGGCATATATTCATACAAAGTATACACTATCCATAAGAACAGGAATTGGCAACCCCAATATGTTTAAGTGGGATAATATTTAAAGCCACACACAAACTATAAAGATAAAATGCGTTCAATTATTATCAAAAAATATGTTTAATTATTACCAATATACATAAAAAATTAGTGAAATGAGATTTCTGGTCCTGGTATTTATTGATGAGGGCATCTATATCAGAGTTAAAACTGATTAATTTTGACCTTAAGTAACTTTCTATACATGCAGTTTGTTTCTGTACTTGTTTTTCAAAAACAACAAAGTAGAAAAAAGTATGTTCCCACAAGTACGTCGTGTTCAATCACATCAAGGATCTAAAAGCTGATTTAGATATTTCTGGATATTCTGCTAGAATATACATCTAAAAGGAAATTAAGGATTTACCCTTGAAATATTATTTGCTGTTGAAATTGTTGTATATTTTTTAACAGATGAAATAAAAAATATACTTTTGTGATAAACCTCGATTGTTTCGCAACCCATCAAAACATTTCGCGACCCATAGGCTGGGAACCGCTGGTCTAAATTATTCACTCATTATAGTTATGTGTGTTATGTATGACGGTTGATTATCTACACGAGGGATATAGGCGCTAGTGGAAGTGCCCTCCATGGGCGGTCTTTTTAAAGAAACGTAACCCGTATTTACGCAAATTTATCAAAGGTTTGAACCACGGTAAACTCCGTACGGTTAGGACGGGCTCGATTGGGTTCGAACCTAGCACCTCCCGTGTACCAGCTTCAAAAGCAGAACCTCTCAGCCACTGGTTGGGCTAAATCATTAGAGAATTTCTGTTGTACATTTAATCCAAGGTCTGCCATGGAGTGCAATGGAGGAAATCTCTAGAACTCCCCATAAAAACGCGCCTAAATTTGATATGAAAAAAATATTTTTGGAACTTTGAAAGCTAGAGGGGGAAACAGTAAAATTTGAAGTGGTGAAAAAATATGTTTATTATAATAATGTTTTAACTTTTAAGAATGTCTTACAGTTTGTTAGATAGGAAATTTTCTAAAATTACGGTTATTAAACAGCCGTGCAGATCGGCGATACATGCAAACGCAAAAACTTTAAACTCAGTCATCTTAATCCTATTGTTGAATAAAATTCCCAAAGAGCCCCAAATTATGAATTGATGAAAATTTCATCTTCTAAAGTATTTTTCGTAAATTTTCGAAACTATATTAGAAGATTTACACAATCATTTAATGAATTTGCCAATTAAAATTGAATTTATAGGGATTTTGAACAGTTTATAATTCCACTCAAATTTTATTTTTTAAATATTTAGGGGAATTAGGAAATGTACAAATATGATGTTCTTATAGAAATATAACAACATTCCCGAACTGAAACTTTTCTCCCACAATCTTTCAACATGAAAAAAACTTAGAAGATAGAGATGAAAAAGAAACTATACTTTAAAAAATATTTTGTGTAACCAATAATGCTTTTAGAACAAGATAAAATAATGCATCTATAACCCATTCTAAACTGTATTACTACTATTTGATGCATTAACTGAATTTTAATACAAGTTTTTTAACAGTACTTTAAAAGTACCGTCCGGACATAAAGGGTTAGACACTATTTTTCAACGTTTTTGCTACAATAACTTTTAAACAAGTTTTTTTTTTATGTGTGTGTGTGTGTGGGGGGGGGTTATAATTGAGAGATAACGAAATAAGCAACATGAAAAAAGAAATAGCCATTCAAAAATAGCGAACTTAGACTTCAATATCGTGGCATAGTAAGATTTCCAAGATTTGACCTGCAATATAGATTTTTTTTATAATTAAAAATGCTTTTAATAAAAAAAAAAATTAAATAAATAAATAAAAAGAAAAGAAAAAGAAAAAAGTCTAAATTAATTACGGGGTTTCAAATCCACGATCAAACTGCAGTTATTTTTCATCATTTAAAATATTTCTGGTTCCCTTAACTGTTTAACGGCCCTTACAGTAGCCTGGAGGTTTTGCTCTCGAAGTAGTAGACTAGAGGGGCTGGGTTAGAACCCAGTCGTCTCTTCGGCTAAATCGTTCGGAGTTTTCTGTGGTTTTCTTCAAATCTTTAACTTCTTAGCTTACATACGGGTTATATTCCCTCAGAAAGACCCAACAGAGAGCACCCCCTCCCTTTGGGCCCATATCCCTCGTGTTGATAATTTGCCGTCATAAACACAACCAATCAATTAACTTTTTAAAAACAGTATATTGGTTGAAATAGGCCTCACAAGGAAATATTGTATATAAAAATAAAGCCACGCCTATACAATAAAAAAAAATCTTCACTTTTATTTTAATTTAAAGTTGAGTACTGGATCCTCCCTTGAAAAAACATAACATCAGATTTTTTTTTTTTTTTTTTTTTTTTTTTTTAAATCAGGATTAAAAACCACGGCTTAATTTCTACCAAAATTCTTCAAGCCTTAAAGAAATACAGATTAAATCTTTGAGTGTAGACACTTTCTATAATAAAATATCATTTCAAATGAAATTTTTTGAAGAATCCTTCAGATATATTATCTATTAAATATAAAAAATTTAAAGAGGGGGCGTGTGAATTACGGGTGCATCCGCGGGCACGAGAGTGGACTCATCTGGGAAGGGGAAGCAATTTTCAAACTTTTTCCGAATTCGTCACGCGACATATCATCGGAAAGATCTTCCACCACTCTTTCATATGATGAAAATCTCTTAATTTCTACGTTGCTTTTTTACTCCTCCGGGATTAACATGTTTATTTTAAACCATTTTTCTAACACAGCCTCTAATTAAGCTTGCAGCTACAGCGTGCTTAGACCCCCTTTTTTGAAGCCTCGACAAAAAAGGTGCGTCTCGCGACGCTCTCTTCAATTAGTGGGGTCTATTTTCACATCAGACTATTAGGGAATTAATGGATTTTTTCATGTGACATATCGTTTTAAAGCTTATGGACTGTATATTATTAAGCAACCCCTTCTTAACTCATCTTTTCACCAGTAGATGGCGTTTTAATTTATTCATTGCTATCCCATAAGTTTTTATGAAACTTATGAAAAAATACACAACAAATATCTATAACTAGCAGCTACTCCTCTATTTTCATCTTTCTGTCGCCAGGGAGCACTATCAAACGACACTCGGGGAGAGAATAGGAGACAATTTTCAAACTTTTTTCAAAACCTCGAGTGATATATCATTGGAAAGTTTCGAGAACACTTTTTTATATTATGTAACTTTCCCTCCTCTTGTCCCTTCTAATTTTTGCCGGCACTCCTCGTGATATAACATTGGACAGGTCATAAAATTGAGTTTCGTGTGGACGGATAGAGGTTTCTTTAGAATACAATGCATTTCTTGGTAGTGGAATATATAACTAACAGATTTTGCAGAGCAGGCCTGCTATACGGTGCCATAGACAGCGGCAACCAAAGTCCTATGTGCGCCTATGGAACATATTGCAGCCCTGGTGGTGGAAACTTGAATGAAAGGATTTTGCAATGCGTGCACAGCTGTTACACGGATCCTTAGTCAGGGGGGAGGGGGGTAGCGATTTGGGATTGGTGTTTTGGACAGATTTCATAGTAAAAGATTTTGCAGAGCGTGGGCAACGCGTCTATTATCCGGGGACGTAAGCAATCAGCCCAAGGTTTGAGGTTTTTAAGGTTTTTCTAGAGTGCATCCCTGGTGCCTTTAAACATTCGTCAACGTAAAAAAAAAAAAAAAAAAAAAAAAAAAAAAAAAAAAATCTGTCATTTTTTGGAGTTTTTTTTTATAATTATTATTATTAAAAAACCGCCGTTTTCCTACTCATAGGTCAAGATGGGTGTGGATGATAGTTTAAGGGATACAAGAGGCGAGATTAAAGAAAGATAATCGGTATTATGTTTATTGCGAAGTTAGTAAAGCATCTATTTTGATGCAAAATTACATAATTTTTTAAAAGACCAATCTTCAAACTACTCCGATAAAAAAAATTTAGAATACGTACAATTTTCATATTTTCCTTCAATAAATTTTAATAGTGAAATCTTCAGAGTTTATGCATTTAAGTTAAGCGAAAATTTCTATTTCAATTTATTTATGATAAAAGATTAAAAAATAAGGGATTAAAATGTGAACAACTAGTAAGAGTTTGGCTTGTAGTGACATATTCTTTATTAGAATAAGAAGTGAATTGCAATCCTGATTTTATTAACTGATAGTAAATCAATAAAAGTAATTGTGTAAATAAATAAAATTAAGTATTAAAAATTAGTTTCACTAGCAGGAATTCATTAAAAATTTTTAAATATTTTGTTAACTGATAGTAAATTAAAAAATTGTATAAATAAATAAAAATAAATATTAAAAATTAGTTTCATTGGCAAGAATTGATTTAAAAAAATTATAATATTTTAATAACTCATAGTATAACAATAAAAATAAATGTATAAAAAATTAAAATTAAATATTAAAAATTATTCTCATTAACAAACATATTTAAAAAATGATAATATTTTATAATCAATATATTTTATAAATCAATAAAATTAAACATATAAATAAATAATAAATAAATAAAAAGTCATAATAATTAATAAATTAATGCAATATATAATAATTATTATAAATATTCTATTATGTTTTAAATATATATATTAATTACTTATTAAGCTAAGCTATTATTATTACTATTATTATTGTACATTTATTATTTATTTTTTATATTTTATACATATATATTAATATATACATGTATATAATACTATAATATTACTGTTAATAATAAATTAATAATATATATAACATATTATATATTATATTGTATAATGCAATATAATTATTATATTTATATTATTTTTATTTATATATTTTAAATTTATGGTTTAATAATATTTATAAATTTAACTATATAAATTAATTTATTATTATTATTATTATAAAATTATGCATTAATATTTTATTATATTTTATAAAATAATTATATTTATAAAATAAAGTTAATATATACCATTACGATTATTATTGTTAAATTATAATTATTAAATTGTATGTTAAATTAAATATTAATATTTTATTATATTATATTTAAATAATTTTATGTTATTATATTATTAATGATTTTAATTCTTTTTAATATTTTTATATATATTAATATATACATGTATATAATACTTTATATATAATAATTATTAATATATTAATAATATATTTTTATATTATGTATTATATTGCATAATGCAATATAATTATATTTATATTATTTTTATTTATTTTTATTGTTTAAATTTATACTTTAATAATATTTATAATTCTAACTATATAAAATAATTTATTATTATGTTATTATAAAATTATGCATTAATATTTTGTTATATTTTATTTTATATTATATTTATATAATATATTCATATATTACAGCATATATATCTAAGGTAATTATTAATGTATTAATATAATAAAATCATTACAAGTTAAAAATATATAATACTACATAATAATAAACAAATTATAATAAATAATAATAATAATCTATTTTTTTTCATTAGTGATTTTCTATTCTCAATCATATGATCAATCGATATAGATTACATTATCATTTCTAAAATTTTTGTGATTTAAGCCATTTCTTATTTAAGACATTGTCATGTACCCTCAGCAGACCCGCAACGCATCCCCAAAAGGTACGCGTACCCCTGTTTGGGAATTGCTGGCTTACGAGAATGATATAATTTAGAATTTATGATTTTAGTTTTTATTACTTATTTATCGAAAAGTTCAATATTTATCAATTCCTTATTACTTTTTTTTCGGACACTTTTTTTTCTTGTCGCAATTTTTCCGTTACCTTATTTCCTTGTCACTTTTTTCGTTCTTGTTTTTTCTGTCACTTTTCCTAGAATAGTTAATTAAAAAAAAAAAAAAAAAAAAAAAAAAACTTTTTAAAAGCTATGAATTTAATACTGTAAAAAAATGGAAAGAAAAGGTGTATAAGGTTAACCGTTTATAAAACGCATATTTTAGATAAATATATTTTTAAACTTTTGATAAAAATCATTTCATTAGTGAGTTTTGATGAATTTAAACAATACAACATCCGTAAACAGATCATAGTTTGTGCCCCCTTAATCTTGTAAAATAATTAAGAATAAAATTTTCAATGAACAGTTACAGCTTTCCACTACAATACCATTCTGAATTCTCCGCAGCCATACACATATAAACAAAAATGATCGATGATCACGATCAGCTTTCAATGTTCAATCATCAGTTTTCAATAAACCCGATTATAGTGTTTGACTCATAGATTTACCATAATGTTTTTCTGCTCCCAACCCTCCATGTTTTTATACTTTTGGGTGCAGGAAAGCACAGTGATAAATCTACGAGTCAACCACTAAAATCGGATTTTTGGTGGTTACTACCAAGATATGAATTGCATACCGATAGCGTTTTAATATGCCAATCGAGATTTAACTAATCCTGGATTTTCATCCGTGAACTCGATGAGGTAATCGTCTGTGCTGCCCGCCTCCTGGTCTATTGTTACATATTTTTTAAAGCAATAAAACATCTTAAATTAACATTTCACAATAATTAGTCGTTACTCGTTAGCCCAGTAATACCCAAATATTTATTAAGAATATTCACTCTGGTAAAGTGATTAATACTTTTGTCTATTTTTTGCAAAATAATAGTAACAATAATAGTAACTGTAATAATAATAATGTATGCATTATTAATACAGAGTATTTTTTATAAAGGAAAATAATTTTGCCATTTAAATTTTACACAATTATAAAAAAAAAACTGATAGCATATTTTTGCAGATTTACATAGCTTATTTTAAACAAAGGTCAAAAATTAAAGTTAAATAAGAATTTTTTTTCAGGGATGAAGATTACAAAAGTAAAAGGGGAAAAAAAGAATTTTTGTATTAATACTCACTAATAATTGAGGACCCCAGAAGCCAAGGGGTATAAGTGACAAAATTGAAAAAAATAAACTAAATACACAGACGACCTAAAAATATGCTTTTTTCATTTCAGGTAAAAAAATATAAGTGATTTTCTTATTATTTGCTGAGTTATAGAGGCAAACCACTTTTTTCGAAAAACAAACAATATTGATTAATTATCAGGGTTCGATTTAAGCGGTATCGCATCGCAATTTGCGATTCAAATTTAACTAAAATGCGATCCAAGAAATGGATTAAATAGCAATCATTGCGATGCATATTTCCCACCCCTTTGTTATGTCATGCACACTTAAAGTTAAAATTTACAGGACATATGTTGTGTTTTCACTCTCCCCAAGTATTTATTTACAATGGAAGTACAGCGAGACGTCATTGCTGGGCGCAGTTTTCCCAGTAAACACATGATTTGTTCCCGCCCTGACGCTGTGATTGATTACTGAATCACTGTTACTCACTAATCACGGCGTTTGCTCATATAACTTTGACGTGCGTGTTGTAGTGGTTCTAAAATGAACACTCACTGTTACGATCCTTTTACATTATATTGCTTTAATATATATATATAAATTTTCAAGATTTAAAAGTTACGTTAGCTATTTTTTACTTGCTATACAAAAGTGTCTAACTGCTATTCAAAACTGACTTTGCATAGCAGTTACTGCTATGCAACTTTCTTTTTCTAAATCGACCCCTGTTAATTATACATTTAAAGAAAATTGTACTTTATTTTTTAACATTTATTGAAATAAGAGTTCAAAGACCAGAATGCAACAAGCAAAAATTTCTTATTTCAATTCACTCAATTGTTATTGATGTTCGAATTTAATATCAATTATCTTTAAACTCAATTTACTCCAAATCGAAATTTTGTCACTTGTACCCCTTGGCTTCTGGGGTCCTCAATTATTCTCTATTCGCTAGGTGTGGGGCTGGGAGAAAATTAACATAACAAAGATTCTAAAAAATATCAAACACAGTATAATACCCAAAAAATTTTAGGACTTATAAAAATTAATTTTTTAAATATTTTATTTATTAATTTATTTTGTTATTTAGGAGAAGGGCAATTTATTTATTTATTTTTGCTACAACTTAACTATTGAGAGAAAAAAGAAAAAATATTTTAAATGTGTTAAGCTATAGTAAGGGAAATTCTACGCGGATACTTATTGTCATTCACAAAAGAAACCAAAGGGCAAAAATAAATAAATAAATAAATAAATTTAAAAAAATAAATACAAATAATAAATAATAAAAAGTAATAAAAAAATAAAAGAATAAATTTATGATTTTAAACTCTGTGTGTGTGTGTGTGTGTGGGGGGGGGGGGGGGTACACGACGTTTCGGTCCCGCCGTATCGGTCCTGAGACATTTCGGTCCCGAGACAATTCGGTCCGTGGCCATTTCGGTCCCCAGCAGCTTTGGTCCCTTGCCATTTCGGTCCTAATTTATTTTGGTCCCTTGTTATTTCTTTGCTCGCTGCCTTATAAGTCGGATTCATTAGAATCCGACTGTCAAATGGTATAAGTTCAACATTATCCGGGCCTTTAAATTATTTTAACTCTCCCACTCCCTCCCCCAAAGTTTTATAGAAAGTTGAATGTAAAAGTCCGATAAGTTTAAACTTTTATAACTCGTGATAATGAAATCACAGCGAGCTGAAAATTTTCTTTCATTAAACAATGTGATGTAAGTTTAGGGGATATTGTCTTTTGCTTTTAGTAGCATTATTATTAATCAGAATAACTATTTTAAATTTTATTATTAATTATTAGTATCAGTATTTTATATAAACTTCTATAAACTAAAAAGTATTTTATATAAACTGCCATAAATATTTTTTTGGCTGTTTATTTACATGTTTTTAGAACCTTTACATTAGCATTAATTAAATAATAAAAAAAAACTGCGCTTATTTTTTCTTCCAATTAGTTTAATAATAAATGTCTATAATAATTTAATTAGGCATTATAAGTTATAATATATACATATTTCTTCAAATCGCCCATCTATACCTTCTCTTTTGATAATTAAGAAAGGAGATATTTATTTAAGAACAATTTTTTTTATTTTTCTTATTTATTTTCATAATACAAAGTTGCATATTATAAATTTGTTTTCATAACTTACTTTCTATTATTAACATTGCGATAGCAATAGTGATTTCGCAACTGAGCATGCTATGAAAATTTTTTTTTTTTTTAAATTTGCCTCCGTCATTTTTTTTTCTTTTCTTTTAATTGTAATAGTGTTTATTGATTGCATTTTTTAACAGTCTTCTCACGCCATGGAGACAATTTTTCTGAGTTAATTTTATTAAAACTGGGCCTATTTCATTCTAATAAGATGATTATTTTGTTTTATTTATATAAAATTTATATAGTAATATTTTAATATATAATAATAAAAATATTATATATAAATATAATAATATAAATATTATATATAAAATATAATATACAATTTAATAAAATATTAAAATGTAACATAATATCTTAAATAATATTAATTGCAATTTTTAAGAGACAAAACTAAGCTTTATTTATTTATTTATTTGTATTACCTTTTCGCTCCTGCTTTCCTATAAATAATAATTCTTATTTTAGTTTTATTTTTAACTATATTAATTGTTTAAAATTTCTGTAACTTTAAATATACAATAAAAAAATGAGTAAAAGATAAAGTTCAGTTTAGAATTGCTAGGAAATATAATGATGTATTGAATATAAAATGGTTATGTATTGAGTTTATTTTAAAGTAAAATTCATTATGTAAATTAATGTTATTAATTAATAAATATATTTAATTTAAAATTAATTTGATTTTTATATTAAAATTACTAACTGCTTTGAGAATTAGGATTACCAGTTATCATTAGGATTACCATACAAAATTTGTGTGAATTATAATATTTTGGATAAGAGTATACGTGTTTGTGGTTTTCGGGCACTTATAATCGCATTATACTAAAATTTTATGGCCTTCAGTTTAAAAACTCTGTAAAGTTCCCTATAAAATTATGTTTTATTTAACAAAATTTCAGTTTCTTGGGGCCGAAATGGCTTGGTACCGAAACGGCGGGACTGAAATGGCTCAGGACCGAAATGGCAGGACCCAAACGTCCTGCTTCCGTGTGGGGGAGAGGTGGATTAGATGACATTAAAAATTTTACAAAATGCCCCACCCCTAAAAAATAAAAAATATATTCATTCATAAGGAACGTAACTTTTATTTTGAATAGAAAACAGATACTGCTGATGGGAATCGAAATCTCAGTTAAATACTGGGTTATTCATTTTGATGTTGAAAAATATTTATGCGCCTAACTGAAAAACAATGATATAGTTTTTAAAACTTAATAATCTTATCTTTAGATATCGTAAAAAATTCTTAAATTTGATAATCGCTAATTGGGGTTTAAAATCATTGATATTATACATTTGGAAACATTCACGAAAGCTTAAAATTAAAAAAGAAAAATATAACTGCATTTTAAGAACGTACAAGGAAATGGTTATGCCATTCAAATTTATTGCTTTCCTCCTGTCCTGCGTACGTAATCGACTCATGCTTCCACTGGGCATCAAAATGGATTCCCGTATCATCAATAGAGGGCTAATGCAACATTTAAATAAACTTTTCTACCAAAAATTGAACCGACATCAAAAACTACTGCAAAGTGAAAAATAATTTTTTTACATAATAGTAATAAGAAATTAAATTAAGAGCATAGTATTTATCATGCGTATTATTATATTTATGTACATTAATTTGATTTTTTGGAGTCTGTGCCAGCCAAGCCTTTATTCTTTTAGGAATTGAATTGGATATTTAATTTTAATTTTGAAATTGGCTTGGCTGGCACCGACTCCAAAAAATCAAATTAGTGTACAGTTTTTTTTTTTTTTTTTTTTTTTTTTGAGTTAACAATGCTTTGAGGTCTATAGCTACAAATGGCTGTTACCTCGAATGATCCATAAACCACAGAAACAAATACAGAACACTTTATTATTACAAGAAATCCAGTACATACATTTTAACACACATCACAAGGACAACACCCGCACACCCATGCCGCTGGCTGGACTCGAACCAGGGTCCAGCGGTGTGGGAGGAGCTCACGCTACCGACCACGCCACTGGATCGGCATTAGTGTACATAAATATAATAATACGCATGATAAATACTATGCTCTTAATTTAATTTCTTATTACTATTATGTGAAAAAATTATTTTTCACTTTGCAGTAGTTTTTGATGTCGGTTCAATTTTTGGTAGAAAAGTTTATTTTTCTCTTTTTAGTTAAAAGTTAACGATTTTTTAAAGTCAGTTAATAAAAATTATAATGCGTAAAAAATATTGTAAATTATTCATGGATGTAAATTTTGTCAGAAATAGGGTTCGAACGCACGCTCTCTTTCCAGCATCATAGCTTAAATCTGGCTCCTTAAACCGCGGGGTCATCCTGACTGCGCTCCAGTCGGCGAGTTTATTCAAAGTCCATGTTATTTTTAATTTGCGAAAAATCACCAATTTTATTAAATTTTGTCTAATTACTAAAAAAGTACTGAACCAATTTCCATGAAATGGAAGTGGTACCAATTCGAGAGTAGCCTCTTTTATTTAACACAAAACAAAATTAATCGGTTGGATAGTTTCGGTTGATTGATTGATTGATTGATTTTTGACGTCCGATTATCTGCTCTAGGGATATAGGACCAGGGGGGAATGCCCTTCGTGGGGGTCTTTCTAAGGGAACCTAACCCGTATTTACGCAAGGTTCGAAGAAAACCACGAAAACTCCGAACGGTTAGGCCGACAGCCGCGATTGGGTTCGAACCCAGCACCTGCCGTCTACCAGTTGAGATGTCCGAACCTCTCGGCCACTGGTGGGGCCTGGATAGTTTCGGAGTAATCGGTGAACATACATAGAAAAAAAAAAAAAAATACATACGTTTCGAATTGATAACTTCCTCTTCCTTTTTTGAAGTCAGTTAATAATAAATATTATAATACGGAAAAAATAATATTAATTATACATGGATGTAAGTTATATCAGGAGTGGGGTTTGAACCCTTGCTTTCTTCCGAGAACAAGTGCTTAAGGCCCCTGTCCTCGCTCGAGGAAACGCTCGCGAGCTAATGCTATTCCTATGGAGAAGCATTTTTCTAATAATTCTTTCGCATTTTGACATTTTTGAATAATTTTTTTTGCATTGGATAGCTGAGGTGCATGCCGACAGCGCACCTTTTTTACTTTTTCGATTTTGGTTGCAGATATTTTTTTAAAAAGCACTTTCAGTTTCGAAACCGGTTTTGAAAGTGAAACTAACTTTGTAAAAAATATCTGCAACCAAAATCGAAAAAGTAAAAAAGGTGCGCTGTCGGCATGCACCTTAACTATCCAATGCAAAAAAATTATTCAAAAATGTCAAAATGCGAAAGAGTTATTAGAAAAATGCTTCCCCATAGGAATATCATTAGCTCGCGAGCGTTTCCTCGAGCGAGGACAGGGGCCTTAAGTCTGGCGCCTTATACCGTTCGGCCACCCTGATAACGCTACAGCCGGCGAGCTTATTCAAAGTCCATGTTACTTTTAATTTGCGAGAAATCACAAATTTTGTTAAATTTTGCCTAATTACTAAAAAAGTACTGAACCAATTTCAATGAAATGGAAGTAGTACCAATTGGAGAGTACCCTCTTTTATTAAATACAAAAACCAAATTAATCGGTTGGATAGTTTCAGAGTGGTGAACATACATAGAAAAAAAATACATACGCGTCGAATAGATAACTTCCTCTTCTTTTTCTGAAGCTGGTTAAAAATAAAAATTGTAATACGGAAAAAAAAATTGTAAATTTTACATAGATGTAAATAATGTCAGGAGCGGGGTTCGAACCCACGCTCTCTTTCGCAAAACAGAGCTTCAATCTATCGCCTTAGACCGCTCGGCCATGCTGTCTACAGTCCATTCAGCGAACGTATGCAACACTTTTAATTAGCGAAAAATCACTAATTTTATTAGTTTTTGCCTAATTACTATAAAAGTACTGAACCAATTTCGATGAAACTGAAGTGGTACCAATTCGAGAGCATCGTCTTTCATTTAACACCAAAACCAAGTTAATCGGTTGCATGGTTTCGGAGTAATCTGTGAACATACATAAAAAAAAAAAATACATACGCGTCGAATTGATAACCTCCTCTCCTTTTTAGAAGTTGGTTAAAAAAGATCATATCTTTCTGACCATCAGAGCCCCTGCAGTTTAGGAGGCGTTAAAAGTAGGGAAGAATTCTACTGTTCGTTTGAACCGCGCTGGGCATAGGGCCACCTTATCTACTCGAGGGATATAGGTCCTAGGGGGAGTGCCCTTCGTGGATTTTTTTTTCTAAGGGAGCCTAACCCGTATTCACGCAAGGTTTCCAATGATTCGAAGAAAACTACGTAAACTCCGAATGGCTAAGGCCGACGGGTGAGATTGGATACCCAGCACCTCCCGTCTACCAGCTTCGAGGGCAGAACCTATCAGCCACTGATGGCGGTGGTGTATTATTAATATTATTTAGGGGAAAGAAAGTTTTGCCAGCTTTAGCAATTTTTATGATTTCTGTTAAATTATCTCTGTCCATTCTCCAACTTTCCTAAATTTATATATATATATATATATATATATATATATATATATATAGAAAAAAAAGAACATATTAGAAAAAAAAAAGGAAAAAAAAGAACATATTAGAATACCGATAATATTATTTGTTGCTAACGTACTATAAAAGTACTTTCTGGAAATTAATAATTACCTCAAAATTCTAGGAAGGCAACGACTTATAATAAGAATATATATCAAAAATCAGATTTGCTTTATGTCATTTTTTAATCTAAAATCTCAGAAATCTCATAAAATTCTGAGGTTATATTTATCAGTCTGTCGGGAGATAAGATTGTAAAAAAGGTAAACTGGATTACTTTTAAATACTCTACGTAAGTTATCAGTGTAAGTTCTGAAGATATAACTCCTTATATACATAAGATATTTAAGAGTGCATAAAAATGAGAAGTTTCAGCATTTTTTGTATGCAATACCGTAATAAAATTCAATGCAAAGTTCAAGATTCATAAAATAAACAAGCAAAATATTCATAAGTGTTATGCTGACTCGTTGGTATAAAAGAAAATCCTGGTTACAGTGATCACAGAATTGATAAATTAATGTAAATCAAATGAAATTTACAAATTAAAATTCTTGTGTACAACGTTGCAAGTTTAAAAAAAAAAAAATCTATTTAAAATATCTACCACTTTTCTCTACTAGTAATTATTAATTTATTTAATCATTCTTTATTTAATTTTCAATTATCTGTCTATTATACAAAGCGAAAACTTGAATTTTGAAATAGCTATAGATATTGAGTAAATCATTTTCCCAATACGGCAACACTGCCTATACAGCAAGTTTAGCAGGAATTAAAATAAATAAATAAAAATAAATTAATGTTAAAATGACTCTGTTTTGGTGTACTTGAATTATTACCACTTAAAATAACTAATATAACTTGTGTAATCAAGAATATCCCAGATTAATGATTGTCTGTCCATGCTAATTAAAAAAAAAAAAAAAAAAAAAAAAAAAAATTATTGATAACAATGTTTCTTAAGAAACTAAAGCGTTGTGGAAACATTTAATATTTAAAGTAAAGAATTTGCGTATGATTAACACAATATTGCTCGGAGACTCCATATAAGGCCACGATAGCCATACATTGTTCAGCATATTATCATAAGTCCTTTTGGTATCAATTCGCTGTTGAACCAGTCACATGACATAATTGGCCGTAATTCACCGAACAATATTTATCTATATTATAAAAGCCAAACGTATCTGTGCGTAACGCATACGCCATTTTGCGAATGGCAACACTTTCCCTGTAATTTCGGTTTTGCAATTTTCGAAAATTTTTTGAAAATTTTACACTTTTAAACATCGCACATTTTTAATTTTTACACAGTCGTATAGAGAAAAAAATGTACTTTTAACTGCAATTTGTTTGAAAGCTGTACCTCAATTTATTTTTGAGATTAATTTTTTTATAGTTTTTAGTACCAATTTTGTAATTGTGGCAGCAGAATCACTCCATTTTCTCTTAAAATTGAAAAAAAGTTGAAATTAAAATGCGTATATTATTTTTTAAATATCGTCTGTTATAAAATCCGGTGAATTTCGGTTTTATTTTGTTTAATAATTTGTATAGTTGAGTTTTATAGTACAGTAAAACCTCCATAACGGACACTCCCGAATAGCGGACACCTATTTAACGGACAGTTTATCGATCCCCACACCCAAAATCTTAACTTTTGTATGTTAACCTCTTAATAACGGACATTCCGAATAGAGGACAGTAATTTTGACGATAAAGTATGAAAAATTGTTTTTAACGAAGGAAAAAAAAAAGTAAAAAGTCTAAATTTGTCAGAGCAATGTGTCAAAATTTTGTGATCACAGACGAATGTAGAGAGTGGGGCCAGGGAAAATCTTCCCTCCCACGTCCAGTATTAAATTCAGGGGATGGTCTGGAGGGACATTACCTCCCGGAACATCACAATACTCCCCCCCCCACTCCCCTCCGTAAAATTTGAGATTTTATGCTTTTAAGAAATGGCAAAATACAGTGAGCAGTTGTACTTTTTTTTTCTTTAAGATGATTCAGAAAAATCAAAACTATCGACAGGGTTAAAATTTCACATTGAAAAAAAAAAAAAAAAAAAAAAAAAAAAAAATTACATGTAATCTTTAAACGCAAAAGGAAACTTTTTAAATACATTTTTTTCGTAAGAATGCAATAAACAGTGTATAGTGATACAATGTACAAAGGTTTTATTTCAATTTTATTGCTTAAAAATATGTTTTAATTTCTGATTAATCATATATTAGAATTTTAGGACATATAAAAATAAATGAAACTTTAAGCATTTCTTAGCAATTTTTGAATCTTCGAGGGTTTCCCAATAGCGGACACCTCCGAATAGCGGACAGTTTCCGCGCTCCCAAGGTATCCGTTATTTGGAGGTTTTACTGTATTTTGTTAATTTTGGCTTAAAATAATATTTGTTTGAGAGTTAGACTGACAGTATAAGATTTATTTTTTACTATAACTAATTTTGTAAATTTATTATAAATAAATGAAATGGTTCGTCGAAGTTTGACGGGTTCCACCTCGTACATTTTAATTATAATTATAGTTTGTTTCTACGATCGTGTGTATACTATAAAAAAATAACGAGTCCACCCCACCCCCTTAAAAAAAGAGAAATAATGTGTACAGAGATTGAAATTCTAAAAATTATTGTAATCTTTTCGATTTTATGACAATACTGCGATACACGATTGATTTCACATAGATTTAGTTATGATAAGCGCATTTATATTATGTAATATCCAGAAAATTATATTCGGTAATCAGAAGACATCAAATGTCCTCTTCGATCCGTTAAAGGGCTACTTCATTCATGCAATAACAAATGTTTGCTAATGTTAATCCTAAGAGATTTTTTTTAAAAAACTATTTCAAAATATCTGTATTTCTTATTACGTGTGCTCGTCACATTAAAATTCAAATATTGCAAATACTAATTTGGGACATAGCGTATGTTGGAACATAATATAACAATTTGATATAAAATGCACTAAAAGTACGATTTCAGCCTTATTTTTCTATATAGAAGATCATCGATAAGATCATGATAAAGGAATAAAAATTGATTAAAACACTAAATTTCACTACCCCCGTACTTTTTTTTCTAAAATATTTGTAATTTGAATAGTTAATTTAGTATACAGGGTGTATCTAAACTACTGGCCAAAACTTTAAGAGGTAATACTACACATCAAGACAAATAATATTAAATGGGAAATTAAGGGTCCCAAACGTCTTCCGAAGAAGATAGGCGCCATCAAAGTTGTCCAAAATTTGAATGATTATAAAAAACGGAAAAATTGGTCGATTCGTTTGCGGTTTTCACGAAAACTATTCTTTATGTCAGTATTGTCTTGAAAATAAATTATAAAGATAAATTTCAAAAAATGCCGATAGAGGGCGCTTTAGACTTTGGAGTAACGAACAACTATTTTTTACCGTTATTTTTTGCATCTCATTAAATTTTTTTACAAGTTTAGACAAACTTAAATTTTGAGCTCAAAATCTGTGGTTAAGAAGCACAAACTGAACTGTGTTTAATGGGAGTGAGTAGGTTCAAATTTCAAACAATTATAAAAAACAGAAAAATTGGTCATATTATTTGCGGTTTTCACTAAAATTATTCTTTATGTCAGTCTTTTCTTGAAAGTAAATTATACAGATAAATTTCAAAAAATGTCGATAGAGGGCGCTTTAGACTTTGGAGTAACGTACAACTATTTTTTACCGTCATTTTTTGCATCTTATTAAATTTTTTTAGAAGCTTAGACATAAACTTAAATTTTGTGCTAAAGATCGGAATCGTTGAGAGTGGTTAAGTAGCGCAAACTAGTGATGGGCGATTCTGGAAATTTTGAGAATCGATTAAAATCGACATCGTATAAAGTGACATCGATTATAATAAGAATCGATTTCTAAATTCTAGAATCGATACTAAAATCGATATAACGATATTTTTAGATTTACACAGATGAGCTCAAAATTAGTAATTCTAAAACTTGGCTAATCAGCAGAGCCGTAACACCTCATACTCCTCACTCCCATTTAGGGAGGCACAGAAGTAAGCTATTACAGATTTTAGAGTCGAATAATAAAGATTTATCTTTTATTATTTTTAGATGCAATTTTAATAATAATTTATATTATATTTAACTTTATTTTTTGAGAAAGATCTCGGTTAGATAAAAAAATAAAAGGGAGAAATGATTTATATATATATATGTATATTTCTAATCCGAAACACATGTATTTTCTACTTACTCCTTCAACCAAACAAATGGAGGCTTACTTCCTTTAAACGTCATTCTTCTTAAAAATTCGCATATGAATAAAATTTTAAAAGCTCTAAATTTATTCAAAAAAATTTTTTTTCAGTCTTTTTAATACTTTTTAAAGGGTGTGGGAAATGCAAATATTGCAAATTTTCTTTCAAAATAACTGTGATGATTTAATTACACAATCAGCACATGCTAATTATTAATTATCCACGAATTTAAAAGCAGAAATTCTGCTTTAAAAAAGTATATGTGAGTAAACTTTTTTCTTTTTTAAAATATATAACACACAGTAAAAAATGAAGACCCAAATTGGGTTGAAAGATTTCTGGGTATAGGTAATTTTCCTGAAATGGTACAGTAAGGATTCCAAAATGGTAGAGTATTGTTCCCAAAATAGATAACCCAAAATGGTTCAAAACAGAGCGAATCTTTATTAACATTAAATTAATCAAAATTTCTGAGGTGTAATATATATACTATCTAAGATATTTTAATCGTTTTAATGTCATTAAAAATCAGACTTATTTAAAACGATTTTGTGCAACAAACTGAACTTTCCAAATTGGAACAATTTTGTACCCAGAAATCTTTCAACCCAATTTGGGTCTTCATTTTTTACTGTGCACCTCATCTCATTTACAGCTTATAAAATATTATTCCTTTTTAATGTTTACCAAATTTTCAGCAGTTAACGGATTTTTTTTTTTTTCCTAAGAATAATTAACAGTGAAACAACATACTTTTCTCTGGTTAAAAAAGAAATAAAAATACAGCGGAGCGTCGATTATCCGAAGAAGTTGGAAGCGACCTAAGTTCGGATTAATGGATAACTGTACCTTCAGTGGTCGGGCAGCGCATAACCTATCATCGGCAACAAATCGGTTAATTCTGCACAAAAAAACCATTTACCTAAATTAACTGTTTACACGCCGAATTAATATCGCAATGTAATAATAATTTTTTTTTTTTTTTTTCTCATATTACAACTTTAAATGTTTTGATTTATGCATACAAATAAAAAAAATAACAAAAGAAAATATTTTTGCAGTTTTTTGGCTGTTTTCATTTCAGTGTTTTAATTTTGGTACATAATTATTGCATGACAACCTAAGCAAATATAACAAATTATTTTCCGCTATATGCTATTATATATTCTTCTTGAGTATTTTCTCGAATTCCAAAAACATTTAGATTCCTAGTGGTCAAATGTGAGTAATAAAGAGAAAACGATAAAAACAAAAATTATATTTTTATGTAAATTAAGGAATTTGCATACTCTTTATACCTGTGATAAATGCTTAAACATAATTTTTTTTTTTCACTAGTTGAAATCAACCTTATATTTTATAGGAAAAATAAGAACATCGTAATTATATTGCAAAATATATGTTTTGCATTGCAAATAATGCTATGTTCCCATTTGGGAACATTGGCGTTTAAACGGTTAAGAAGAGTAGCCCCCACATCCTTTTACGCAACCAATGAATACCCAGCACAAATCAGGAAAGCACCTTATTAGAATGAAAATATATCCAAAATTTGAAGAAAATCCGTAAATTATGCGTGAATGACCCATTTACTTAAAATTAAGAGGATAACCACCCATCCCCCCCCTTTATATTTAACCATTAAACACACAAAACTAATCATATAGGCGCGTTATCAGAATGACCCTATATCTGATATTTGAATGAAATTTGATAATTCTGCATGAAAAACCATTTATTTAAATTAAGTGCAAATAGCCTCCCATTCTCTCCCTTTATAGGATCCAATGAACTTCCAAAACTAATCAGGGAAGCGCCTTATCAGAATAAACCTATATTCAAAATTTGAAGCAAATCAAATATTTTTATCAAGAGATATCGCGTTACACGCATACGTACATACATAAGTAACGTACATACAGAGCCGGCGGGCGCATAAGCTCTCAGGTTTTGACAGCCTGTGAGCTAAAAAATGCGAAGAGCGTGTAACCAGATTGGTAAAGGGAGAGATGGGGCCAAAAAAAAGAGAAAATTATAAAACTTTCCAACGATATGTCACACGAGATGGATCGGAAGAAACAAAAAATGTAATGCTCTAAAGCGGAAAGCTCTAATTTGGCTAAAATTTGGTATAAAAATGGTGAAATCATGAAAGGTGAAAAGTACTAGTAAAGATTTATAAAATGATATAAAACAGAAAAAAAAAAAAGCTTAAAAAGTGCCCTCTATTTACAGGATAGGTAAGCAAAATAGAAGATGAGATTTTATTTCAGGTCTACAAGTGAAGACCTTTAAAATGACATACTACAATAAAGAGTAAAGGACAAAAGCCGAAAAATGCTTAAAAATGCCCTCTGAAGTCTAAAAATTGAACTATATTTGAAGAGATATACAGATATAGCTAGCCCAGGCTATGATATTTCTAACGATAGATAACATGACCCACCCATGCCTGTATTGAATTTTGTACCTCCCCGTCCTTCGCCCCCTATGTGTTACTAAGGTATAATGGTCAACATTATTCGATTGCCATACCTTAGGATATTTTGACATCCGTAAGTCTAGTACGCCTAATATTTGAGTTTGAAATTTTTACTTTTAGGAAAATCTGGTTTGAAAAGAAAACCTTAATCCTTTCTTATACGAAATTTTACATCAATTCTACCAATCAATTCAAGATATTTGAAGTCTGCAAGTCAAGACCTTTAAAATGATACACTACAAATTGAGATAAGGGAAAAGATAAAAAAAAAAGCTTTAAAATGCCCCCTGGAGTCTGAAAATTGAACTATATTATGAAGAGATATACAGATATGGATAGCCCAGACCAAGACCTTTGCAACGATAGGTCACATGACCCACCATACCTGTATTGAATATTGCCCCTCTGCCCCCCCACCCCCTATGTGCTGCTAGGGTATAATGGCACTATTCGATTGACCAACCTTAGAATATCTTGACAGCCGTAAGTTTTACCCATCTAAAATCAACAGTTCGCCTAATATTTGAATTCGAAATTTTTACTTTTAGAAATATCTGGTTTGAAAAAAAAATTGGTAATCCTTTCTTATACGTAATTTTACATCAATTCAAGATATTTGAGGTCTACAAGTCAAGACCTATAAAATGATACACTACAAAGTGGAGGAAGGAGAAAAAAACCAAAAATGCTTAAAAATGCCCCATGGAGTCTGAAAATTGAACTATATTATGAAGACATATACAGATATGGATAGCCCAGGCCAAGGCCTTTACAAGGATATGTCACATGACCCACCCATACCTGTATTGAATATTGCCCCCCCCTGCCCCCCACCCCCTATGTGCTAGTAGGGTATAATGGTCATCACTATTCGATTGACCATACCTTAGAATATCTTGACATACGTAAGTCTTACCCCTCTAAAATCAACGGTTCGCCTAATATTTGAGTTTGAAATTTTTACTTTTAAAAATATCTGGTTTGAAAAAAAAAAAAAATCGTAATCCTTTCTTATACGAAATTTTATATCAGTTCTACCAATCAATTCAAGATATTTGAGGTCTACAAGTCAAGACCTATAAAATGATACACTACAAAGTGGGGGAAGGGAAAAAAAACCCCAAAAAAGGTTAAAAATGCCCCCTGGAGTCTGTAAATTGAACTATATTATGAAGAGATGTACAGATATGGATAGCCCAGGCCAAGACCTTTGCAACGATATGTCACATGACCCACCCATACCTGTATTGAATATTGCCCCCCCTGCCTCCCACCCCCTACGTGCTGCTAGGGTATAATGGTCATCACTATTCGATTGACCGTACCTTAGAATATCTTGACATACGTAAGTCTGACCCCTCTAAAATCAACGGTTCGCCTAATATTTGAGTTTGAAATTTTTACTGCTACCATTAAACAGCAGAAAGGGAAAGATCGATTCAACCTGAAACGTAGATCGATTTCAAGCATATCAAAAAAGTAACAACACTACTTGTATCTAAAAATCGATTTCAAAATGCGATTTCAATTTTAGTAAATCAAAATCAAAATAAAATCGATTCTGACATCGACATAGACATCGATCTACTACACAATATTCTATACTGATTCGATCTACTACAAAATATCGATCTACTACAAAAGATCGATCTACTACTTGCATTCAAGAATATTCGCGCGATTTTTCAACTAGGTTTTATCACCTGGTAATGTGATTGGTCAGTGATTTTGCGTCTGTTTTTGACTCAAAGGACTGGCAAGATTTTGGCGGGGAAAGGGAAACTGTGAAGATAGAGGATTTAAATACGGTAGACGAGAAAAGGTTTGGTTTATTTTATGACAGCCGATCAACGAGCGATATAGGGACAAAGGGCAGAGGATGCTCTCCGTGGAGGGAGGGGGGGGGGCGAGGAAAGGAGAGAATCTTTTGCATTTTGATAGATTTCCGTCTTTATATATATATATATATATATTTAACTATAAAGAAGAAGATAATTACAGAAAAAAGACAATTCCCATTAACTTATGTAAAAACGGGGGGGGGGGGGAGAGGGTTATGTAGATTATTAAATATGTTTACACACCCATATATAATTCTAGACATTATATGTTGCTTATTTTCTTTAAAAATATACTTTGCATTTTTTCTTCTTTCTTTGTATGATGTTATTTAAATAATAATAATAACCTAATGCTTACAAAATTCGAATATTTTGCTAAAAAAAAACAAATTTTACTGTTTTTATAAATTGTCTGTGTTTCAGTCTGTCTATTTGTTTGTCTCTTAATTTAGTGGGCGCGCTATCTCAAGAACTAATGCCTGGAACCTCTTGAAACTGATTCAGCTTGACTTTCATATAAATTGGTGCTGATTACTTATGGTGAAAATCGTTCAACAGGTGGCGCTGTTATGTTGTATTTTTCATGATTACTGCAGGATAGATATCTCAAGAACTAATGCACGTATTTTTGCCAAACTTCAGATTCGGTTTGATATTAACGTAAATTGTTGATGATTAAGTTTTGATTTAAATCTAACGGCAGGTGACGCTGCATTTTTCCTGATTTTTGCGATAATTGCATCTCAGAAACTAATTCAGAAAATTTCATCAAGCTTCACATTCATAAGTTTGGTGCTTATTAGGTTTCAGTATAAATAACTCTGCAGGAAGCGTTGCTATGCTGCTTTTATCAGCAGTGTTGAATTTAGGTATTTTTCACTGGGAGGGATTTTTATGTCTCCTTGAAGGGGCATTCTATACTTCAAAGAAGGGGGGGGACTCTTGTACATGAAGCTTCAATATTTTCGTTAGACATTTCAAAGTTCCGGGTTGATTGATGGTTGATTGGTTGACGTCCGATTATCTACGCTAGGGATATAGGACCAGGGGGGAGTGCCCTTCGTGGGGGTCTATCTAAGGGAACCTAACCCGTATTTACGCAAGGTTCGAAGAAAACCACGAAAACTCCGAACGGTTAGGCCGACAGCCGCGATTGGGTTCGAACCCAGCACCTGCCGTCTACCAGTTGAGAGGTCCGAACCTCTCGGCCACTGGTGGGGCTCAAAGTTCCGGGACGGAGATGTTCCTCTTCGGGCTAACCCCTGAATTCAACCGTTTTTCAGGATCTACAAGATTTTATTGATCATATCTCAAGAGCTCATGAACGGAATTTCATCAAACTTAATATTCTCTTAGATATTGTCATATGTTGTTCTTGATTAGGTTTTTGTGTAACTTATATAACACTGCTCTGCTATACTGCATTTTTCACGATATTAGTGATAGCTATATCTCAGAAATTATGCATGGAATTTAATCAAACTTCATATTCGGTTAAACTTTCACATAAATAGATTCTTATTAAACTTGAGTGTATATTGCACAACAGGTATCTCTGTGATGCTCTTTGAATTGCATATATTTCGGTTATAGACATCTAAGAGGGGGTGGACCGAAATTCAGCGATTTGTTTGGAAAACGCAATGCTTTTATTTTCTTTTAAAATGTTCATACTTCAACCTATACTTTTTAAATCTTCATGATGGGCATAAATAATTTAAATTTGACATTGACACTGTGTTAGTGCATTTAGAAGTTTTATCATGTATGAGATAGAAGACTTTTTGAGGTTGGCACACCCGACTGCTTTACCTTAAACTTTTGAAGCAAAATAAAAATAATATTATCTTCTGAGAAATCGATTAAAATTTTTATAGTATCGATTAAATCGAGTTGACCATAATATCGATTAAATCGATTTAAAAAATCGAAATCGCCCATCACTAGCGCAAACTGAGCTGTATTCAATGGGGGTGGGGAGGTTCAAATTTCAAATGATTATAAAAAACTGAAAAATTGGTCGATTCATTTGTAGTTTTCTCTAAAACCATTCTTTATGTCAGCATTTCCTTGAAAAAAAAAAAAAATTAAAGATAAATTTAAAAAAAAAATTCCGTCAGAGGGCGTCTTAAACTTTAGAGTAACCAACAACTATTTTTAACCGTTATTTTTTTTTTTTTTTTTTTTTAGCTAAATAATTGTTTTAAAAGCTTAGACTTAAATTTTGAGCCCAAAATCTGAATCGTTGTGAGTAATTAAGTAGCAAAAAATTGAACTGTGTTCGTAGGGTGGGCAGGGTAACATTTCAACTCCTGAACACAGCTCAGTTTACGCTTCTTAACCCCTCCCAACGATTCAGAATTTGAGCCCAAAATTTAAGTCCAAGCTTTTTCAAGCATTTAATTAGATACAAAAAATAACAGTTAAAAATTGTTGTTGGTTACTCTAAAGTTTAAGGAGCCCTCTAACGACATTTTTTGAAATTTATCTTTAAAATTTATTTTTAAGGAAATACTGACATAAAGAATGGTTTTAGAGAAAATCGTAAACGAATCGACCAATTTTTCCGTTTTGTATAATCATTTGAAATTTGAACCTTCCCACCCCCATTGAACATAATTCAGTTTGCGCTACTTAACCACTCTCAACGATTCCGATTTTTAGCACAAAATTTATGTCTAAGCTCCTAAAAAAATTTAATGAGATGCAAAAAATGACGGTAAAAAATAGTTGTACGTTACTCAAAAGTCTAAAGCGCCCTCTATAGACATTTTTTGAAATTTATTTTTATAATTTATTTTCAAGGCAATACTGACATAAAGAATAGTGTTAGTGAAAACTGCAAATCAATTGACCAATTATTCTGTTTTTTATAATCATTCGAAATTCGAACCTACCCACTTCCATTGAACACAGTTCAGTTTGCGCTACTTAACCACAGATTTTGAGCTTAAAATTTAAGTTTATGTCTAAACTTCTAAAAAATTTAATGAGATGCAAAAAATAACGGTAAAAAAAATAGTTGTTCGTTACTCCAAAGTCTAAAGCGCCCCGTATCGGCATTTTTTGAAATTTATAATTTATTTTCAAGACAATACTGACATAAAGAATAGTTTTCGTGAAAACTGCAAACGAATCGACCAATTTTTCCGTTTTTTATAATCATTTCAAATATTGGACCTTAAACTTTGATGACGCCTGTCTCCTTCGGAAAACGTTTGAGACCCTTAGTTTCCCCATTTAATATTATTTGTCTTGATGTGTACTATCACCCCTTAAAATTTTGCCCAGTAGTTTAGTTGCAGCCTGTATACTATTATGTAGTTTATGAAAAATTTCCCCCCCGATTAGGATCATTATGCAATTCAGCATTTTCCATTTTGCAATGTTGTCGCATGCAAGGTACGTATATGAAAAGAATTTCCCACTCGCACAATAATTTTAAATTGCCACAGCCTTTTAATCAATTACTTTCTTCCCACTACAATTGACTTAATGTGTATGTTGTCAGTGTTGTAATTTTAACCGGTCAAAATCGATTTTGACCAAGACACTGGTTAAAAATGCTTTAAAGGATCCAAAAATGGTCAAAACTTAAAAACCACATTTATTTTAATGATTAGTTTTTCTTTGCAATTAAAAGTCACTTAATAAGTAATAAAAGTAACAGTGAAGTTAAAAAAATAATACACTAATAAGATAATGAGGTTCATTAGTAAAATATGCTTATGCATTATGATTATATAATATAATAAGAAAAATAAAATGGACCCTGCAATTGTAAAGAAAATTCTGCTAACAAGGAAGGTCTCCATTGGGGGCATACTCAGAATTTTTTGAAAAAAATACGAATTAAACTACTCATGTAGGTAATAAAGGATCAGTGAAAATTAGCGGCGGAATTACATTATTAGATATGTAAAAAAATAGTTTGGAATAATTGGCGTGAAAAGCTGAAAGCAACGCGGGATTTGGCGAGCAGTGCATTTCCTCGCCAAAAGCAGACGATTTTAACGAATCTGAAAATTGATTTTAATTGACTTCACTGTTAAAAATCTGCAGCTTTTACTGCAACGTCACTCTACTACTTTTATAGAATATCTCTCTTCTGACCAATGAGAATGCTCCATAGCACGGCGAATTGACCGTGTCATACACTGTTAAAAATCTGCTGCATTTTGTTGCAACGCACTCCACCGCTTGTATATAATGTCTATTCCAACCAATGAGAAAGCTCCATTTCACGGCCAAGTAATTGTTTTCTATACAAGCAAGGGACGGTCAATTCACCGTGCTATGAAGCATTCTCATTGGTCAGAAGAGAGATATTCTATAAAAGTAGTGGAGTGACGTTGCAACAAAATGCAGCAGATTTTTAACAGTGTATCTTTCAATTTGGAACAATTTTAATCAATTTAAATTGTGTTTTAAATGATAAAATATATTAATTTCATTTTGTTATAAGTACATATAAACGTATATGACAAAATTACACTTAAAGTAAAGTAAAAATGCAAAACTAAAATTACATAAACTTATTTAAATAAATTGAACATAGAATTTTTTTTCTTTAAAAAGTATTCGAAGTGTAAAAGCGTATTTTTCAAAATTTCGTTTTTTCGCCAACCGGAGATAAATCGCCAAATAATCGATTTTTTTTTTTTTTTTTACGGACGTTATAAGGAGGTTCCGCCGAAATTTTTTTTATAAACATATATAACTATATGAGAAGAACATTCTGTAATTTTTTCGGATTTTTCTGAGTATGCCCGTATGGAGACCTTCCTTGTAAGTCAGAAGTATAAAGTATGTAGTCAGGGCCGTAGCTAGAAGTGAACAATAAAGGGGGGCTCGATTGTTGGGGGGGGGGGGGGGGCTCACATTTTTCCCCCTCTCTCTCTGACGCAGAAAGATACATTAGTGCATATTCACATTGTAGGTACTATGTTTCTTGTTAAACTGTTGTATTGGCTTCATTTTATGTTAAGAAAATTATATGACGATGAAAATTTTGAGTATACAGGGTGATTCATAAAAGATGGGCAGAACTTTAAGGGGTTATAGTACACTTAAAGACAAATAATATTAAATAGGAGACTAAGGGTCCCAGACGTATTCCCAAGGAGATAGGGGCATTAAAGTTTAGGGTCCGAAATTTCAAATGATTATAAAAAATGGAAAAATGGTCGATTCGTTTGCGGTTTTTGCAAAAAATTTTCTTTATGCCAGTATTTTCTTGAAATAAAATTTTAAAGTTCAATTTCAAAAAATGCCGATAGGGGGCGCTTTAGACTTTGGAGTAACAAACAACTATTTTTTAACGTTATTTTTTGTATTTCTTTAAATGATTTCGAAAGCTTAGACTTAAACTTAAATTTTGATCTAAAAATCTGAGTCCTAACGAGTAGTTAAGTAGCGTAAACTGAAATTTGAAATTTGAAACCCTTCTCCCCCCAGAACAAAAATCAGTTATTCCCGATCTTTGTGTCGTAGATTAGGCTCTAACTACTGCCGCATTTTGCTAAAATTATTCTTTATGTTAGTATTTTCTTGAAAATAAATTTTAAAGAAAATTTTCAAAAAATTCCGATAGAGGGCGCTTTAGACTTTGGAGTAACGAACAACTATTTTATACCGTTATTTTTTGTGTCTCATTAAATGCTTTCTAAAGCTTAGACTTAAATTTTCAGCCCAAAATCTGAATCGTTAGACGTGGTTAAGTTTCTGGGGAGAGGGGTTTGAAATTTCTACTCCTGAGCACAGTTCAGTTTACCATGTCCACACATTGTGTGCTGTGATACGAGGTAAAAAGACACAAATTAGGATTATGTTACCAAAGCATATTTATTAACATGTAATTACAATAAATGTTCAAAATTGTGACCACCAGAGGTTATGCACGCAGAACAACGGCGAAGAATGGAACGGCGAACATTCGCGAAAACATCAGGCTTTTCGAGCACTTCCCCTACAGCGGCGGAAAGTCTGGCGACCAGTTCCTCGGGGGATTCAATGGGTGTCTCATACATAAGAGCCTTCAATTGTCCCCAAAAAAAGAAATCGAGGGGTGAAAGATCTGGCGAGCGAGCAGGCCAAGCAACAAGACCACCTCGACCAATCCATCTGTTCGGAAATGTGATGTCCAGATAGTTGCGGACGTCTCGTACGTAATGGGCTGGCGCTCCATCGTGTTGGAACCACATGACCCGCCGGATGCGTGGAGGAACAACGTTTAACAGTTCTGGCAGCACATGTTGCAGAAATGTGAGGTATGTTTTACCGTTGAGGCATTCAGGAAGAAGGTACGGTCCGATTAGGTGGTCTCCGAGGATTCCTGCCCAAACATTGATGGAAAAGCGTCTCTGATGAGCATGTGGATTGACATCCGCCCATACATGTGCATTGTGTGTGTTAAATGTACCTTCACGTGTGAAGGTACATTCATCGGTGAAAAGCACAGTTCGTCCAAAATGTGGATTTAGCGCGTTCTGCTGCAGAAACCAGCGGGCGAATTCAATACGATTTGGATAATCCCCTGGAGACAGTTTCTGGACTCGTTGCACATGAAACGGGAGCAAATGTTCATCCTTCAGTACCCTCCAAGTCATGGACTGTGAGGTATCCACCTGCCTAGCCACTGTTCGTGTACTTGTACTTGGCTGCGTCGCTACTACATCCAGAATGGCTTCTGCAACAACTACTGATGTCCTTTTTTGCACGACCTGCATTCGACCGGGAAGCGAGAAATGATCCCGTCTCACACAACTGTCTGTGCAAGCGCTCGAAAGTTTTGCGGTTAGGCAACCGCCTGTTGGGAAATCGCTCTCCGTACATTCGTTGTGCCTCTGCACCATTTCCATCTGCCGCTCCGTAAATTAAATGCATCTCAGCCTTTTCCTTATTCGTGAAGGGCACCATCTTCCGATTCATTACTACAGCGACTTACACTTGACTCACCGTTCAGTGGTTTTTATGCCTGAATCGTGTCGAAATTTTGCATACGTGTTCTTCTTCCACATTTGACATTTGCATACTTTCTGTCTCCTTCTTCACCCGGTGACTAGCGTCAGGAATGGAGCTTTAACGTTTGCATGAGCGACGTTTCCAACTGTGCCAGTGCCTTTATGAGTGAATTCCGACTATGCAGTCCTTGACGAAAGTTGTATTTTTGCCTCGTATCACAGCACAGAATCGTTGGGCATGGTTAAGTAGTGCAAACTGAACTATGTTCAGAAGTTGAAATTTGAACCCCCTCCCCTCGCTACTGAACCACGCTCAGCGATTCAGATTTTGAGCTGAAAATTTAAGTCTAAGCTTTAGAAAGCATTTAATGAGACACAAAAAATAACGGTATAAAATAGTTGTTCGTTACTCCAAAGTCTAAAGCGCCCTCTATCGGAATTTTTTGAAACTTTTCTTTAAAATTTATTTTCAAGAAAATACTGACATAAAGAATAATTTTAGCAAAACGCGGCAGTAGTTAGAGCCTAATCTACGACACAAAGATCGGGAATAACTGATTTTTGTTCTGGGGGGAGAAGGGTTTCAAATTTCAAATTTCAGTTTACGCTACTTAACTACTCGTTAGGACTCAGATTTTTAGATCAAAATTTAAGTCTAAGCTTTCGAAATCATTTAAAGAAATACAAAAAATAACGTTAAAAAATAGTTGTTTGTTACTCCAAAGTCTAAAGCGCCCCCTATCGGCATTTTTTGAAATTGAACTTTAAAATTTTATTTCAAGAAAATACTGGCATAAAGAAAATTTTTTGCAAAAACCGCAAACGAATCGACAAATTTTTCCATTTTTTATAATCATTTGAAATTTCGGACCCTAAACTTTAATGCCCCCTATCTCCTTGGGAATACGTCTGGGACCCTTAGTCTCCTATTTAATATTATTTGTCTTTAAGTGTACTATAACCCCTTAAAGTTCTGCCCATCTTTTATGAATCACCCTGTATAACTGGTGCAAAATTAAACATCACGTTAGCTTCATATGTACAAACAGCATGAGGGAGTTTTGAAACACTTATTTTAAATATAATTTAGTAATTCTGCAAAACTATGAAAGAGTCTCAAAACTAAATTAGATTTTTGAACAGAATTTCATTTGAATTTTCGAAACCGGAATTATTTTAGTGACCTTAGAATCTTTTCCAGGGGGGGGGGGGGGTCAAAATATTTTAGGAGGGGCTGAGCCGCCCATACACTGTCAGAAATAAAACTCTCATTTTTGACGATTCAGAAATCCTTGAGCCTTATTTCGTCGTTTTTGACGATCATTTCCTATCAGAATCACGTGACTTTTAACGAAACGTGAACTCTCAAATATTTGACGAAAGTACTTCTTTAATCATGGCCAGACTTGATGAATTTTAAGGAAACTGTCGCGGTAGCTGTTTATAGAAGGGCCCGATATTGTACCTCCCCAAATCTTGCGATTTTGGCAAGGATATATTTGCTTGTTTAAAACAGTACTTTTTAGCGTTTTTCAGAAAATAATGAAATGTAAGCAATTACTCTTGCTACATTAGTTTTTTTTTTTTTTTTTTTTTTTTTTTTGGGGGGGGGGATGTTTATTACTATTTTTATTTATTTATTTGTAAGTTGTATTTCGTTTTGATTTCATTCGAAAAAAAAATTACTTCGTTCTACAAAACCGTTCAAAAAGTAAATTTGATCAATAAAATTTCAAAATTCTAAGATCTATTTTATATCCAATATCTACTTTTTTCACTCAAATTAAAAATATATACATATTTTTTCTCTCTCCCCTCTATAAACAGTAAATTGTTAAAATCTTATCTACCTACTTAAAGTCTCGCTTAAAGTAGTAAATCTCTCCCAATAAGTACTTCATAATTCGTTATTTCTGAGAATCAAACTAACCAGCCCATATTTTAATCATTGCTTAAGGGTGTTCTTAAATCAAAAAGGGCAACTTTGTGACGCATGCATAAATTTATTTTTGTTCGGAAATGCATGAAAATAGCAGGTGTTGTTATTCAGAGACTGTCTAATTGCACTCATTTTTTTGTTTTTTAAAAAACACAATAGATTTTTCATAACAAGCCTTCAAAGTTGACACTTTTGAGCATATTTCCCGACGAAAGCAGAAAAACCGGTCGAAAAGGAGGAGAAAAACGGATGATTGCGTCATCGAAATAGCTTATAACTCGATCAGTAATTTAATTATCATAAAATGGAAAAATAAGTTCAATTCGAAATCGCTTTCATAGTCAGGTATTAAAATTTTATAACTTTCTGTTAAAAAATGAATTTGTAAATGTGTCAAAACGACACAACAAAACTGATCGCTTGCTGAGCGGATCAGTTAAGAACACCCTTAAGCAAATAAATTTCCCCTAGATGTTATTTAACTAAGCCATATTATAATTATTCATTAACCATTAGAAAATCAAAATAATAAATTCGTCTTATTATTTAAAACTTGCAAGATTTATAACAGAATCGATAAAAGTACCATCACAGTTATAAAAAATCAAACACGCACTATAATCCACTTTATGCCTTTATAATCATACCTGTCTGAGTAACCTATGGCGTGATCTTAGGGCGTCGGACTGCCACACTGTACGTCATGAGTTCGAACCCCGCGTGTGACATGTCTTTTTTGCTTCTGCCATTGGATACAGGAGCTTCTAAAAAATTCGATAGATGGCAGCACTAGTCCCTTTTTGACGAAATTTTTTGACGATTTGGTATCGTTAAAAGAGTGAGGGAAGTGATTTCATCAATTTGACGAAATATTTGTTCGGAGCATTTCCCAGGAAACGGTTTCGTCAAAAACGAGAAGAATTTCGTGAAATTTGAGTATTCATTTCTGAGTGTGTAGCGCCCCCTTAGCTACGGCCCTGTATGTAGTCAACTTAATTTGTAAATGAAAAAGCATTGTACTAAGATTGAAAAGTATCAAGAAAAATGTGAAAATAACATGTTAACATCTGAAGGGCAGTTGCTAGATAAGGCTCTGATAGATCTCTCTCACAATTAAAACATATTTTTTTTATACAATTCTGAACAAAATGGCGTGAGTGTGAGTACTAATGATCATCTTCAGATTCCCGTTGTTCAAAATAAAACAATTTAGTATAGGAGGATTTGTGACAACAGCAATACAAAAGACTGATGCGCAAATAGCATAACATTTTAACTCATGCAACACACCTTTACACACAGTTGGAAATGAATGATAGTATAAATTCTAAATCACGACCTGATTATGCACCATCTAATCATGTTAAACTTGCTGGAGACCTTCAAGATAGTGTAAGTTTTGAAGTTATAGATGCAATGTAAAATGAGTTTCATAGAAAAACTAACCTTAATGCAAGATTGATGAAGTAATATCCATGTCATGACATATTTAACAAGTTCTAGTTTAAAAAAATATGATAAGTAGCAAATAAATCGAATAGTGAATTAAAGTGCTCAAAATGGTCATTATTGATTTTGACCAGAATGGTTAAAACTGGTGAAAACAAGTGTTTTAAAACAGGGCCGAAACTAGCCTTTATTGCACCCGGGGCAAAGATTTATTTTGACGCCCCCCCCCCCCTTGCTGTGCAAAATATATCCACAAAGATAATTTTCTAATAACCGACTTAATTTACAATTTAAAATATGCAATCATAAAATATGTATACTGAACTACGTAATCCATTTTGTCAAATATTTAATTTTTTAAAATTTTGCAAACGGAATCGAAAATAATTGAAAGAAATTCCGCTTTATACAGGATTTTTATGCCATTTAATCCTTAGATTCATCGATGCTTTGTCATATGTCAGATAAGACGATTTTTAAAAAACCGTGCTAAACATAGACGAGAAAAATCGACACACAAAATCTTCATTTAGCGCCTCTTCGTTCTGGCACCCGGGGCACATATCCCTTTGCCCCTCCTTAGTTTCGGCCCTGGTTTAAACCCCCGTGATTAAAACCCCTTGGTTAAAACCGATACAACCCCTGATGTTGACATAATTTCACTTACCCATGTTCCTTCCAATGATAATCTGTTCTGGTGTGTCATCGGGCATCGAATCAGCCAATAATGTTCCCATTCCTTCCACGGTCGATAGCAAATTAGTTCCAACCACAGATTTCCCCTTAAAAAGAGTAACTCTGTGAAAAGCATTCATCATATAACTTGAATGATATATAACAATAAACAGTAAGTTTTTTTCATTTTTGATATTACCAATTTAGAACAGTCAAAGTTCTGTAATCCGCACAAGTTGGGGACAAAGGTTGTGTGGATTATGGAATACTGCAGATTATAGAGCATTATGGATTACGCATCACTTTATTATTCCTAGACAGTGTTTTAATTCTATAATCAGCATAATATGAAAAAAATAAATGTAAAATCTAAAAGCTATCTCAAAAAAAAAAAAAAAAAAAAAAAAATGCATTTTTTAAAGTTATTTTATTAAAAAAAATTATGTGCATTTAAATAAAAATAATTACATAGGTTCTGCAATACAGTTTATTTTTACTGTTAATAAAATAAAAGAGTTATATTTAAAATAAAAAGAATATTGCCCAGTTAAACTGATGGCATTGAGCTCACAGGCTACGCATACTATTTGTACATTACAGCCTTGTATTTTCGTTAATTCCGTTCGAAAAAAAAATTAAGAAGGGGAAACAGCTCTCCCCTTTCTCCTTTTTTATACTTAATCATTGAACTTCCTAAACTATCAAGTACATGCTTTATCATATTAAAAAATCTATATCCAAAATTCAGAGCAAATCGGATAATTCTTAATAAAAACCCATTTAGCATTTATATAATTTAAGAGGAGTTATTCCCCTCTTTTATACTTAACTATTAAACTTCCAAAACTATTCAGAGATTTGAACGAAATCTGACGATTCTGATTGAAAAATCCATTTATGCAAGTTAAGGGGAGGGGCATTAGAACCCCCATTCCCCCTGTTTATACTTATTCAATGAACACCTAATAACAGCCACGGTATCGCCTCATCCGAATGATCCTATATTTAAATTTTGAACGAAAACTGTTATTTCTGCATGGAAATCCCGTTTATATCAATTAAGGGGGGGGCATGAGCCCTCCGTTCCCCCTGTTTATACTTATTCAATGAACACATAATAACAGTCACGGAATCGCCTCATCAGAATGATCCTATATCTAAATTTTGGACAAAAACTGTTAATTCTGCATGAAAAACCCGTTTATATCAATTAAGGGGAGGGGCATGAGCCCCCCGTTCCCCCTCTTATACATATCGAATGAACTCCAAAAACTAATCAGGGAAGCGCCTTATCAGGATATACCTATATACAAAATTTCAAGTGGACCCGATATTTTTATCACGAGTTATCGCGTTACGCACGAACGCACATACATACAGAACAAACGGGCACATAAGCTCTCAGGCTATGATAGCCTGTGAGCTAAAAATAAATGTTTTATTATGATTTTTTTTCATTTTTTTAATTATTTGTTTTAAAAAAAATCGTTTTTGGATCACTAATTTATAAATTTTCTTAACTGCTTATTTCATTGTTTACATTCGTAAAATAACGCGAATAATAGAAAATTGGGGATTATGGGTATGCGGATCACAGAACTTTGACTGTACTTTAATCATAAACGAGATTAATACTTTACAGCTCATATTCAAAATATTAGAATAATTACCTTTGTTTTAGAAATTGAAAATATCATTTGGTAATTTAATGTCTTTTAATGAAAATATGCAAACGATATTTTTTATTAAGAACTTATTGTTGATTAAACTTACTTGTTATCTTAAATTTAATATCATTTTTGAAAAGTTTAATTGCAAAAAAAATTATTTTGAAAAGTCAAAATATTAGAATATTTATTCAAGTGGTTCAAAATATTAGAATATTTCACATTAATTCTCCTTTAATTATTACCAATTCTTAACTGGTGGCATCATTGATTAAATTCAGACTATTTTATTTAAAATCAGTATTCTTTTTTGCAGTTTGTTTCTTTTTCGTCTTAAAATGGGCCGTGTGAGCGATATTCCTGAATCTACTAAACTTCGTATGGTTGATTTGTATCGGCACGGTAAAAATCAATGTTTTATAGCGAATTATTTACATTGTTCGCAATCGAGCGTTAGTAAAATACTAACACAATATTAAAAAATCGGAAAATTTCAAAATAATCGCCGAAATGGTGGCCGAAAACCAAAAACATCTGCTAGAGATGACAGGAAACTGAAGCGTATAGTTAAGAAAAACCGTTTTAAAAGTGTGCGATTCTTACACCGAAAATGGAAAGAAGAAGGAGTTGAAGTTTCTACATCGACAACATTAAGACGTCTCCATAAATTTAAATTTGAATCTCGTGTACCGAAAACAAAACTTCTCATGACTGCAAGACAAAAGCGTATAAGATTGAATTGGTGTAAATCAAGACGTTTATGGAGCAATGAAGATTGGAAAAATATATTATTTAGTGATGAAAGTATGTTTTGTGTTTCATATGGTAATCAAGGTATTAGAGTTTGGAGAATGAAGCAAGAAGCATTTGATAAAGAATGCCTTAAACGTTCCGTAAAATTTGCTGCTAGTGTCATGGTTTGGGGTTGTATGAGTGCAGAAGGACCTGGAAAGTTATGCATCGTCTACGAAAAGGTTAACTCTCTGATATATCAAGAAATTTTAGAATATTACATGATTCCATCATCAGAAGGTTTATTTGAAGATGATTTCATCTTTCAACAAGATTTAGCGTCCCCGCATACCTCGGTGTCAACTAAGAATTGGTTCCGCCAACGCAACATTAAGGTACTTCCTTGGCCACCAAATTCACCAGATCTTAATCCCATCGAAAACTTAAGGTGTATAATGAAGAAAAAACTTCAAGAAAATCCTCCTTCAAGTAAAACTGAGTTAGTGGCACGTATAAAGTCTATTTGGGCTAATATTGATAGAAATGTTTGTAAACACCTTGTATATAGTATGCAAGATCGATTGTACGCTGTTATGAAAGCTAAAGGGGATGCTACAAAATATTAACTACCATTTACTTCATATTCATAAGGTAATATTGTTGCGTAAAATAAAATATTCTAATATTTTGAACCAATCTAAATTTTATTCTAATATTCTGGTGTGTTTAATGAAGCTGTATACCTAATTTATTGTGCTGTATTTTATATTTTATAAATGTTAAAATCTTATCTAAACATTCCAGATTTAATTTATAAGAAATTTAATTGCATTTACTTAGTATAAAAAATAAATAAATGACAAATAATTTTTTCTTATTACTTTTTCTCAATTATTCTAATATTTTGAATATGAGCTGTAGAATCAATTTTGTAAAAAAAAAAAAACCAAATCTAAATTAAATAGCACAGCAAAAAAGTTACTAACATAAGATTTTTTTTTCAGAAATTTATTCAGAGAAAGAATTTTGGTTTATAGCTTTTTTAGAAATTTGCATGCAGAAATGTTAAAACTATCGAATTTTTATGTATACGTACTTTTCAAATCGCTTATTAGAATTTTTTTCAAGCGTATTCACCTTAAAAAGCGTTTCATTCTTGCGTATTTGACAAAATAATATTTCTAAAATATGCATATATTTAAGATGTAAAAATCTTATTCAACTATTCATTAATCTGCTATACCAGACCTATCCAGCTTTTCGGTTACTATAGGCGCATTTTAGCTGTTAGCAAACAATGAAGAGCATAAGGGCGGATCCAGCCTTCCTTCTAGAGGGGGGGGGGGGGGAGGTCACGTCTCTTAATAAGCAATTTTTATGAGGATTGTCCCCACATCCAAAAATAGCTAAATTTCGGATACTTTTGGGAAGTATTTTCATTCGTAACAAAAAGTAGCATAAATATTCGTAAAATATAAATATATGCATTTTACTCAGATGCCAAGAAATTGAAAATTTTTCCATTTATATCTAGAATCAAACAATTACTCAAGAAATTGAGCATTTTATGCAATATTTTTGGATTTAACAGTTACAAAAAGCCGTCATGAGAAAGCAAATGGCTGTGACCACCTAAAATTCAATCAAAATTATGCACTATGGAGACTTCGCGAAAAATTCTTTACTTTTATTGAAAAACGGAAAACGTTAATTAATCACATTTTCTCTGAATAAATGCATTTTGTATTTAAAATTAAAAAATACTTCATGGTTATGTCAGAAATTACGTACTTTGTGTTTAAGTACAGCTTTAAAAGAATCAGAAAGATTCTGATTGTTAAGCAAGGGATAAATTAAAAAAATCGATATATATATATTTTTAAAATTTCTTTTAAACATTATCATCGAGCAGAGGGGGGAGGAGTCATGACCCCCCCCCCTCCCACTTGGATCCACCAATGGAAGAGCACCATAATTCACATGACTGGAAACATACGGCTAACATACTTTTGGAACACTTTGAGTTGGTTCCACTGACATTTCCATTATTAAAAAATATTCTATATCAATTCTAAACGTCAAAATTTAGTTGTAAACAACTAACATGAAACAATGAAGCAAACTGTATGGTTTTAAAGTGGCATTTATTTATTTTTAAATCATCTTTAGAAGAAAGTAGTCCCTACTCGGAGCTTCTTTGGTCCATTCACAAAGTTCCTTATAAATTGAATACATTGCAATTGTTCAATTATTGAATTCTCTTGTAATAGGATCAGCTAATGAATTGACACTGCAGACTCGATAAACAAATATTTTCTTTTTTTTTTTTTTTAACATGGCATTTCTATGAAACTGGGGCTACTTCGGACCAAACCAGGCCTGGGGTATGAATAGCCCCGGACATTAGTTTCCATGTTAGCTTTAAAACGTAGCCATTTCCTGTCAAAATAAAAAAAATAAAGAAAAAATTATGATCACACATGAGTTACAAGTTACTAAAGGTATTATTTTGACTCTTACCTTTTTTGTAGGAAAATAATTATTTTTTTAAATGTAACATGTAAAGGACATACGTAAAGGACCAAAGTACCCCACGTGGACTACTGAAGCAGCCCCGCTTGGCGGTGCAATGTTATCGGTAGTGTGAGTGACATATGTACTTCCTTTCTGCGATGCACGTACATCTTGTTGAAATATATTTTCCGATCTAATAATCCCCGAATCAAGATACTTAACGAACTCTCCCATCTGGTGCGTTAAGAACGAAAAACATCATTAAGTAAGAATTCACACTAATGATTATCGAAACTTACTTCTGGGTTTTTTTCTGTGCCATGTGGAAGTTACAAAAGACATATGCAATATTTCCAGTCATCAGAAAGTGTTTCCAGAACTTTATGCATAAACTATATTACGAACTGATAGACGTTTTCTAGTATGCTTTATTCTTTGACTTTAAAAAATAACCCATTAAAATTAATTAGCTGATTGCACCATAATGTGTAAGTGTGCTTGTTGTTAATGTTTTGTAATGTAATTAAGCATATGTTACTTACTCTATATTTGACTCTCGCACCGAGAGGCCATAAGTGTTTGCTGCTCCGTTAAAATTTGCTATATTAAATATTTTTTTCTTTCTTTCTAAAAATCAGCCGGAGTTACTTAAATTGCATCTTCATGAGTGTACACTGAATTAGTCCCCACCCGGGGCACATAACATCATTTATTCAACGTCAGTAAATGGATATACACTGTTAAATAAAAATGTCACATATTACAGATCGTGCACCACATCCCTGGATTAGCCGGCATACCTGAACTAGATATCTATAAAAGGTAAGAGAATATTTATTTATTCCTTTTGCTTACCTGAATTAAATGTTGAGATATCTAAACCTATAATTTAATGATGAGGTATAGAATTCACGCCAATTAAATGTTAGGAATATTTTCCAACAAATATTGATTATGTCGACCGATTTCATGATGTCTCACTTTGCAGTTAAATAAATATAGATATCCAGTCAGATAATAAAATTAGCTAAACAAAACCCGGTAATCCGAAAAAGGGAAAAAATATCTAATTAATTTTGAGGAAAGAAAAACAATGGCCTTTGCAAAAGATAGTGCAGCTATTGAAAAACTGAATTCCAATAATTATTCCAATAAGAAATTTAAATTGGAAATGATTTTAATTAAAGAAGAACTTTTCGATGTCATTACCGACCCAGCTCCAGACCCATTAACCGTAGACTGGAACAAAAAAGACAAAAAAGCAAGGGCCCTTATTAATTTAAGTATTGAAGATGGGCAAATAATAAATGTCAAACATTTGAACACGGCTCGCGAAACATGGGATACTTTAAAAGATATCCATGAAAGATCAAATCTTTCCAGTAAACTACACCTTCTTCGGAAATTGTATAGCACCAAGCTAAACGAAGGAGGGAATTTAATTGTGCATATAACGAAATTACTGGAACTTATTGATAAGTTGAGGGTAATTGGAGAAAATATTACGGACTCTCATATTTCGGCGCTCTTTTTGTGCTCGTTGCCGCCGTCATATGATACACTAATTATAGCTCTGGAATCGAGAGCAGAAGTAGAATTAACACCCAGTTTTATTAAAAGTAAACTGGTCGACGAGTATACTCGCAGAATTGAGAATTCGGAACATAGCACTAAAGCGTACAAAGCTTGCGAGAAATTAGTTAACACAGACCGCAAGAAAGGTAATAAATTCTGCACGTTTTGCAAAATGAAAAACCACTCATACAGTGAATGCTGGTTTCTTAAACGGAATAATAATAATAATCCCGTACAACATAATAAATTTTACAAGAATAAAATTCATTCCACTTCTCTGTGTTTTGAAGAAAATGTCCCAATTCAAACCACGAAACCGCAAGATGAAAATCAAAGAAAAAATGAAGATAAAAACGTAGCTTTGTTAATCGATCATCCCGTAAATAAACAAACCTTTATTATAGATAGCGGAAGCTCCAGCCATATTGCCAATTGCAAGGAAATGTTTTCAAAAATGACCAGCACCGCCGAAACAAATGTAACAGTCGCGAACGGAAACAAGTTAATTTCATTAATTTCACCGTACCATATTGTCCGAGCCAAAATGGCGTTGCTGAGAGAAAAAACAGGACACTATTAGATATGACTCGAAGTATGTTAAATGAAGCGAACCTTCCACACAAATTGTGGGGAGAAGCAATTTGCACCGTGAATCATTTACAGAATCGCTTACCTTCGAAATCCATTAACACCACGCCATACGAACTTTGGCTAAACAGAAAACCTAATTTAAAATATTTAAAAGTATTCGGCTGTACCGCTTACGCATATATTCACAAATCTAAACGCGGCAAATTGGATGACAGAGCAGAAAAAGGCATTTTCGTGGGTTACGACAACCGATCTAAAGCATACAGAATATATACTAGTGATGGAAGAGTCATCTTAGCTAGAACCGTAAAATTTGCGGAAAATAACATGCATGATTCGAATGATGGTGAAAGTTCAAATATGAATGAGTTAATGCCAGAAACAAACAAACAAACACCTCAGAGCGACACAAGCGTAATCGAATTCGATCTGACACAAAACCAAAATCTTTCGGACACACCATCCGCGTCTCAACATACACAACAATTAAGACGATCAGAAAGACATAATAGAGGCGTGCCACCGGACAGGTTTGCTTACGCAGTCCGGCATGATCCAGTATATGAACCTAAAAGTTGGCAAGATATGCTAAGCATCGAGAACCCACAAGAAAAAATGAATTGGATTGACGCAACGCGCGAAGAAATGAATTCGCTTATGAAAAATGAAACCTGGTCCTTGGTAAAACCACCACAGGGAGCTAAAATTATTGGTTCCAAATGGACCTATAAGGCTAAATATGATGAATCGGGGAAGGTAAAGCGTTACAAGGCAAGATTAGTAGCTCAGGGATTCAAGCAAAAATATGGGATAGATTTTGACGAAACGTATGCTCCGGTAGTTTCACACACTACTTTAAGATGTTTTTTGACTGCCGAAGCCTATCATAACCTTAGTGTAAAGCATATTGACATTAAAACCGCGTTCCTGCACGGGGAACTAGAAGAGGAAGTGTATATGTCACAACCCGAAGGGTATGTGAACGCAAGCGAACCGGAAAAAGCTTGTAAGCTCCGGAAGGCAATATATGGGCTGAAACAAGCAGCTCGGGCCTGGTACACAAAAATTAGCGAATCTCTTAAAGAATTAAGTTTTACGCAAAGCAAGGCAGACACCTGCCTGTTTACCCGAGGACAGGGGGAAAACACAGTCTACATAGTTGTCTATGTAGACGATATACTCATAGCAGGAAACAATGCTCAAATAAATGATGTCATAAATAAATTAAAGGAACAGTATACACTTGAAGATTTAGGTGAAATCGATAATTATCTTGGGATAAAAATTAAGAGAACACCGAATGGCTTCAATCTTAACCAAACATCTAAAATTTTGGAAATCGTGAAAAATTTTAATCTGGAAGAATCAAAACCTTACGGAACACCTATGGAAACGGGTTTCTTAAAATCAGATAAAGATGAGAATCCCATGCCTAATAACACAAAATATCGTCAGGCGATCGGCGCGTTATTATACATTGCTACGATTACAAGGCCAGACATATTGTTGGCCGTAAATGTCTTGAGCAGGAAAAACGAAAAACCGACCGAAAGGGACTGGAAGGGTGTCAAACGCTTGATCCGATATTTGTATCACAGCAAAGATCTGAATTTAGTAATAAGCACCGAACATGCACCAATTTTGGAAGTGTACACCGATGCCGACCGGGCCGGTGATATGCAAACTCGAAGATCAACATCCGGAAATTTATTTCTTGTAGGAAATACTCCCATTCAGTGGATAACAAAACGTCAAACGTGTATTGCGCAATCCTCAGCAAAAGCTGAGTACGTAGCAGCAGCGAGTGCCATACAAGAACTAATGTGGATATTAAAGCTGTTGGAAGACTTGCATTTACCCCAAAATCTTCCTATAACAGTCTACGAAGATAATTTATCATGCATAAAAATGATACAAACAGAAAAATACACTAATAAATCGAAACATAGATTTAAAATATCACTTGATCAAGCAAATGAAAGAAAATGGAACGATAGAAATGTGTTACTGTCCAAGTAAATCGATGCTGGCGGACATTCTTACGAAACCGGAACCCAAGCTTCAGTTTCAAGAAAACAGAGAAAGGTTGAAACTATGGAACAATCTTGATTAGGGGCTTAAGGGGGAACATGTTGAAATATATTTTCCGATCTAATAATCCCCGAATCAAGATACTTAACGAACTCTCCCATCTGGTGCGATAAGAACGAAAAACATCATTAAGTTAGAATTCACACTAATGATTATCGAAACTTCCTTCTGGGTTTTTTTCTGTGCCATGTGGAAGTTACAAAAGACATATGCAATATTTCCAGTCATCAGAAAGTGTTTCCAGAACTTTATGCATAAACTATATTACGAACTGATAGACGTTTTCTAGTATGCTTTATTCTTTGACTTTAAAAAATAACCCATTAAAATTAATTAGCTGATTGCACCATAATGTGTAAGTGTGCTTGTTGTTAATGTTTTGTAATGTAATTAAGCATATGTTACTTACTCTATATTTGACTCTCGCACCGAGAGGCCATAAGTGTTTGCTGCTCCGTTAAAATTTGCTATATTAAATATTTTTTTCTTTCTTTCTAAAAATCAGCCGGAGTTACTTAAATTGCATCTTCATGAGTGTACACTGAATTAGTCCCCACCCGGGGCACATAACATCATTTATTCAACGTCAGTAAATGGATATACACTGTTAAATAAAAATGTCACATATTACAGATCGTGCACCACATCCCTGGATTAGCCGGCATACCTGAACTGGATATCTATAAAAGGTAAGAGAATATTTATTTATACCTTTTGCTTACCTGAATTAAATGTTGAGACATCTAAACCTATAATTTAATGATGAGGTATAGAATTCACGCCAATTAAATGTTAGGAATATTTTCCAACACATCTCACCGAAATAATCATGTCCATGTTAAAATACACTGTAATGCAGATAAAAATAAGCTTATCTTTAAAAAAAAAACTTTTGTAAAATAAGGGTTAAAACCTTAAGGTTGCCTGCAACAAAATACAGAAAAGATTCGGAAGGCACGCACATGGTGAATATACATCTCATACGAATAGTCATGCCTATATAAAAATAAATCGAAGTGCAAATATGAATCATAATAAATGTAAAATTACATTTCTCAGATAGGAGTTTGTCTGAAGAACTTTGGTCCGATAAGGGTCAAAACCTTAAAATTGCGTACAGCAGAAAAAGATCTAAATGTTCAGAATATTTTTTAAAAAGCATTTTTAGTTTTAAATAAATCTATTTAGTTGCATTTAAACATTTTGAAGGCACACCACGCATGTTATACAATCCATATACATCTCAGAGATATTCATGCGATGCTAAAAATTGTATAAAATGTATAAATATAGTAAAATTTAGAATTATATTTTCATTAAATGAGCTCATCTCATAAACCTTGATAGGTTAAAAATACAAAAACCTTGATAATGCACACAATATAAAAAGGATACGAATATGAATGATTTAAAACTTAAGCCATTTTTTTAAAAATGGATTTTATATTTTAAAATGTTAGTGAAATTCAAAAGGGCGACATGACACCTGTGGTCCGCGTGTTGGACAGCCGTGTTGTACATTATTTTTAAAAACTTACTTATTTAAAATCATTTTATAGGAAAGAAACTAAAAAGGTCTTTCAATTAATATTACGTATTTACTCGTGTATACCGCGCACTCTGTACTATATTACAAGAAAACAAGTAAGAAAAATCATGCGTTAAGCATGCATTATGAAGCACTTTCCAACACTTAATGAAATCTTTAACAAGACTTTGTTATTTAGGGAAATAATAGTGTATAGCTAAATATACCCAAATATGTATTCCAGTACATTAAAACAGTCCTGTATTTCATATGTCAGTTCATATAATGGGAAAATTTAGCTTAGCAAGAAAATACCCAGTAGCTTGAAATTTCTTTTTCAGCAATTCATACTATTAGATGGAAACATACTTGAATACTTTTGTTCAGCCCTGTAGTTTACATTGTACCTTTATTACACGCCAGCATTAGGCTAACATTTATTGTAAACTAAAACACTTTTAAAACAACTGATATCACATTCTCATAAATCATCATTCATAGGCGTCCATGTACAGAATTCTTTGCGTGGCCCTGTATATCCCTTTATCTATATTCTGCAAACATTTCTCAGTTAATTGAATGCTGCTCAGCGTAAAAATGCATAGCTTATTTAAGAACCACGTTTAAATAATTTACGCTCATATTCAGTAACGTTGGTGAGCTCTTTTGGGTAGCCCTGTATATCAACTATAACATTTATACACACCATATAATGTGCATATATTTAGCGAAATATAAGTGCGAATATCATAATTAAAATGCATTTCATCCCTCCATCAGCCATCATCGGACACATATACGGTACTTCGGAAAGAATATACGATTTGAAATCTTTTGTATGGCCCTGTAAATGCTATGTACTTCATTTTATGCAAGACAGTAGCGTATAATTTATATTAAGCTTCAGTGACATACATCAATTTTATTATACATGAAAAAGCATAATATATTTAAAACATGTCACACACAATTCCCCCTTTTACCATTATCTAATGGAATTCTTTTGTGTGGCCCTGTAAATGAATAATAGCTACATTTTCACCTTATATTTTATAGAATGCATATTTTAATATGTTTGACAGGGTATAACATCTTTAAAATTCCTTTGAAACGATTTTTCCCCAAAGGCCGTAATGTAATAAAAAGCACTTTTGATTCGCCCTGTAGATAAACTAATCATGGTAGAAACTTCATTTTCGATAGGACTTGTGTTAGGGTAAACGTCAATAACGTCCTAAAATTTCATGGCAATCCGAGTATATTAACGATTTTTCCCCATGGGCCGTAATGTAATGGGAAACTTTTGATTTGCCTTGTAGATAAACTAATCATGGTATTAACTTCATTTTCAATAGGGATCGTGCTAGGGTGAACATCAACAACGTCCTAAAATTTCATGTCAATCCGAGTATATTAACGATTTTTCCCCATTGGCCGTAATGCAATGGGAAACTTTTGATTCTCTCTGTAGATAAACTAATCATGGTAGATACTTCATTTTTAATAGGTTCGTGCTAGGGTAAACCTCAATAACGTATAAAAATTTCATAGCAATCCGAGTATATTTACGGGAGTTAGAGCGCGGACAGACGGACAGACAAACCGAATGCATAAGCACTTTTCAACTTTGTTGGAAAGTGCTAAAAATGGCGATTTTTTAAAATTTCGTATATAACGTGTGATGGGTGTAAAACCCACATCACTCAAACCAGACAATTCTTTAAAGAAAACTAACTATTGGAAATAAATTATAAAAAAAGAAAGGAACAGAGGACAGTGGATTTACAACTCAGACAAGAAATTTATAGCGGCAATAAGACTGTGACGGACGCCCATAAATAAATGACAAAACAGAGACATTTTCATTATTGTGTATTTACGACAGGGCAAAAGGGGAAATCTCATCTGCGTGTGTGGTAATAGTTATCAACAACATAGACATTCTGACGACTAGGCCTGTAGAAGCCCCTAGAAAATTAAAATTAGGGGGCGTTCAAGTTAATAGTCAATTTAAGGACAGCCAATGAGACTGGAAGGGGAAAAAAATATGTTAAAAAGAAAACTGTGAATGGTCGAAGGATAACTCGACTACAGAATAATTATTATACACTTTTTGCTTCTGAAACTTGTTAAAAAAATTACGAGTCAGTCAGTCAGGCAGTCAGTCTACCAAACGTGCTCGAGTGATAATCTTCGCCAATATGAGCAATAAAAGTGTGCCGGACTTCTACTCATCGGTCCGGGTATGCATTTACCTATGATGTCAGCAACTTTAAAAAAGGTATGCTTTTTACCGACTTATTTCCCCTTATTTTGCCCACGAGTATAGAATATGATCGAACTAAAAAATAATGGTGAAACACTTGCACGCCAATTGTCCCGCCGGTTAATTAATTATGGTGATGATTTCTCACGAATTTATGAAATCAAATTCAATATTGAAAATATCGTGTTACAAAGCATAAAATGTAATTATGCAGTAATGCCAACAGCTATAAAAAAATGAATAGATTTTGATTTGATTATTTTGTATCTTTGTAATTTATTTATGTGCATGTATATATTTAGTGTATTATGTGTGATCTGCGTTGTACAAATAAATGTTTTTGTTTTATAAATGACAAAGCATGGTGATGATTTATGGAGTATGTGTCGAAATTACTCTAGGTGCATGCTGATCAACGTTTCATAAGGATCTGATAACGTCAAAAAAAACACAACGCATAAATTAATCTAAATTTTTTTGGATAAGAATATTTCTTTTGTAAGAAATTTTAATTGGAAGTATTTTGTAAGGAATGTTATCATTTTTATTAGAATTGTTATTAGTATTCCTTAGGCTGCAGAAAATATTCTTTTCCCTAATCAGATCCTAGAAACATAATACGATCACTAACAGATTTAATTATAATTATTGTAAAATAAATAAATTGGTTGATCAAATTGATGCACAATTTTGGGGAGAGAAATATCGGAGGGAAATCAAAGGTACTAAGGAAGCAATATGATTATTACAAAATATTTTTAGGTATGTAAAAATCTCTCCATCATCTCAACCCCCAAAAAATTGGTTGCCGTGATACCAGTTCCTTAATTATTTATTTTTATGTATTTAATTTAAATGATTAAAAGAACGAACTTGGTTGATTTTAGTACTTTAATAATACAGTAGTGTGGTAATTTCTTTTAATTTGAGTACTTTAAAGAACCAAATTATTTTTCAAGAAATTAATTAGTTTCAATTTAAATATTATTACTGCCATATTAGAAGTAAATATTTAATTAATTCTGTGATTACTTGAATCCCTTTTGTAAAAAAAAAAAAAAAAAAAATGATAATGAAATGAATGAATGATTATGACAAATATACATGTTAAAGGAGATAATTAGATTGGAGATTCTCTTTTTATTACAAGAAAATAGGAGTTGTTGTTAAAATTGGTATATATATACGTAAAATAATAAAATAAACAAAAATTTGTTTTTTTTCACATAATAAATTTTATGAATATGATACTAAACCGAGACATTGGCATGCAAGTGTATTTTTGTTTGAGATAATTGGCACATTTTTCAAAAAAAAAAGTGTATATATATGTATGTTTACACTATTGCAAAAAAAAAAAAAGAAAGGTTGTTATTTAATTTTATGTATTTATGTGTCTTATGATAGAAAGGATTTTATTCTAAAATTCATCAAATATTTTGATATTTTAGGTTTAGCACATGTGGATAAAACTGTACAAATTAAAAAAATAATAATAATAAGATATGTGGATATATTTATATCACGTTGGTTATTTTTTTAAGTAAATCATTGTAGTTTTATTATTTAAAAAATTAAGGATAATTGATTTTATGACTAAAGGAGGTACGAGGAAATCTCTCAGAAATAACACGCGTTTAAGTGGCGTTAAAACAAGAAGGCAATTAAAAATATTATTAAATAAAAACGAAGTAATTTCGGGAGAGAACAAAAACGATAAACAAAGAAAAAAAACAAAGAATTCGGGATCAAAAATTTCTGGGATAGGAAATATGGCAACTCCTAACGCAGAGCATTTAGTAGGATTAATTTATCCGTTTGATGGTAAAAAAGAAACTAATATCAATTATTTCCTACTACAATTTGATAATTTAATTGACAAAACGAAATATAGCGATGAACACAAATTAATAATTTTGAAAGCCAAGATCATAGGATCGGCAAGGGAAACTCTCATGCAGGATGAATCATTATTTTTAGAAGCAGACATAGGAAAATTCAAGGAGAAGTTAAGGGAATTATTTTCCGTTAAATGTAATTTCGGGGGTGCTCAGAATTTATTTTTCAGTCTAAAGCAGAAACCCGATCAAACATTAGCTAATTTTATAAATGAATTTAATGCTACGGCAAATTTATATATAAAAAAAAGTGGTCAAAAATTAGAGGATAACAGCAACGCAAAATTTTTAGACCAAATGAAATTGGCTAGATTCCTAGATGCAATCCGCGCAGATATTAGTTTAGAAGTGAGAAAAAATACACCCGAAAATTTTGAGGCAGCATGCAAGTCCGCACTAAGATTGGAAGAGGCTTACAATCAAGCAAATATTCCCGAAATAAATAGCATTACCGTTAATAAAGAGAATGAAATATTGGGAAAATTAAATAAATTAAGTGCAGACAGTGCAGAGCAAATTCAGACACTCGTCACCGAAATAAACAACCTTAAATTGAAATTAAATAATAGATCGGAGAGAGAAAAAACATGCTGTGAGGTATGCGGGAAAGAAAACCATGAAACAAAAGATTGTTGGTTCAGACAAAAATATAGTAATGATAATGCGGCTACGAATATTAACAGATTTCAAATTAATAGAGGGTCGCAGGTCTCACGCACAAGAGGTTACAGAAATAACTATAAACAGCAACAAGGATTCCAAAATATGGGGTATCAGGGACATAATGGTAACAATAATTTTGGCAATTGGAACTATGGCTATATAGCACCTCACTTTCCTACCCCCCCTCCCCCCATATACAATTATATGTATCCACAGGAATATTACCATAATACAGGAGCACAGGGGTTCGCACAGCCTTCAAGAGGTCGTGGAAGAGGTGGCTATCAAAACAATTTTAATAAATCCCAGACAGACGAGCAAGAGGATAATTACAATGAACAAAATAGCAAAAGGGAAAATAAACACAGAGGCCATTCCAAAAGAGGTTCATTCAATAACAAAAAACGATACGAAAAACAAAGGTCGGAAAACTAAATCAGAGGCTCGCTGAAAATAAACAACAATATTTTAGCGACACAGGTGAGTCTCAGTTTAAAGGGTGTCGCAAAATAAACAGATTTATTGCCAGTGTTAGAAATGAAGGAGAAAATCAGTTACCCATCATTGACCTAGAGATAAATAACATCAAATTTAAAGCGTTATGTGATAGTGGCGCGGCGGTCTCATTGCTTTCGCCCACTATTTTTGATAAATTAAAGGAAAAAAATGTAAAATTTAAATATCTAGGAAATCAAATACAAATACAAACTTTAACGAATTCAAAAATTTATTTTAAACAGTGTATTAGACTGGTTTTCAGATTAAAGGGCAGTTTTACAACAGGTACATTTTACATCACAAATAAAGATTTCGGTCGAGAATACCAAATGCTTTTGGGATACGATTATTTAAGGGATAATAATATGATTTTGAATTTTAAAGAAAAAACACTTATTTTCAAAAATATAAAAATTAAACTGAATATTCCAGAAAAGGAAAAAGGGATACAAGTTAATAATCTAACTTCAGAAACAGAAGACAAGGATAGGCAAGAAAACAATCCATCAGGGTCTTATGTAAAAGAAAAGAATAATGATAACAAGAAAAAGACACAGCCCATCACTAAGCAAAAAAATATGTATGCTAAGACCATAGCAACAATTTTTATAAATGCAAATTCAAAAAAAATAGTTAATTTACAGTGTCATGATGACATAGCAGAACAAGAGGTAATATTATTAGAACCCTTGAGAAACGACTCGAAATTCACATTTCAAACTTCATTGCATGAAGTGCAACAAAATAGTAAAATTCATGTCATAATAGCAAATAACACTGACAAAAGAATAAAGTTGAATAAAGGGATAAATGTAGGCAAAATAACAAAAGATATAGATTTTAAACAGGATACAAAATCCGAGGACATTGAACAAGGAACAATTTACGAATTAAATAGCTTAAATATCGAAGAGATCAGAAAATTAAGAGAAGCAGAGTTAAGAGAGACAGACTTTGATTTAACACATTTACCCGAAGACCTAAGAGAAAAATTAAAAAACATACTCATGAGAAAAGCGCATGCATTTTCAAAGTCATATGATACTTTAGGTCAAACATCTTTAGTTATACCAAAATTTAATTTAAGTCATGACTACCCGATACAAACCAAACCTTATAAACTACCTCAAACAGTCAGACAATATGCGAAAACAGAGATACGGAATTTACTAAGAGCAAAGATTATTGAAAAATCAGACTCAAATTATGCGTTTCCAGTAATTTTTGTTAAAAAGAAACAAAGTAATAAAGAAAAGAAAAATGAAACCAAATATAGAATGGCTATAGATTATCGGTTATTAAATCAAATTCTACACACATACAGCTTTCCCATACCGGATATTAAAGAAATTCTGTACTCGATCAGCGGAAAAAGGTACTACACGGTGTTAGATCTCCATAGTGCTTTTTTTCAGATAAATTTAAGGCCACAGGATAGGCAAAAACTAGCATTTATTACTGAGGAAGGAAAATTTAACCCTTTAAGGCTCGCTTTTGGGACAAAGAACAGCAGCGCTTATTTCGCAGAACTAATTGATAAAGTGCTCGGACACTTCAACAAGTCCCAAGTGGCATACTTCATGGATGATGTGGTAATTGGTACCAATACAATCCAAGAAATGCTACAAATTTTAGAGCAAGTTCTACAGGCTCTCATTGACCACAATCTGACCATAGAACCTTCAAAAATGCAAATATGCAAAGAAGAAATAGATTTTCTGGGCTTCCAACTCAACCGATGGGGATATTCCCCAGCAAAAAAAAACATAGACAAAATTAAAAACCTAGTACGTCCAAAAACAAAAAAGGGAGTAAGATCACTTCTGGGTCTAGCAAACTACTTTAGATCTTTAATTAGAAATTATTCAGATATTGTACATCCCTTAGTAGAACTTACAAAAGAAAAAGTAAAATTCAAATGGGGTGAGGAGCATGAACAGGCGTTGAAAAACATACAAGAAGCAATAATACAAAACCCTACACTTAGACCCCCAGATTATAACAAGGAATTATTTTTGATATGTGACGCCTCGAAGCTAGCCATATCCTCAATTCTGGCGCAGGAGTCTAATGGCATTTTATTGCCTATCGAGTTTTTTGGGAGAAAATTAAGAGGGGCAGAAAAAAGCTACCCCAGTATAAAATTTGAATTATTGGCGATTCATGAATCAGTCAATCATTTTAAACATATTTTATGGGGTAGGCAATTCACGATTCTGACGGATTCGAAACCCATTACACAGCAAATGAATTTAGAAGCGCAATCTGACATAGTCAAAAGATGGATGACAGATTTGGCGGAATATAATTATATTTTTGAGCATATTGAAGGTAAGGTCAACCCCGCTGATTTTGTATCTCGACATATTTGCAATTTAGAAACGGACTTACAATTACACAATACTCTATTTAAAGTCAACGAGGCTTTGTCTAATGACAATATTAAATCAGAACAATATGCAGACGAAAAGTTAAGAAAAATAATTGACAAAATAGAAAAGGGACAAAACAATCGAACAACAAAAAGATATATGTTAAATGATGATAAAATATTAATTCTGAGACCAGGTACAGAAAAAAAGGAACTACTCATTGCCCCTGACTCTTTGAAAATAGCCATTATGGAAGACGCGCATTCCCCCCATTTTGGATTCCAGAAAACTTATGACACCATTAAGGATAGGATATTTTGGCATGGAATGTACAGAGATATCAAAATATTCTGTGCGAACTGTACAGCGTGTCAAACAGCTAAACATCACAAAACAATAAAAGTACCAGTGCAAAGGGTGGTTAAAGACCAGGAAGTAGGAAGTATACTACATATTGACGTATGTGGACCTCTAACATTTTCTGTGCGAAAGAATAAATTTATTCTGACTATCACTGACGCAACTTCCAGATTTTTAGAAGCGGTTGCATTAAGAAATGTAGAAACACAAACAATTCTCAATGTGCTGAATAAGTACTTCAGTACTTTTGGAATTTGCAACACCATATATCTGGACAATGCAAAATATTTTAGAAGTGATTTATTCAGAGAATATACAAAGGCATTAAATATAGAATTACACTTTACGAGTGTATACAGAGCCAAGGCGAATGCAATTGCTGAAACGGTAAACCGAATTCTGAAGAGCTCCCTAATTGCAATGTCAAAAAGCACAACGGAATGGGACATTCGGCTAGATTTTTTTAAACTTCATTATAATAACACAATTCACAGGGCTTTAGGATTCGCTCCCGCACTCATTTTCTTTGCGAGAAAATTGAGAACTCCGTTTACATCGCACATTCCCACAGAAAAGGTCTCAACTAAAACTTATGTGGCACAGAGAATGAAACACATTAAAGAAGTGAAACTACAGGCACTAGCCAATCAGTCACGCATGCAGGATGAGTATGCTAAAGAAGAGGACCTGCTACATACACCTACTCTGAATTTGGGACAAATAGTATACTTAAAACGTATAAATCCGGGCGCTCTGGCGAACAAGTTTGACGGTCCTTTTGAAGTAATAAAAAAATTACGCAACAATAATTATTTACTAAAAGACCTAACAGGTAATTATGCTCGGCCTATAAAAAGGAACATCGATTTACTATTCGCGCCTAGGGCAGCAACTCCTCATATAGACGGGAAAAACAGTACGGCAGAGGAGGATTCAGAGGGGGAAACATAACAAAAATTTGAAAGAAAAAAAAAAAAGAAACATAAGCCCTAAATATTATTTAAAATTATCTAATGTATTCGTAATATATAGGGATTTGTATCATGTATTTAAGAAACAAATTTTATGTCGATAATTTTTTTTTTCTTCTCTTTTTGAAAACAATGCGTTTTTAAGACATCATATAATAACTTGCCTTTTAAAATCAAGCAACATAGAGAGAAAAAAAAAAGAAAGGGATAGCAAGATGAGTGTACTATTTCCCTCTGAGTTACAATTGGGGAAATGTGCAGGCACACTCGAAAAATTATTACATACACTAAATATTACATAGGTACTTCACAGAACTTCATGTTGCATATAAAAAAAAAAAAAAAAATAATAATAATAATAAATAAAAAAATAAATAAATAAATAAAAAAAAATAAAAAATAAATAAATAAACAATAATGATAATTATACATTGGATGACTAGGACAAAAGCAATTGCTCAAAATAAATTCGCCTAGTGCATAATCAATGATACAAAAAAAAAAAAAAAAAAAAAAAAAAAACTTTAATTATTTATTCTGCATATTTAAATAAAGTGGAAACAACTTGAAGAGAAATAACTCTTACAAACAACGCATATGCAAAATTGAGATTAAAAATATGTATGTTGGTACAAAAAAAAAAAAAAAAAAATACAGATTTTCATATTGAAATTTGATAAGAAGTTCGGCGAAGTACGCAATAATAAAATAACAATGGCAAGGCAAGTTATTGACACAACAAAATAACGTGGAAACTCAGCACATAGGATTAAAAAAAAAAACAAAATAAATAAATAAAGAACTCAAAGAAAAAAAAATAAGGTTTTCTCACCAACAGAAGACTTTCCGCTTGACGAGATGGATGGAGCGGATGACAGGTCGCGGGGAGTAAACACAGTTATCTCACCCCAGATCAAGAAGGGGGAAGAGTTGCTCTCGATTCGGAAATATTTCTCTAGGCAGGGCACGACAGAAAGCTATAAAATTGAATATCAGATTTAGTCGCATGGCAATTTTAAGATGGTTTGCTAAAAAAATAAAATGTTAAGGTTAGGATTTTACGAAAACGCGTGTGATATAAGCATTCCCAATAATATTTAATCGGCAGAGTAAGATAAAAAAAAAAAAAAAATAAATAAATAATTAAATAAATATGTAAAGGTTATATTTTTTTTTGGAGGACATTTGACAGGAATTTTTTTTTTCTTTTACCTTTGCCTGAAAATAAAAGGTATTACAAATTATTTTGCTGCACGTTAGATATAAGTATGATGACATTACTCACGCAACGTAGTTTCAAAAGAAGATCTTCTGGGATAGTATACAAAAGAAAGTTATAACAATTAGACTTCATCACAAGGCAATACTTAGTTACATTGGATAAGTAACAGACGCAAAATTATTTTAGAGTCTTATCAGGAATCTTATAAAAGCAAATAAATTAGGAAGTTTTTTTTTAAATGTGAAGATTAAACGACACTATATATATATATATTTTTACCGACATAGGCGTATGGAAGCATAACAATATTTTATAAAAAGTGTACAATTGCACATAAAAAAATAAAATTAAAAAAAAAAAATAAAATTAATTGTAAGTGGTATCGATTTTGCACTTTTACACACTTCTTAATAATATTTATATAAAGCATTAAAATACAATAATAATAAAACAATATAAAGATTCATGTAGGGATACCATACGGCAGTGTGAGTACATATATTTATGAATATAAGGAAATCTTTCTGCGGGCAGAGAGTATTTCTAAAACCTGGCCAGGTTATTCACTAAAATGTATATACTCGATTGTCAATAATCCGTACAAATTAATATATATATATAAATACAAATATTTAAGTATTTAAAAAAAAAAAAAAAAAAAAAAAAAAAAATAATAATAATAATAATAAAAATAAAAAAAGATAAATTATTTTAATCAGTATGACATGCTGAATCATTTTAGTAATAAAATTAGATATAGAAGTCAATACATATTTCAAATGATTAAGTAATTTTGTTTTCAAAATGTATTTTTTTTTCTTTCCATACTATAGTGTCTTTTAAAATTTTAAATACTCAAACTACAACAAGAAAAGGTAAATAAATGGATGGTATATAGATACACTCTATTAATATTACTTCATTTCACACTTTATAGCATTTACCAGCATTTATTAAAAGCATTTATACTTAGAAATATTCTTTTAGACTCTCCTAAGGTAGCATAAAATTTATAAACAAAAAATATTTTAGGGATTTCACTCCCTTTTTATTCACGTTTTGCTAGATAACCCCCCCCCCTCAAATTAAGCATTTAGGAAACATATCAGATTTTTCTTTCGTTATATTTTTTTTTAGGTAGATATGCACGGTAAAGATTTACTTGCAGAAAGTTTTTATCAACAATATCACACCCAGTAATGAAAAAGAATTTTTTTTTTTTCGCTAATTTTTTTCTCTGGTGGCAAAATTTGACTTTAGTTTTTCAAGTTTAATTGCATTTATCAGCCAGGGAAATGAAAAGGCACATTGATTTTCAAAAAATTTTTTTTCAAGTTGTGATATTATAATTTTTAGCATTGTATATTAAAATCTTTCAGGCAATGTTCAGAATCATAATATAATTTTAGGAACATTGTTAAACGATTGCATAATCGCGGTATTATTTCCTGAAAGGCAATTTTATTAGGATACTTCTCTGAGACTCCAATATATTCTGCGGGAAATACGAGATTTTCGACAGCAAGCGTCTTCAGCCAGTCTATAAGAAGCCATTTTCCCTGAAAATACAAAATAAACAGTACACAGTACACGGTTTTATAGCGAATATATGTCAATTTTATAGAATAAAGGGGTGAAAATTTACACGGAAGGCATGCGTAGCAGGTTATAAGTTAATACGGGTTAGTTTCTAATAGTTTAACATAAGTTTCATGCAAAAGAAATATAATTTTTAAGACAAAAAACGAGACATACCTGGGTGGCTTGCAAGGACCATAACATTCGTTATCTCAATTACAAACAAGTTTTGCCTCTGTAGAGGGGTGAGTTATCGGGATTGATTCTAGGAAGAGCCATCCATTACCGTTTCAGGGTGTTAGGCTACTAAGCACGTCATTAGCACCTGTCAATCAAAATGCGCGCTACTGATAGGATGCGCTCTTTTTCGCGCTAGCTCGTTTTTTTTTCCTCTTTTTCTCATTTAAGAAAACGTTCGCTTCTCGTATGGATAGCAATAAGGTATGCTTTGAGCACATGTGTCTGCAGCGATGTCCTCTATACCTCCTCCACGAGAATGATGAGGAATGTGTATATAACATTACCCATTTTATCAACACTTAACATAATTCAAATTTGTAACATTCAGCTATGATTTGTGTTAATAATCTTGTGAAGTGTAGAATATACACAACAGGGTATATTTGTTTTTTTTTAGATATTTCATATGATGTACATAAAGAAAGGTTTCTCAACATTGTATATATATTTTACTATTTTGATACTAATCCAGATATGTTATGCTAATAACATTGGTGTTGCTATGAATTTGTGTTATACTTTTTGTTTTGTTTTTGGGTTAATACATATTTTACTTTATGTGTTTAAAATATTATACATTTAAAATAAACAAAAAGTGTGCCAATACATCTCAAATTCAGGTTTAGATTTTTCGGAGCTTTTACATGTTATTATTTTTTTTTCTTCCTTAGTGTAGAAATAAATTATTCCAAATTTATACTTGGCTTTGATTACATGATTTGGCATTTAATGAATTAATTTAATTATTGTATCAAAATTTGGGCATGGGGAAATAATACACAGAAGAGAAGATAATCGGACCTTGGAAGTGTTCACCAGAACTGAATCAAAATTCCAATGAATATGGATACAACAGTTGCGGCAGTGTGGTGTGCACAAAAATGATGTCTACAGACCTCATTTTTTTTTAGACCCAGGGGATAGATGATGGGTGTAAAACCCACATCACTCAAACCAGACAATTCTGTAAAGAAAACTAACTATTGGAAATAAATTATAAAAAAAGAAAGGAACAGAGGACAGTGGATTTACAACTCAGACAAGAAATTTATAGCGGCAATAAGACTGTGACGGACGCCCATAAATAAATGACAAAACAGAGACATTTTCATTATTGTGTATTTACGACAGGGCAAAAGGGGAAATCTCATCTGCGTGTGTGGTAATAGTTATCAACAACATAGACATTCTGACGACTAGGCCTGTAGAAGCCCCTAGAAAATTAAAATTAGGGGGCGTTCAAGTTAATAGTCAATTTAAGGACAGCCAATGAGACTGGAAGGGGAAAAAAATATGTTAAAAAGAAAACTGTGAATGGTCGAAGGATAACTCGACTACAGAATAATTATTATACACTTTTTGCTTCTGAAACTTGTTAAAAAAATTACGAGTCAGTCAGTCAGGCAGTCAGTCAGTCAGGCAGTCAGTCTACCAAACGTGCTCGAGTGATAATCTTCGCCAATATGAGCAATAAAAGTGTGCCGGACTTCTACTCATCGGTCCGGGTATGCATTTACCTATGATGTCAGCAACTTTAAAAAAGGTATGCTTTTTACCGACTTATTTCCCCTTATTTTGCCCACGAGTATAGAATATGATCGAACTAAAAAATAATGGTGAAACACTTGCACGCCAATTGTCCCGCCGGTTAATTAATTATGGTGATGATTTCTCACGAATTTATGAAATCAAATTCAATATTGAAAATATCGTGTTACAAAGCATAAAATGTAATTATGCAGTAATGCCAACAGCTATAAAAAAATGAATAGATTTTGATTTGATTATTTTGTATCTTTGTAATTTATTTATGTGCATGTATATATTTAGTGTATTATGTGTGATCTGCGTTGTACAAATAAATGTTTTTGTTTTATAAATGACAAAGCATGGTGATGATTTATGGAGTATGTGTCGAAATTACTCTAGGTGCATGCTGATCAACGTTTCATAAGGATCTGATAACGTCAAAAAAAACACAACGCATAAATTAATCTAAATTTTTTTGGATAAGAATATTTCTTTTGTAAGAAATTTTAATTGGAAGTATTTTGTAAGGAATGTTATCATTTTTATTAGAATTGTTATTAGTATTCCTTAGGCTGCAGAAAATATTCTTTTCCCTAATCAGATCCTAGAAACATAATACGATCACTAACAGATTTAATTATAATTATTGTAAAATAAATAAATTGGTTGATCAAATTGATGCACAATTTTGGGGAGAGAAATATCGGAGGGAAATCAAAGGTACTAAGGAAGCAATATGATTATTACAAAATATTTTTAGGTATGTAAAAATCTCTCCATCAACGTGCACCGTAAGTTTGATATGCTAATGAAGAATGACCAATTGAATTTCAGTAAAGAAAGTCGAAACAAACAATACATCACGCCAAAAGAAAAAAAAAAGGGGGGGGGGGCGAAAATGCATTTTTACACTTCAGGTAGTATGTTAATGACGGGAAACTAGAGTAAGTGATGGTAATAAGAATTGCTAATTAGCGTTTAGATAATGTTACTAGCTCTGTTATATAAAAAACTACAAAGGAATGAAATAAAGATGCAGTAATACCTCAATTGAGTAAGATTTTCCGAGTGTTAAGCCTTCTTTGAATAATTTCTTGTTTTATATGTATATCGTGTGATTACCTCCAACAGTAAAAAATTATTCCGTGTATAACGCGCACCTATGATTTTTGCCTTAATTTTTTGAAAAAAAAAAAGTGCGCGTCACACGAGTAAATACGGTATACCTTTAAAATGTCTTACTTTATCGATATCTTGCCAGGTATCTTCGAGCTCTACTATGCGATCTACGACAGACATAACTATGTCGACACCGGTTTTGACAGACGACCACTTAGCAGCACTTGTTAAAGACTCCATTTCGTTAAACATGCGATCTGGGAGCTCGGTCATCATCGAGATAATATCGGCCAAGTCTTCGCCAAAAACTTCTTTACGGTGATCTCGAAAGATATTTTCCAGTTTAGAGATGACATCTGATGTAGAAGAGGAATTGAACTGAAATAAGAAGGGGCGATAAAAAAGAAAAACTTTACAATAGCAAATATAACGTAGAACAAGGAAAAAAAAATCATGCATCAGGCATATAATCTGAAACACTTTTCAACACTGTTTTTCATGCAATAAAGTCCGACATCGAAATAAAGAATTTAGGGAAAATATTACGCAATTAAAAACCCATTATAAGCAATTACTGTTCATTCGTACGATTTTTTTTTTCTTTGTGCATAAGTATATGTGTGAAGCTCTTTAAATTAACTATAGATTTTTATACATACTATGTAGTGAAACTAATATTTAATTTATCTGGATAAACATATATTTAAAAAATACTTTTATGGGAACTATCATCCATAAGCAGCATGAATCCACATTATTTTGCAAGTTCTGTATTCGATTTCTTTTATTATACTGACACAGTATAGTTGTTCAGTAAATTAAAATACGCCAAACAAAGTTGAAAACACTTGTCCACCAATACCCGTCCTTAGAAGTTAGTTCGAACTTTTGAGGTAGCTCTGTTATATGATCTATAGAATTTTTATACACCATTCATAATAAACTTTAAATTCTATTAAGAATAATGCAATCGAATTCTTTTGTGTGCCCCTATAAATGAACCGTTTTTAGTATAATAGTAGTTATTATAATAGCTTGTAGTAGTATACCTATATTAAAGTGTTTTTCAAACAATTATTTTCTACAGATAATAACGCAGCCGAATTCCGAATGCCCATGTAAATGAACATAATAGTACGTATAGTTAAAAAAATCGTTTTAAAAATGTGCGGAAAACGGAAAGAAGGAGTTGGAAGTTTCTACATCGACAACAGACGTCTACATAAATTTAAGTTTGAATCTCATGAACCGAAAACAAAAGCTCTTATGACTGCTAAATAAAAGCATATAAGGTGTAAATCAAGACGTTTATGGAGCAAAAAAGATTGGAAAAATATATTATTTAGTGATGAAAGTGTTTTGTGTTTCATATGGTAATCAAGGTATTCGAGTTTGGAGAATGAAGCAAGAAACATTTAATAAAGAAAGCCTTAAATGTTCCGTAAAATTTGCTGCTAGTGTCATGGTTTGGGGCTGCATGAGTGCAGAAAGACCTGGAAAGTTATGCATCGTCTACGAAAAGGTTAACTCGCGGATATATATTAAAAAAAATTAAAATTTTACATGATTTTATCACCAGAAGATTTATTTGAAGTTGATTTCATCTTTCAACAAGATTTAGCGTCACCGCATACCTCGGTGTCAATTGAGAATTGATTCCGCCAACGTAACATTAAAGTACTTCCTTGGCTATCAAACTCACCCGACTTTAATCCCATCGAAAACTGATGGTATATAACGAAGAAAAAAAAACTTCAAGAAAGTCCTCCTTCAAGTAAAACTGAATTAGTGGTACGTATGAAGTCTGTTTGGATTAATATTGGTAGAAATGTTTATAAACACGTTGTATTATGCAAGATTGATTGTATGCTGCTATGAAAGCTAAACGGGATACTGCAAAATGTTAGCTAGTATTTGCGTAATATTGTTGCATAAAATAAAATATTCTAATATTTTGAATCAATCTAAATTTATTTTAATATTTTGATGTGTTTCAGAAAGCTATATACCTAATTTATTGTACTGTATTTTATATTTTGTAAATGTTAAAGTCTTATCTAAACATTCCAGATTTAATTTATAAGAAATTTAATCGCATTTACTTACCATCAAAAATAAATAAATGAAAAATATTTTTTTCTTAGAACTTTTTCACAATTATTCTAATATTTTGAATATGAACTGTAATTAAAGATGGACCAAAAATTCTGTTTCTGCCCAAAATCTGAGTATCGGTGAAAATCCAATTTCAGCAAAAATGTATCTATAATTCGCCGGGCAAACTATTGTATTTCAAAAATTTCGTTCCTTCCTTCGAAAAATTTCAACATTACTCATCGATTTGAGATTGTGGACTCAAATGTGACGTTTTTTTATTTACTTCTATGAACTTCGCTGTTTATAATTATCAGTCCTCACTGACTCCAGAATGAGTGCAAAATATAAAGCAAGCTATGCATACATGAGTAAACTTTAAAAGCTTTTCTCGCGCTTATTAAAAGCTGCAGACTTAACAGTAATGAATTTTTTTTTTTTTTTTTTTTTTTTTTTTTTTTTTTTTAATTTGAGGCCCCAGAATTATTTCTCTTTGAGAAAGTTTTTGTATAACAAATAAAAATAATTTACAAAAGTCATAAAAATATAAATCGAGGTAGATATGCTTAGAACATTTGTTAATTAGATGAAATTAGAATAATTAGAAAATCATTCTGATTAGTTGATAATATAGTAAATACCTTTTGTTTTATATGAAAATGAAAAGTTTGACCAGAAGAACAGAGAACCAATTTGGGCTTAATAAATATGTATATTTAATAAACCACGTGTAAAAACGCGTGTAATTAATAATTATGTATATTTATGTATGTCGAAAATGGAAATTTTCGATTTCGGCCGAAAATAGGAAAGTTACCGAAATTCGGTTTTAGTTTCGGTCTTAAAAACATGTCGATCCTTAGTTATAATTTGCACTTCATGTTAACTGACACTCCAATACCATTTGGTACAGAACAATGCCGCAAGGATTTGCTAGTGTAATAGAAAACGCAAAAATCTCTGAAATTTAAGTGCACTTTCTCAAGCTTCAAGAAATGCCGACCTACAATTAAGGTATTACCAGCCGGAAAAGTACATTTACCTTCCATCTTAAGTAGGAAACACTATACGGCCTTCTGTAGGCCACACTAGAGGTCTGCACGGGTCGAAATTTCCAGGCCCGAGCCCGGCCCGAAAGTTAAAATTTCGGCCCGGGCCCGGCCCGGCCCGAACGAAAGAAATATTGGCCCGACCCGGCCCGGCCCGAAAGTTAAAATTTCGCCCCGAGCCCGGCCCGGCCCGAACGAAAAAAATATTGGCCCGACCCGGCCCGGCCCGAAAGTTAAAATTTCGGCCCGAGCTCGGCCCGGTCTGGAAAAAAGTTTAAAATTCGGCCCGAACCCGGCCCGGCTCAAGTGAATTTCTACAGAACATTGATCTTTAATCTTATCGAAAAGTTCTGACCAAAAAAAATTATATTAGTCTTTTTTTTTTTTTCATGTTTATAATCTCCATTTATGCAGAAGTGCCGTAGGCTGCGATATTTACGCTTTTAAATGAATCTTTGTTTGTTGTATGTAAATGTTTCAGTTATCACTAGTATTATTAATCCATATTCCCTGTAATGGAGACAAAAAGTCGAAAAAGTGGTATATGGTAAAATTTCCAAAGACGAAATCGCTTTGGAACGAAAAAAAAAAAAAAAAAAAATACATTCCCTTCTTAACAGATGTAAATGTTTAATATATTTTTTTCTCCCGTATTGTTGTATTCATTTTGCATGGATGAACATTTTAAAAGAAACTTTCAGTTTTCAGTTTAAAAAAAAATTCCGTCATAATTATGTTTTTTTTTTTTTTTTTTTTGTGTGTGTGTGTGTGTGTGTGTGTATGTGTTTAATTCTGTTTTAAAACGCCTAGTAATCTACGATTCTTTAAAAGGAATAAATTCTAATGTTTAATTGTAGAAGTGTGTAGGCTTAAAAGTATATGCCTTTTTTGCAAACATTTTTGGACAAAGCCAAATATTACTGATTTATAAAAAGTCGAGAAAAGGATTTTCAGGAAGATGTGTTCATGTAGAAAGATTAAATAGGAACTGATTATTTTGGTCCATGAAAACTAGGAAGAATGGAATCAATCTCTGCTTCGTACGGAAAAAAATGTTAGGCCCGGCCCGTCCAGCAAAAAAATTAAGGCCCGAGCCCGGCCCGGCCCGAAAGATTAGTGACTAGGCCCGACCCGGCCCGGCCCGAGTCTTCAGAAGTAAGGCCCGAGCCCGGCCCGGCCCGAATACCATTATTGGAAATCGGCCCGAATCCGGCCCGCGGGCCGGGCCGGGCTCGGGCTTCGGGCCGCGGCCCGGCCCGTGCAGACCTCTAGGCCACACATCGAGCTGAGGTGATTCTTGTTTTTACTACACTTATACCGCAAATGAAGTTTCACACTTACCTGCTTTTCCATTAGCGATTCGATATAGCAAATTTATTTCATGCGGTGTTTCAAAGCTTATATATTGAATGCGTTTTATGTCCTTTCAATTTTATTGGGGAAAAAATGAGAGTTAAAAAAAAAAAAAAAAAAAAAAAAAAACTATTCAAATACACTAATTTTAAAAAATGAATTACCTTTTAGTAAGACTCCTTTGCACTTAAAAAAAAAATATATTTACTAGAAGATTTTACTCATTACGCTGCTCGAACGAACTTTGAATCAAATGAAATGTATTGGGAAATTTGACCTTGTGTTTTAAAGCAATACGGACCTTTACATGGAATGTACTTCCGTATTGTTGAAAATGATTCTAATTTCTTTCTGCTATTATATTTTAATAATATGCCAGACAAAATTTTGTCTTTTAAGGACAAACATTTTTAATGAATCATTTACAGTAACATTTTGTAATGAACGATGTGCAACTTACTAAAACTATTCTTAAAAAAAGGGGGGGGGGAGGGGGCAAGTCTTATCTACATTCATCCAATAGAACTTTTTAAAAAGACTAATCGGGTTTACCTTATTATAGAATTTTTCCACATAATCTATCACTAAGTACCGTAAAACACTATACAATACACTAAAAAACTTTGAAAATTTAACATTGCAAATTCTATTGAAATCTATTCAGCAGAACTCAAGTTATAAGAAGCCGGTACGAAAATTTTCCTTTTCATTATTCTATATATATATACAGGGTGTTCCAAAAATGACCTTTATATTTGAAAAATCAATAAAAACTAAATGGGCCGCGATAGAAATACACCGTTTGTTGAAATATGCTTGGAACAACAGTAAATTTTCAGGCAGACAAGTTCTCAAAATTAGTTCCAATTTTCGACAACAGATGGCGCTGCAGTCTGAAAAACCTAAAATATGATATTTTCCACATACCCACCATGCGCAGAAATAATATGGCGTAGTTTCTGAACGAAATTACCAGAAATCTTTGTAAAGGTGTCAAGCGGGATGGCTTCACATGCACAAGAGATGTATTGTTCAGTTGTTCAATTGTTTCTGGGTTGTGGTTGTACATCTGGTCTTTCAAGTAAAAAATCCTCTGTTCTAAGGATTAAACCATTTTTTCACAGCAAACTTGCAATCTGTGACCAGCACGCGCTTACAGCAGAAAGACAACTTGCAGAATGGCGAACTCGGACTGCGTTTTATTCTATATTTTTCAAATCGCCTGCAGCGCCATATGTTGTTGAAAATTCTAGCTAATTTGAAAGTTTGTCTGCCTGAAAATTTAGTTTTGTCCTAAGCATTTTCCAACATACGGGGTGTTTCTATCGCAGCCCGTTTAGTTTTTATTGATTTTTCAAATATACCGGTCATTTTTGAACACTCGGTATATATGCAGTATAATAGTGCAGATTTGCGTTACATCTGTCGATTTTCTTCGAAATAAGGGAAAATAAACTACAAAGCACATTATTTTTAATTCCAATAAATAATAATAACAAATTATGATGAAACACTAGTTGGCGAAAAGGGAATTCGGAGGAAAAAATTAAGAGAAAGTGTTTTGGAAAATGAAAAACTTTAAAATTATGTATTTCAATCATTTATATTTAAATTTTGGCAGATTTTTTCTTACATGCCGTCAATTGAAATTAAGAATACATAAAAATAATTTTGTCAACATTTAAATGTAAATAATTGAAAAGTATTATTTTGAAGGCTTTAATTTTCATAGTTGTTCAAAATCTGTTATTTCCTCTCTTTAATTCTTCTTTGAATGAAAGATGAATCTATGAATTTGAATTATCTTTCAACGAGATTAAAATTGTTTCAAAAAAATCAAACAAGTAACTGTCAGAAGTTCAAAACAAATTTAATTTTAGTTTACATTTCTGATTCCTTGTTTTTTAATCAAGTGAAAATTAGAAGACAAATATGTGCAGAGGTTTAATTATAATCTAAGCAGGGTTCTTGATTGATTTTTATGTTTGCACTGTTTAGGTCTGTTTACACCATGATTTCATTTACATAAGAATTTTGTAATGCACGAGAATTTATCAATGGATTTTCTCAATCAATGAGAAAAATTTCGTGTAAAATTTCAATGAGATTATAAATGATATCTATATCTAATTAGATTGAATATCTGCTTTAGAATTAAAATATTTTTTACTAAATGTGAAAGAAATGCCTTGAGTAATGTATCTCTCCCCCATTCTTTTTCTAATGTCAATCATGCATTTAATTCAGACAAATTGTTAAGTATGCTACATATTTAATGAACTTTGATTTAAATGTAGAAAATTTTAAACTTGTGCACGTCTTTATGCAATCATTAACTTCAATAAGTACAGAGGATATGGGCAAGGGGAGTCGAATTTATTTTAATAATCGAAGGGTATTTCCAAAAAATATCATGCCTAAGGCTGCAAAGCATTTTAAGTGAAACCGAATTTAAAAAAATGTTTTGAAAGCATTTTTGTTCCTTTTGTTACACCAGATATGGAGTATCTGTGTTCCAAATTTCGTAGTTGCAGGTGTATGCTTGTACATGTAGTACTGCACTGTTCACAGAGAGACTTTTACTATCATAAACAGAAAAAAGGACAAATTTAAATAAAATAAACAAAAATTAAAAGAGCTCACAAAATGCTATTTGTCAAACAAAAAATACAACTTCGACATTATTTCACTATTTAAACACCATAATATATATATTTCAGAGAGAAAAATATTTAGTTGTGCATTTTTCCAATGATATTATATCGAATGGTTATTATGTATTTAAAGCCAGATTTCAAATAAATTTTTAACAAATATTTTTGTAAAATACTTTAAAAAAGGTGTCAATTTATTAAAAATATTTTTTAATATCTTGCAATTTTTTAAAATCACGACAAGCAGTCTTAAATTCTCTGGTCGTACTAAACATTTTACTTCACGAATAAACTATCAACTTCACAATTTAGAAAAAGGTACCAACATATTTATTTACTTACCTGTTCTTTAAGCTTTTTAACTTCAATTGATCGGCATTTACTCAAATCTGGTCCACTTTTTTCCCATGTACCACTGTCTCTATTTTCACAAAACCACCGAGCTTCTCCTATAAAAGAAGAAACTGCAATAAGAAATATACGAATATGAAAGAATACGAAAAAAAGAAAAAATAAAATAAAAAGTAAAAAATTTCGCCGCTAGGGCACGTTGTGATACATTTAAGCACTGCGGCGAAATTTTGTAATCTTAATTTTTGTAATTTTTAACGGTAAAAATCAAATTCATCATTTTAATTAACTGTAGTTCAAATTTGATCTGATTTGGACCAATAGAACGCCTTTTAGAGCCCGCTGAAGCGGAAATCTTATTTCTTGATCACCCTTACATCTCTGAGATGTTTTAAGATATCTGATTTATATGCATTCAAAAATCAATCTTTAAATGTTTATCTGTAATTTAATCGTTATCTGAGGATATTGACGTACAGTAGAACCCCGCTAATTCGGACCCCGTTAATCCGGATCAATTTGGTTTTTTTTTTTTCTTTTTTTCCAAGTTTCAGAAACGATTGGCTAATTTCCATAAAATTAACTTGTTTCATCGTCGTACGCTGAATTAAAAAAAAAAAAAAAATCTGAAATCTTTTCGGAAGAATACCTTAAGCTTTCTTATTTAAACTCTGATGTTATCTTTCAAAGAAGCAACAATGTATCACTAAGTCTGACAATTCCAATTTTCTATTTAAACCACTTAAAAATGTTATAAAAAAAAATCACAGCACAATAAATTTTTACTTAGAGCATTGCAAGAAAGCAAGGTAAAATAGTCCCTATAACACCCTTTGTCTGATAAAGATCGCTTTCCGATCATTGTCAGCCCATAGGTCTGTTTCCGTGTTATTGTGACAAAACGCTTCTACAATATCACTAGCAGAAAAATATTTATATTTATAAAGATGCAGCATTGAAGTCAGGCACTTTTCAGTTTAACATGAAGTCGATTTTCTGCGAGTATGTTTTATTTTATTTCATTTTTGTCTCATACTCCGGACAATCCGGATTGGGTCTGGTCCCAATTAATCCGAATTATCGGGGTTTTACTGTATTTTATTTGTTTTAGAAGTGTAAACCAACGGTTGAGTTTCGCCTCTTCGCGGAGAAAAAAAAATCGTTGCTTTAAAACTAAAAAAAATAATTATTGACAAAACTCAACCGAAACTGAAAAAATAATTTTCGTCAACTCAAAAAAGAAAAAACCGAAAATACTTAAATCTGAAACCCAAATCTTATTTTAATGCAACTATTGAGCAGCATTTATTAGGATAAAAAAATTGATAATTTAGCGTTTTTTTTTTTTTTTTTTTTTTTTTTTTTTTTTTCTCAACTCGAAATATTTACCACTAATTTCAAATAATAATTTGCACTTTAATTACAGAATGTTTTCCATTGAATAAAAAAATGAATATTATTAAAAAATAATGGTAAAAAACGAAAAACACCGCACTTGACGCTCAACTGGCAACATTTGCTCTGCTATCAATTTTACCTTTTATGTTAGGAAAAAAGAACATATACGTACTTAATACTCAAATATAGTTTTTCATAGTTCTTCATTCTGTGACTTAATCTTTGCATGTGAACAGGTAAGAATGTTTCCGCTTTGATGTGTTACATTTTGTCATTATATAATGAAATATCTTTAAAATGTGTAGTATGTATATGCGGAACTATGTAATATAAAATCTCAAAACACCACTTTGGAGTATAATTTGTATTTTTTCCAATATTTATGTATGCTTTTTCAGACATAACGCCTTCACAGGTGCCTTTTAGAAGTTATAAACGCATATCTGGCAAATTTAATAGAAATTTAGGTGTATTAAAAATAAATTAATGCAAAATTCATATGAATTAGCTGTAAACTAACTAAAAAAATTAAACTGGCTTCTTTTTTTTAAGTGGTTAAAAAAGCCAGTTTTTTGAGGGGGGCGGGGGGGTAGGGGGCTGGCTAAAATCCGTCAACCCTGCAAGAATTCTTTACGCAAGTATTCTACTACATTCGAATAAATAAATCGTTCCTTTGCTTACTCAACAAATGTTAAAACTAATTTCCTAACCTCATTATGTAGTTAATTTCGTACTCGAAGATGACAGTCGCGGAAGTATTAATAAATGGAAAGTCTTAGCCTTGGAACCGGGACATTGTCTGATATTGAGAGAATAATAAAAAGGCAATTGAGTGCGAGCTACAATTATATAATTCTTCAAATTAAATGAGTTTGCTGTTTGCTCAATTCTTTTACAGTCATTTTTATTTATTAGTTCTATTACAATTTCATTTAGAGCTTGGCGTCACAGTTATGAAAATGGAAATTCTGAATGTGAAGTGGAATGAATATGAATTTTTCAGGTCCGCACGACTCGAAACAAAACCGCAAATATAAAAATAATGTGGAAAATGTAATTTTTCAGTTTTTCTTAAGAACCTGAATTATTTCTGAAATAGTAAAATTCCAGCTTCGTTTTTCTTCTTTAGATTTCAATAGTTGGATTTTTCGGATACGGGGCGCGTGAAACTGCAAAATTAAGAAAGCAGAAAACGCACTCTTTTTCATTTTTTCGAAGTTCCTAAGAATATAATTAATGCCAAAATATCGAAAATTTCACTGTTTTTTTCTTGCATTTTCTCATACTTTTAACCAACGGTCAACACATGTATATTATCCAGCTCAGAATCTGAGAATATTTATGTCAGTGCCACTACAAACAGGAGGGTGACAGGCACAAAAAAGGCCTAAAATTATGTTTTTGTGACGCTGAAGGGTCTAAAAACTTGAAATTTAGCATGATGCAATGTAAACGCTCAAGAATGCAATGTAAATGATCAAGAGCAGATTTTAAAAAAATCATAATTTAACAGGGCTGAAAATTGCGCGAAGTGAAGTCTAAAAATGAGTTAAATTACAATCGGCATGGAATTGTTAAAGATAGAAACTTGAAATTTGGAATGGAAGATACTTATAAACTGTAAATGCTCCTCACGAACAGCTTCATTCATTTAGGAACAACATTCTGAAAATGCTCTACAATTTCTCACGAGTCTTGGGGAATATCAAATAGATTTCAAAATTAAAAATGGTGCCAAATTGATGGTGACAGTTTTACCAACATACGCTATATTTTGAATCTGTGCTACTACCCCCAGGGTATTGCAGGGGGGGGGGAACTTCCGAAAATGCAATTTTTATGATACTGAAGACCTTAGAAATTTGTAATTTGTCATGGTAGTCACTTATAAGATGTAAATGCTTTCTTATAAGTTTTCATAAAAAAATTCGAAATTTAAAAAAATGGGCGAAAAGGATTATGAATTACGATTACTACGATTGCTAAATTACGATTTTTACGTAATTGTTAGGGGCATAAACTTAAAATTTTATATACTTTTAAGACAAATTATCGCATAGTTAAAAAAAAAAAGAGATAGGAAATTAGCGTGAAATGCATACAAAATCTTTTAAAAGCGTTCTAAATTGTGATTTCTATGGAATGGTTATGAATAGAAATTTGAAATGGCTGCTATTTTTAAGACGTAAATGATTGCACGGTGCAGTTTAAAAAAATCGAAATTTAAATAGGTGAAACGTGCGAAAAAAGTTCCAAATCACAATGTCTATGGAGAAAATAACAGAAGTTTTAAATTTTTCAAGGCTACTATTTTAGGACTCAAGTGCAAGAACAGCACAGTTGTTTTTAAAAATGAAAAGATTGCATGAGAAGAAAAAGTATTTATAATTTTTGTGATACTTGTGGGACTAGAAATTAGCACGGTGGGTACTTTTAAAATACCAATTAACGCCGAGAATGGTTTCTAAAAAACTCTTAATTTAAAAGGATGATATAGGCGAAAAACATTCTAAATTACGATTTCTGTGGAATTCTGTTTAATACTTGTTAATTCAATTTATATTTCATGGTTAGATGACATGTCTTTAATTATGATTTTAAAAAGCTAACAGCTCCATCAATGTGTTATTGCAGAATTAATCTCTTCATAATTAAAAAATTAGGCTATTTGTTAAATTCCAACTGACATGTTTTTAATTATGATTTCAAAAGAATAGAAGCTTCATCACTGTGTTATTCATAGATTAATCTCTTTATTATTAAAAAATTAGGTTATTTATTAAATTCCAACTAAATTAAATGATTTTAAAACCAATTAACATCACTTAAAAATGTACAGTTTATCGAATAAAAGACTTCACTCTATTTATAAAAGCTTAGTTTGATCAAAAATGGCTAATTTTGCTAAAAGAAATATCGTTTGATACAGTAAAAGATATCGGCATGCTGTTTTTAATTTAAATTTTTTATGGTTAGTTTTGTTTTCGGATCTCAAGCCCTGCGAACTTCCAGCGGGACAGTTACGTTATAAAATAATATTAAACTCTGAACTAGCATTCAGATCAGTAAGTAGGCTTACGCACTTCTGGGATAATGTTTCAGTTAATATTTAACGATGAAAATATAAGCTTTTGCAGGTATTTTTCATTTTATTATTTCATTCTTTTAACCCATTAAAGCCGGTCGGTACAATATTCTACCAGATAAGTTTTAACCATTTTTTCTGTTTGAACACCAGTTAATTGGAAAGGAAGCATTGTCTTTGATGGATTAAATTTCGTGATAAAGTCGAACAAAAATTGCTACTTTAATGGAAATGGTGTCAAATGTTTTTCAAAAGTTTTTCATTTTAACCCTTTTAATGCAGAGGAGCGCCGACGCGCTGCTCTGAAAGGTGCCAAGGAGCGCCGTCCTGCTGTATCTGAAAATTCACTTGTGTCTGACATTTTGAAGAAAAAACTGCAGAAATAAAATGATAATGTCTTTCATTTACAGTTTATCGTTTGAATTAGAAAACTTCTTACATTTTGGTACATCTGTTGCTAGGCGACAATAAATTAAATGAATTTAAATAGCACTTTATCAAACACAGCGCGCGCCAAAAGTGAACTGTCAAAAGGAGCGCTATCGCGACGCTGGCATTTTTCACAACTAGCGAGAGCAGCGCGACGGCGCTCCTTGACACTAAAAGGGTTAAAGAGAAAAATAATTCCTGCTTTAACGAGTTAAATTATCCGATGTTTCATATTTTCATAGCTATTGAAAACTATACATTTTCACACCTAATGTGGCAATAAAACTCACCGCAAGCATTTTTTTTTGGTTTAATCTAGAATGTGACTTAAGACATGCTTATGAATTTCAACTTAAATACGGGAGAAATACCTGGAATAGAGTTTTCTCTCGGATAGGAATATCCGAGTGCAATATAATCCAAAGTAATTATGTGTTATTTTAACCAAAAAATATTAAAGATAATATTTAAACTTGTCTTATGTGAGAAAGTAATTTCCAAAATTGTTATTTTTCAAAAAGTAATAAAAAATGATTACATGTAAAAATGACAAAAAAAAAAAAAAAGCTCAGATGATAAAGATGGTAAGTAACACAACGCTATTGCCAGATGCCCCTTTTATCAATTAAAATCTCTAACTATTAGTTTTTTTTCAAATAGTTATTTAATAAATGATGTATTAACGATCTTCAACCATAACTTTTTATTTATTATTATTTGATCACATAAAATACCACCTTTATCACCAGAGGTCTTAAAATATTTTACCGTAGCTATAATAAATTTATATTGTACTATTCATTATCGGCACAACTATCAAAAGATTGGACTTATGTGCGACGTAACTCTAGTTGTGCAATTGGTATCTTAACAAATTTTAATCACTTATTAAACCCGCGATTAATTAATGTATTTTTCATTACGAAAATAATACCCATTTTTTTTTTTAATTATGTGAGAAAAGTATTAAAATACAAGATGATAACAGTCTTATTTTTCTATAGATATTAATCTTATGTTTCTATAGTCTTATGTTTCTATAATAGTCTTTTAGTTTCTATAGCTATTTAATAAATAATTATTTAATGAAAGTTATAATGTCATAACTTTGTTGATTAATGTAATTAAATCAGTGTGTTATATAAAATAAGCACAGTAATTTTTTATTAGTAAAATAATTAACCGCGATTCTACCTTATTTTCACTTTCAACTTTTAAAAATAAGTATTTTAACAAGTTGGGGTTAATAGAGAATGGCATAATGATAACATTTACTCTGGAGAAATTTTTTTACATGCACATATTAAGAAAAAAGTGACTAGAAAATTTGTATAAAATATTATTTTATGTAATATTAGCTTATTTCATGTTTGGTATTTTGTTAAATTTTTCCAGTGAATCCTTAAATACATGATTTGTTATTTTTTGTCAGAAAACACTGTATTAAGTCTATTTTTGTTAATTATCCACTAGAAAAAAAAAAAAAAGTTTCTATAGAAAGAATGTCACATAACAAAAATTGCTCAAAAATGATCATTTTAAATTATATACTTACTTTAAAATGTTTACACTGAACAATAACAACTATTCAATGATATATTTTTTTATAATGCTTTTAATAATTTTCGAATTAATAAAGACCATCTCATAAAAAGAGAAAAAACGCCACTCGAGCCCATTTCAAGCAATATTAACAAAAGATATAACTTTCCTGGGATGTCAAATCAAAACAAAAATGGACGTCATGGCCTTAACCCGGGAGAACGCGCGCCTACTCAGGGTATGAATGTTTTTAACTTTGCCACCAATAAAATCAAATTAAAACAGTCGCTTTATTTAGACGGAGAAAATTCTTACAAATTTTGCGATAAAATAAGTTGAAGATTACTTCTAAAAGATTAGTGGTTGCAAATGTAAAAACCAAACGCACTCCGGGTCTTTTAGGCCCTGCGCGCGTTCTCCCGGGTTAAGGGGGCTCAGGGGTTGATCAATACGGAAAAACATGTAAACAGAGCTCTCGCTTAGAGCCCATATAAAAGCAGAAGTATTCAATGTAGTTAATTTAAACTTTCTGATATTTTAAAGGTATGTTTGTAGTCTTATAAAATTACAAAATGAAGTATTTCAATGTAATATAATAAAAAATATAGCGAAATGTATGTAACACAATTTTTGAAAAAAAAAAAAAAATATATATATATGCTATATCACCAACACCAAAATATCTTAACGTTGAATTGACTTAAGAACCTAATTTTTGCTTTAAAATGATCAGGAAACTTTACTCTAGAGAATGAATTAAAGATATAAAAATCCCTCAAAAAAAAAAAAAAAAAAAACATTGTCGGACGTTCCCCTCAGTCCACACAACTTTGAAGAATGTCCGTGGTAGATATAGTTGCCACCATCGATATTACTAGGTGATATCGGTCACCCACTGTGAGATTGGTGTAAATGAAGACTTACGCTAGTAACCGAATTATCAGTTTATTAAGAATATATGTGCACACAAAATACGCTATTTACAAATATATACAACTACAACTCGGATATAGGTGATCCGGTTCAACATTAAATTAGATACCGTAAAGATTGGTTGTGTACTATTCCAATTACACTTTCCACCTCACACTCAATACATCTTAAATTCACTTTTTGGAGCTCAACCTTGAGTCTCCCAACACAAGTATACTGGGCCTGCACTTCTTAGCCCAGAACACTAAACACCAGGACGTTTGTGTCCTTTGCGCACCAGAAAACGCACACTTTACGCTCTTCCACACAGAGCAACCTCTAGGTACGACACCTAGGTGCGGAATGACTGATCTGAGGCAAACTTGCCCTCTCCAAATCATGGGGTCACACAAATGCCAACCCCCTCTGGAGCTTCCTCATTGGGCACCTTCCCTCATTCTTTTCTTGCTTAGTGACATGCTGCTAATCTGGTCATCATCCGCATACTTCACTGACAGATGGACATGCCTCTCAGCTATCTCTTTTCTCTAACACACCACCTGCAAAGAATTAGCTGGCATTCCCCTTTCCACGAAGAGGGAATGTCACCTTGGAAATTCTGTACACAACCATACAATACTAGATATTCAATTAGAGAAAGAGTAGACATTACATTCTTTAGCACAGGTGCTATCAGATCCTGACACCCCCACCTTAGCGGAAAATATGCCTTTTAGGGGCTAATTTTCCCCAAACGTATGGTAATATCGCAGAAGAGTTCAATAGTCTCTTTACAGATTTCTTCATTATGCTTATTACATAGGTATTTCCAGGTGTCTGAACACTATCTACCGACATCTCTACTGAACCTTTACTAATATTAATATTACATAAACAATACACATGTTAATACAATATTATAAACAAAAAAAAAAAAATCAAAAAATATTTACACACACACAGAAAAAAAAATTAAATGTGTGACGGCATCCCTTTAAGGCTGTCCACTATTGGGTCGTTGATGTTGATGGGCTAACAACTGGTTGTTCTTCCCAGCTCTTTCTATATAGCCTAGAAATTGCGTCAGCATTTAAATGTTGGGCTCCCGGACGATGAGAAATACTCAGGGTCCGGCGTTGCAAGGCCAGAGCCCATCTAGTGAGTTTGGGTGATCTTGGGGTTGTTTCGGTGAGAAATTTTAATGGATTATGATCCGTAATGATCTCAATTTGAGATCCATAGGTCCATTTTTCAAACTTTCGCAACCCAAAGAGAACACTCCAAGCCTCTTTCTCTATACTCGGCCAAGCACGCTGAGCCCCTGACAATTTCTGACTGGCAAAAGCTATTGGTTTAAACTGACCCTTTTCATCTTTTTGAGTAAGACAACATCCTACCGCCAGGTCGGAAGCATCTGCGTGGAGCTGATATTCCCGGCCTACGATAGGTGTAGCCAAACTCGTCACTTTACATAACTCATCTTTAAGAGTATTAAATGCTTTTTCTGCCCTTTCATCCCATGGTACAGTATTTTTAACCTTCCCTTTTGTCAATTCGGTTAAAGGTATAGCAATTTCGGCATAATTTGGAATATAAGATCGGTAAAATCCCATTAATCCCAAAACAGACCTAACTTCCTTTTTAGTTTTTGGTCTTTTTAAATCCCTTATTGCTCCTATTTTTTCCTCATCAGGTGCATGCGTTCCACCCCCAATTACATGACCTAAAAACTTAGTTAATTTCTCTCCAAATTTACATTTATCCAGCCTAATCGTAAAATTTCTATTTTTCAACTCTTCAATGACAGCCCTAACATGCTTACAATGCTCTTCCCAGGTGTCGGAGAAAATGACGACATCATCAATATATGCTTCCGCATACCTCCGATGACCTTGAAGAACCTCATTTATATCTTTCTGAAACGTGGCAGCCGCCCCTGATAATCCAAAAGGCATTGTACGCCACTGATAAGTTCCATTATGCGTTGTAAAAGCTGTCAAATGTTTACACTCCTCTCGCCATTTTAATCTGCCAATAACCCCTCAATAAATCAATTGATGATAAATACTTAGCCGCCCCTGCGGTATACATGATTTCTTGAGAATCTTTCATCGGAAAGGTTGGAACCTGAGTTACCGAATTTAAAACTCTATAGTCTATACAAAGTCTAACAGTTGCGTCTTTTTTCGCCACACAAACAACTGGATGACTAATTTCAGCGTTTGACACTTCGATTAGATTTAATTCTAACAACTCCTGAATCTGCCTATCTACTTCCTCTTTGTAAGCTACCGGTACACTATATATCTTTGGCTTTTTCCTTTCCACCCCCGGTTTAAGATCAATACGATGTTCCCCTACATCGGCTGGTCGTACAGGACCCATAAACACCTCTTTATTCTCCCTCAAAATACACTTTATATCTTTAACTTGGTTGTTAGATAACCCTTTTATTTCGAACGTCTCTATATCTCGTTCTACTTCCTGATCCCGGTTCAAAATAGGAATTTCCCCAACTTCTCCGAATTCCTCATCACCCTCAAAAACAATATTAACTATATTATATTTAGCAATAAATTCTCGTATTTTATTTTGGTGTACATGCTTCCTACTCCCGTCAGCTAACTCAACTATAAACGAATGCTGATTTCGTTTCTCGACTATGGTTGCCGGCCCTTGCCACCTAGATATAGCTTATTAGTTGAATCGGGGATTAACAGTATTACTTTATCACCTACTTCAAACGTTTTTTCCTTAGACCTTAAATTATAATGGTAAGCCATTCTATTTTGTTGTACCTCAGACGATAATTTTGCCTCATTTGCGGCTCTTTCTAAACGTCCCTTAAGTTTATTCAGATACTCATGAATCGGCGTAGTATCTAACTGCGCCCCCTTATTTTCTCCTGCCCAGGATGACTTGAGAATCGACAAAGGACCCTCCGGCGCTCTACCATATAATAACTGGAAAGGTGCGATTCCCGTCGTAGAATTTGGGACTTCCCTATACGCCCATAATACAAATGGTATTTGTTCATGCCATCTTTTTCCTTCTTCTCTAATAGTATGATGTAACATACGTTTAAGGGTCTGATTAAATCGTTCCACAAGCCCGTTAGACTGTGGATACTGTGGGGTCGAAAATCTTGGACTAGCACCTAACCTTTTCTCAAATTCTTTCGTTAAGTCAGCGGTTAAATTGGTTCCATTATCACAAGCAATTATATTCGGAATTCCTGTCCTCATAAATATTTGAAGTAACGCATCACACGCGGTTTTATCACTTAAACTTTTTAGAGGGATCGCATCCGCCCACCTGGTATGTTGATCAATTAAAGTTAGTATATATTGATGCCCTTGGTAACTTTTAGGATCAATAGGCCCAATTAAATCAACATTAACTACCTGAAATGGAAGTTCCGGGCGCGACACTGGGGAAATAGGAGCTCTATCATTTACCTTAACCCCTCTAGTCAATTGGCACTCTAAACATGACTCACAAAATTGCTTAGTTTCTTTCGCCATCCCCTCCCAATAAAATGAATACCTGATTCTCTGTAAAGTTTTCTTAGCTGCATGATGCCCTCCAAATACCGAACTATGCGCTAATGTTAGGATTTCTTCTCTCCTTACTTTGGGTACTACTAATTGCGCTATAGTTTCGCCTAACAATTTCTCTTTATGATATAATAAACCATTTACAATATAATAATCCCCCTTATCCATTTTAGCTAATTCCCAAGCTTTCTCTAATTCTTTGCATTCTAATTGGGATTCCTTAAACATCTCGGAATTGCTAACAATAGCTTTATTACCTTTCTCCACTTCAGTTTTTTCCGTATTCTGAGTTTGTATATTTTGCGAACTCGCTTCTATTGCGTAAACATTACAACTATCGTTATTCATATCTCCCTTTTCACTCGAATTATCAATAATAATTTCTGAACTTTCTAATTTTTGGGCCTCTAGCAATGGCTCCTCGCGGTTGACACCTGACAACTCATTAATCACTTCGGGATGTAAAATTACTTGCTCATTAATATTATCAGTCACTGCGCAAAGTACTTCCTGATGAATTATATTAGTTTGTCCGAATTGCGGAATAGTTAACGGTAACTTAACCAACGACGACTTAACTGCTTCACCGAATAACCCTTGTAAATAAATACTACCCGCTCCTTTTAATTTTTCTTCCGGTACCAAATCTTTATGAACAACACTAATTTCACAATCAGAATCAACCAATCCCTTTGCTTTTTGCCCATTTACACTAACTTCAATTTTCTCGAGTTTATTTAATTTCTCACCAATAACGTTAGTTCTCTGTTCGGCCTTTGCCGATATTCTCGCCACAATAGCTCCACTAGGTAACTCTTTGCTTTCTTTTACCACAACTTTATGCACACCCGCTTTCGGCTCTCGCCCTTTATTACCATTATTTCCCTCATTACCCACTTTATTACATAAACGTTGGTAATGACCTCTCAAACCACATTTAAAGCATTTCGGAGCTGAACCATCACTAGGTTTCTTAAAATCTATTTTCCTATCCGAAAAAGAACTAGTCTCATTATTCCCGTTTTGCCTCCAATTATTACTAACTTTGCCATCCTCCCTCGGTCTCATTTTTTCATTGTTTACGTGCCTATCTTTACCTTTAAAACTTTTATACGTAACGGCGTAAGACTTATGTTTAGCGTCAAAATAATTGTCACATTCTTTAGCAATTTTAGAAGTTTCTAACCATTTACCTTGGTGAGTTAACCCAATATATGACGCAGTATCCTCATCTAACGTACTTACTAATTTATCAGTAACTATTAACTGGTTGACCTTTTCATAAGAGTCAGCACCTCTAATCTTACAATAATTTTCTCATGTCGCTATTAAACGCGATACAAATAATACATGAGTTTCGTTCTGATTTCTCTTAGCTTTCTTAAAATTTTCCAAACACGCCTTCGGTGTCGGCTCATGTTCCCTTAGAACTAACTCCTTTAACTCCTCATAATTCTCCATTTGTTCCGTAGTGGTATAAATTAACAAATTATCCACCTTATCTCCTAACATATTTAGTAGAATTTCGGCCTGCTGGTTTTCCGGTACATTTTTAGTTTTGAATGCCCTTTCTAAACTGTTGAAAAATAAATTCCATCCCTCAGTCCCTTCCGGTACTTTGATAGAGTTTTTACGCTTTTGATCAATTTTTCTATATTACTTTCATTATTAGATTCCCTAGACCCATTAAAATTATTTGCCGATCCTTGAACCCTTAGCTTTTCCATTTCTAATTCATGTTCCATTCTTAATTTTTCCATTTCTAACTTTTCCTGTTTTTCTAACTTTTCACGTTCTAATTTTTCCTGTTTTTCTAACTTTTCGAGTTCTAACTTTTCGCGTTCTAATTTTTCCTGTTTTTCTTCACGCTCTAACCTTTCCTGTTTTTCTAACTTTTCACGTTCTAATTTTTCGTGTTCTAATCGTTCTGCAACGATAGCGTCAGATAATTCCTTAATAACCCCCTCGTCATACTCATCACTGTCCATTATCTTTTTCTTAAGCTGAATTCTGGTATCATCTTCCGCGAATTCAACACCTAATTCTTCAGCTATCACCTGAAGATCAACCTTTTTTAGTTTCAATAAGAAAGCCATACCTTCACCGATTGTTATAACCACCCTACAATAATATTTAAACCTAACAAATTAATGTTTCCTAAATTTCTAACTTAGTACAGATATACCCCACATGTTATACTAATTAATATCCTTCAGATAATCAATGTTTTTCATTTCTGATTAACCTACTGAATAATCTAATTTTCCTCAACCATTGATATCACACAATATACTTCCAATAAAACAAAAGATAAAACAGTAATTCAATTTGACCAAGATGCAATATAGATTCCAATATATACACTTAGATAACAACAGACAATTTATATAATAATACTGATACGTTAAAATTGAATAGAAGTATTGATGTCAATCAAAAAAATCCACATAAAGAAAAATTGTAAAACATGCATATATAAATTTCTACAATTATCCTCACTAAAATATTTCCGAACTCAATACTGGTTCTTACACTTAAAACAAATATACTGAAAATCTTCACTTTTATTTTTCCTCACTATGGCTCTGTTTTGAGCCTTTTTTTTTCTATGGCTCTCTTTTGGGCCTTTTTTTTTCACTATGGCTCTCTTTTGAGCCTTTTTTTTTCTCTCACTACTATTGGCCAATTAAAATTTAATCAAATGTTATTATACACTGTTCAAACTAAAAAAATGTTGCTTCATTTAAATATTACTTTAACAATAATTTAACTTTAAGTAAATTTAATTATTCCTTCCAACTACTATTACCACAATTAGTAAAGAAAATATCTAGAGAAAGCCAATACTAGCTCAAGTTATTATGACCTTTCCTTAAAATAATAGCCAATATGGTTATTAACACTTTATAGGTAGGAAGTATTGATAAAACACATAAATAATATAGACAATTTACTTAAATTACTATTAATTATACAACAACAAATTTTGGTTCGAGATGTCAGCAGAAAGATATGATCAAAACACCTTACCTTATACTTTCTTTGCTGGGGTACTCTTCTAATCACAGGTAGTTCCACGATGTAGCGGTAATATGGCACAACAGTTCAGTTTAGTTCTTTCTAATAAAGATACGCACAACACTTTAGTCCACACTAGACGATATGGCACGATACTTTAGGACACATTCGACGATACGGCACGACACTTTAGCATACAGTCGACGACCCGGCACGATACTTTCGGACACATTCGACGATACGGCACGACCACACAAGAATTCCACTGGATACTCCGGCATTAACAGACTGCAACACGGCTCGCTGGTCACTGGGTTTCAGGCGATTCTATCCCACCGCTGCTACCAATTTGTCGGACGTTCCCCTCAGTCCACACAACTTTGAAGAATATCCGTGGTAGATATAGCTGCCACCACCGATATTACTAGGTGATATCGGTCACCCACTGTGAGGTTTGTGTAAATGAAGACTTACGCTAGTAATCGAATTATCAGTTTATTAAGAATATATGTACACACAAAATACGCTATTTACAAATATATACAACTACAACTCGGATATAGGTGATCCGGTTCAACATTAAATTAGATACCGTAAAGATTGGTTGTGTACTATTTCAATTACACTTTCCACCTCACACTCAATACACGTTAAATTCACTTTTTTGGAGCTCAACCTTGAGTCTCCCAACACAAGTATACTGGGCCTGCACTTCTTAGCCCAGAACACTAAACACCAGGACGTTTGTGTCCTTTGCGCACCAGAAAACGCACACTTTACGCTCTTCCACACAGAGCAACCTCTAGGTACGACACCTAGGTGCGGAATGACTGATCTGAGGCAAACTTGCCCTCTCCAAATCATGGGGTCACACAAATGCCAACCCCCTCTGGAGCTTCCTCATTGGGCACCTTCCCTCATTCTTTTCTTGCTTAGTGACATGCTGCTAATCTGGTCATCATCCGCATACTTCACTGACAGATGGACATGCCTCTCAGCTATCTCTTTTCTCTAACACACCACCTGCAAAGAATTAGCTGGCAATTCCCCTTTCCACGAAGAGGGAATGTCACCTTGGAAATTCTGTACACAACCATACAATACTAGATATTCAAATAGAGAAAGAGTAGACATTACATTCTTTAGCACAGGTGCTATCAGATCCTGACAAACATTATTAAAAAAACTCTTAAATTTGAAAATTTAAAAAATCTCTAAGAAATACAACTTTTTTTTCATTAAAAATACTCAAAATATTAAACTATCTAAAATATATTAATTCATAACCTAGATAATGATGTTATATAGATGCCAAAAAAAAAAAAAAAAAAAAAAAAAAAAAAAATTAAGCCATTCCATCAAATAGATTTTTTTTATTTTGGTGTTAGACGTCAAAAATCAAGTTTTGAGAAAACGAGACTTAAAGTTGAAATTATATGGATGCGGCTATGAAAGTGTTGATACATAAATGCTTATAACTCCGTTAAAAACGCAAATATTTTTATGCTGTTTTTTACATTGAGTTAAGAATTAAATGAATAATCAAATTAGATCATAAAAAAAATCGATTTTTTGAAAAGTTTTCAACCCCTAAGCCCCCTAATGTATATTATCACACGTAAGTAATACATATACATTTCCCTAAAAGATCAACAGAAAACAACAAATGTCAAAAAGATCATGTAATTCCTGAGTTACATTATGCATATAAAGGTTAATAGTTAAATGACTGATATTTTCTTTTAAAAATCTTAATTTTATTTTTCTAAATTCGAGAATGAACTCCGACCACAATTTCTTTTACCTCTATGGTAGATTTTTTTTTTTTTTTTTTTTTTTTTTTTTTTTTAAGTTCATTAACTATGTACTTTTCCGGGTTTATTTGATCCAAGGATGTTTGGATCAAATCTTTAAAGTCTGGAAATTTATTTGATCGTATGAAGATTTAAGCATATAAACTGTTTTATTTGATTCAAAGAATTCAAAATGTCAAAAAACAGGCGATACAATAAAGAAAATAAAATTGAAAGTTGGTATGCAATTTAAAATGTTGACATCTTTATTTCGAAAATTACACTCGCATTCGAAATGAATACATTCCGCATTTATTGAGACTTTTTCATAGTTTTATTATAATCGATCTTCGAATAAAAGGTGAGTATATCATTTTGCAGTGGTTCCAACTTTTGAAAAATATTGGGTTGGCTCAAAAATATTGGGTGGGCTCAAAAATATTTTGTAAAATGGTGCGATTAATATGTTTTTCTTTGAAGAGTTGACAGATGGTGAAAGATGAGAGTTTTAAGTCAAGTTATTACGTTTTAATATAGTTGCAATTATATTAAATTATATTTTCATGCGTTTTTTCTTATAAAGGCACTTATATTTATTGTAATGTCATGATATCATGAACATCATTACAAACTGATTTAGAAGAAAGTTAAACATGGAAGGAAAACATTTCAGTAATTTGGGATTTATGGGTGTTAATTGGAGAATTAAAACACATAATCATTAGCAAAAAAAAAAAAAAAAAAAAAAAAAATATATATATATATTTTAAGGAGAAAAAAGAATTATAAAATACCGGGTGTCCCAAAAATGACTGATGGATTTTAAAATTCAATAACTTGCAAACGGTGACAGCTATTTAAAATTTTTTTGCAGGAGAGTTATGTGTAATGTCAGGAGTTTTTTTACCGTAATTTCTTATTTTAGTTCGCATTTCAAACAATAGATGGCGTTGACGGCGATTGAAGACCAGGTCGATGCTTCACACTCAGTATTGATCACCTGGCCTTGAATCGCCGTCAACGCCACCTACTGTTTGAGATGCGAACTAAAATAAAAAAAATACGGTTTTTTATTAACTCCTGACATTATACATAACCCTCCTGCAAAAATTTTCTAAATAGCTGTCACCGTTTGCAAGTTATTGAATTTTAAAATCCATCAGTCACTTTTGGGACACCCGGTACAAATGAAATAAATAACTAGAGCAATGAAAATTATTGGGTGGGCTCGGGCCTCACGGGCCCATATAAGTTGACGCCACTGTCGTTTTGTATGAAATCGACTGTACAAGGGCGTTGTTTTAGAAATAGATCATTTTCGCGATTTATAATCTTAGTTTGATGCATACTTACCAATTGAATTGCCGGGACAGGGTCTGACTGCTACACTTCCGGCATCAGTATTTGGCCATAAAACGTTTCTTTTCTTTACTTTCTTGCAGAATGGAAACGTGATAGAACTGGCCGTATGAGTGTTTGTGATCAGGGAGCTGTCTGAGGTTCTTGAAGCTATGCTGACCGACGATGTAATCGGTTCAATCGAAGTAGTGGTCTCAGCTAGAAGAAAACAGACAAATAAAAAAAACAGATATATTCTAACACTTTTAGAAACGCGTCTGTAACAGTTCCATAAGCATTCGACTTTCATTTACTAACCCTTTCGGGTCTGGGTGTGTTATTAATAATACATCTGTTTTAATAGAGTACTATAATGGAAACCTGATCTATCGTTCCCGCATCCATTGTTTTCCCGGATTGATCGTTAAACCCACAAGCATCGTTCTTCAAAAATAATTTTCCCCTCATTCATATTTGTCAAATCTTTCTCTACACCGGAATGAAATTCAAAGCCATGTAAATCCACATGACATACAAACTGGAATTACTTGTTTTATCCTAAAATAACTCATTTGTGCTATTTGTGTTAATGATGGCTACAATAATACCGATGAAGTGTGGTTGTGCATAGCAGAAGGTGCCATTATGTTTCCATTGATCGAGATGTTGCAGCGTGTGGTGTTCTAAATATAAAAGAAATATGTGATAATGCAAAATAATAATAATAATAATAATAATAATAATAATAATAATAATAATAATGGGAAAGAAGCAGAGGAAAACGTAATGTCGATTAAGTCGAGCCCCCAGTGCCAAGTCTGTCTGATTCAATTACGGCATTTGAAACAGTACAACTTTTATATATGCATAGGAAATTGCAGAAAATGACCATAAAAATGTTGTATATCTTGAAAATTTATTTTTTGATTTTTAAAAAAAAAAGTGAACATAAAACAAGACAAAATAATATATTTTTAAAAAAAATATATAAATTTTCTATAACTTCGACTTTACAGTTTAAGTAAGAAACAGGTTAGCATTTATTCAGATATTATATATACATTTCATTCATCGTTTTCCCGCATTCATTCTTTTTTTTTTTTTTTTTTTTTTTTTTAATTATTTTTTCTTTTTCCGCGCACCTTGAAAAACGATGGATCGAGGTTCTACTATATTTTGCTTTAAGAAATACTTTTGCTATTATTTACACGTAGTACATTGTTAGTATATGTCTATGCATTTACTATATGGCTTTATTTATGTTTAGGCATTTAGTAATATTAATAAATGTTTGTTTAATTTTCTTTGCACCGTTTGCGATTCTTTTATTTTAAACATGTATTTCACGCTTTAAATTTCAAATAAAAATTTACTTTCCTGAAAGAGCCATGTGTAAAAAAGCGCTAAAAGTATTTGAAAGTTGTGATATAAGTTAAGTCTTAATGAAATACAATATTTTCTAAACGTCCCCGAAAACTCTTCCTTAGCCTATTGTTATATGAATATCAATTGAATAGTGCGCAAAACAATAACACTTCTTATCTTTCAGACAATGAAATATTCGTTAACCACTGATTAATCTATTTAGAGAGCTAGTGTTAATGTTATTAACGTAAAAGTTATTTTTTCTAAAAATTGAAAAAAAAGAAAAAAAAAATTGGACCCGAAAGAGTTAACGAAGTTTGTAGCTTTTATTTTAATCCTTCATTGTACGATTTTTTCTATTTTTATGAAGCAAATTAACTGAAATTTATAAATCAGTCTAGTAATGGAAAAAAATAGTTACAAAATAATAATAATAATTTTTGCTAAAATTTCATATTTTATACTGTGTACTCTATATTGCTATATTTTACAATGAAATGGGCTTAAATTAATTTTATCTGCTTCACATTCTGCATCTTTCATAATGTTTTTAAGTATTCAGTAAAAATAAATATAAATTTTGCCTTAATAGCAAGATGGACAATTTGTTTGCTTCTGAAAATCAAATTCTAATAGCCATCTGACGTGGAAAAAATAAGTGTTATTCCATTTTTAAAACTATTTTTTGTTCAGTTACAGAGATATCATATTGGTCAAATTCGTGGTACATAATGAAAATTATAGTACTTTTAGCTATCAGCCAGATGTGGTACACGGTGCAGTGAAGGGTTAAATAAGAATTTTGTGAAGAATTAAATAAGAATTTATTTTAAATATGAACTTTATACATACACTGTATGATTATTTTTAAAACATTTTATACGTAGGAAAATTCTGAAAGTCACATGACTTTGAAATATTTAAAAGTTTGAATTTTAAGTATATTTATTTTTTTATTATCAAACCAATATGCATTTTGTATCATTTATAATGTACATGCCGATGAATGCTACATAATCCTACATAGAGGAGAATGAGGTCTAATGGAATTTTGGTTGCTTGGTTGTTTGTACGAGGGGGTGCTTAAAAGCTCCTGGCTTTGACTAGAAAGAAAATAATTAAAGTTAAAAAATTAAATTATTTTTTCAGCATATATTATAATGTGAGACTGATGCTCTTGTTATATCGTTGTTGCAGCTTTTCTAGACCTGTCAAATAAATATTTTTTTGCTTGGTTTGGAAATCAGCTCTTAGCAGTCTCTTTGATATCTTCAATGTCCTCAAAATAATGACATTTAAGATGTTTCTTTAGATTTGGAGGCAGAAAATAGTCTTCTACGTCTGGTGAGTGGAAGGGTTTATGACCATTGGCGCACAGTTTTCAATTTGGCAGTCTCAAAATTGGACGTGTGTGGAGATGCATTGTTATGCAACAGACAGATCCTTTTAGTCACGTTCCTTCGGGGTTCATCCTTTATGAACTCCTTCAAATGGACCAATAGGTTTACATAATATTCTCTTACATCCCTGAGGTAGAGGTCTGCACGGGCCAGAATTTCCAGGCCCGTTGTAAAACTCTAAAATTCGGCCCCGGCCCGGCCCGTTGTAAAACTCAAAAGTTGGGTCCGGGCCCGGCCCGTTACAATTCCTACGATTTCTAAAAAATTCAGATTTTTATCGTATAATAAAGATTCTTTTAAAGAATACTGCATACATATCTCAAGGAATGATTTTACAATATATTTTACAGGAAATACGCATTAGCAACATTAATGATTACTAAGATTCTTAGGCTTTCAACATTCAAATAAAGATTCATTAAAAAATTAATATGGCTTAGAATAAAAGAAAAAAGAAAGAAAGTTAAATACATCGTAGCTTTTGAAGCTGTTTAATAAAAGATTTATAAAAATATTTCTATATCATTTTATTAAAGATTTTAAATCCAAATTCTTCGTTAATTTAAAGAAGTTCCTTTCTGATACATTTCTAAATTCATTTTTTTCTCAGAAACGCATAAGATTAGCAGGTGTCTTTATTCAGAAACTATATAATCAAATGGCGTTATCAATTTTTTGATACAAGCAATTTAAGAATACTGCAAGCAAATAAAATATTATTATAGTTAGCGTTTTGAATAGAATTTCCGGAAACGATACCATGAGAAGGGAGAAAAACTTGCAACCATTTGAGAAACTATTGTATCTCAACAAGGTTATACAAGTATTTTTCTTACCAAAAAGGAAAAACGCTATTCGATTCCAAATCCTTTTAATAGTCAGGATTATCACTTTTATACTTTTACAGTTGAAAATTAATCTGAAAATGTGTCAAACTTTCGTGTTATTGAGAAATTAATTTAAAAACCATCAAGAAGTATATATCCAAAGATTATGCTAACAAATTCTTTATCATTGTTAATAATGTAGAAAAATAATGCAAGCTTGATCTTGGCCCGCTACGAGTCAGCTAAAAAAATATTAAAACGGGTTACACACAATGTAATAGACCGATGCCGATCTCTACACTGTAAAGTTACATTTTTATATTGCTGCTGTCAAACTAATATGGCTCGTGGCGCACATTTATATTTAATTTCGTTAAAACCATTTTCGTTGAAAATAGGTCATATTTTATCGCTTCTGCTTAAATTTTTTTTATTGGTCCGGCCTGTTGAAAAACTATTCTACTTCTGCCTGCCCGACCCGGCCCGGCCCGTTAGAAAATCCGAAACGATTCCGCCGGCTCGGGCCCGTGCAGACCTCTACCCTGAGGTAGGTAGTCCACCTACAGTATGCCGCCTTTGTCCCAGAAAACTGTCACTATGCACTGTATAATAGCTGCAGCAGAGATTCCAGACACATTGTCCGTAAAAAAACGGACTTTATTCCGATATCATCGGACTTTGCCATTACATTAACGGTTTTTGCCCGTAAAACACAAAAAAAATACAAGAGTTGGCCGTGTATGGGGGAAAAAGTGACACATTCCGTAAATTTACTGAATAACTTACTGTAAAGTACCGTAAATTTAATTTTTTTTTTTTTTTTTTTTTTTTTTTTTTAAACAGTGTGACCATTTTGGCCGATTTGTTAGGCAATTTCTTTTTTCTGCCGATCGACTGTGATGTCATTCTTTTGACTGTTCCTTGTTTCCTGGATCATAGACATAAAGCCAGGTTACTTCCTCAGTCACTAACTTAGCCAAAAAAGTTCTGCTTTGCTGATTTTTTCTGTAGGAACAAAATATTCATGACGCTCATAACTCTAAAGATATGAGATTTTCTTGTGCCTCTTCTATCGCAGCTTTCATCCACAATAAAAAAAATTTAATAACGAGAAACAATGGTATTATTAGAGTTACATAAAATTTTAAACTTTCAAAAGAGTCCAATTTTGTTTTTCTATTTCAACTATAAGTAATCAAAGCCAAGAACTTTTCAGCACCCCCTCGTATATGGTTTCATTGCACAAAATCTCAGTAGGGATAGGCTGCACCAAAATAAGGAACAAAAAGAACAGTAAGGACGACGCAAAATAGGTAAAGCAAAAACATTGTGATTAAAAATTTCAAAAATACATATTTGTTAGGTTTTTACGTAACTATACATCTTTTTTGGTCTACTTTCAATCATTCAGTTCTCTATCCCCTTTTCCCATACATGTGGGTATTAGAACATAGTGCAAAGTTATTGGAACCTTGAAAATTTTACAGTAAATAAAATTAGTACATAATAAGTTACGACTAAGAAAGCATGAAAAGAAATAAAAGAACAATGCTAATACTTATACTTACGTAAATATATTTTACTCATAAATACATGTATAACATTATGCACTGAAAACTTAAATTATAAAAAGGTTTGAGGAACGCAGTTTCATTTCTTTTTTATTTATGGCTTTGGCAAATAAGTGGCCACATCATTAAAATCTGCCCTAAATTGATTTTTTTTTTCTGGAATAATTTTGGATTATTAATCTCTGAATGAAGTTAATGATCATTAATACCATTCAGAAAAACACTAAAGATATATAAAATATTTTGCTTTCCCTTAAACAACTCTAGGTCAAAATATTCAAGGTATAAGTAATTTTTTTTTCTTTCCATCATTTAATTATTTATTTTGCACATTAGTATAAAATTTAGAAAATTTAACTTAATAATTATCTAAGCTTTCGTTCAATAAACAGAACTTAAGCACATTTTTTAATTATTTTCTGCAATTACTTTAAAATCAATTTATTTAATTTTTAATATTTTTGCTGAATTTTCAGTTTATTCTACTTTCCTATCTTTCTAGTCTTGGTTTAATGAACTTAAATCAAATTTGTTTTCTCTTATCAGTATCTGAATATGGTCAATTTAAAATTTAGACCGGAAGTGGCATCGCAGACAATCATCTCATCGAGTTCACAAATGAAATTTTAGACTGCTTACCGTATTTACTCGAGTATAACACGCACTTTTTTTTCGGAAAAAAATAAGGCAAAAGTCGTAGGCGCGCGTTATACACGGAATAATTTTTTACTACTTGAAAATATCAGACGATATAGATATGAATTTAAAAATGTATTCAAAGAATATATTAAAAATAGAAAAATCTTACTTAAGTATTACTGCATCTTTATTCTACTCCTTGCACTTTTTTTTAATAGAAAAACGCTAGTAACGTTATTTCAACACTAAATTAGCAATTCTCATTGCCGTCATTATGCACACCTACCCCCCGTCATTTACTTCCTACCCGAAGTCTAAAAATGTAATTTCGACTTGTTTTCCGGCATAACGCAATGTTTGTTTCAAAGTTCTTTATTTAAATCCCTTTGACCATTCATTTATTTACGCGTCAAATTTATGGTGCGCGTTATATACGAGATTTTAAAAAATCGTCATTTTTCCTTCTAAAGTAAGGGGTGTGCGTTACACACGCGTGCGCGGTATACACGAGTAAATACGGTAGTTAAAACTCAATTCTCATATTAAAATCTAATCGGTCTGCGAAGTCATATTTAAGTGAAAAATACCTGAAAATCCGATTTTAGAGATTGACTCGTGGGTTTACCACTGTGTTTTCCCGCACTCAAAAGTATGAAAACATGGATGACTGGGAGCAGGAAAACAATGGTAAACCTGCTAGTCATCCACTAATTTCGGCTTTTCAAGTGTTTTACTCCCAAGATAGGACTTGGCAGATCGATTGGGTTTTAATATAGGAATCCAGTTTTAACCAATTCTAAAATTTTAGTTGTGAACTCGATGAGGTGATTGTCTATGTTGCCACTTCCGCCTCTCGGTCAAATTACAAAAATGCATCTTCAGGTATATAAAGGTAAATTTTTGAAAGTGGTCAAACCCAGCTAATTGTTTTTTGCTATCATAGATTGTATGATAAACTCTTTTGCTAAATTTAGGATAATGCATGCATCAAATGTATGATATATAATGTTCTATTGAAATGATTTTGATACAGTTCACAAAACCATCACAAAGACTGAAACATGGTGAAACATTTAACTGCAGACATGTTATTTAACGTTGTGTGCCCAGTGTTGAATTCAGGGAGTGACCTGGGGGGGGGGGAGGACATTCCTCTTGGAACAATGAGATGTTCCCCCAGAAGATTTGAGATTTTACGTTTTCAATCATCAAAAAGTACAATCCCCCCCCCCTCCCGTGGGAACAACTGAAATCCCTCCTGGAGAAAAATGAATTCGACACTGGACTTGTATAGACATAATTTTTATGATTATTAATATGAAACAACGCAACAATGATACAATATTATATATGCAAAATTCCAACGAAACAAATTTATGAAAAGACTCTGAAGTTTTACGACTGTTATCCTAAAATACGGAAGGTTTGGTGATGAAATTAACGCCTGTTATTCGTATTGATCCACGGGTGTCAAAACTGGTACAGTCTACTCTCGTTAATTCGAAATCGGATAATTCGAATCTTTGCTTAATTCGAACTAAACATGAAGTCCCGAAAATTTCAATGGATCAAAATTGAAATTCAAATTTCAGAATAACGTTAAAAAATTTTATTAATCCGAACTCATTTTCTCTTCATTTATCTTCAAAATCTACCTGCGCCTATAGACCAAGCCAACAAGGATTTGTTTAGAATTGAGAAGAAATTATCTCTAACGAATGCGGTGAATTTTTTCTACAAAATTACTACGACGATAACTTCGTCAGAAATAATATTTAAAAATAATATAAATTAATATACTTATTTGTAAACGTCCTTACTTAACCCTTTCGGATCTGATGTACTATTAATAGTACATGACTTTTAATGGAGTATTATTTTGTTTTACGAAATACTTTTGCTATTTTTTATATGTAGTAATGTTAGTACGTGTCTATGCATTTATTATGTAACTTCAATTATGTTTAGGCATTTAGTAATAATAATTATTATTTACTTAATTCTCTTTGTGTCGTTTGCAATTTTATTTTAAACATATATTTCAATTTTTAAATTTTAAATTAAAGTAAATTTATTGAAAGAATCATGTGTAATAAAGTGTAAAAAGTATTAGAAAATTGTAATATAAATTAAATCTTGTTGTAATACAATATTTTCTAAGCATCTCCGAAAATTCTTCCTCAGCCTATTTTCATATGAATACTAGCGAGCTACGCCCGCTAGCTGGGCTACTTTTTCCAAACGAACCTCGATATTAAGCAGTATATAATAAGCAAAAAAATTCATTTAATAAGCAAGTCTTGGTGTTCGAATCCTCAAGCACAAAAAAAGTAAATTAAAGAACTATGGTTGTTATGCGCCCATTATCCCGTTAAAAATATGTGATTTCGCACGGTGGGCGCTACGCGCAATAGGAAAAAACAGATTGTGGATCGGAGCCATGGTCGCTTCGCGCCCATCGTCCCGTTAAAGATATTTGGTTTTGCACGGTTGGCGCTACGCGCCCATAAGACATTTTTTCGTATTTTTTGGTTCATCAGAAGCAGACTTTTACGCAGATTCTGAATATGTAATAAGTTTTTTCTACTTTAAAAACTGTCTGCATGATGGTTAAAAAAAAAAAAAAAAAACGCGCAAAAAAAGTTTCGGTAGTCCTGTTTTATTTCTAAGTTCAATATTTTAGCAAAAACTACGGTAAATAATCGACGGCAAGTCAAAAAAATTGATGCGGAAAAAAGCGCTATTAGCGCGGGTAGAAAAAGAGGTTTTCAGCTGGTTCTTCTTTTAGCCAAAGAGGGAAAAGTTCTAGTCATTCACCGCAAGGTGGCGCAGTGTTCTGCTTGGGAGCTCTGTTTGGGAAATGAGACGTTTTGCGTTCCGTTTCCCGAGCGGTTTTTAATTCATAACTTTTTTAATTTCGGTCCCACGGTCTCGAAAATGCCCGAAATGACTTTCCCGGAATTTTTCGAATCGAAAGACACCTCTCGCGACTTCCAAATCGCCCGCGTTGCGAACTGTAATCGGCTTCAGACAGACAGACACACAGAGGCGCACGGATTTTATTAGTATAGATTAATTGAATAGTATGTAAAACACCACATTCGTTATCTTTCAGACAATGAAATATTCGTTAAACACTAATTGATCTATTTAGATAGCTAGTGTTAATATTATTAACGTAAAAGTAATTTTTCATAAATATTTAAAAAAAAATTCGGGCCCGAAAGGGTTATAACATTTACGTACTTGATCAAAATCCACTAATACAAGGGTCATTCCACACCAAATGAGCAAATCAGGTGTGGCTGACATGTCACAGATTTTATTGAAAATCATCATATAATTAGATCACAATCATTTACGAGGAAACGCAAAGTAGTAGAGTTCAGATTAGTTTATTTCAGTATATAAAATTACATTAAAGTTGAGACGAAATCGAGGTCTTGTGTAGTTGCTTAAAATTTCAAGTTTGATCATTTGCCGTAGGAATGGTAAGATTGTAATAAAAATTATTTACACTTAAGAATGAACTATAAGTAACAGATTAGCATAATTTAGTAATTGTATTTTTATTTTATAATTTAAAAATAAATAAATAATAAAAAAAATCGTGGAAAAAATAAAATATTTCAGTTATATGTTTTAAAATGAAGGACACTTATTCCAAATTCAATTTTTTTTGCCATTATAGCTAATTGAATATATTTAATACATCTATAATTTAATTCATGCCTTTTTCATTCCTTTATGAGAAAAAAAAAATAAATTGTGAAAACTGCTGATTAAAAAGTCAAAATTTTTTTCATTTTTTTGGAGACGAATAAAAGCTTTTAAAAGTTTTAAACTCTTTGATATTACAGATAAAAGTGTATATTTTAAGTATACAGAGTTTTATTCTTGCTTTCAGTTTATTTTTGCCTCAAGAATATTTTAAATTTGTATAGAAGAAAAACTATTTTTTTCTTAAAATAACTGTATTTTAATCTTAAATTCAATTAACAAACATAGATGGCAGCATAGGTCTATTTTAGCAAGAAATTTCCAAAAAAGTGCGTGTTTTCAAAGAAAGGTTGTCTTTAGAATGTCTCAAATATTAGTTTTTTGAACCCATTTTTGTTATGTTAGAAATTAAAAAGGCAGTATTGAAACTTTTTTAGTGTGTCATGGACTTATTAATTCTTATGTACGTGTAATATTGTTGATGTAGGAGTTGTCCTTTAATTGTTTTTTGAGGTAACATAAGAGGAATAATTATGATTTTGTCATTTTTTTAAAAGTTTCTAAGTTTTTTTGAAGATGAAGGAAATAAATAACAACTTTGAAACTTTTAGAATTCGATCTTCATACATAGTACTACATCTTGCATCAATTTCAGAGATGTTTTTTAAGTCCTTTGATTTTTATAACATTTCAAAATTTTTAAAATATTACAAAATTTCAATATTTACAACCAATTTTTGATTAATTATGATATCACCAAATTATTGCTACTCGATAAATATAAAGATTGATATCCAGAGATTTCAATATCATAAAAAAACTTCATTTTTGTTAAATAGTTTTCAAAATATAGAACTTGAAACTTGCAACTTTCGACGATTATCCGCAAGCCAATCTATATCACAAGTTTTTTAAATGTCCAAAATTGATAAAATAATTAATTTTTCGTGAAAATATTGTGCACACATACATTTGAATATGAAATGAACACGTACCTCAAATTTTATTAAAATCGGATTCTATGCAGCCACGGCTTTTTTTACATTTTTGCTCATTTGACGTGGAATGACCCACAACCTTCCCGAAATTCAAATTACAGTGAAACATTAAACGAAAAAACTATAAAAATGTATAGTGTATGACGTTAAAAATACTGTATTTTATATATATATATATATATATATATATATATTATATATATAATACCATTAAAAGTAGACAAGATTCACCAATGGATTTTATCAATAAAACAATAAACCAAAACAAGGAATTAGAATTGAATTGAAAAAAAAAAAAAAAAAAAAAAAATAGTAAAACGAGGAAATCTGAATAAATAAAGAAAATGAATGCAAATGAAATTTGTAGTACTAAAGCAGAATCGTCAGGCCCCAAATGCTCTGGAACTACAAATGAAGTGTGCGGTTTCATCCACGTGTTAGCCATGAATAGCAAAATAATACAATACGTAACAATACGTATTTGGGGGTAATATACGTATTAAATATACGTATTTGTTTATTGTTTTATTGATAAAATCCATTGGTGAATCTTGTCTACTTTTAATGGTATTATATTAGCATTCAAATTATTATGCTGCACTGCGCGTGTAATTATGAATGTATACAATTTGATATTTAATTGATATCTTTTCATTTTGAATAGTCATAATGCATTTTTTCCTATTGTGGTATCTTATATATAATTTATATATAACATCCATTGTTAATTAGCAATTTTATAAATATTTATATATATATATATATATATATATATATATATATATATTCAACATCAATAACTAAGACCTAAAAACAAACTGTTAAGTCTTTCCCCAATGCCATAGAGATGATCTAAACACATTTTATGACCATTAATATCCAATTGTGCAATGTTGTGCAATAAAGGAATGAAAGTTATTTCAAATTTGGCTAGCCATGACCACCATTATGAAAATTTTGCCAGCATGTGGCCGGTGGTTCAATGAGAGTTGAATGCATTATAGTTTTCGATAAAATGCATTTCTTAAAAATCAAACTCTGGATACAATGTTTAAAAATTATTAAAATATTATGAAAAATTAAAAAATCAGATTTAAGTTTGAAAACAAGTATTGTACCTTAATTGTACTATAAAATAAAATAAAATTCTTTAACTTACTAGTTCCATTGACACAGCACACGTATGGGTAAGCTACATCACAGCTGGTCTGGAAAAAATGCCACACAGTGTTATCAGCTTTTTCGATGTGCAGAGATAAACATTTTTCCAATTTCCTGAAAGAATAAATTCGCATGGACTTTCATATATAAGACAGAAAAATGAATAGGAAACGAAATAAATACGTTGTGTAAAATGCATTACAAAAGCTAAAATAAATTGAAAAAGCAAGTGTCCAGAATATACAGAATCAGATTTTTAAAAATTGAGGACCCTGGTCACAAATGCTGTAGGGGACTTCTGTACACAAGTTGTGTAACAATGTATTTACTAACCGATATCTCGTCTCTTCAGAAATACAGTCAAAGCAAAAAACTTGACATTTGTGATTTCAGACGTTTTGTTAAATATCTAGAAATATACATGAGGAATGAGTCTGAAATTCCAGATGTATAAACAAAATAGTACAGGTCGTACATTTTCGAAAAGATTTTTTTCCAAAATCCAATAGGGGACCGTCAACAAATTGAAAAAAGAATGATTATCTTTTGAATAACCCTGTCAAAACTAATGTAGCAAAAGCGTTTAAACTGCAGTTTATGATTAAGTGGCTTATGGTAATAAACTGTGTTCATTGTTTTGTGGATAGCATGTACACTCGTAGAAAAATTAAAGTTTCTATAAAAACGGTCCCAAATTTTGCCAAGTTTTTTGCTTATAATTTGCAGAGTTCTTAATTAAAAACAATGTTCTTTTCAGAAAATATGAGAAACAACATAGTACATAATACCTTGTAATTAAAATTAAAAAATATTAACAATTGTATCAAAAATGAGCAGGTTTACTAAATAAATTTTACTACGCATGCGTCAACTCTATAAGAATTTCATTTGCATTTTGTGTTAGATAAATGTATAGAACAACTTTTGTTTCAAAATCAGAGCTTGAAAATTCCGAAAATTATCATCGAAAAAATAAGATCAAAATCCGATATTCCTAAAATAAAACAAAAAAAAAAAAAAAAAAAAAAGAAAAAAAAAAAAAAAAAAAGAGGGGAGGGCCTGTATTTATATTCCATTGATTAGTGTCTACACAATACTGCACCTACTACTATCATATAAAAAACTGGTGGAACCAGAGAGAAAAGTAGAGCTCGATCTAAAAAAATGTTACGGTAAAAATTGGGGAATATTTTCAATCTAAAAATGTGCGTAGAAAAGAAATGGAATCAGATGATCTATAAAGCTCATGAATTAACCCAAATTTTTGTTAGCTGAAAATGAGGACTGAACTTTACTGTTGCCTTAAAATAAATGGGGGGGAAAAGAGGCATTTTTAACTCACTCCGTATTTCAATCATCCATAACCAGTTTAAAAATTCGGATTCATAACTACAAGTTACAGGCTGATGTAATGAAGTATGAGAACGGTTCGTTCAGTACAAAGTGTGAACACAATTCCATTCCAGAGGTTTTGATAAGTGGAAGATCAATGCTCCAAGTAAACTCAAAACCTTGAACAGATAAGATTCAACCATATACTAAATATTTGTATTGAGACATATTTATCTACATCAATTATTTAATACTTTAATTATTACTTCATGGTTTATATTCGTTTACCGTTGTGGAGATTAACTGATTTAAGACAACATAATACATTCTTTTGAATACTTTCCTCAGTAATCATTTTGAGTGTATAATAGCATAATTCTGAATATAAGACACCAGTAAAGCTCAGCAGACATTTTCAGCTAACACAAATTTGGGTTATTTCATGAGCTTTACGAATCATCTGATCAAATTTCTTTTCTACACACATTTTTAGATTGAAAATATTCCCCAATTTTTACTGTAACATTTTTTTAGATCGAGCTCTACTTTTCTCTCTGGTTCCACCAGTTCATAATAAAAACCACTACTGTCGGGGGTCATCCTAAACTGTAAAGTGTTAAAAAAAAAGAGAAACAATTTAAAAAGAAATTGATGAAGTAAAATATTGTTTCCAGACATCCTTACCCTTTCTCACTGGTGCAGTTTCTGTTGGCCAGCCATATGACAAGTTTCGCAGAGCCGATTGCCGTCAGTCTAAAAGCCTCTGTGATGTCGTCCATTTCTTTCCGAGTTTTGTAACACAACAGGCTAGAGTCCTCCTCGGCGCATTGCTTTAGAGCCGTCTCCCAACTCACTTGCCAGTAATGGAAAACACAGGTATTCACATCTAGTATTAGAAACAGAATAGCGAAATTAGAAAATTAAAATTGCCAATAAATGGAAAGAAACTGAACTTGAAATTTGGTGTGTACTGTGATAATGGAAAGAAGCCTATTCAATATCAGTAACCTCGATTAATCGGGACTTTTTTTCCTGACTCTCGAAATATTCGTTCTGACGAAAGGTATAAGAAAAAAATTCCAAAATTTTTTATTTTAAGGAGTGAATGAAAAAAGGAGTGAATGAATAAACACAAATTTTGCATAAAGAGCGAAGAAGTCAATCGGATAATTATTTGCTGAGATTTTGTAATCCTATTTTCCACATTCGACTTTTTCATGACCCTGTATTTCATTCCAATTTCATTTCAAAGATATATTTTAATTGGATATGAGACGCTTAATCCAACGCAGTAATTTGTTAGCTAATGTGATAATTATTTTTGGAGTCATAAGTATGTTTCTTTTACACAATTCGGTACTACTTGAACAGTTTGGTGTTTTTATATAATTTGTCGAAATTGGTTCATCAGCAATTCATTAATAGAGTATTACTGTACTAAGAATATTTAAGTATACATTTAAATTCCATTTTAGAATTTCAATGCATTTTATAAATAGCTTACATATGTTTTCATATTTTATACTATGCATATACATGATGGTTAAGTATAGCGGGTAAGGCTATGTCAAAACTTACTAGTGCAAGATAAGAAAGTCACTGCTACTTAATAATCATAAAAACTATAAGAGCATATTGATCTCATGTGCTAGAGAAATTAGTATTGCCTAATTAAACTTTTCTGCCTATCGCAAGCGCTTGACAATGTGTAATGTATGCACTGAAAAAGATTATAACAGCATACATGAATGTTTTTTTTTTGTTTTTCATCGTGTAATGTCAAATAACAGTTATAATCAATAAAATATTATTAATTCAATATATATTAATTTTTTCCATGGTTTCTTGATATACCTTTTATTATTTTTATTCATAGCAAAATTTCTTATGTACGAGTAGCACCGCTTTATATTCTAATAAGCTCCGAGTGTAAGAGCGAATTGAACAATTGCACAATTTCAAGGAAGAAGAAAAAGCGGCTTAGCGAAAAATCTAAATTTTTTCATAAAATAAGATTTTAATGATGTTAAAATTTGTAAGTATTTCCATTATCAGATTTTCAGTAAAATTATTTAATTGCATCGAATTTGACTGCATTGAATTTGATCAAGAAGAGTATTTTGTGTGGAAAGAATAATTTAAAAAAAATGTTAATAGACAGAATAAATAAGGTTTATTTGAAGTTTTCTGCAATGGTACTTTAAAGTACCGTCAGTGCATAAAAGGTTAAAAAGGAAATCAAAGGTTATGTGATATTTTTGATTAATAATTATTTTTAAACATCCGTGCTTGTGCGGCACATTAGAAAAACTAGTCGTTGGGGGCCACCGTAATACTTACCCACCATGGATATGCAAATTATAACAAATGAAAATGAAACATGCGGAAATTATTTATAAAATGCATTGCAATTCCAAAACAAAATTTAAACGTTTATTTAAATGTTTTAAATATGCATAGAAATGCTCTATTAATCTAATGAATTGCTGCTGAACCCATTTCGACAAGTTATATAAAATGCCAAATTACTCAAGTAATACCGAATTGCATAAAAGAAACATCCTTATAACTCCAAAAATAAGAAGCATATTAATTAACAGTTCATTTCATTAGATTAAGCGTCTTAATCCAATTAAAATATATCTTTGAATAGAAATTTGAATGAAATACAGGGTCATGAAAAATAGAAGAATGTGGAAAACAGGATTACAAATATCTCAGCAACTAACTATTCGACTAGCTTCCTTCTTTATACAATTTTTATTTTATTGCCTTTTACGTCCTTTCCTTAAAATAAAATATTTCAAAAATTTTTATACATCTTTCATCAGAACGAATTTTACGATAGTCCGAAAAAACAGTTCCAGATAATCGAGGTTATTGATATTAAATAAGCTTCGTCCCATTCCTACATACTAAGCACATACAAAATTTCAAGTCTCTATCTCAATTTGTTCGGGAGTAGAGCGTCTACAGACGTACATACAGACAGACGGACGTCATTTTTTTTTTTCTAAAAATATGTTTTTCAGAGTCTCTAGTATCTGAAACGTGTAAATCAGTCATTTTTTTTTTTTTTCGATTTTAAAAACATTTGCAAGACTTACACTATACTACGCATGATGGATAAGTAATATTCCCACGCACAATGAGGAGCTAAGAAATCAAATGCTTGAACATCCCTGTTTCAAACCGAATGCTTTTAACAAAAGATTAACAGACACAGCAATTCCATAATTATCAATTTAATTAGGATACTTTAAAAGTCATAGGAAATTGCTTCATTTGTATTTCATAGCATTATCACAGGCATTGCAGTTCGTTGTTAGAAACAAAGCGGTAGTCGTGTAATTTGAAAATGTTCAAAAGTCACCGATCATATTGTAAAAATTTCAGTATCTTACTTTAGGTTGAATAGGGATAGGTCGATTGATTGACAGGTGCCCTTTTTTGTCGCAATATTTATTACCGATAAAATATGAAAGATACTTCGTCCGCATACTTTCGTGATAAAAAGTAAGTTTTGAATATTTTACACAGATAAAGCTAAAGTTTTATCAGATTGTTTTGCTGAATATAAAAAACTTGGAAGGAACATGGTTTCCACTGTCTTGTTCATTTTCGTTGAATCCAATTGTAAGCAGTACAGGGTTTGATTTTCAAATAAAATAAAATCACTTCGATGATGTAACATTTTGTCGTATTTTTACATGTATTTAAAAATTTTTGCATAATTTCTTAAAGGAAATTTTAAGGGGAAAAAAAAAACATATAGCGAGTTTTGTGTCGTAAACAAAAATGTATTCCACTTAAAATATTTGAAAATTTTTCAAAAGTATTAGTGATTTCACCCTTTTTTAGGGCTTGTCTTTTTTTTCTTTTAGGAGGGGGAGGGAGACAAATTTCGAGCATATATTGCTTTAATACATGCATTACATGCAGTATTGTAGTGGAGGGCATACACCGTATACTTTCTGAATTATTTTAAGGAACACCGCAGTTGTTTCCCGAGAAAGCTATAGTATATTCACTTTAGTGTATACCTTTTGCTTAGAGTGCGTACTCCCTGGCCTTTTTTTTTACGACTATACCTCTGATTACATGGCCAAAAGGCACCCGAAAACTGGATTTAGACGTTTTGTCTAACAATTTTAATACTTGACAAATTCTTTTCAAACTTGAAAAATATAAAGACAACAGATTTGATCTAAAATTTTAACCCTTTCCGGCACACTGTGCCCGGTCTGGGATACCTAATTTTAATTCAAAACTCTCAAACGGCACCAATAACATTATAGTAAAATTTTGCTTTTACAATAAAAGCTTAAATTAAGGAATTCAAAATGCCTAAAAAATTCGTTTGTGAATTCCGGTGACAGTCGATATTTTCTCATTTTACTAACAGATTTTGCCCGTGCCGGAAAGGATTAAAGCGATAATTTAATAATGAGCTGTATTATTTTATGAAATAGTTTTGAACTGAGCATGCGCGAAAGATAAAACTAGTTTATATAAATTTAGTAAACTATATAAACCAACTCGTATAACAAAAAATAGTCGAATATTGTAAAAATTTAGTGAGGTATTGGTGGTATAGCGAGTTGAATTTCAGCTGCTTTCCAAAGTAACTAGTAATGGTAAGAGATTTCCCCAAATTGCCAATTTTTTTATTAACCGATTTTCAATGTGGAGCAACTTTTGAAGGGATGTTTTGATAATTCTTTTTTTGCTGAAACGGGCAAGTTCTGGCGGTTCTTCCTGAGAAAACCAAAACATTAATTAAAAAAAATAAAATATGTAAAATAATACGTGGACGTTTAATTAATAATACTAATAATAATAATAATAATAATTAAATAATAATACGTTTTATCCAACAACTTTTAGAAAGAAACTGAAATTCAGCTCACTACATCGCCGATTTTTTTCTGAATTTTGATTATATTTGACTGGTTTTTCATGGGTTGCCCTATGCAGTTTATTAATAAATTCTGCAATAAAAATCTTCCTATCGCTTGTGCGTGCGAAGTTACAACATTATTTCACACAAAGGCTCATATTTTATTAGATGTATTGTAATATGTATATATATATATTAATTGCAGTATGTTACTAGCGTACTTTGCCAAGTTTCAAGAAATTGGAAGTAAATTTGGTTGAAAAATATTCTTGCTAGATAAGAAACAGCGACGAAGACAATTTAGGGAACCTATAACCAACTGGACCAGAAAATTGTTGGCGATTACTCGATCATAATACATTCTAAAATGTGATTTATTTAGAATGATTAAGGCTACTAAACTTGAGATTTGGCATAGATATTACCGTAGAGACTAAATATTACCGAAGAATGCAAGCGCAAAAAAGTTTCTAAAATCGTGAATTATGCGATACAATTGATATAGAAACTTTAAATTTGTCGTAACATTTCAATGCTTTAAGAATGATTTCTAAAACATTAGAAATTTGAAAAAAAGTGAAATAAGTGTAAAAGCTCTATAAATGTTCTAAATTAAGATTTATTTGGGTTTGCTCGGGTTTAGAAATTAGAAACTGAGTATAGTGCTTATTTTTAAGGAGTAGATGCATGGTATAAATAATTAATTAAAATTAGAAAAGAGTTGATTAAAACATTTAAAAAATTGTGAAATAATCTGAAAAGGTTCCAATTTGTGGTACATTAAAAATTGCTAAGGATAGAAATTAAAATTTTACATGTCTGTTATTTTTAAGTTGTAAATGCTTTTACGAAATAGTTTTTACAAAAACCGAATGGTGTGCAATAGGGCGCAAAATCAAAATAATAATTTAGTAAGCTGCTGGGTTCAAGGGCTCTCTAAGAACAGTTTCTAAAAAAAGTTCGAAGGTTAAAAGCGTGAAATGAACAGAAAACGTTATAAAAACCTTTTAAAATATTATTTATCTAAAATTGTTAGGGGTAGAAACTAAAAATTTGACATAGTTGTTACTTTAGAGACGGAACCACAAAACCACAAAACAGTTAAAATTTTTCGAAATTTTAAAGTATGCTAGAATAAAAACTGTTCTAAAACCGAGATTTCTGTGATATAGTTATTATAGAAGCTTAGATAAGTAGAAGCTTGGAATTTGGAACTTTGTTTACTTTTAATATGTAAATGCTCGATAACAATGATTTCTAAACAGATCGAAATTTCAAATGCAAAAGAAAATGAACGGCAAACTTCCAAAACACAGTTAATTATCATTTATTTGGAATTATTTTTAGTTCTTTTGATTAATTTAAGTCTCATGTTCGCCTAATAAAGTATAAGGGCCATTTTCAAATCTCGCTTACATATGCTGTCCCAGAGTTAAGAAGATCCAGAGTTAAGTCCCAGAGTTGCTGTGCCCAAGAAGATTCAAACATAAATTCATATTTAAAGTTGGATTTGAACTATGAAGTTGACTATTCTTTAGTTATATGTTCAATATAGCTAAAAAAGATTATATTGAACATTTCTAACATGAAAAATTAAAAAAATATATCAATAAAAATTTGATATATTTTAATTATAATACTTTAAAATTTTGATTTAAGCAAAAATGCCTATCCCATTCCAACTTATGTTTTTAACTGTGTTTTTTCTTATTATTATTATTTGAGCTAACTTTTGTGAGAATTGTGGTAGATTAAACATTCATAAATTCTTCATAATTTAAATAAAAAGGTTTAATTATTTTAAATATGAACTGTTAGTGTTCTATGTTAACGAAAAAAATTAATACAAAAGATATTTTCTTTAAGATATTATCAGAAATCTTTTGTCCCTCACTTTTTGTCAAGTCCGTTACCTTGTGATTATTTTAGTCAAAATAGATTTCGAATTCTTCCGAAAGTTAGCAGAAAATATTTGGCGATATAGTTAAACTATTCACGCAACTACTACTTGCCATTTTTTACTCTTCAATTGTGAAGCAATGTAATAATGGCAAGAATAAGCTTTTATCAAGGTCGGTATTTTTTTTCACTGTCAAGTCTGTTACACTAAATTTTAATATTAAAATAATGACTTTTGCATTTTTGTAATTAAATATTGTTTACTAAATAGTTTCAGAAGGTATGTGTATTATTATCTATGTTAGTAATTATACAATCTATTTTTTTTTCTTTTGAAATGTCAAGTCTTTTACCATGAAATTTAAGTGATGAAATGTAAGCTGCTAAGTAAGTTTACTAAATAGTTTTAGAAGGTATGCAAATTATTATTTAAATTAGAAAATATACAAACTAATTCATTTTAATAGTTTTTTTTTTTTTTTTTTTTGAAATGTCAAATCCGTTACTTGTCAAGTCCGCTGCCATGAAATGTAAGCGAATAGTGAAATTGGCCCGTAAGAATGAAGTTTACTCAAAATGTGCCTTAATTTGTAATTTTTTAATTATTCTTAGCAGTAAAATTTCCTCTTAATATAAACTAGCATACCCAGCCCGCTTCGCCGGGCTTAATTTGAATCCCCCGGTGACTCTCCCCGGACCATCGGCACTCCACGTGCGTCGGGTGAGCGTCAGAACAAACTTTCAGCATATACATATGGGTGGTTGTACTTGAATGCACAGACCTGCGCGTTTTTTTCTATCTTGCTTTTATACCTCTGGACCGAGTTGGCGCATTGCCAAGATTTGCTTCCTCTGGACCGAGTTGGCGCATTGCCAAGATTTGCTTCCTCTGGACCGAGTTGGCGCATTGCCAAGATTTGCTTTCCCCTGTGCCTCAATTAATTAATTAATTAATTATCCTCGGAATTCCTTTTATTTATAGAGATTGGCACACAAGTTACCACATGGCAAATTTAAACTATTACACAAGCAAATCCGTGGGTTTTGCTAGTATTCAATATTTTCATTACAAACTTCAACACATTTTTAAAATTATTTCTTCATCAAGTTTTCTGAAAGTACAGTTAATCCAGCATAATGCGAATATACAATTGGAGTGCGAAACACGATTTTAATTCATTCTGGAACAGAATTGCATCTATTCATACTTGCATACTGATGGGTTACAAAACTATAGCCCTTAAATATTTTAACCATTTATCTACCGACGGTACTTATAAGTACTATTAAAATTACTTATTATAAAATACTTTTAATACATCAATTTGTTGTAATATTGTTTAGAATGAGTTACATCTATTTTATCTTGTTCCAAAAGTATTATTGGATACGCAAAAGAAAAATATTTTTAAAAGGATGATTTCTTTTGCCTTTGTATCTTTTCAGCTTTCTTGGCGCTGAGAGAGGGGGCTGGAGATTTTTCAATTCGGAAATATTTCTATATTTATATTGTAAGAACATCCTATTTGTTCATTTTATAATTCTATAAAGTACTAAAAAACAATTTAAAATAAAAGATTTCAGTGGGGTTATAAGTATTGCACAAAATCCTTATAAATTCAAATTTAATTAATCCTTCAAAAATTTATTAAGTGATTATGCAAACCTTTTAATTTAGTTTAAACAATTTACGTAAAATGATTTAGAATGTAACATTTTCAGGAATTCATAATGCGGTAGATAAAGAGTTAAATTGTTACTAATAATCAGGGTTTTCACTGTCGCTGGCCATTGCGCCAAATTGCGACTAAATTCTTCATCTGGAAACAAACGATTAGATTCGCCAAATTGCTAGTGTTCAATGTTTCATTTTTCTTTGTTTTTCCTTTCATACATATGCATATATACACATATTTTTGATAGATACATAATTTTAATATATTTGTAGCGGATTGATGAAATTAGATTAATAACAATCGTTGTCGCAGTTATAAAAATTTAGGTTATTTTAGAACATATTCAAAAAAGGGGTACATTAAAAGATTAAAGTTTTTTTTTCTTCTTTTGTGCTACACGGTGAATCTATTTTGCTAATACTTTTTTCATTTGGCGAATGTTTTTTATTTTTAATTAGCCAAATTACTAAAGTTGGTCAAATGTCAGCGAGAACACTGCTAATAATACAAAGAGAATGAAAGAATGTAAAGTTTTCTAAAAGGTCATCTAGTCTTAGCATAACGCCAAAATAAAAATTGAAGGGTGAAATGCAATTTTACTTCATTCTGGAATAAAGTGTCATTCATTCATACTTATACATGGAATAGATTTTAAAGCTTATAGACTTTATTTTAAAAAATAGTATGTAATAATATAAAGAGAATTAAATAGTAAATTGGAAAAATATGATTATAAATTGGTGAATTATCAAAACGTGGAATCATTAAACGTTAACTATTAGTGATTTTTAAAACTTTCAAATTTAAGGCCAATTTTTTTACAATACAGTATATAAGTCTATAAACTTATATACAAACCTTAAAAGACAGCAATTATTCTGGAAAATTATTAGAATTTAATTAGTCAATCTACACTTGAAGGTTGAGCGTGCTTCTAAGTAAAATTATTATTACAGGTACTAAATACGCTTTATTTACACAAACCACAATTATTTATGATAAAACATTATAATAAATATCTTATACGTTTCAGGATATCAGATCATCTTTAAAAATAAATTTACGGGAAAAAAATATCGGCGTTTAGATCGTTACGCAATTTTGGACTTTCCAATTTCTTATTTGAGAAAAGTGCATTTATTGCAAAAAAATGTTACTGAAATACATATAGATACTTTCAAATTAAACAAAATAGATTTTAAAGATAAGTAAAAAAGATTAAAGTACTTCTTAACGTGTTTTGCGTGGAAATAACAGCTTTGTTTCGATTGTTACTTTTGGACAAAAAGAAAATACAGAAAGTCTTTCTCGAAAAGTCCTAACTTCAAAAAGCAATAAATAGGCAGTGCCATTTGTTAACAAAATTATAAAACAATTATCCATTTCCTTTATGCATTCGCTGTTTATCATTAGAATCTCCTGGAAACAAGTTAAAACTTTTGTTTTCTTGATACATTGGAACAATTAACGTTATGAATGTCCGAAATTGGCCACTTTAGTCAAAAAAAAAAGTTAAGATATTTATACAAAACTTTTACAATAAATTATATCAATTTTTATCTCTGAACAGATTTAAGAATTCAGTGAAAATAAAAATTAAAGTCAATGATGATTAAATTTATTTCTTCAAAAGCTTAAAGTTATGATGTGTGTACTGTACAGTGCCCTCCTTTTGAGAACGTCCCAATTACAGATCTTATTTTACTACATTTGTAACACAGGTATGACTTCATTTTATATTAAGGGTGTATTCTGATCAAAACTGCTTATTTTCAGATTTATTTTTCAATTCATTTTTGCTCTCAAAATGCACCAAACTTTCAAAATCTCTTATTTAGAAAGTACATTACGTGCCGTGTTTGTCGGTTTTTTGGTAAATGTAGAAAATATTGTAAAAAATGCTGTCAAAGTTGCCAATTTGAACAGAAATTTCCAAACCTGGAGATCTGGGAACGAAAAAAATTATTGAACTGTGGAAATAATTGTTTATAAATCAAATTCTAATTAATTTAGTGAAAAATTACATCATACGGCATCTTATACATCACTTCAAAGATCACCCTAGCAAGTTTCGTGTTTCTACTTTTAAAAATGAGTCTGAAAATGCATCGGAAAATTTCGAGCTGTTGAAGGCGGAAAAACACTTTTTTTCACTAGCTAAGCTAATGAACTTTTACTGTTATTACTGATTATTTTAATTTCGAATGCATTGTAGAACAAATATTAAAAACCTTTAGTAAAACGATGATGAAAAAAGGCCAAAGTACTTTAATGTTATATAAACGTATTAAAATATTATAAAAACGTATTGAAAAATTAATAGGTCTTAAATGTCCGTCCAATATATTACGAAAACGACAATATCAACATTCCTGAAAAAATAATTTGACAGAAATGCGAATTTATCTTTTCCAACCCGTTATTGTCTTTTAACACATTGACGGACAATAAGAACAAGTTCCCAAAGTTTAATTCCCAAAGAGCACAGTGGCACCAGAATGTTTGTAAAAAAAACTTCTATTTATTAAATTCGTAAAATTTAGCTTTTTTCTTATTTATAAATACAATTATTTTCAAATCCCGGTGTCAATCATTAATTTCAACACTTAAAATTTTCGCTTTGACGGCTATAGACGCAAGTGTCCGTCAACGTGTTAAAAAAATTGATGACCCATTCATTTGCAAAATTTTTCATTTAGATTTCATCCAAAAAGCTCTCGCAGAATTTTTTCAGCGTCATAAAATGAAGTGAAATTAATCGAAGCCTCGTGAAATGAATTGGTAAAATAAATTGAAAAATTCAATTGAAATTCTCTACTAGTGAATTAGAACTATTTAATATTAAATATACGTCCATTTTATTTATATTGAGTACATACTGGTTTCAAAAGAATGGCGGCGTATTAATTTGCAGTTCGGTTCTTTTTTAGCGACTCTTTACTACGTATTTTAGCAATGTTGAATAGGTATGCCGAATATTCGCATAAGGGTCGTTTTGTTATAAATGTGCATCTTCAGTACTAAATTTTCCAATCCCCCCTCCCACAACACACCCATCTGAAATTCAAAATTGGATTTTTTTTTTTTTGGGGGGGGGGGGAGGGAGGTGTATTTTTGAAGTTTGGCGGTCATAGCACCGTTTTCTCTTTAAAAAGTTGCATACATTTCCAACTTTCAAAATATCGATTTTTTTGTTTTTGATGGAAATTAAATTTGACAGTGGCGTAGCTAAGGGGGGGGGGGCAAGCGCCGAGGCCTAGGGGCGCCAAATTGAGAGAAATTGTTATATATCTATATTGGGGTGGGGCGCAAAATTTCTTGCTGGCCCCGGGCGCCAAAAGCATGACAGTAGGTCGCTACGCCACTGAAATTTGTATACATAGTGTGTATGCAGACATTTAAAATCAGGCCTCAATTATGAAGAAAGATATGGGCAAACGCGATTTTTATTTGAGGCCCCTTTTATTTCTTAATTTTAATATACATATATATACACACACACACACACATATATATATATATATATATATATATATATATATATATATATATATATATATATATATATATATATATATATATATATTATATATATATATATATATATATACACAATAAGTTTAAGATTCAAGATTTAAAACGAAAGTTTTTTTTTTCTTTTTCAAAACAGCACAATTTTTTTATTTTTCAAAAATTTAATCTGATGCCCTTAGTTATAATCTCATTTTACAAGAAGAAACAGATTAATATATGTATATATATATATTCTACAGGAAGTTTGGAGTTTACATTTTGGTTCAGGTCAATGCGGCTGCAGATTTTCGACGTACTTTCAGACCAAATTTAACAACAAAAAATGTTTTTAAATACTAAAAGCAACGAAAAACAATGCGAAATTATTAGCTTAATTTTACTCCCTTTCTAAAAATAAATTCCAAATACAGTTGACTCTCGTTAATTCGAAATCGGATAATTCAAATCTTCGCTTAATTCGAACTAAACATGATGTCCCGAAATTTTCAATGGCAGAATAACGTTAAATTTTTTCATTAATTCGAACTCATTTTCTCTTGACTTCGTTTAATTCGAACTAACGAGAATTCCGATTTTTCATTTTTCTTTTCTTTCTCATGGATTTCAGATCCTTTGAATAACTTTTTTTCTTTGGTTCATGTGAAAATTGTTCCGAACAAGTATACATATAATCCAATGCATTTTATATCCACTTTTTTGTGCCCCGTCTGTCCATCAGTGACACTTTAAAATTTTCAGCCATTGTGTTCGTTTCTAATATTTCAATTAGCTTATGTATTTATTCAGTCTAATTTAATAATAAATCATATTCTAATGATAATAGACGAAATAAATAAATAAAAAAAAAACGCTATAACGTTAATTCCTTTGTAATAGTACCATATTAAGTATGCTTTCATTTCATATTTTCCATAATTCGAACTTCGGATAATTCGAACATTTCTTGTGGTCCCGACGAGTTCGAATTAACGAGAGTCGACTGTACATCATTTTTCGCCGCTTAATACCATAAAATTATGAACCGATAAAAAAGAATTTAAAGTATAAATGCAAGCAACTTCAATTGGAAGAGCAGTTATTTATATTAAAAACAAGTTGGAAATTGCACGTGAAGCGTAGCAAATGCGGTGCGTTCGTACGATAACGAAGTTTTAAAAATATTCAGATCTTACTGTTATAGCAGACAGTACTTCGGATACAGTATAGCGATCGAAATCTTTGTGTTCCTGTAAATATACAGGAAGTAATTTTTATTACACTTCAACAATGTATATCATATTCATAAAATGTGAAATAGTTTAGTGTAATTAAAACACGCTCCAAATATTTCCCCGTATAGCATTATGTAGTGGAATACTTTTGTGTGGCCCTGCAATTTAATAATAAATATTCTTTGCGTCGCATATTGTACAGAATATATATTTTATTATATATATACGTCATAGGTTCATGCCAATTTTATTATGTTCGAATGAGCGTAACACCATTAAAATGCATTAGAAACTTTTTTCCCAATTGATCGTAATGTAATGTAAAAATTTTGATTGTTCCTGTAATTGATCTATGCATCTGATTTTCATAAAATTTGAAATGACTCGACAAAATTATGTAATAATTATAAGTTTTAAATTTCAAACGATTAAAATGCATTTGAAACTTTTCCCCCATTGACCGTAATGTAACGGAATATTTTTGATTGTCCCTGTAATTGGTCTATGCATCTGATTTTTATAAAATTTTTAATGACTCGACAAAATTATGTAATAATTATGTATTTTAAATTTCAAACGATTTGGTTCGGTAGTTTTTGAGTTGTTATATGCGGACGGACAGACAGACGGACTGAACGACAACTATAGGTGCTACGTATTTACATAATTACGAACGCACCTAAAAAGGGGGGGGGGAGTACACCGAAGAAAGAGACAAAAATTATTATGATGCCAGTTAATACGTAGTTGGGCGACCTTTATATTTTTAATTACCCCTTATAGCGTTTCCATGGAGTGAACCAATTCTTTTAGTTCTGAAATTGTTATGTGATATCTAGATTGAATTATTGCTACTATTAATTTTATATGTAATTATTGCTACTATTAATTTTATTACTGAATTGTTTCTGCGAAACAAGTTTCTTTAGTGTGCAACAATTATAATTCATTCACAGAAACAGTCAAAGTATTCCATTAGTAGATTATTGTGAATGGAGAAAAATAGTTTTCAATGCATTTTAATGATGTTCTCCATTTTAAACATAATGAAACTGATACGTATTTATGAAGTTCACTACAACATACCTTCCATTGAATATGGGTCCAAAAAATTTATTATTGGGCGACAAAAATAATTCCGCTACATGATGATTCACAAGGGAAGAGAGTGTTTGGAATATTTTAATTATGCTACAGCATTTCAAATATAATGAAATTAATATACATTACCGAGGTGTACTACAGGGTATTTTCTGTAGAATATGATGTGTATAGCCTTTATTGTTCTTTTTCAGGGGCGCACAAACGATTTCGAATAAATTACTGTATCAAGTATTTAGTGGTAATTACTGCAGGTGCGTTTTCTGTCGTGGTATGTGTTTTAAGTTTAATTATTTTTTTTACATAGTATACGGTGTGTAAAAATGATATAGATCATACACAGGACTTTTCAAATGAATCTGTAAGCATTACAGAATGGAGTGTAAATTGTTTAAAAGGTGACTTAACTGAATTATGCATTTTTAAGCTGAACTACATTTACTATGCTAAAAGATACTTGTAGAATATAAATAAAATCATACATATAGAGCACGTAATGATAGACATATGATTTTCTGAAACTATAATCATAAATCTTATTTTATTTAATCAAGAGACTTTCATTTACAATATGTAATCGGGTTCTTCTCTCCATAATAACTGTTTTTCCCCAGTAATTATGTATTTAATCTTAATGATGCAATCGATGTAACATGAAAGTGCAAGTACATTTTTTGTCAGTCTTCTAGTTTTGTTTGTAAGCTTAAAAGCTAAATATTTTACTGCAATTTTAAATGTAACTTTTACTAATCTTTAATTTTTCATTAAATTTAGTTATTCCAACATATGGATTTTATCATCAGTTTTCATCAGTCCATTTGATTTATTTTCTTGCATTGTGCCTTTTTCCAATTCCGGATAAACCTAATGGATACACAAAACGTATGAAAAGTACGGATACCTGCTTTCGTATCTTTTATGTATCAACCAAGATAGGACAGATTATTTTATTATTATTTTTTTTTTTTTTTTGCTCTTTATTGATGAGAAGCAGAAGGTCCTAAATTCAAGTAAATAATACGTAAAGACCTGGATGTATAGCCGCTTATGGATGATCCCTTTTTGGAAGTGTGATTTAAATAGTTTTAAGCGTGTTTTAACATGAATTAAATTTTAACCTAATATGTTATATAGCGTGTATAAAAACCTGTAAGGTAATATGCACATTTCTATACTGTAGGCTTCTATCTATTGGAGGAAATTGCTGAAGGCTAATTATCAACTGATATTTTATGAGTTTACCAATTACATTTTATACACTTTAGATACTTTAGGTTGTGTTTAATAATTTAAACCCATGCAAAAATTATAAATGAATTAAAAAAGATTTTTTCCCATATTACACTGTTTTATCTTGTATCGATACAATATAGTGTATATATGTACAAATCTAGAGTTCAGATATAGTGCTGTAAATTAGAATTTGACTGTTTTACCGACTATAGATCTCAATTTTTGAAATTATTTTTTAAAATGCGTTGTTCATTTTCTAAATTTTTACTTCCATACATTTTTCACCTTGTTTAACAATAAGCTTTTCTTATAGTATTTTTGATGTGTTGGTTAAGAGTTTCATAATTCATTCTTGACAATTTTTTTTCTTGTTATTCCATTGTGTAAGAATAAGTTTTTGACAAGACTTAGAGATATATTATTTCTTTATTGATTTATGGGCTCTGCTGACGTGTACACTGAATTGACTTTTTCTTTCTATTGTGGCAATGAAATTTTATTATTTTAAAATAAGGTAAATTTCTTCTATCCCCTCTTCTTTTTATCATTGGAAAAAAAAAGTGAAACATAAAATGTGAACTGCATTCAAAGGATGTTGAATATCATGCAATGAATAGTAGAAAGTGACACTTAATATGACATAGTGTCATAGGAAAAGTTGCCACCACGGGTGATTGCAAAACGAAGTTCAGGAAAAGATAATATTTTGGAACAGATAATGTCTCTGATTCGCATTTTATTAGTAATTAATCTATCTATAATGTTAAAGTGACAAGTTTGTGAGTGTGTCAGCACAGTTCTGAAGAGACCGCTGCACGTGGAGTTACAAAATTTGGAGGGAAGGTACCTCTGTTTATGAAATTTTGCACCTCGAATCCCGATTTTCTATTAGATTTTTTATTTAATTTTTTACTCAATTTTTAGCGTTCTTTTTAGGTTTCGAGGCGATTTTTCCAGATTAGTGAAAGGTATTCAGTTTCATTCTTTTAACCGAACATAGTAAATTTAGTTCTCTTTTCAATAAAACTTATTGGGAATTCGTGCAGCGATTTTTGAATTTTTTAACGAATCTTTTAATGCGATTTTTGGCATTTTTTCGCATTTTGTACTTTTTTTTTAGCATTGATAAAAAGAAAATTGTTTTAAAATTTTAGCCTAATTTACTAATTTTTGTCTGCTACTATTTTTGAATTTTTAACGAATCTTTTAATGTGATTTTTGGCATTTTTTTCGCATTTTGTACTATTTTTTAACATTTGATAAAAAGAAAATTGTTTTAAAATTTTAGCCTAATTTACTAATTTTTGTCTGCTACTATTTTTCAATTTTATCGATTTTTAATGTGATTTTCGAAGCAATTTAACGATTTTTCGAGTTTTTGTGCTTTTAAAATCGATTTTTTTTTCATTTCTGTCACTATTATAAGTTAGTCTATGTATCATGATTATCACGTACCCGAGCAACGCCGAGCGGGTCAACTAGTATAAACATAAAATAATTTATAAATTAAGTATTTCCCCCCAAATACCCCCCTTCCTTGTAATACAATTTTAAAATATATCAAGATAAAAAGTAATACTAGTATGAACTATTTGAAAGCTCGAATATTTATTTTTTTTAAAATATTAAATATTCAAGAATAAATGTGTACCAGCATTTTTAGGTGAGCTGGTAATTATGTAAATACGTAGCCCCTATAGTCGTCGTTCAGTTTGTCCATTCGTCTGTCTGTCCGTATATAACAGAGCAAAAACTACCCAACCGAATAGTTTTAAATTTAAAATATAGAGCTGTTGCATAATTTTGTCGCGTCATTTCAAATTTTATGAAAATTGGATGTATAGTTCAATTATGGGGGCATTCAAAAGTATTCTATTACATTACAGCCAATAGGAAAAAAATAGTTTCAAGTGCATTTTATTTTAATGATGTTGCATTCTTTCAAACATAATACAATTGATATGGAACTATGGTGTATATACTAAAATATACATTTTGTAAAATAGGTGGGGCAAAGAATTTTTGCTATTCATTTACACGGCCACACATAAGTATTCCATTACATAATGGTATCTGGGGAAACACTGTTTGGAATGTATTTTAATTATATTAAACTATTTCACATTTTATGAAATTCATATATGTTACTGAGATTTACTACAAGTTATTTCCTGTATAATAAAAATCAGACAATATACGGACATACAAAAGATTTCGACTACTATATACTGTATATTGTTACATCAAGATTTGAATATTTTTAAAATTCCGTTAAAGCACAAATGCACCTCACTTGTTGTATTTGACGTGCAATTTCCAACTTGCTAAAAAAGTAGAAACTTAACATTCTGGGGGGAAGGGGAAGGCGTCTAGAAGGGTATTTTCCCACCCTCTGCACTTCTCATTTCAGGTAAGATTTAAATGCAAATGTAAAAGCAAATAAATAAAATACAGTCTCTCATTAATTCGAACTCGTCGGGACCGCAAGAAATGTTCGAATTATCCGAAGTTCGAATTATGGAAAATATGAAATGAAAACATGCTTAATATGGTATATTACAATGGAATTAATGTTACAGTGTTTTTTAATTTTATTTCCTCTGTTATCATTATAATATGACTAAATATTAAATTAGAATGTATAAATGCATAAACTAATTAAAAGATTAGAATCAAGCACAATGGAAGAAGAATTTAAAGCGTCACTGATGGACAGACAGGCACAGATGGGCACTAAGAATGTGGATATCAAATGCATTGGATTGCATGTATACTCGTTCGGAACAATTTTCAAAAAAATCAAAGAAAGAAAGTTTTTCAAATGATCTGAAATCCGTGAGAAAAATAAGAAAAATGAAAAATAGGAATTCTCGTTAGTTCGAATTAAATGAAGTCAAGATAAAATGAGAAATTAATAAAAATTTTTAACGTTATTTCTGCCATTGAAAATTTCGGGACTTCATGTTTAGTTCGAATTAAGCGAAGATTCGAATTATCCGATTTCGAATTAACGAGAGTCGACTGTAGTTGACTTTAGCAGGCAGGACCCTTTTTCAAAATTTCAGATTCCACGGAGGAGTAATGATCTTTCTATACCGCTCTTCATCTTGAAGGCATCCATAGGCAGCATGGCAGCAGCATTTATTCACAACTGTTGCGAAAAAAATTCTTTGTTTCTTAATCGACGGTGCGTCAGTAATAATGATCAATACAAAAACCCATAATAGGTTAAAAGTTTTGACGTAGCTGTTTATTTTGTTGCTCTAAGAATTTTGAATATGAATTTTTAAAATAATGATATCAAATTTTGAGTGACGCCATGCTATTAATTGAAAAATGCATTTATTATGTAATATTTCATTCATCATTTTATTTTTTTCCTATTTATAATAGCATGTGCAAAAGTTAATTTAAACATGAAAATATATATAAAACTTTATTCACCTATACTATTTCAGGCACATCTCCCATAAATTCAAAATATGCGTTTTAAAAGATATGATAAAAAATTTAAGTGACACCTTTATGTGGCTCAAAAAAATTTGTTTTAAATTTTTTTTTTTTTCATTTTGATTTGGTAAAATATATTTACACATCTAAAAAATTGTTTTAAATTTGCTTTTCGTTGTTAAATATATAATTTTCATTGAATCAATAATACGCATTGAAATGCATTTATCTCAATAAACTGATTTATCCTTTATGTCACGTTATTCAAAATTGTAAGCAATATTTATCTAAATGGTTTCTTTGCGTTAGATTATCCATTTACATGCGTTTTACTTAGTTTGAATAATTAACAATAGGCTGCGTCACAGAAATACTACCGTCTTCCATGATAGATGATGAAGCTGAAACGCTTATGCGATTTTGCGTCTGGGACTACCGCATAACCTTTTTTGCGGCATTTTAATTTTCGATGCATGCGAGTCGCCGAAAAAGGTTTAAAAAAAAATCAATTAGTTTGGCTGGTTCGTGATAATTTTAGAATTAGTTCGACTATACAAGGTTGAAAACCGGATACTTTAAGGAGTCCGCCACACATTTAAAAATAATTTTTATTTATTGAGATAAAATTTTGAATTTTTTTGTACTGGTTAACCATATTATTTGTAAACAAAATCGCAGGATAAAACTTCTTATAATTAAAATAAATTAAGATTTAATAAAAATGTGTAGTAATTAAAATTGTTATAACTCAATATTATTTGTAAAATTTCAGTTTTTTTTTTTCCTTCTTCATTGAAATAAACAGAAATACATAAACTCCAATTAATTCAACATTTTTAATAATATTAATTAAAAAAAAATTAAATATTTGAAGTAAAAATTTCAAGTAAGCAACTTTTACTTTTAAAAAAATCACATTTTCAAAAGTAAATACATTTTTTAAATTTGCTGAATCAAAATTAAAGAAAAACAATAAAAAAATACATGTTCCAAGGTTGAAGCATTTATATTTAACGGTACTTGAATTATAACAATTTTAATCCGAGAAGTCATGAAAAAGAAAAACCCATCACGAAGAGAAAAACATTTTTACAAGAAGTCCTTTCATGACAGCCATTGCTTGAAAGCTCGATTTTGTAAACAAACCAAAACGAAAAAATTAATATTTCCTCATTTAATTAAATATAGAAACATGATTTAAACGTCATATTAAGCAGATAAAATAGAAAATTTTTAAAGCAATAAAACTTTAGAAAATTTTAGGATTTTTGTGTGCCGGGCGGCATTTTCAGAAAGAATCACGTTTTGAGCACCTTATCATCAGAACAACGATTGGCGCGGAGATGAAGTCAGTGCTACGCACCCTTTCTTGTTTGTGACGTGAAACGCCTAGCGAATAGCAACCCTTCTTTCTACAAAGAGATTGCGCTTATTGTTCATTTGTTTTTCCGTAAATGTTATCAAGCAAATACTATAATATGTGGAAATGTTATTCACCTTTGTTTACGATTAAAACAGTTTAAAACAAAGAGCTTTTTCAGATTAAAATGCTTTAAATTTCACAGAACATCTAAACAGTTTTTTTTTTTTTTTTTTTTTCTCAATTCAAAAGTATTATTTCCTTAACTCGCTGTTCGAAGAAATTGAGAAGTTAATTAAAAACAGTAGTAAAGATTCGCTTGTAATAAATATAATTCTATTAATCATAATGTTTTATGATGCATTTGAACTTAGTTTATTTTGTGTTTGCGATGCAGATAGCTGAATGTTATCGCTTTCGCCAACTTGCCAAGGCTGGTGTTCAAACCGTGATTCTTTCTGAAAATGCGTGCCGGACCCCCTTAAACTATTTCAGCTTTATCCTTTTCAGACCTGAGCATAAAATAACTCTACAAATATATATTTATTGCTTTTGCATAATCAGAATGACATCATAGATGACAGAATGAGTCATTTTTATGAAATTAGTACTTTAGTAGACTAGTAATTTAGGTTTACAAATATGGATATAAAAGTACTTATCCCCTTAAAACATCAGTTCAACTATCAGCAATATAAATTTACGCAATAACAAAATTAAGGTCTTTAAACAAGTAAATGATCAGCAAATTCTCAAATTTTTTTACTGTAAAGCATTTAAGTTAAATAATCATGAATATTTCTTACTTTCTTGGCCACCATGTCTTGAAGGTATTTTCGAAACTCGGATAAAAATATTTATTTTACGAGATAATATTCATCAGTCCTGACATTTATTGATTTTGTTTTAAGGCAAAAAAACAACATTCAGCTGTATAGAGGTAAGGTAAAAATGCAAAAAAAATCGAACAGTTTAGTTTTGGTGAGGAAAAGAATGGAGGTACACACTCGTGTACCTCAGGTCTGAAGAGGTTAATTAAAGATAGAAACATGATTTAAACGTCATTTTAAAGCAGATTAAAAAAAAAGCAATAAAACTTTAGAAAATTTTAGGATTTTTGTGTGCCGGAACCTTTTTAACTATTTCAGCTTTATAGTGGGCTTATGGGTAAAATGTATAGATTAAAGCCGTGTTCAATAAGCTAAATAAGATAATTGTGAGTAGAAAACGCCTTTGTTCTTTACCACACATTTGATGCACTTTTAAAGTTATTTACTGGACAGAAACAAATTCAAGCTCATTGAAAAGTGTATATGTCATAAGGAAAACGAAAGTATTCATATCTTTAAAAAGGCCTTTTGAGGTCGTAACTTTTTCTTGGCTACTTCGATAAATATTGTTAAAACGAGAGTTTATATCAAAGAACAAACTCATTTTCGTTTTTATTAGTTTTTCCTTTATCGAACCGAAGGTCTCTGCTCTCTTTGCTTAACCCTTTCAGTACCAAAACTTTAAAAATGAAATAAAAATTATGAAGTTTTTACATATTGTTAATAAAGGTCCTAATAAGCTAAAAACCACCTAGAAAAAAATTCATGACCATAATTTTTTTAATTAGAAAATGTCCTTGATCAAGGACGTTTGTATTCAATGGGTGTAGGGTAGACTATAATTAAAAGACACTGTTGATGAAAAACAAATTTTATTTTATTGTTACAAAATACTGTTTTAGAATAATACTGTTACAAAATACTGTTTAAATTTGAAATGCTGTGATAACTAAGTATTTAAGTGGAATTCTTTGAAAAAATTGCGTTCTTTACTCAAACATAGATGAATTTGGCATTTTTCACACCTAAAATGTGATTTCCCCTTGCTCTGTTTTCTTTTTTAGCAGCCTACTTCCTTGCAGCTGTTATGGATAGGGATATGATCTACTGCATTGAGTTGTATTGCCTTATATGGTTTTAATTCTGTGCTTTTGCGCGAAATATCGTGTTGTGAATTTTCTGGCATCCATAATTTCTGTTTTTGGAATATTACATTGAGTAGCATCTCTTTTACATTCAAGCCAACTATTACATACAGCCAGATCTACTGCATTAAATATTAGGCGAAGTGTCCATTTTTTTTATCCATTAAAAATTCTGTACAGGCCAATTAGAAAATCCATCTTATCAACTCCTCCCATTGGTTCATTATATTTCTTCATAACTTCTGGTCGAATCACATCAATGTATTGCTTAGAATTTTTGTACCATCGTTTAGCAACATCAGTGTTGCCTTTACCCAGAAAGTTACTTGCAATATACACACTTTTGTTATCATACCATCTAACAAGTACAATATCGTTGTCCTTACTATATAGCTCTTCTATAAAACCCCTTTCTTTCTTTTTTTTTTTTTTTTTTTTTTTTTTTTTTTTTTGCTGCTTTTTCCGGAATGAAAAGTGGATTTCCAAATCTATTCATGCTTGCTGTATAAGCTGCTAACATTTTATGACTTTCCAAAATCTGCAACAAAGTATAAGATGAAAAATAATTATCAAAATATAACGGTGTTTTCTCGGTGATTATTCTCTTACTCAAATGCATAACAACTGTTGCTGCCTCACCAAATCTGCTTTGTAGATCTCTGCAGTTGTTCCCTGATATAATATAAAATAATACACAATTCCACTTTCCCCACACAAAAGAAATAATTTTACTCCCCATTTGCTTGGTTTGTTTGTGGTGTATTGTTTTACTTTTAGATGTCCCTGGACACATCTGCTCATCAACACATAGCTTTTCTTCCATTTTCAAGTGTTTACATCTACTTTGAACAGCATCAAAAAGTGGCCTAACTTTATAAAAGACATCGGTATTGTCTGAAGGGCGGTCTAAATTATTTACAATATGTAAATTATGTGGCAATGAAAAAAATCTACTGCAGGTCATAGAATTTTGGAAAAGGTCAATACCCGGGGTTTTATCCCAGTAGAGCCCAACTCTTGCAAATTTCATTGCCCCCATAGCTACATGAACAGTATACAATAAAAACTAAATGAAAGCAAACAATATTATAAAGTTACAGTATAGTGGTACACACACCGTTTGAAAACATTTGTCCATGATCATGGACACATGTTTTTAAATAATTCTATAACAAAATTGTAAATACTTAGAACTTTCAAAATAAGCTTAAATCAAAGTTTCTAGTTTCCGTAATAAAATAATAAATATATTTAGGTAGTGCTTATATAAAATCACATCAAAATACTATGATTTTTAAAAGGCTTACCAGGACAAGAGCTCGTGTTTATATCTATCTTGATACAAATATTCCTAGGTGCTGCCATGTACTGGTTTGATTTCTAAATATTTGTGCTTTTAGTTGGGAAATGATTAAAAATACAGACAAAAATTGTAAAATTACTTTAAATTAAATTAGAATTGATAAAAAAAATTCTAAAAAGTATGTCCTTGATCATGGACGCCAGTAGCGAAAGGGTTAAGCATAAGCCAAACATATAAAGCTAATTTGTATTGATGTTGTGTTATTTTTATTCGCAGTTGTTTTCCCGTAAAGTGAAAAAGGGAATTAAAAGTTTTTGTCATTTAAATGACATATAAAGAATATTTATAAAAGTATTTTATAACATCAATTGCAAATACTTTATTCTGCTGTGAGAGTCTTTAAAAATTCTAAATGTTTCTAATTAAGTGAACATATTGTATGTGTACAGTTTTATCGCTTCAAATAAATCTTCGTTTCTAAACATTGATTGTATCGATTAATGATACTGATAATTTATTTAATCAATATTTTTAAATTCATACTTTTTTTTTTCATAACAGGTTTTGTATGCATCGAAATTTTTATAGACAGTGCTGATTACAATTTTCCAATATTTTGATAAACAACTCTCATTTTTTTTTTTTTTTTTTTTTTTTGATACAACCTTGCAAATGGTATCTGTCAGTTAATTAAAACGTACTTTTTATTTATATGTATGTTGTATTTTTTAAATACAAAGATATAAGTATATTAAACTAATTTCATGCATTTTTGTAACAAATGCTATGAGTTACAATAATATATAATTTTTATAGCTCATAGCATATAAAATTAAATTGCATGCATGTGCTCGTCCCTTATGGTTGATGAATCAATAATGTACATCATTTCTCTAGTGTGTTACCAGTGAACAATATTGTGGTCTCGAGATAGTCTAATTTTATAAAGACAAAAATTCTAAAATGACTTCATATCGACTTTCGAAAACTGGGAAGCGTGTCCAAAAAGTAAAAAATATAAAAATAAGAAAACTGACACAATGGAATCGTTTGGATTCGAACACTTGACCTAACATTTTGATATTGGAAACGTTACCTCTGAACTACTAATCACAAGATTTATCACATATTCTCTATCACATTATTTTGGTGATTTGTCTTACAGAATCTCCTGCAAAATTAAATTCAAGTAAGCGATTTTATATTTACAAAAGACTAAGTTTCTAATCACAAACATTGAAGTTTATTACAATTGGGATAGGTTGTTACTAAGAAAAAATTGTCCCAATGTTGCTGTAACAACCAACACCATGCTCCCCCCCCCTTTTTTTTGACCTAAATTATTGCGACAGATGCATAGACGTTTAAACTTCACAAGTGGTAAAATATTTTAAAATAACGAAACAGCCTAACTGTGTACATATCATAATTTTATCTCAAAAATTTTATGAGCAAATGCATTGAATTGCATAGTGAAAATTACTCATGTAGTCTAAAATCATAAAAAGAATTCCAACCTCATAACAGACGCTGTAAATCGCTTAACAACATCAGCAACAAACAGCATGAAGAAATAAACTATCACAACTCCAATCAAGATCCTTATGTGTTGCCATTAATTGTTTTATGAAGCGTTTCGGTAATAACCAACCCTAGTCTTTCCATATTATAGAGAAGTATATTCTAATATATGCAGTCGAGTCTCTTTACAACGGAACTCCGTTCAGCGAATTTCTTTATATAACGAATTTTTACTAGGAACCATCAAATTTTCATTGATTACATTACAAATAATCTCCATATAGCGAAGTATATATCTCCATATAACGAATTTTTTCAGAAATGTTCCTTTTTTTTCTAATGAAAAAAGCTTCCTTTTTTGTGAAATTAATTTTCCTGTGCTGATTCTCGGTATGTGTTACATAGCTGCATATCTGCTGCCTTATCCATGTCCAAAATAAGGCATCCATCCCACCTCCCTAATAAATAAACTTCTTAACAAAATGTCTATCGGATTCTTTCATAGTCTCGCCTGACTTTGTCTCAACAAAGATGAATATCCGTTTTTGGAAATTTTTGTTGCTCCCCTGAAATAAGGCAAATTTCCGCGCGTTTGAACTGAATTTGCATATACCTCCCTGTTAATAGGGAGGCATGGGACACATTTTGAAATTTACAATTTCCTTAATTCTAAATTTTGTTTTTGCATGTTATGTTTCTATATTGTACAGGAACATTAAAAAGTGTTTCATCTTGCTTTCTATAAATTAAACTTTTTGGTTTTGTGTAAAACAAATTTGATTTCCTTATTTTTGTAACAAATGTCTCATTCAGGGACGTAGCTAGGGGGACTAAGTCCTTTCATAGTTTTGCACAAATATTAAATTGTAACTAAAATAAGTGTTTCAACAGTCTCATTTTATTTGCACACATGAAGCTAATATGATATTTAATATTGCACTAATTATATACTCTAATTTTTCATCATCATGTTCTTTTCTCAGGATAAAGTGAAGTTATTATAACAGTTTAATAAGAAGCACAGTACCTACAATGAGAATATGCACTAATTTATCTTACTGCGTCAGAGAGAAACAGAATAAATATAAGCCCCCCCCCCATCCCCTTTATTATTCACTTCTAGCTACGGCCCTGGTTCCATTCCACTTCACTCTCCCCTAAATATATTCCACTTTCATTGACATGTAAGGAGTTTAAAATTCTAAAGATTTTCATACTAATTTTAGTGTTAGCGAAATGAATTGGGATAAGAAAACCTGCAAGAAGGTAATTTACATTATTAAATCAATTCAAAAAACGAACATGATGCATTGTGTACAAAAGGATCTGTCATCTGAAATAATTTCCAACATAAAATAAATTCGTAATCAAAGGGTTAGAGGAAAAAAGTTGAACCCATGGGAAAAAGAATAGAAGCCAATTATAGACAAGCATTGAAATGTGCATTTCTGAGAATGAATCGATCTACAGTCATTTTTAAGAATCGATATAGCAAATTTATTTAAAGTTTTTCTTTTTATTCTTATGAGGAATTTTTTTTTTTTTTATTGCTTTCCTAGGAATAAAGACTGTAATTTAGTAGAAGACAAGCCATGAATACTTAAGTGACCGCATATATATTTTACTTGAAAATGAAAATTTTAATTCTGTATAAATTACCTTTGTAAGAATATATTATTGATGTTTTGAAAAAAAAATTTTTTTTTGATCTCAGGCTTTTGTAAGAAAAATTCCGAAATACTGGGGTTGGAAATCAGCATCAGTTGGTTCGTGATTAAAGTCCTTAATCGCAATCTGCATGAGATACTAATACATTCATCTTTTATTTACACTATATGGCCAAATGTGACCGGCCACTTGCGATTTTAGACATTTTGTTAAATATCTAGAAATTCGGGAATTAAAACTTTCAGGATAATACTTCAGGTATTTTTCTAGATATTTAACAAAATGTCTAAAATCGCAAGTGCCGGTCACATTTGGCCATATAGTGTAAATAAAAGATGAATGTATTAGTATGTCATGCAGATTGCGATTAAGGACTTCACGGACAAACTAATGCTGATTTCCAACCCCAGTATTTCGGAATTTTTCTTACAAAAGCCTGAGATCAAAAAAATTTTTTTTTTCAAAACATCAATAATATATTCTTATTAGCAGACCTGTTGCGCTACTTATGTTTAGACGCCTGGAATTTCAGGATAATACCTCATGTAACATAGACTCGAAATAGTAGAAAAATTGGATCTGGATTGTCAAAATTGTGCAAAGCATACTGAAGGAGACCACATCGACGAAAGAAAATACTAGTTCAACTGCATTTTTTTGTTAATTATTTAAAATGCTCACATATATTTTATTACATCATGTATAGCAATATTCCATATTAAGTCCGTTACTATTTCATTATACCATGTTCTCCACTGTTCATTTATACATTTGGCTAAAGATATTAACACGTTAATGTGTACGTACTTAAGAAAAAATCATTTTTTATAAATGTCTGAAAAGGTAACAAAAAAAAAAAAAAAAAAAAAAAAAAAAAAAAGAATACGAAAAGCAAAAATATGTCTCAAAAACAGAAACTTTAATCCGTAACTTCAGAGATAAATATTTAAAACATATGTGGTCCCAGGGATATGGCCTGCATTTAAGGATACCATAAAGCTTCTTTTAAAAATATTAGAATGAAATTGAGCAATAGTTTGAACATTTAACCACACATAGACCTTAAATAAAAATTTCGCAAAGAAGGCATTTCTAAAATATAGTATTTTCTTACTCGAAAAATTTTAGATTTAGTCAACACAGTTCACCGATACCTTAATTACCGGATTGAGAGTTAAAAACACACAAATCTTGAAATAATTTGATTGCTATCAAAGTTATAAGAAAAAATTATATTCTTGTCGTCGGTAACAGATACAAAAATTTTCCTGTCATGAAAACACTGCAGAAAATATAAAGAACAGAAGACATTTTCTAAAATATGTTTTCTTGATCGAAAAATGTTAGTTTCAGTCAACGCAGATCTTCGAGATCTTAATTACCCGAATAGTAGGTTAAAAATGAGCAAATCTTATAATAATTAGATTGCTATCAAAACTATAATGGAAAATTATATTCCTATGTCGTCGTCTGAAAATGCGTCAGAAAATATAAAGAACAGAAGGCATTTCTAAAATATGATGTTTTCTTAATCAAAAAAATTTAGAATTAGTCAGCACAGATCTTTTAAAGACCTTAATCCTCTGACTGTGAATTAAAAACTAACAAATCTTGTAATAATTAGATTGCTATTCAAAGTTATATTCCTGTCATCGGTAACAGACTGCTTTATACTCCTGTCATGAAAATACTGCAGAAACTGTAAAGAACAAATACTCTTTTCTAGAAAACAGCATTACAAAATTAAACTAGAAATATTGCTGAATCTATTTGTATGAATACCAGCTCTGTATTCAATCATCTCAAAAGTGTCACGATAGCATAACAAATAGCTTCAATTTGCAAAATGAAAATCTGATGGCAGTTGGCTCTGGCAAATGAAAGTGTTTATAAAAACAACACTTTTTACAACCTATGAAAGAATATTATGAAAGGAAACAATGCTTTGATAGACATTTCTTAATTAAAGAATGCATCGAAGGACAAATAGAAGCAGGAAGGAATTGCTGGTAAATTGAATTTCGAGAAAAATATTTTTCGTTAATCATGTTTCGAGAAATTCAATAGTTTTTTTTTCGATTTTTATTCCCAAATGTGTCTTAACATTTATTTTGGCAGTTTAGTCTACAGACCTAATGTTTTCGGCAATATTATGTCTTCCAAATGTAATAAGTTAAATAAAAACTGGTTTCGGAAATGGAATTCATAGAAGGGATGATAAAGTTATTAATTTTCATAATTTCTGAATAATCAGTATGCAAAATTGCCAACTACTATGCCTACTTTACGTCATATAAATATGTTTTGTACCACAATTTTTTTTAGTAAGATGTCCGCCAAATTTATTTAATGTAACTATAGGGTCATTGAATGGTAACTTACGTAACATTTAGAACAATTTACAACAGTAATTTTAGTAATGTAACAGTAAAAAATATTCAAATGTAAAATTAACATGTGTCCATAAAACATAACTAAGGGTCAATTTGGATGAAAATTACCTTAAAAATGATAATGAAAATTACACTTTATATGATGACTTACATTCCTTTTTCAGTAACGGCAGTTACCATAGCAGATCTTCAACGGCATAAGATGAAAGATTTCTTTAGACAATTCTCAAATATAACTTACTTTCCAAAAGGCTCAGAAATGTGTTGCATGGTTAAAGTGTTTTTTTTTTCATTTTGTAATAAGTAAATTAGGTTTTGAGTTAAAAGCGCTTCTTGTCGTAAGACTGCAGTTTTTTGGCCTTTCCTTTCCCTTGTTGCGTCTAGAAATTATGTTCAAAATTGTTACACCGGGAGGCGACAGCGATGACGACTAAAATTACAGAATTAGTTAAAACTCAATTTGCATATTAAAACGCAATCGGTCTGCCAAGTCACATTTTGGAGGAAAACACCTGTATACATGATTTTAGCGGTTGACTTGAAGGTTTATTATTGTGTTTTCCTGCAAACCGAAAAGTATGAAAACAGAGGACTAGAAGCCGGAAAATACAATGGTAAACGTATGAGTGAACCACTAAAATCGGATTTTTGGGTGTTTCTTACTGAGCCATGTTTTGGCAGACAGAATGCGTTTTAATATGCAAAATCGAGTTTTAACTAATTCTGGAATTTAAGCCGTGAACTCGATAAAGTGGTTGTGCTGCTGCCTTTTGGTCTATGTAATTTTGAGAACATTTTCTGAAAAATCTCATGTTTACACAGAAACTCGCATTTTGAAATGTCACCCTTAGCTCTTAGTTGATGTATGCGCCGTTGACTTATTTCATCTAAGAGCGAAAGGATTAATTTTTTGGGGTCCTAATTTTTTTCGATTGCAAGAGAAAAAATACTTTTACATTTACCCTTTCGGGTCCAAATTTTTTTCCGTTTTGAGAACAAAATTATTTTTATTTTAATAACATTAATCGTAGCCATCCAAATACACTTACAAGGAAGGTCTTCATACGGGCATATTCAGAAAAATCTGAAAAAATTACAGAATGTTCTTCTCATATAGTTATATATGTTTATAAAAAAAATTTCGGCGGAACCTCCTTATAACGTCCGTAAAAAAATAATAAAAATTTCGTTTATTTGGCAATTTATCTCCGGTTGGCGAAAAAACGAAATTTTAAAAAATACGCTTTTACGCTTTTACGCTTCGAATTCTTTTTAAAGAAAAAACTTTCTATGTTCAATTTATTTAAATAAGTTTAGTTTAAGTAATTTTAGTTTTGCATTTTTACTTTAAGTGTAATTTTGTCATATACGTTTATATGTACTTATAACAAAATGAAATTAATATATCTTATCATTTAAAACACAATTTAAATTGATTAAAATTGTTCCAAATTGAAACATACACTGTTAAAAATCTGCTGCATTTTGTTGCAACGCATTCCCTTGCTTGTATAGAAGACGGTTACTTGGCCGTGAAATGGAGCTGTCTCATTGGTTGGAATAGAGATGTTATATACAAGCGGTGGAGTGCGTTGCAACAAAATGCAGCAGATTTTTAACAAAGTATGACACGGTCAATTCACCGTGCTATGGAGATTCTCATTGGTCAGAAGAGAGATATTCTATAAAAGTAGTGGAGTGACGTTGCAGTAAATGCTGCAGATTTTTAACAGTGAAGTGAATTAAAGTCAATTTTCAGATTCTTTAAAATCGTCTGCTTTTGGCGAGGAAATACACTTCTCGCCAAATCCCGCGTCGCTTTCAGCTTTTCACGCCAATTATTCCAAACTATTTTATTTTTTTACATATCTAATAATGTAATTCCGCCGCTAATTTTCACTGATCTTTTTATTACCTACATGAGTAGTTTAATTCGTATTTTTTTCAAAAAATTCTGAGTATGCCCCCAATGGAGACCTTCCTTGTTAGTGATGTTTAAAGATTATCTCATTATCTGAAGTTTTACGAATGTATATTTTTTGTGTAAGATTCATTTCAGATTTATATGATGATAGGCTAAGGAAGAGTTTTGAAAGACGTTTGGATAATAACGTATTATAATCAGATTCGAGGGGGTATTTCAACTTTCTAAGGATTTTGCGTTTTATCATACATGTTTGGTTCAGAAAAGTAACTCATATTTTAAATGTAAAGAGTGAAATATATATGCATAAAATAAAGGAATCGTCAATGGTGCAAAGAGAATTAAGTGAACTTTTATTATTATTCGTGTTACTAAATGTAAAAATCTAAATGAAGTCGTAATAAGAAAGGCATAGCTACATACTATCATTTTTTTATGTAGATAGTAACTGAGTAAGTGTTAAGACAAAATAACACTTGATGAAAAAAATGTACTATTAATATACACCAGACCCAAAAGAGTTAATAATGTTAATATTAGCTAACTAAATATATTTACTGCAGTTTAACAAATTTGTCATTGCCTAAATTCTAACGAATTGAGTTATTTTGCATACTACTCAATTCATTTTCATAAGAAAATGGACTAAAGATGAGTTTTTAGAGACGGACGATTGGAAAATATCGAATTGCAAGAAAATTTAACAGGCATTAACAATTTTCTAATATTTTTTGCATTGTATCACAAATTATTCCTCCAGAACCAATAATTTTAATTCAAAAAGTGAAATATGTATTTAAAATAAAAGAATTGCCAGCGATGCAAAGAAAAGTAAGCAAACTATTATTATTAATAGTAAGGTATCCTGGGGTAATAACGTCACGTTAAGGTTCTACCAATTATTACTGCTTAGTTTTAATTTTGTTCTTTCAAACAAATATAGAATCTGATATAGAAACTTATTGATTATGTATACAAGAAGAAATATTTTAGAAGATATATATTCATAAAATGTAACGGCGTGTTTTCTGGACTAATGCTATTTGGTGTTATTACCACATAGTTGGGTAATAACGCCATGCAGCAAAACTATAAAATAAGATGAATTAATGACATACAAGTTGACCAGTTTTAAAGATATAAACTCTACACCCCTATAAATTGACAAATATGAAAAAAATTATCAGCACTGAGGGTATACGAATTTCTCTTTATCCTTTTTGGTTTTCAACAATGACAGTAAAGTTCTTTCAAGCATAAAAAGGAAAATAAACCCTCTTTGGATGTAGTTCCAAAACTGAAAAGAATCAAGCTGAGTAATTACACCAGTATATTGCGTTATTACCGCGATATACTTATTGCGCAATATATATTAAATTACAAACTACCTCGCGAAATTATCCAAAATCTTGCACAACATCTACAGTACATAAAATACACTACAAGTTTATATAATGAAGTATGTCCTAATAAATATATAACCTTCAGATCACAGAACTTAACTCGCAAATTTTAGATCTGGCGTTTACTTTTACACGCTTCTTCCAGCGATAAGATCTAAAAAGAGAACAAATTAACTTTAGCGGTTGTTTGTGACTCTTATGACTTAAAGCCCGTCTGCGCAGAACCCACATGTGCCATTTTCTGGATTCATTCATAATTATGCGTAATATTAGCAATGGCGTTATTACCCCAGGACACCTTAGTAGTATTACTAAATGTTAAAACATAAATGAAATCATAATAAGAAATGCATAGAGAGATACTGTTTTTAATACATGTAGATAGCAACAAAAGTAAAGGCAGAATAAAACTCAATGAAAAGACATATACTATTAATAGTACACCAGACCCGAACGGGTTAATATATCCACTATATTCCAAATGAAAATTATTTTCTTGGATTCACAGTTGTTACCTAGTATTTTGCAAAAGGTATTTGAGAATTAGATCATCTAAAAAATTCGTAGAAATTCATATTAAAATAAAAAAGGCTAATGTTTTCCAAATGTAAAAACCCATCCTATTAAAAGTATCCATTTACAGTTGAACCCCACTAATTCGGACCTCGTTAATCCGGATCTCCGGATAATCCGGGTCGATTTGGTATTTTATTTTTTTCTTCTTCAAATTTGAGAAGCGAATGGCTAATTTCCATAACATTAACTTGTTTCATCTTCGTATTCTGAGTTTAAAAAAAAAAAAAACTTTTTCTGAAATCTTTTCGGAAAAATACCTTAAGTTTTCTTATTTAAATTCTTTGATATTATCTTTCAAAGAAACAACAACAATGTATCACTAAGTTTGGCAATTCCAATTTTCTACTTAAACCACTTAGAAATGTCATAAAAATTCACTGCACAATAAATTTTTACTTAGAGCATTGCAAATAAAACACTGTAAAATATAGTTCCTATAAGACCCATAGTTTGATAAGGATCGCTTTCCGATCTTTGTCAGCCCATAGGTCTGTTTCCTTGTTATTGTGACAAAACGCTTCTACAATATCACTTGCAGTACATTATTTATATTTATAAAGATGCAGCATTGAATTCAGGCGCTTTTCAGTTTAACATAAAAGTGATTTTCTGTAAGTATGTTTTATTTTATCTCATTTGTTTCAAATTCTCCGGATAATCCGGATTCTGGAATATCCGGATTGGGCCTGGTCCCAATTAATCCGAATTATCGGAGTTTTACTGTAGTACTAAATAGAATGCTTTGTTACTGAGGGTTAGAATCCGCACGGTCCCTGTAGAGAAAAAGTAAAACCAAATTTCACATACATGATTTTGGCTATGGGCAGCAGTTCTCGATTGCATTTGGGGATATTTCACCGGAAAAGGGCACTATGGTTTGTGTGAATTTTTTTAATTTTTGTATAATTGGAAAATAAACGAAGTTATCCATAGTTTTGAACCAAACTTCGTATATATGGTTTTGACTATGCACACCAGGTCCCATTTGAAATTGGGTATATTCCCTTGCGCGTATTAACCCTTTCCGGCACACTGTGCCCGGTCTGGGATACTTAATTTTAATTCCAAACTTGCAAACGGCACCAATAATATTTTAGTGGAATTTCGCTTTTACATTAAAAGCTTAAAATAAGGAATTCAAAATATCTAAAAAACTCGTCTGCGAATTCCGGTGTCAGTCGATTATTTCTCAATTTACTACAGATTTTGCCCGTGCCGGAAAGGATTAAAGATAGATTTAAAAAAATACTTTGAAATTATTTTAAAAGCCATGAAAAATTAATAAATTTATATACATTTTTCAAACAAATTTCATTTAAAAAAATACTAGTTGAATGTGCCAATCCCAAAACTTTCTTCTATCTCATACGTACATTTTAATAATTAAAAAAAATAGTTACTTATTTTAATGCTTTAATAATTTTAATTCAATACGATACCAACTTTGATTTTCATCTTAAAATTTCTGCTTCAATAAATTAATCGTAGTAAAAACGAATTTCCGTCTCTGCACGAGCCGATGGAGAACAGAATGATAGGCAGATTTTTTTTTTCAAATTCAGGGAGGACCTACTTGTTTTATCAAAAAATAATCAAATACAAAAAATTTAGTTCAGTTCTAGAACTAACTTCATACACTTTTATGTGGTGCAATATTGAAAATGGCATAAAATTCGCTATTGCAGAACCCCTTCCGGTGGATTATTTTCAGATTTAGGGCGATCCAACTTGCCATAGCCATACACTTACACAAAAAAATTCATTCAATTCCATGCATAACTTCATGTACTTTTGTCGGTACAATATTGAAAATGGCACAAAAATCGCGATTGCAGCGCCCCCTTCCGGCGGATTATATTCAAATTCAGGGAGGACCATACTAGCCATACTCAACCAAACTAGACCAAACTAGCCATAGTCATACACTCACATACAAAATTTGGTTAAATTCGAAGCATAACTTAATATACTTTTGGATGGTAGAATGGCGACATACACACAGACACACACAGGTTGGTCTACCATGTAAAGTGAGGAACCGTGTTTACACAATACGTTCTGAGTAACCTTAGAAATTGTGGTCAAAACCCTAAAAATGCCATTTACTGATACGTATTCACATTAATAAAAGCTATAACTATATTAAAAATTATATTTTTCTTGTAACATTATTTTTTATTAAATAAAACAACAGGAGATGTTTTGCATGTATATCGAGTAACTGGTTCAGCTTACACACATGGCGTTGTGAGTAACATAACCTCGAACTAAGATAATAAAAATTGTTACTCAGAAGAACGGTAATTTTTACCTGCTGTGTTTAATGTTGATTGCTATAATGGACTAAGATAATTATCTTCCTCGTCACTATAAAATTTAAGACAAAAAAAAAAAAAAAAAAAAAAAAAAAAAGTTTGCATTTAACGAGTGTTGAGGAAATATTCCTCTTCTGATGTTCTAGATCTTTGCTCAACAATGCGATTCATATATAATAGATCGGTTTGATCTCAATTGTTATAAATTCCGAATCAGAGATTTTGTGTTTAATTTAGAGAAATATACAAATCATAACGAATCAACATTACATTCATAAACCGGTTGAAAAACAAATAAAATAAAACGTAACAAACATAATTATGTATAGAAAATAGAATTTTTTAAACTAAGAATAGACATTTACTTCAATACTGATATATAGTGTCAAAATATTTCAGTTACTTCAAGAAATCACTTTTATAGGAAATTATAAAAATATGATTTTATGTTGCAATGGAAACACAAATTTGATTTGAAATAGTATAGTGAATAATGAAGTTATATATCATTTAATCTGAAAATGGTGCACTAATCTGAATAATTAATATTTTTTAAAATCTTTAAACACTTTAAATGAATCTTTTGTATTTTACAAGCACATATATACTCTATCAATGATTTGTAAATGCACAGGGGGTGGAAATGACGCCTTATAAAAGACAAGTTGCCAAAAACTTTCGCAATCTATCCGAAGTTGTCATACTTGGTCAGTGTAATTTGTATTACTACTTTATATGAAAAATCCTCGGAATTATTTTATAGATATTATTTTTCACAAAAGCGTACATATAAGTATATTTAAATGCATATAGAATGCACTAAATATTTTGAATCTATGCAGTATTTGGCCTTTACGACCAAGTTACGTAATATTCGGGAGTTTGAATGTTTTTAGAATGGTGTTAAGAGAATTAATATTGTACTATTTTAAGTTCAAATTAGATTCAGATATAGAAAAAAGAGCTTTTAGTTTAAATTTTTAAAGCGTACACTGAACATATTGTAATTTATATCTTTGCAAATTAACAATACATGTAATTTTCAAGCAAAAAATTAATAAAAATTTTGTCTGTTACTTATTTTTCCTCTTATTGAAATAGGATAAAAATGACTTCTATTTCATTTTTCATTGAGTCATATCTTTTTGAGCGCAGTACCAATAACAATTTCCATAATGCAATTTTTTTTTTTTTTTTTTTTTTTTTTTTTTTGTTCACTTTATAATTTTACTGTTGTCAAAAAATTATTGATACTATTTAGAAAAAAAAAATAAAAAAAAATGAAAAGACATTATTTTCTTTTCGCCTATTTTAGAAAGCAAATTTAGATAAATATACAGCATATCTGAACTCCTTTATACTTCATTTTTATTATTTCACTAATAAATCTATAAACAAATTCAAATTATTATTATTATTATTTGGTCATTGAAAATTTAAAAATGAATAATAAAGAGTACAATAATTTTCAGTAGACGCTCATACTGTGTCCCCCCCCCCTCTTTTCTTTTTCGCGTCCCAAATTTATTTGTGTATTCTTCGTATGTTATAAAAATTGTATTTAACTTTTCATTAGGTATAATTTGTGTTTTACCAACGTAATTCAAAGTATATTCAAAACTTTAAAACTTTTTATTTAATAACAGCTCTGATTTATTTAAGAACTTTAAAGTTATTAAAACGATATGATCATGTTCTAGTTATTATAATAATATATGTGAATATGTATTGATGTGCGATAATAAAGCGAAGATATAAAATAAACGGAAGTAAATAATTTTTGCCATAAAATGATTAACCATCAGTGGAAAATAAATTAAACTTTATAAACATGAATATATTGAAAAAACAAAGATTTTTAAAAATATATATCAATGCAGAAATATACAAAACTAATTATTTCACATTATGTTATTATGTTTCTCTTTCTAATTAATTAAATAACTAATCAGTATTTTCAATTGAATATTTCTTGCTTAGTATGCATTTTCATGAACTTTCTGTATAATGACTTAATGTATTCTTTATTTTCCATTAACAAAAACCAAATGAAAAAGAAAAAATTTTTGAAATACAGAAAATTTAGTTGTAAAATTCCAGCAATTCGCCTTCTTATTGTGTTGTCCGGATTGTTAATCCCATCCATCAAAGAACCACACCTCCTGTCTCCGAACCCCAACTTACGGAGAACGGAAAACTTTCCACTATCTCGGCTTTTACGGGACTCGGGGCATTGGGAGATTTCGGCTATTATGGGATTCAAAGAGTTAAAACTGATTTCTGAAATTGAAAGAAAAAAAAAATCACCGTGAATGTAAAATGATTCGTGATGAGTGTTGAATTCAAACATTTCTCTCTCATGTAATTTTGCAGCTCCGAGGATGGACAATATGGAATTCTACGGAGAGAGAGAGAAGGGGGGGGGGGGGGGAGTGGGATTGCACTTTTTAACACCGATCTAAAAAATTAAATTTAAGATCTTTATTTTAACATTTCGATGCTCCAATGGTATGTGAGGGAGTCTCATGGGCGTAATCTGGCGGGGGCGAGGGGGGGGGGCATATTCCCCCCTAGTTTTCCAGGAGCAGGGACAAGACTTACCTTTTGCCCCTCCAGTTTTTTGTATTATTCTGTGCTTAAGGGCAAATTTTAGATTTCGATTTCAGCTTCTTTTTTATTTAATCAAGTATGTGCTATATTTTGGGTGCAAACTAGAATAAATATAGGATGACTCCAAATACCCAGCAGTAACATCTTTATGTTCATGACAGTAATTTCTGACAAGTATATTAGCAAACTTTTTAATGCTACAGTGTATGTTCAATAATAAAAAAAAAATCCCCTGCTCCTTTTTTTCCCTTTCATAAATGCTAAACCTATGACCTTTTTAGCTTTTAGGTGCGTTCGTAATTTTGTAAATATGAAGCACACATAGTTGTCATTCAATCCGTCCGCCCGTCCTCATATATCAATGAAAAAACTTCCCATCCGAATACTTTGAAAATTTAAATATATAATTATTGAAAAATTTTGTCGAGTCATTTCAAATTTTATGAAAATCGGGTGTATACTTTAATTACAGGGACGGTCAAAAATTTTCCGTTGCATTACAGCCAATGGTAAAAAAAATTTCAAGTGTATTTTAATGGTGATCAGCCTTTCAAATAGAATAAAATCGATATGCATTTACTGAAGTGTACTAAAGTATTTTGTTACGATATGCGGGGCAAAAATGTTTATCATTCATTTCCAGGGTCACGCAAAAGAATTCCGTTACATAAGGTATAGGTTGAAACTTTGTTTTCGGCGTATTTTAATCATGTTGAATTGTTTCCCATTTAATAAAATTGACATATGTTGCTGAGGTTTACTATGAGTTACATCCTGTATCTTAGAAAATGCTACAGTATTTACTGGGGCGTACAAAAAATTTCAGATACTACTGCACCCGAATTGCTGTACATAAGAAAGGATAGCTAGAAGTGCATTTTTACTTGTGATATGAGTTTTTAAGTTTAACAAATTTGTTGCAGATAGTGGAAAAACGTGAGTTTCCTCAAAAAATCACTAAAATAACGCAAATTATGGTTGAATACTGTAAAATAACGTGAAATCGTTTTTGTCAAAAGATCGGGCAGAAAATACAAATTTTGTCAAAATAACCGAGAGAAAAACGCAAATTTTGTCAAAAAGTCGCAAAAAAGCGTAAATTTCGGGACAGGATCCCGAAAAAACGTAATTTTTTTAAAATATCGCGAACCAACCTGAATTTCGTCAAAGGATCGCAGAAAAACACGAATTATGTGAAAGGATCAAGGAAAATCGTGAATTTTGTCAAATGATCTCGAAAATTACTCGAATTTATCAAAGGATCACGGGAAAAGTGCGGTTTTGTCAAAGGATCGAGAGAAAAATACAAATTTCGGATAAAAGATCGTGCAAAACCGCAAATTTCTTTCAAAAGATCCCGGTAGAAAAAGTGAGTTTTGTTCCAGGATTGTGAAAAAACACGAAATTTTGATAATAGATCGCGGAAAAAACACAAATTTTGTCGACGGATAGCAGAACAAAAAAAATTATTTTCGAAAAAAAGTCGCGGAAAAAACGCATAATTAGGATTGGCAAAAGAATTTTCTCCTTATCTCTCTATTGTAACCTTAAAAAAAAAAAAAAAAAAAAAAAATTGCTGTGAATTTCAGATTTATTTATTTTTTTCTTTTTTTACTCAAAATTATCCTTTCAAATTTCTTCAATTTGTCATGGGAGAAAATACTTTCCAGGGTCTTACGAGTCAGGGAAATTCGAAAATTCAACAATAAGTTCGGGAAAAATTCAAGGAATTTTTGATGCACTATTTTGCATCATAATATTGATTATCATAGTAAATGAGATAAATTTTGAATTAATTATTCATCAAATCTAAAATTTTTACATAAAATTTAAGCTAATTATATGACAATAAATAAATATATAGACAAATATTAACAATATTGAAAACTGGAAATTCATACAGCGCATTCTTTTTTATCACTCATCTACTAGATTAAAAGTTGTTCATTGTGGAGGGTTTTACGAGAATATATAAGCTGAAGTTTGAGAAAAATAAGAGGAAATCTAAAAATCAAGGAATTTTTACTATGGAGTAGGAACCTCGCTTTTGTCAGTCTGTTTCGAAAAATAATCCGCAGTTATTTTCTCTGCACATATATTTTTTTTCGAAATGTGTCGTTTTTGCAGTTTGTCCTCTCCCATATGGCATTGCATCCCTAGGGCGCAATTTTCGTGGTGCGGGTTAACAAATAAAATACATATGTAAAGCTGATATCTTTTCTTAGAAGATGGAATCCGTTTTTAAAAATACCATTCTTAACCATTTCGAAAAAATCCGCGACCGCAAATTACTTTCAGCTTTGCGGAGACGATCGTTTTTTGGTGCGTTCGTAATTATGTAAATACCTAGCACTTATAGTCGTCGTTCAGTCAGTCCATCTGCCCGCATGTAGAGGTAAAACTACCCAACCGAATCTTTTTAAATTTAAAATATATAATTGTCGCGTAATTTTGTCGAGTCATTTCAAATTTTTTGAAAATCGGATGCATAGTCCAATTACAGGGGCAATCAAAAGTATTTTGTTACTTTTTATTAAGATTTATTATAAGTTACTTTACATATAACGGAAAGCAGATATATAGTTTTTACAGGGATGCACATATGATTTCAGCTACTATATTGTATCTGAAGTACTGCATACCATTACATCAGAATCTAAATATTTTTAAAACTTCGCTATAGTACGAAGTACCTCATTTGCTACGCCTGACATGTAATTTCCTACTTGTTTCTCCTGTAAAATTGCCTAAAAAATTGCATTTTGATGTAATCTTTTTAGAGCATCTCTACACACTAAATTTAAATCACCTACTAAAATTTCGAAACGTTCCAACAAATGGGGGGCATTTTTTACAAAATAAATTATGTGAAAATTTCGACGTAAAAGGAATCGTATTGACGTCCATGAAAATATTTCCTGAAGATGCATTTTACGCGCTTTTCAGCTTAACCAAATATCATTGTATTTTTCAAGTATTGATACATTCTCAACTGTATTACATATTAATTCCGTAGAAAAACCTTTTGAATTGTTTTACGAGTTTTTCAGCTGATTTAAATTTTAGTTCAGTTTTACTTATGTGGTATACTAGCTCTATAGATCATATACGGAGTTGCAAAAAATAATTCACATACATTATTTGCTAGGGACAGAAATTCTTGAAAATAGATTTATAACTGCGTTTCGTGTTTTTAAAATTTTTATTTAGATAGACTTAACTGTATGAAAGAGTGAATTTTCATAACATCATTTTAATAATGTGGTAAAATATTTCATAATCAATAACCGATGCTCTAGTCTTTGTTCTTGTTTTTCTTCACTTGAAACAATGTGAAGTAATGCAATTAATGTTTTTTTAATTTCGAAGCAATATTAATTTTTATATTCTTAATCTAAAATTATTCCGCGTATCTTATAAGGAAGTAGCGGTAAATTTCTGATTCATCCATTCAGAACGCTAGCTAAATTAAAAAAAAAAAAATATATATATATATATATATATATATATTTTTTTTTTTTTTTTTTTTTTTTTTTTTTTTGTTATTTGTTGCCGTTTTAAAATGAAGGGTTTAAACATATTTTTCTCAACCTTCTCTCTCTCCATAATCAAATAAAACCTTCGAAAGCATAAAGCCGGGATTTACCTGAGTCCCGTACACGGCATTCGCGGGCCAGACCGTCCAATATTCCATCGAAAATTTTCCATCGAGTTTTCCATTAAAAAAATCGAAAGGGCCAACCGGATAGGGTTAGGCTGAAAAAAAAAATCAGGGCATAAAATTTCAGCTACTTTTATTGAATAAGACTTTAGCGAGAATAAGTACAAATGTGCGTCACGAGCCGATAGTAGTTCGACAACATCAATAACATGTTCGAAAATATAACATGTCCACCGTAGAGACCGGCATCAGATATGATGTTTGAGACAGTTCATTTTATTTTATTTATTTATTTATATCTTCAGCAGACTTATGCCGTGGTGACATCAGGCTCGCTTGTTTTCCCTACACAGTCGAGTCGTGCCGGAGCTGAACTTAATTATTCTTAGGAAGTATAGAGCAAGCAACATGTTTTGTTAAAATTATAATAGCGATAATGGATTTCTATTAACATAATCTTGGGAAATATACCTTAAGGTGGTTTTCAAATTCACTGCTGCATAACGCGAAGCTTTGACACATTTTCTGACTAATTTCTAACTGTAAAGGTTTGAAATTGAGAAGCTTGACTATTGAAGGGATTTTGGATCAATTAGCTTTTTTCATTTTTTGATAAATAAAATACTTATCGATGATTAATAGACTCTGGTTACGGCTTCAGGTTTTTACAGTTTCTTGTGATGTCGCTTTTGGAAATTCGATTCAAAACGCAGTTTTTATCAGTATTATCTCAAAGATATGTTGTCTTTATCGGAAAATTTATAACGCCATTACATAGTTTCTGAATTAGAAAACTTGTAAATCTCATGCGTTTCCGAAAAGAAATGAATTCAGAAATGCGTCAGAAAGTAGCTCTTTTGGATTTGAGAATAGCCTTAACAAATTAAATATTTTCACAAATCAGAGAAATATTTCCACAAATCTACTTTTATTATATAGCTGCAAAAATTACGGTATTTTTTAATCTCCTTTTGTTCCTTTATTCTAAACTATTTTTTTTAATCTATCTTTATTTAAATGGACTCCACCAGTGGCTGAGAGGTTCTACTCTCGAAGCTGGAGGACAAGATGGGCTGGGTTGGAACCCAATCGCGCTCGCCGACCAAACCGTTTGGAGTTTTTGTGGCTTCCTTTGAACGTTGTGTAAATACGGGTTAGGTTTCGTTAGAAAGACCCTGACGAAGGGCACTCCACTTAAGGCCTATATCCCTCGTGAAGATAATCGGCCGTTATACATAACACCACAAACACACCTTATCTTGGCAGTACTGAATATGCTACAAGAGCCGAATTACAGCCGTTGCCGTAGAAACCAGGGTTTGCTGGAAAAGCACGGGATTGCAAATAAACAAGAAACAGCGCCATTTTGGCGTGAAAATATAATGCGTGTGCAAAAATTGATATGTTTTGAGGTTCTAATGAAATTAATTTTATTACATAATCATTTACTAAAATAACGAACATCATTATTATTCTTTTCTTTGTTTCACCATTTTTTTTTCAGTTTTATTTCATATTATTGTTGATCTGCCCAGACCCTTATTATCGCATGGGCAAATCGGGACTTTACCCATAGGTCCCGAACCTTAAGGAGCCCTCAAATCCATAAATTAAATTATAAAGTATTTTTGTTCTTTTTCCAATTCCAACTCTTTCATATGTTGAAGTTATTAAACTAATCTTAAAGTAATATAACAAATTGCTACAGTTATATAAAAGAGTTTTATTCTGTACTAAAGGGGAAAAAAGTGTACTTTTATTAATTAAGGTAGTTAATTTAGAATTGACAAAGCTTATAATTTTCTATTTAATCGAAGGTGCGAAAATGTTTATGTATTACATATGCACATATGAGTGACCATCATTTCTATTTGAATACCGTTGCAATGATTCGAAAGGGGCCCCCTAATTTATCTTTGCCCAGGGTCCCAAGACCCAATTATTCATAGTCAGGCCCTAGATCTGTCCGACTCACAAAATGCGAAAAATATCAAAAAATCCCGAAAAAATTTTAAAACTTTGCACAAATTCTGGAAAAAGATGGAAATTTTTACTGGAATAAGCTAAAAACTTGAAATTAAATTCCATGCATAAATGTCATTTTTTTTTTTTTTTTTTTTTTTTTTTTTAAGAATTTTTAGTGCGATTTTTTTTCCCTTAGGTGTGATTTTTTTTCTAATTGCAGAGGAGAGAGGACAAAATTTAAATTTATAATCAAAATTTAAAAACTAATACTTCTTACAAACGTTAAAAAAAGTCTCAAAAAGCAAAAAATTCTACAAATAACATTAAAAAAATAAAATAAATAAAAACAGAATTGCAAGCAAATTTTATTGAAAAGAAGAAAGCATTATTTTTATTGAGTTAAAACATTAAAGCCAAATTCTCCAAAAATCTAACAGAAATTTTTTTATTTTTACCCAACCACTGGGGGAAATCTAGAAAAAGCCAGGTACCACGCTATCAGGCTAAGTATCTCTCAACTTTAATGCATATAAAATTATAGATATTTGGGTGTAAAAACGTCATGATTTTTAAAAGATCTAATTATTTTATAATTTTTTTATTATCGCCCCCGCCTTTGCTTTAAAATACATAATTTCTGATAAAGAGTTTGTTTCATAAACGATTACAGCTTTATTACTAATATAAAATATGTTACTTTAATTCTAAAAATTATAATTATTAGTTAGAAATTTCGAAAATTATATAAACTGCAAATTAGTAATTTCATTACTTATTAAAATCCGATAACATTATGTTCGTAAAAATTCTATAATAATTATGGAAAACTATATTAAATGTAACAGATATTTACATTTATTAAAATAATTTAAAACTGCATTTAACACTAAATTGCTAACTGCTTAAAATTAAGGGGCTACTTCACTCATGCAAAAACACTCCAATTCAATACTATGGACGATTTTTTAAAAATATCTCGTTTGCATTTCAATATTTTATTGAGGTTTTTTTTTATTCTTGCTTGGATAGTTGAGCTCAATCTTTACAAAGACCCTTTTTAAAATTTTTAGGTTTTGTCAGTAGGATTTCATTTTCGGGGGGGGGGGAGGGGAGGGTTTCAATTTTCAGACTTTGTATCGAAAGTGAAATCATCCTAGCAAAAAAAAAGTCCTAAAGCAAAAACAAGAAAGTAAAAAGGGTCGTTGAAAAACTCGACCTCCAATGTCGAATTCAGAAGGTGGCCATGGGGACATTCCTTTCCGGAACAATGAAATCCCCCCCCTCCGAAAATTTTGAAATTATGGGTTTTCAATGGCCAAAAAATTGCAATTTCTTTCCAGTAGTTTAAAATATCCCTCCCCCCCCCCCCCCCCCTCCGAAGCCGCAGAAATCTCTCCCGGAGAAAAATGTCTGAATTAATTCAACACTGTCGACCTCAGCTATTAAATGCAAAGTTAATAATTTAAAAATACGGAAAAGCAAATTAGATATTTTTTATAATTTCTTCCGTAGAAGTAATATTAGCGAACGGGATTTTTCATGATTGAAGTAGCATCTTAATAATTATTAAACAATTAATTCTCCAAGTAGTAACATAATTTTAATATACAGTTTTATACTTCAGAACTTTTCATAAAAACAACAAGAATGCGATAAGTGAGAATGACAAGTTAAACAATTGACAGACGTTTAAAAAGCGCGCCAGATATTTAACCTTGAAGATTTGTTCCTCGCCAAAGGAGAATTTTTTACGCCAAGATTTTTACTTTATACGCGCGCTTAAAATAGAAATTACTTTTGAATTAAATACTTTTAACAGAGAAATTACTTTGAATATATGTTACAAAATCTCGAATTTATTAATTTATAAACATAACCATGTAAATTTCTATGTATTTTCATCACAAGATTAAAAAATATCGGAGAACTATTTTTCACGGCGGAATGTTACTGTTTCTACCTTTCACAGTGCTGCCAAGTTAAGGTGGAACAGAGTATAGTTATATGTTGAAACGTCTAAGAATTTAAGTAATTTTTATTGTTGCTATTGTGGATTGTCTATCTTGCACATAATAATTTTAAAATATACTGTCAATTTATCCCATAAATGTGTATTCAGTATTCTTTAATAGAATCTTTATTGTATTTTAAGTAAAATCTATTTTTTTCTTTTTTTTTGTAGAAATTGAGCCGGGTCTTTCCGGGCTCGGGTCGAACTTTTGATTTTTACACCGGACCCGGCCATAATAACTTTCATTCAGGCCGGCTCGTGGCAAGAGTTTTCGACCCGTGCAGATCTTTAGAAGGCTTTGACATTTTTTTTTTTTTTTAAATTGTCTGAACTTTTTTTTTCCCCGGTTGAACAGTGTATCAAACGTAGGAGATACAACGGTTGTGCATTCAATATTTGAGAATAAGACATGAAATTTAAGACAGAAAATGACTAATTTCGGATTTTTCCTTTTTTCGCATATGTTTAAACATTTAATTTTTTTAATATTAAAATTTTTAAATAATAAAAGTGTATATGTGTGCACGCGATGACTGCAAAGAGGGAGGGGGGTGTAATTTTCTAGAAAAGTACTTCGAAACATTTGCCCCCTCGTTTTAGAGCCCAAGTTACGCCTATGGGGAGTCTCCACAAGTCGCTTTCTAAATTCATCCTTTTTCGTAACTGCAGTATGTGTATATTTATTCACCCCGTTTTCTTCTTTATATGTAATTTAGTTTCATTATTAGTGTTATTGTAAATATCATAATATTATTTCAATTAATTCACTAGCTTCAGATATTGCTGGAGTGTTTAAATTTTTTTTCTACACTGTTAAAAATCACTGTTTTCTGAATCGAAGGAAAATATGATCACGAACAAAAATATACAATAACCTCTTCCAAGTCACCCATGGCTCCAAAAAATATTTCTTTATCTTTAGAATCCCCAGAAACGAATAGAGTTTCGTGATTTAAGGAAGAATTTATAAAAACAAAATTTCTTTTGCCGCCCGTAAGTTTCGTAATGTTTCCTAGTAGATTTTTTAGAGAAAGAGGGACAGAAGCCAGTTTCCTTTTGAATGCTGTGAAAGGATTTTTTGCTTTTCCAAATCTTACACAGAAAAACTTTTTCTCAAAAGGTTGTTTGCTCAAGTAGAAATATTTATGCGAAGACAAAGAAAACCAATAATTATAAAGGATTTTTAACAGTTTAATTTTTTTTATCGTTTTTTTTAAATAAATTTTAATTTAGCATTTGATATTCGATTCATATTATGAATTTCCATCACATTTTTTAAGAGTAGTGAATTTCCTTTAGTATACGTAGCACGAAATATGAATAGATTAAATAAATTTTTTTAAAGCATCTTAGTTTTTCTAAAAATTATTTTTATCGTTTTTAATAAGAAGTAAGTAAATAAATGCAAATAATGAAATTATTTTGTAATCTGTATTTGGAGCGACAAGAGGTGCAGAAACTCTTTTTATCCCTTGAAGATGAATTATATCTTTAAATTAAAAACATAATTTTGCTAATAAAGTTACAACATTTTTAATGGTATGTCAATAATTTGATATTGTTTGTGGTTTTACTCTTTTTTATATCATATTCTGTGCGTTTTTCATAACTTAAATTTTAAATTAATTTATGCAGTAAAGGTAGAATTCAATCAAATCTTCATTAATATAAATACTTTTATAATAAGTTAAGCTATGCTTTCTGATAGTAGGAAATAAATATAAACAAATACAATTATATTTCTGTTGTAGTGGAAATTGGTATTTACTGAAAATCATTTGACATACTTATTTTGAATATTATGTTGTAGACTTAGTGTATGCACCACAATAACTCACCAATGACTTAAAAATAATGACATTTAAGAAAGTTCTACAGAAATATATGCTTTAAAAGATTTAGTTATTGAATTTGTTACTAAATAAAAATACAATAATAGTCCAAATTAATTAACATTCAATCTGTTAATAATAAAGAAAATAGTACACAACATTAAGTAAACTAATAAATTAATGTTTTTATTAATTCGTTCGTAAAAAAGAAAAAAAAATCTAGCAATTTAGATATGTTTACAGTGTTAATGCAACAAAATATTGCTTTTTTCTACAAAAAAAGAAAAAGATAAAAATAGATCTGTTATAAAAAAAAGGAAAAAAAAAGAAAGAAAGAAAAAAAAAGAAAAAAGAAAGAAAAATTTGTCACGAAAAGATCATGCACTCTCATGACAAATAAATTTTATTAATCGAAAAAAAAAAAAATAACATGCTTTTAATTGATAGCAATTTCTTACACTGCTATGCTAGTTTCTTTGAGAGTATTAATTGTTTTACGTGTTTCAGATTGCTTGATTTTTTTTTTCAAAAAAAAAAAAAGTTTTTTTTCATTTTCTTTGCAACTAAATATCATTTGCATTTAATGAATTAGTGCATATTTTGTTATAACCTTTAGCTCATTTCATACCAGTGGCCGAGAGGTTCAGCCTTCGAAACTGGTAGAGACGGAAGGTGCTGGTTTCGAACCCAGTCACGCCCTTCGGCCTAATCGTTCGGAGTTTTTCGTGGTTTTCTTCAAACTTTAAATTTCCATGCGTAAATAGGGGTTAAATTCTCTTTGGAGGGTGCTCCCTCTCTTCCTCGAGTTGAAAACTGATCGTCATAATTAGTAAATACAACGAACCTTTTGCTAAATAAGCCAAAAAAGACCTTTATGAAATAATTTTTGGCAATTAATATCATCAATTTTTACTTTATATTCCACATTCTACGGAAAGAAGACATGTAATGATATGAGCAAATTTCCTTGTTATTGGATCAACCAGTAAACTTCCAGTGTCTTGGTGCTTTAAAATTATTATTCCCTTCAATCCATTTCTAAAGCTCAGAACAGAAATAATTATTTTGAGGCTATTGTTATTTTGAGTTCTAAATTTTTGTATCCTCGTGAGCTATCTTCAGCAATGCCCGATTGATGCAGGGGCATGCGAGGCAGAGCTGCGGGGTGCCTGCTGTTTAACCCCTCATGAGTGTAATCAGAATTCTCTTTAAAAGTTATAAATGATTATAATTAGTTAATAGTGACCAAATTTGCGATATTTTCAAACAGGAAAAGAGTATGGTCCCCTTTCCATTCTCTGTTTCCAGTATCTCCCATTTACGCATGCAAAAGTCAAGCTATATCATTTAAAAACTAACGAGTTAATTAAAATTTTATTATAAAAACATAGTATTATATTGTTTTTAAAAGAAATTCTTTATTAACGTTTTCCTCGTTAAATAGCAAGTTAAAACCACTAATTATGACCAATTTAGGACATTTTCTTTTAAACATCTTATAACGTACGTAGATAAGCAAAGTAAAAGTTTGCAATGAAATACTCGTATCAACCAATATATCACTTTTTCTACTATTATCCTACTAGAATTTTTTCTTAAAGTTGTGACCATTTTTTGTGAATATCTGCATCTAGATGTGAGCAGTACTGGGTACAAAATGTATACATACACTGGTGTCCAAAATTTAAGCATAATTGGTAATTAATTAATTATTTTTAAGTAATGAAAGAAATATGAATCGGAATGTGCTGAAACTCCAGGTGTGTAAACAAAATAGAACGCGTCACATATTTTCGCGAAGAGTTTTCCCCGAAATCGAACAGGGGACCGTTAACAAATTGAAAAAGAACGAAGATCTTTTGGATAACCCTGTCAAAACTAATGTAGGAAAAGCGTTCAAACTGCACATTATGATTAATTGGCTTATTGTTATGTACTGTGTTAATTTTTACAAGGATAGAATGTATACTCGTAGAGAAATTAAGGTTTTTATAAAAACAGCCCTAAGTTTTTTGCTTATAATTTGCAGAGTTCTTAATATAAAATAGTGTTCTTTTTTGAAAAAATGACAAACATCATTGTACACAATACCCTGTCATTAGAATTTAAAAATAATAAAAATTGTATGAAAAATGAGTATGTTTAATAAATAATTTTTCATTGCGCATGCGTCAACGATATCAAAATGTCATTTGCATATTGTGTTAGCTAAATGTATAGAGCAACTTCTGTAAAAGTTTCAAAAACATAGCTTGAAAATTCTGAAAATGGGAGCCTATAGAATCAACTCAAAATCCTTTATTCCCTAAATGAAGCAAAAAGATGAGGGGCTGTATCCATATTCCATTGTTTAGTGCCTACACAATATTGCATGTACAACTATATTTAGGTAAAACCCCTGATTTTTTTGCTTCCTTTAGGAATAACGGATTTTGAGTTGATTCTATAGGCTCCCATTTTCAGAATTTTCAAGCTATGTTTTTGAAACTTTTACAGAAGTTGCTCTATACATTTAGCTAACACAATATGCAAATGACATTTTGATATCGCTGACGCATGCGCAATGAAAAATTATTTACTAAACATACTCATTTTTCATACAATTTTTATTATTTTTAAATTCCAATGACAGGGTATTGTGTACAATGATGTTTGCCATATTTTCAGAAAAGAACATTATTTTATATTAAGAACTCTGCAAATTATAAGCAAAAAACTTGGAAAAATTTAGGATTGTTTTTATAAAAACCTTAATTTCTCTACGAGTATACATGCTATCCTTGTAAAAATTAACACAGTACATTACAATAAGCCAAATAATCATAATGTGCAGTTTGAACGCTTTTGCTACATTAGTTTTGACAGGGTTATCCAAAAGATCTTTGTTCTTTTTCAATTTGTTGACGGTCCCCTGTTCGATTTCGGGGAAAACTCTTCGCGAAAATATGTGGCGCGTACTATTTTGTTTACACACCTGGAGTTTCAGCACTTTCCGATTCATATTTCTTTCATTACTTAAAAATAATTACTTAATTACCAATTATGCTTAAATTTTGGACACCAGTGTAGATACAATATGCATGAAATTTGATATTATTCACTTCCACATTACTCAGAAAAAATTTCTGTTGGTTGACTCAAGGGTGGAGGCGGAAAGATACTTTTTTTCCCTGTCGCAGTAAATATAAACCTTTTAAATTATCTATTTATTCAAATTTTAAAGATTTTTTTAAATTGCAGATTTTAAATTTTAACGATTCTTTAAGTTTCCAAAATTACCGCTGCATAAAACCTAAAACTTTCTGCTATTTATTTTTTTAATAAATCTCTAAATTTCCAGGATTTCTAAAATCCCTATTGCAGTAACTAATAGTTGGACAGTTTGTTTTCTTTTCATAAAATTAGGACACATGTTTAGTTATAATTGTTTTCTGCATATAATATCCTCTGTTGAACTGTCTCCCAGAACTTTTAAAAACGGAAACTGACATCATTTTTTAAAAATATATTTGATTTTGTAAGAAATATGAAACGCTATTCGACCTTTAGATAATATTAAAAAATAGGGTTACAAAAAATATATACATTAGCGATTGAAAGTAACTTGTGGAAATTCAAACTTTGTATTTTGGTACAGGATAAAATCTTGCATAAAATGCAGAATATAAGTGAAATTATAATTTCATTTAGTAGTTATAATTAATAGATAGTCCTGTATTCGAATTCTTTATGCAATAAAATAAGTTATTAATTTTATAGCCTAATATTGACAAGTAGGGTGCCAGTTTAAATCCGAAAAATTAATGTTAAAAAAAAAAGTAAAATTAGCAAATAATTTACCGTTAAGCACTATTATATTATGTAACTTATTTACATTGCGGTATATTACTACTTATTTTCTATAAATGAACGATAAAACTATTCACACCATATTCTATTGTAAGAATAGTAGTTTTAGTAATCTAGTAGTGCATGTCAGTAATTTAAATCAATTCCAATATGTTTGAAGCTGTGTAACATCGTTCAAGTACACCATCAACGATCCCCCCTACACATAAGCAGCAATGTAACGAATTATTGTTTGTGCCATTATTGTTATTGTTGTTATTAATTATTGTTAGTATGTAAATGAACCATAAATACTATAAATCCAATTTTCAGTATCGAAAGTGCTAAAATTAAGATTATTAATATAAATCAATTACATGGAAATCTGAGTATTTTTAAGCTAGCTAGAGTACGGCCAGTCAAACAGCAAACAGAGAGACAACCCAATTTATGAACTCTTTTGAACATTGCTAGAAAGAGTTGAAAAATGTTATGGAGAACATAAGAAGACAAGATGAGGTGTTGAAGTCAATCCGATTAGCTCCATCAAATAAAAATGCTCATTTTAAAGATTTAAAGTTATTTATTTATAAAAATAACTACTATTTTTTCACCATATTTCGATTTTACTCGTTCAGTTGTATCATAATCAAGGTTAATTCACAAGCAGTGTATAGATAAATAGAAACATTTCAGCCAAATCTTAACATTACCTGATTTTTTTTTTTTTTTTTTTTTTTTTTTTTTTTTTTTTTTAATGGAATTAGTTGGATTGACTTCTGAACGCCTCATATATTGTGTAGAACGTAGAAGCTGAAACCGGATTACACAAATACACACACACATACAGATATATAATGCCATTATTCTACTCGCGTTACCACCCCCTCCCCCCTCCCGCGAAAAAAAAAAAAAAAAAAAAAAAAACATCGCTGCTCAAAAAGAAATATTTTCACAGACTCATTCAAAAAACCATGTATGTAAGCAAATCTATCAAATCTCCTGCAAAATTATTTTGAATCGAATAGCACTTTATATATATATATATATATATATAAAATAGTCGCTTTGAGTCTTGTTTTCTGAAACTTTTCATGCAAATCCCCCCCCTTCCAAAGGAAAAAAAAAAGTATATTTGTGAGAAAGGGAAACGCCATTCGATTTCCTATTAAAATTATTCTAGGGCTACTTTGCTGGGAGTAACCTTGCACCATTTTATACGGCGTTTAATGTTTCCATACAATTTTCTTTATGCCAGACAAATGAGATGAGACTAAGTAAATGCGTTACTCATATATATTCGTCATTTTTATAATCTTTTCCTTTCTTTCTCTCTCTCTCTCTTTTTTTTTTTTTTTTTTTTTTTTTTTTTTTTTAATACAAATCTGAATTGCAAACTTTTTCCGAATTATTTAAAAAAAAAAAAAAGGTTGCTGCCCTGTTAAAAATGAATTAACTAGAATGTAAATGTCATTTTATGAAATTATATATATATATATATAACTTAACTGTACTATGTACATCCAATAGAGGAAGCAAATATTTAACAGAAACAAACATAATATTCATTTAAAAACGAATGTTTTTGCAGCTGATACTTGTAACTCATAGCCTGATTACCGCCAGATAACAATAAATCCCTAGATCTGTCATAAGTACTTTATATCAGGTGAAAGTTATTATTCGTAAATGCTGGCGACGGTATGACCCTACGATAATCTGCATCTGATGCACTATTACATTATAAAATAAAAACATGGCCACTTGAGCGGAACCTTAAAGGCATTTTAAATATCGCAAAATCTGTGGATTAAATTTCTGCTTTGCAAATTATGCCAAGAACTTTAAAAACTTTGAAAATTTAGCTTCTGCATTTTTTTAAAATTTTAGACATTGCACATTTTGAAGTTTTACATCATCATAAGGGGACAAACAAGTACTTTCAAGTATGATTTGTCTGAAAACTGTATTGCAGTTTACTCATTTAATGTGGTTTTAAAATAATTTCCAAGCGTGATTTTTTAAAAAAATTTATTCTTCATTAAGGAGGCAAAATAAGTCATTTTTTCCATAAAATCAAAATACAGATGTCCCCGTTTAAACAAATAATGACGGTTCTAGAAATAAGATTCGATTAAGTGAACAATTTGATTAACGGGAAAATACATAAATGTAGTATTTAATGTGTAATAAAATGGCAAAATTATTAAATAACGTATTTAATTTGGAGAGTAAGGAAATTTGTAAAAAATTTTAATAATATAATACAAACTTAAATAAAAACGAAATAATGTAAAATAAATACATAATATTTTAATGTCATCAGCCACAAGCATTTGGTTTATATTACATTTAATGAGCTCGTTTGAACTGAGTCCAAATTTGGTCATGCTTTTTAGAATTTTATTTAAATTATTTATAAAGACCTTAAAAAATTGATTAAAGTGGCTTATGTGAAATTTTAGAGGAAAAAATGATGAATTATTTTTCAAATGGTATCATATTTATTATGATGAGCCTCTGGCGGCGCATTATCATTAAAGGGCTATTTAGTCACGCGAATCGATTCGCTAATGTTAATCCTATAAAAGAAATTTATAAAATATCTCCGTCCCATTTCAATGCTTAAAATTATATATATATTGCATCGGATAGCGGAGATCGATTTGTATTAAGACCGTTTTTTTTACTTTTTTAGATTTTGGTTGCTGATATTTTTTATGAGGATGCTTTGACTTTCGGAACCGGTTTCGAAAATGAAAGTGTTCCCATTAAAAATACCTGTAAACAAAATTGAAATAACGTAAAAAAATGTCCTTTGACAAACGAAGACAAATAAAATACAAAATTGAATGAACTGTGTAATTTATTTCTCATTTTTTTAAATTTATCTCCCCCCCCAAAAAAAAAGGGGGGGGGAGGGAACTCACATGACCTGTCCATTGTACATATGCCGGAAAAATCCATCCAGGAAACTCTAGAAATTTATTTTCCAAGTAAAAACTAGCAAAGACAAAAGGTGGGGGGAAATTCCAGGTGAAATGAGTTTTTTATTCTCGTTTTCCAAAGTCTCGCACAGTTATTATTCGATTAAGCGGAGACATTTTGTAAAAAGTATTTGATTGAGCGGGTTAAAATAATATTATCCCAAAGGAATAAATTTGAATAAGCAGTTTATTCGATTATCCATAACCCAATTAAATGGGGAGGACTGTGAAAAGTACAGGATTAGACTCTGGCTAACTTTCCATATAGCCAAATTAAAACTTTATAAATAAAATATAAATAAATAAATAAAAATAAATAAAATAAAACACAAAATTAACGTATGATAAGCGAACATTTTCAATTAGCTATTTCGAGTAAATGATTGAGAATATATTTTTAACATTTTGAAACTGTATTAGGTCAAGCAATTTAAATATAGTAAAAATACTGAGCAATGTAATCGCAATTTTCTAAAATATGTAAAAAAAAAAAAAAAAAAAAAAAAAAAAAAAAAGTGCGTAACTTAAAAATTAATAATTTTTAAATAAACGGTTTTGTTTGCCCATTGCTGTCTTAAATACGAAAACATAGTTTTAAAAAGTTACAATGTAATAATAACAATATTTAAATTCAAATATAAATGCAATCAAATGTTTCATTTTAAATGTTTTTACAAAAACTGTACTGATTTTTCCAATTTATTTCAGTTGCGAAAATTTTAAATTTAAGTTTGTTTTGAACACGACAAAATTCTTTTTTTTCTTTAATTCATAGCAAAGTTATAGAGCTGGACAATAAGTTTCATCTTTTGCAATAACCGTATCCCGGCTGAAAATAAACAAACTGGTACTTAGAACTTTTACCTATTGTATATTAAACCTTTAATGCATTTGGTACATTAATCCTTAGGCAAAGTGACAAGCACGCAACGCCTCTTTACCGCCTCTATTGTAAGCACATCTTGTAGAAGAGGGGAGAGACCCGCAGAATAGCCCGGCAGGTCCCGTTTTAAAGCTTCTTTCAGAAGGCGGAATAACCTAGAGGCCCGGTCTTGGCCCGTGGCCCGTACCCGGCCCGGCATAGTTTTTTCAACGGGCCGGGCCGGCAAAAAAATTGAACGGGCCAGACGGGCCGATAAAAAAAAAAGCAGGAACGATAAAATATGAGCTATTTTCAACGAAAATGCTTTTAACGAGAATAAGTATAAATGTGGCCATACTAATTTGACAGCATCAATATAAAAATGCACAGTGAATCGGCATCGGAGAATTACGTTATGTGTAACCCGTTTTAATATTTTTTTAGCTGACTCATGCCGGTCCGAGATCATGCTTGCATTATTTTTCTACATATAGACTGGCCGGACCGGTACTAGACTTAATTATTGGCAGAAAACATGATTTGTAAAATTGTTAACTGCGATAAAGAACTTATGTTAGCTTAGACTTCGGATATATACTTCTTGATGATTTTTAAATTAATTTCTCAATAATGCGAAAGTTTGACACATTTTCTGATTTATTTTAAATTGTAAAAGTATAAAAGTGATAAGCCTAAGTATTGAAGCGATTTTGAATCGAATAGCGTTTTTCATTTTTGATAAATAAAATACTTGTATAGCCTTGTTGAGTTATAATAGTTTCTCAAATGATTGCAGCTTTTTTTCCCTTCCCTTGCTATTGCTTCCGGAAATTCTATTCAAAACGCTAATTATGACAGTATTTTATTTATTTGCAGTATTCTTAAATTGCTTGTATCAAAAAATGGATAACGCCATTCGATTATATAGTTTCTGAATAAAGATATCTGCTAATCTTATGCGTTTGTGAGGGAAAAAAAAATGAATTTAGAAATGTATCAGAAAGGAGCTTCTTTGAATTTAAGAATGAATTTGGATTTGAAATCTATAATAAAATGATATAGAAATATATTTATAAATCTTCTTTTATTAAACAACTTCAAAATTAAAGATGTTTTTAGCTTTCTTTCTTTTTTCTTTTATTCTAAGCCATATTAAATTTTTAATGAATCTTTATTCGAATGTTGAAAGCCTAAGAATCTAAGTAATCATTAATGATGTTAATGTGTATTTCCTGTAACATATACTGTAAAATCATTCCATAGATATGCATGCAGTATTCTTTAAAGGAATCTTAGTTATATGATAAAAATCTGAATTTTTTAGAAATCGTAGAAATTGTAACGGGCCAAAACGAGCCGGGCCTGTTTTCGCTGATTTTTGTACGGGCTGGGCCGGGCCTAAAATATAAAAATTTAAACGGGCCGGGCCGAAATAACCTTCCTACGGGCCGGGACGGGCCCGGGCCTGGAAATTCCGGCCCGTGCAGACCTCTAGAATAACCCGGTAGCGCCATTTTTAAAGCGCATAAGTCTTGTTGGAATGACACGGCACCGCCCGTTTTCAAGCTTCTTAAAGAAGACGGACTACCCCGGTTAAGTCGCGAAAGGGTTATTATTATTATTATTATTATTATTATTATTTTGTTAATTTAAACACAGCACTGATATGAATACCGTCCACTGGTCAGCAGGTATTTAGACATCTGTGGGTGCTCTGGAAAAACAATGATTTAAATAGTTCCATGCTTAATAAATTAATTTAAATGGTTCAGAAATAGTTCCAGTCTCATTTTGCAATATGAAAATAAAAGCAAACGTGGCCGTCTTCTAGAGTGAAATTGGTTACAGGATCACTTCACAAAAAGCGCATTTGGACATGGCAAAATTGCCTGTAATAAATATGAAAAAAAGAAATAAAAAGGTTAGAAGTAAACCAAATGAAAAGACAGGTAAAAAAAGCAGAAAATGAATTATAAAAAGTGGAATGATGCAATTTCTATTTTCTATGAGAGTGCTTTTTCTTCGGACAAATGTGGTGGTGGAAATTCTGGCTTCAATTTTAAAAATAAAATATGTAACTAGAACGACTGCATCGAACATAAACATGATTATTATGCTTGGTTTTTTTTCAAATAAAACCTGTGTCATTTCATGCAGTAACCTTATTTTTTCCCGTTAGAAACAATTCAAGAAACATAATATAGAAAAAAAATTGTCAAATCAAAAAAAAAAAAAAAAAAAAAAAAAAAAAAAAAAACTTTTGTAAGTGTGAACTTAAAAATACATTTTTTTTTAAATTTTAGGTACTATATTTTTAGAGATATAGACGAAAATTAAGAGCGGAAATATGTCCCCCCCCCTTTTTTTTTCTAAATTAGCTGAAACTAAAATAATGAAAAAATTAGAGGTTCTAGACTCTAATTTATGTGTTCCAGGAAAACGATAGCGATTACCCTAGAATACATAGATTTTGAGTAAAGCGCGTTTTTTCGTTACACACAAATTTCGATTTGCAATCATTCAGCAAAATTTTTCAGGAGCGCTGGTATAATCTGGTATAAAATTGAAAGTGTGTGATGTTTAGAAACTTAAAAATTTGAAATAGCAAAAACTGCAAAACCGTTATTCCATTTCAAATTTCAAAGTGTTGTTATTCATAAAATGATGTATGCGTTACGCCCATAAACGTTGGCTTTTATAATATAGATTGTAAGAGTTTTCCTCGAAATTTATAAACTTACAAATACAAAACGCCAAAGCATGTTATTTACAGATATGATATTTAATTAGCTTAAATTTTTGTAACTTTTCAATCATTTTTATACATTGAATTACATGCTGAGTTATAAGTGCTTGTTGTTTGAAGAAAATTTATAGCATTATAACATCTGAAAATTCAGTTTAGAGCACTTTATAGAAATTTAGTTCAAATTCTAAATGCTTTTAAACAGCATTTTGTGAAAGATTGCTTTTAATGAAAATTGGAAATATCCTTCGATTTCATACTTTCTAAATATCAGTATATGTCATTCTCATGCAATAGACATGCAAGTACAAACAAATATGAATTCTGGAGAGTAACAAGTTTGGGTTTGAAGTCAATCTTAAGGCTGCTCTCAAATTTAAAGAAGCTTTTTTCTAACACATTTCTGAATTCAATTTTGCTCGAAAACACATTAAATTAGAAGGTGTTCTAATTCAGAATTCAATCGAATGTTGTTTCATTTCATGGTAAACGCATATAAAAAATGTTATTTTTATAAAGTTATAGAAAGTATTATTATGATTATTATTTATTTATAAGCACTAATGAAACTTTCTCCGTGTCCTAATAAGTAAAACAATAAAAGTTTCACTTTTGTACAAATAAAACTTACCGAGTTATGAGAATTTGAATTTCAAGAATTTTCAACATTTTTTGTCTATAAAAACAGAAAAACGCTTTTTATCTATGAGTTACAAAATAAATAAATAAATAAATAAATAAATAAAATAACAATGGTGTGTGTTAGTCCATGGAATACCTTGAAAGAGTTAAGAAAATTTGGGGCATCGGTTCCATTTAAAATGGAAATCCTCTGCAAAAATTGTAATCCCCTACTTGAGAAATTATGATTCATTTTATTTATTTATTTATTTTGTATGTATATACTGAGTATCTTATAAGATGTAGTACGAATGCAGACCAGATGTTTATACTATAGGTACTGTGACTATTGTCGCCAAGAGTTACCATGCTTCTATTTGCACACAGAAGAGTTTGTGGGTAAAAAATCATTAAGGTATTTTTCAATGTAATTATATATTGCTGTACTACCCCTCGAGCACAGATCATAGAGATATGGTCGAACTGTAAGCGCAGTTTATGATCTCCTCCTACCGTAGGCGCACTTTTTGTACACCTGTACATCAAGTAACTATCGTTTACCCCATAATTTTTTCAAGAATGGGGTAGCTGCGACATGTATCAGGAGAATCTGAGCCATCTAAAATCCAGTTACTCCCAAAATTATAAATAATTTTTATGAGTTTCTCTTACTACGGAAATTAATTAATTTCTTTTTTTTTTCTTCAAATTATGAAAATGATATAATGCCGTTAAAAATCACATAATAAATAAATAAATAAATAAATAAATAAATAAAAAAAAAAAAAAAAAAAAAAAACATGTTGGGGATAGCAAACCAAATTTCTGGACTCATATTGCGAAAGTTTGAAATTTTACGATACAGATGAAGAGACATACATAAAACAAAGTGATATTATTAGTAAATTATCGAAACCAGTGAAAAATTGTTTTGTTTGATATTAAAAAACAGTAACATTTTTCAAATATTTATTGAAAAATCGTGTTTCTTTTTCTATAGAATATCCATTTAACTTTTATACTGAGTACCTAAAGAAAAGTACATAAGTACTTATTTAATTATTAAGTTCATTGTATAAATAAATCTAATAATGTCATGTCATGTGCTTACTGACATTCTTTATATGAAAATATCATATAGTCTATCATTAATGCTCTCATTTTACATTTAAGAGAAATTAATGTTATTAATACAATTATTTTCTTAAAGTACCACCAAAAAATATAATCCATAATACGATATCAGTTATAAATTTAGCTACAATTGTTCCTTTAATTCACATTTATTCTTATAATTTTGATTTTAAAAAATATTCAAGTTAGTGGCTGCAGACCACGCTGCGATTTTACACAATACTCAATTCTTGTAAGTGATTCCCCCCCCCCCCCTTTCAGCTTTTACCATAATAGCTCTGTGTTTTTATTATTAGATAAAATATTGTATGATCTAGTAACTTAGCTTGTAGTGTCTACAGATGGAAAGAAGAACGCATTATCGAGTAACTGAGATAGTTGAGTGTAGAAATTGGTAATATACCATACCAATGAGTAACGTAAATGTGTACGAATGGACAGAAAATGGCATTATCGAGTAACTGAGATAATTGTGTGTAGGAACTGGTGAAATACATTATCATTGAGTAACTATATTGTTGTGCATACAGGCAGAAGATTGCATAATCGAGTAACTGATATAATTGTGTTGTAGGAACTGGTGAAATACATTACCATTGAGTAATCTATATTGCTGTGCATTCAGGCTGTTGATTGCATTATCGAGTAACTTAGAAAACTGTGTAAAGAGTTTAAAAAATACAGTGAGTCTTCGAGTAACTCTACTCAGTAATCAAAGAAAGAAAACATTTTTAATTGATATTAATGTATAGATGATCAAAGTGATATTTTTTAGAGTCAAGTATGTCATGCATTATTTTTTATGCTTTCATTTCACAGTAAAGGTGTTATGAAATGGTAATTTGAGTTTATTTCAAAATTGATCTAAAAGGCGCTTCTTTTAATACATTAAATGAAGGCTTCTTTTAATTGGAAATATTTTTACACCGAATTTTTACCCATACGGAATGTAATACAATATCGCGAGATATTGTATATTTTGTAAATACGCCCAGTGCAATTACCCATGTAAATTAAAGCTTTTATTGACTTTTTTCCATGGTAATACTTTCGTCACTTTACTGTTTTTGAAAATGCTAATTTTATTTTTTATTTATTTATTTTTGTATTTGAGATAGAGATTTAAACATTTCTAATAAATCTGCGCATGGGATAAGCCCTCGGGCTTTTTATTAAGTATATAAAGATGCGTTAGATTTCATAGTTTTTCACTTTATAATTCAGTGAAAAATTTTATATGAAACGTAACATTATATGAATCTAAAAAACGACGAGCAGTCTCGTGTAATACATATTTTAAAAGTTCAAAGGAAAAAAAAAGCCAAAATAAAAATGTTTAAAAATGTAGTAGAAATTTTTTAAAAATGCAATTTTTTAAAACATTTTCACAATTTTAATTAATAATGTAGTTTGTTTGCTTATTTTATTAATTCACTGTTAACTGAACATTAAAAGTAGTCAGTTCACTGTTTAATCTATATTTTCAAAAATAAACAAAATTATCGAAAAGATACACTGTCCTCTGAAGAGATATTAATCTTATTGCTATTATTTTTATTTTCTTTATTACACTACCAATAAATATTAATAAATATTTCATATTATCTCCAGCTTTTAAATTTTGATAAAAATATTCATCGTAAAAAGTAACAGACAATCCAACAATTTGATAAAATGCTTGTCGAAATTCTTGTAAATAAGCCAACCTTCCCGACATCTTTTTAAGGTAATACCTTTGTATTTTTATAACTAGGTCAATTATTGTATTATCGTGTAATTAAACTTCTTGTGTGTGCTGAACACGTTATCGAGTAACGGAGACATTTGTTTGTAGGAATTGACAAAATACCGCACCACCGAGTAACTTATATTTCCTTATACGGGTAGAATATTGCACAATCGAGTAACCAATAATGCTGTGTATACATACGGGCTAAAATTCGCACGATCGAGTAACTTATATTGTTGTGTAATATATGGTAGAAGATTGCATGATCGAGTAACTGAAGTGGCTGTGTAGAATATGACAAAATACTGTATCTTCGAGTAACCTTAGCTTACTTGGTAGAAAACCATTGCATCTGTAAAAGTTTTGGGGTTCGAGGCTATCAAAATACACTCCATAAGATGGCGCTGAAACCAGTGGCAAATAAAATGTTACACACGGTGTGTATTCATGACGGCAATAAATCGCTTCTCCGAGTAACCTCAAAAAACGGCAGATTTAGCATCCTGGTTATTGAAAACGCGTAATTCAGACCTCAGACACTCCGAGTAACCTCCAAAAGTTACTCGGAGCGTCTGAGGTTACTCACTCTGTTGGTGTTTAAACCGACGAAGTTACTCATTTTACAGGGTAGACCAACGCACACCACACACAGACACACACACAGACAGACATTTTGTAAAAACATGTTTTTTGGAATCTCTGACCCCTAAAACGTGTAAATCCGTCGAAAACCGGAAATCGAAAAAAATTTCGATTACAATACTTTCTTCTATTGAAGGTAGAAGAAAGTAAAAAGTTTTTATTCTTGTTTCATGATTTAAAAAGAATTGTAAAAATTGCTCGATGTTTAGAAGGTAGAACAATTGTAGTAAGCGAAATTTATTGGTTTGGTTTTGCAATCGTCAACTTAACGTCAACATTATAGTTATGGGCATGTTTCGATTTTGACATGACATAAACCGCGGCGCCTGTAATTGCTTCACTTATAATCTGAAAAATATAATGAGAGTTTTTTTTTCTTTTTCTTCCTTATTATTATTATTATTATTATTATTATTGCATGTGTGTGCGTTCGTAAATATATAAATGCCATAATTTGTATAAATCCTATAATTATATAGCACTATAGACCTATAGTTGTCGTTTAGTCCGACAGCATATAAAAGCGCCAAAAACTACCCATAACTGGTTCGTTTGAATTTTAAAATATGTAATTGTTACATAAATTTTTGAATCATTTCAAATTTTATGAAAATCGGATGCATAGTTCAGTTACAGGGAAAATCAAAATAATTCCGTTGCATTACGGCTAATGGGGAAAAATAGTTTTCAAATGCATTTTAATGATGTTACACTCTTTCGAACATAATACAATTCATGTGCATCTATGAAGTACATACTAAAATATACATTCTATAAAATAGGTGGTACAAAGGATATGTTTTATAAATTTTAAGGGTCACACAAAAGTGTTTCATTACATAATGGCATATGAGAAAACATTGTAGTGGAGCAAGTTTTAATCATATTAAACTATTTCACATTTCATGAAATTGATATAGGTTGCTGAGGTTTATTAACGTTAATTCCATTAGTAACAGAAAGCAGATTGTATTTACAGGGACACACAGACGATTTCGGATACTATACTGTATCCGAAATACTATATACTATTGCATGTGAATATTTTTCAAACTTCGTCTTAGTACAAACGCACCTCATTTGCTATGCTCATTTGACGTGCAATTCCCAACCTTTTTTTTTTCTTCCTTTTTACTTACCCATTATACGTAGTATAGGGTGTCTCGCAATCGTTTTGAAAATCGAAAAAATTTTTTGACGAATTTACACGTTTCAGATAGTGGAGATTACGAAAAACATTTTTAGAAAAAAAATTTTGCCGTCCGTCCGTCTGTTTGTCTGTGTCTGTAAACGCTCTATATCTCGAACAAATTGAGATAGAGACTTGAAATTTGGTATGTACTTAGTATGTAAGAATGGGACGAAGCCTATTTAATATCAATAACCTCGATTATCCGGAACTATTTTTTTCGGACTCTTGAAAAATTCGTTCTGATGAAAGGTATGTAAAAATTTTTGAATTTTTTGGTGGAAGAAGGGGAATTTCTTTTCTAAAAAACTGGAAAGTTAATTTTTTAATAAAAAATTTAAAATATTGAATTTGAATATTAGATATAAAAGCAAGTTTTCATTTTCTTTTTCTCCGTAGGGAAACAACAAACGACACATTTTCTTTCCTTTTGAGACATGACAATAGCTACTAGGATAGCATAGTTTACTTTGTTCCAAAATCGTGACTTCGTGAAACGAACCATATTTTATGTGCAGGTACGAGTATTGTTTACGCTTGAATTTATTTCGACTCCTTATCTTAATGACGTAACAAGAGTAAAAAGTTCCATCCAAGTTAGGCGCGTGTTTGTTTGCTCCCATATTTCGAAAGTAAAATATTCAGATTTCAAATCTATATTATAAAAGGCCAAACGTATCTGTGCGTGACGCATTGCGAATTACAACATTTCCCCCTCCAATTTCGATTTTTCAATTTTCGCTACTACAAATTTTATACTTCTAAATATCGCACATTTTAAATTTTTACACTGTCGTATAGAGAAAAATGTGCTCTTTTAAAGGCAATTTGTTTGAAAGCTGTGTTTCAATTTATTTTTGAGATATTAATTTTTTTTTATAATTTTTAGTACCAATTTTGTAATTGTGGCAACAGAATCACTCCATTTTCTCTTAAAATAGAAATTAAAATGCGTATATTATTTCAAAAATATCGTTTGTTTAAAATCCGGTGAATTTCCGCTTTATTTCCTTTAATAATTTGGATAATTGAGTTTTATAGTTTTTTGTTAATTTTAGCTTAAAATAATATTTGTTTGAGAGTTTGACTGGCCAACATAAGATGTATTTTTTACTGTAACTAATTTTGTAGATTCATTATATATCAATCAAACAGTTTTTTCTTAAAAGATTTTCTTTCGTCGATTTCGATGGGTTCCACCTCGTAATTTTTAAATGCATCTACCTAGATTCATTTAATTGACTGCATTTAACTTTCATATTTTATTTTCCTTTTATACAACTTCAGTAAACGGATTTAGTTTAACCCTTTCGATTCGATCGATTATATCTTTTTCATCTTTGAGAATTTTTTCGAAAATTAATCACAAAATGTTTAAATCGTGAAAAAAAACCAATTGAAAACATGTATAAAAACCTATAAAAGTTTTAACAAAATTTATTTTTTTTTTAAGTTTTACAAAGTCATATTGCCTAGAAGGGCTGTAGCTAGAAGTGAACAATAGAGGGGGAGGGGGGTCATACATTTTTCCCTCTCTCTCTCTCTGACGCAGAAAGATAAATTATGCATACTCACATTGTAGGTACTATGTTTCGTATTAAACTATTTTAATAACTTCATTTCATGCTAAGAAAAGTATATGATGAAAATTTTGAGTGTATAACTGGTGCAAAATCAAACATCATGTTAGCTTCATATGTACAAATAAGATGAGGGAGTGTTAAAACACTTATTTAAGATACAATTTAGTAACTCTGTGAAAGGATCACAAAACTAAATTAGATTTTTGAACAGATTTTCATTTGAATTTTTGCAACAGAAATTCATTTAGTGACCTTGTAATCTTTTCCAGGGAGGGGGGGATCAAAATATTTTAGGGGGCTGAGACGCCCATAGTCCCCCTTAGTTACTGCCCTGTTGCCCAGCAAAGTAACTTTTGAGTTAGGGGGGTCCGAAGCACAAAAATCTTAAAATTTCGAAAAGTATCTTATTACATTAAAAATCTTTCTGTTTTCTTTTGCTTAAAGTGACGTTTAAATCATGTTTCTATCTTAAATGGAACATTTTTTTCCGTTTTGGTTTGTTTTCAAAATTTAGCTTTTAAGCAATGGTTGTCATGGAAAAGACTTTATCGAAATGCGTTTCTTTCATAATTTTTTTTTTACCTTTTCTCTCATTTAAATTGTTATAAGTCAAGAAACATTAAAGATAAATGTTTAAAACTTGGAAAATATATTTTGAATCGTTTTATCTTAATTTTGATTCAGTTGAAAAAATACGTTTGAAAATATGTTTTTTAATGTTGCATATATATTTTTTAAATTTTTATTTTAAATAATTTTCATTTTTATTTAAATTAATATTTTTTAAAATTCGGAATATTAAAACTATATATTTCTGTTTTTTTTTAAATGAAAATAAATTTAAATGCTACAAATAACATTTCGGGTTATTTTAAGTCACCCCATTTTTTTTTTAGTAAAATTTGAATAAAATAAATATATACGCGAAGTTTTATCATCTGATTTTATTTACAAATAATATGGTTAACCATCACAAAAAATGTATTACCTCATCATATTTCGAAATAGGCAGAGCTACAGAACATTTCTAAAGCATGGTTATGTTTACTGTAAAAACTAAAGACTTTTTTTTCAAAAGGAGGCGCATTGTCTTAAGGGTGTTTTTAAATCAAAAAGGGCAACTTTGTGACACATGCATTAATTTATTTTTGTTCGGAAATGCATGAAAATAGCAGGTATTATCTAGAAACTGTCTAATTGCACTCAATTTTCTGTTTAACACAATAGATCTTTCATAACAAACCTTAAAGTTGACGTTTCTCAGCACATTTTCCGACGAAAGCAGAAAAACCGGTCGAAAAGCAGGAGAAAAATGGGTGATCACGTGATCGAAATAACTTAGAGCTCGATAGGCAATTTATTGATCAAAAAACGAAAAATCAAGTTCGATTAGAAATCGCTTCCAAAGCCATAGGCCTTTCAATTGTATAACTTTCTGTTAAAAAATGAATTTGTAAATGTGTCAAAACGTTTTACGTTTGTTGTGCGGAGCAGTTGAGAACACCCTTAAGTGGCGTAAAACACGAATTTTGGATTTTAGTAATTCTGAGATTTAAAGATAATGGATTTTTTTGTGTTTAATTCAGGAATAAATAAGAATTTTCTAATTTAAATTTTTACCTTATGGGGGCCGTTTAAATATTTTTTGTATTTTATCAAATTGACGCCGCCCTCCCCTAAATAGAATTGCAAATTATGTCATCGAATTTTGTATCTTTCTCATGAAAATTTGCAATTGTAAATGTGTGTCTTTGGGTAATAGCATAATTCAACAGAGACCATAATTCTTAATGGAACATTTATTTTCATCTTTCTCTGTGACAATTTGGAGATCAAAATGCATGTGATATTCACTTTTATACTTTAGTATTAGTCTTCAAAAAGACATATATACATATTTAAATACAGTCGACTCTCGTTAATTCGAATAATTTAAATAAAAATTCGAATCTTCGCTTATTTTGAACTAAATATGAAGTATCGAAATTTTCAATGGCAGGATAACGTTAAAAATTTTCATTAATTCGAACTCATTTTCTCTCGACTTCGTTTAATTCGAACTAATGCGAATTCTGATTTTTCATTTTTGTCTTCTTTCTCACGGATTTCAGATTACCGTATTTACTCGTATAAGGCGCACTTTTTTTTTCAAAATATTAGAACAAAACTCCTAGGTGCGCCTTATACACGGAATAATTTTTTACTGTTGGATGCAGTCGAACTATATACATATGAAACAAGAAATTATTCAAAGAAGATATTAAAACTCGGAAAATCTTACTTAATTGAAGTATTACTGCATATTTATTTCACTCCTTGCAGTTTTTTTTTATACAACAGAACTAGTGACATTATCTAAACGCTAATTAGCAATTCTCTTTACCGTCACTCATTCCTATTTCCCGTCATTCTCTTACAGCCCGAAGTCTAAAAATGCCTTTTCGTCTTGTTTTCTGGTCTGGTGTAATGTTTGTTTCGACTTTTTTTTTTCCCTACTGAAATTCATTTGGTCATTCTTCATTAGCGTATCAAAATTATGGTGCGCGTTATACACGAGATTTTAAGAAATCGCCATTTTTTTAAAGTATGGGTGCGCCTTACATGCATGCGCCCTATACACGAGTAAATACGGTATTTGAATAACTTTCTTTTATGAAAATTGTTCCGAACGAATATACATATAATGCAATGCATTTGATATCCACTTTCTTTGTGCCCCGTCTGTCCATCAGTGAATGATGCTTTAAATTTTTCTTCCATTGTGCTTGTTTCTTTTTGTTGATTTTTTGTTTCGTTTCCGAAGAACAAATTCCAATTTTTTGTTAAATGCAGCCATCCGACATGGACAAAATAAGTATTATTACATTCTTTGGACTTTTCTTGATCAGTTACAGCGGTCCTATTCGCCAGCGCCGCGCCGTGCGAAAGGGGGAGGGGGGGCGAAGGGGGCGGTCACCCCGGGCGGCTAATTTCCATTCACTCAAGGATACAGCGCTTGGCGAAAGTCAAAGCATGCCAAATGGTTTGGAGGAAAAAGAGCTATTCCATCCATCATTCACTCCTCTTGCAAGATTCCTTGATAACATCGTATGTGTCGCCATCTACTGAAAAAATGTATTATACAAATAATTTATTTGAAAAAAAATAATAATAATAAATTGAATGGAATTTTCTTTTTATATACCACCAAATATTGATTAAATATATACGAGTAACTTGTTGTGTTAACTTAATTTGTAAATTTTAATTTATATTTTTTTACATTTCTTACAGTATTTCAATTTATAATGAATAATATAATAATGAAAAAATAAAAAAAGAACGAAAGAGAGCTGTTATTGTATTCGGATAAATTACATGATAATAGCTAAAAATAAATTTTATTTTGTTTAATTTATTTTCTTGTTAAGCATCAATTCAAGCACTTTATAAGAAAATACTGAGATCTGCTATATCAAATTTTTATTTATTTATTTATTTTACTAATGTGATATAAATCACCAAGTATAGCAATGCACTGAGATTGATAAATTAAAACTTCTTAATGTTGGAAATATATATGAATATATTCATAAATATCAGCATATGTACATAGTATGTATGAACTTATACATTCATACATGTCTGCTTAAATATTATGTATGTGTATATTATATAGTTGTTATATAGTTAAGTCATTTAACTATATAGTTAGAAAATGTACATAATTTCGATATCATCTGTTCTGATCTATTCAGATTTTAAAGTCTTACAAATATATCACTAACGTTGATAACATATTAAAAAAAAAGTATAGTTTCCAGATTCTAAGAATCATAAAAAAATTATATGTTTCAGTTAATAATAAATTGTGTTAAAATTAAAATATTTTTTGTACTTGTGGAAATTTTTCATTTGAAATAAAATATATTTGGGAATTTACACCAACTTTTGTGACACTGATTTAATGCACCCTTCCTATTCATAAATTGTTAAGTCTAAACTAAATATACATGCATATACTGATTGAATTTGTACAAAGTACAACTACAAAACAAAGATCACGTTTTATCTAAAAAAAAAACCACCTTAAAAGATTTTATCTAATATAGATTGTTTTTTTTTCTTGTTTTTTTTTTTTTTTTTTTTTTTTTCATATTTAATATTTTATTAGACACTGAAAATTGAAGAGAATTAATAACAAACCACTAAACGAAAACATTAAAAACATTAATTATCTGTTTAAATAATAATACTTATTAATATTAGTTATATATGTAATAATTAATAATGTTAATTAATATAATTTTATAATTATATATATGTTAATATTAATTAATAAATAGTTAATACTAGTTATACATATTTAAATATTAATAATTTTTTTAAAAGAAAACTTAAATTATGTTAGTGGAAGATTAAAGAAAGATTAAAGAAGATTAAAGATTTTTCTTTTTTTTTTTTAAATTATTATCATTAATCATAGAAATAATAAAATTTGAATATTTATAATTCATATTTTTATGTTTCACTACTTTATAATTATAAATGAAACAGTTTTTATTAAAATAAATACTAATAAATATTATAGTATTTATTATTATTATTATTATTTTTTTTTTGTGTGTGTGTGTGTGTGTGTATGAATGGTGCCTCATTTTAAAACATAAGAACTTTAATAAATTGGTTTTACTAATTTGATATTCATCTCTTACAACACAGCGGTAGCATAACTAAATAAAAAATATTTTTTATTTTATTTGAATAATTATTGTATTTTAAATTATATTTATTTAATTATTAAAAAGCAGAATTTAAAAACTTATATTAACTATTTACATTTATTTCAAATTAAACTTTATGTAATAAAATCTTAAATTAAATTTTATAACTTAATTGTAATTAAAATTTAATTATCTAATTGACAATAAAACTAATACAAAATAACTGAGTTTTATAACATTCTTTATTGATTACTTAAATCAAAATCAAAACAAAATTCTACAAGAACAAGGACACAACTCACAATCTTATAATTTCAAGCTTTCTGCTTTATTCACCTCGCAATGCCTCTGATACTCTACAATAGCTTCAAAGTGCCTCATATACGACAAAAATTGTAAGTAAAAGTCTGAAACAGCCATGATGCGCGAGAAAATGCGTAGATGCTAGTCAAAACATTTGGCACACCTTGACTTTCGCCAAGCGCTGTATCCTTGAGTGAATGGAAATTAGCCCCCGGGCGCGGAAATTTAGATTCCAAATTTAGATTCCGGGCTCCAAATTTATACAGTTAACGACATTTTTGGCCTGTTATGAGAAAAAGTTGGGTTAGGGGGGCGCCAAATTGAAACCATGCCCCGGGCGCAATTTTTTCTTTGCAAGCCCCTGCTATTCGCCAAAATCAGGGCACATGCTGAGAATTATAGTGTTTTTAGGTACGTGTCAGATGTGACGCACGGTGCTTAGAAGGATTAAATAATAGCTATTTTGGTATAATAAGTACGTAAATTATCAGGATTTTTCCTATTTTTTTTTCTTTTCTTTTCTTCAAGTAGAAACATAAAATAACACACCGAAAAAAAAAAAAAAAAAATGAAATACTCAAAAATGAGTAAATCGATGTACTCATAACCAATTGAGTATGTTTGGATCAAAAATGATCACACTGCTTTCTCAATTTTGAAACAGCATATGTTATCAAAGACAAACGATAATTGTGTACCAGTATTGGTTTATCACATTCATGGCGGCATGAAAGAGGCTTATTAATGTAAATATTAAAATATGCACAATATTTTAAAAGTATACTTGCAAAAAATGCTCGTCATAAAAATGGGTATATTTTACTTATAATTTTGCTATTTTTCTTAATAATCAATTAAATGTTTACTGTTCAATAATTTTGAGCAAGAAATAAATACCAGCATATTTTCAGTTTAATTTGTAAGTTAAGGGGGCAGAAAATAGTAATTTATATTTGAACACAACAATGTAATCAAAAATGAGTACACGTGTTTCTCAGTTTTGAGAACTTTTGGATCGGAGCTATTTTGAGTATGTGGAAGTACTTATAATCGAGTACTTTTTACTCATTTTTGAGAACCTATTTTTTTCGATGCATGAAAATCTAGATAATGTAACATTAAAAAACACTTTTTTTGGTCAATAAATAAAAGTATAATTCAACTTAAACTGAATTGAAAGGTATTATACAGGGTGTATCTAAACTACTGGGCAAAACTTTAAGGGGTGATAGTACACATCAAGACAAATAACATTAAATGGGAAACTAAGTTTCCCAAACGTCTTCCGAAGGAGATAGGCGCCATCAAAGTTTAGGGTCCAAAATTTGAAATGATTATAAAAAACGGAAAAATTGGTCGATTCGTTTGCGGTTTTCACGAAAACTATTCTTTATGTCAGTGTTGTCTTAAAAATAAATTATAAAGATAAATTTCAAAAAATGCCGATAGAGGGCGCTTTAGACTTTGGAGTAACGAACAACTATTTTTTACCGTTATTTTTTGCATCTCATTAAATTTTTCTAGAAATTTAGACATAAACTTAAATTTTGAGCCCAAAATCTGTGGTTAAGTAGCGCAAACTGAACTGTGTTCAATGGGAGTGGGTAGGTTCAAATTTCAAATGATTATAAAAAAAAACAGAAAAATTGGTCAATTGATTTTCGGTTTTCACTAAAATTATTGCTTATGTCAGTATTGTCTTGAAAATAAATTATACAGATAAATTTCAAAAAATGTCGATTAGAGGGCGCTTTAGACTTTGGATAACGTACAATTATTTTTTACTGTTATTTTTTGCATCTCATTAATTTTTTTTAGAAGCTTAGATATAAACTTAAATTTTGAGCTGAATATCAGAATCGTTGAGAGTGGTTAAGTAGTGCAAACTGAACTGTGTTCAATGAGGGTGGGGAGGTTCAAATTTCAAATGATTATAAAAAACGGAAAAATTGGTCGGTTCGTTTGCGGTTTTCTCTAAAACCATTCTTTATGCCAGTGTTTCCTTGAAAATAAATTTTAAAGATAAATTAAAAAAAATTCCGTTAGAGGGCGCCTTAAACTTTAGAGTAACCAACATTTATTTTTAACCGTTATTTTTTTCATGTAAATAAATGTTTTAAAAGCTTAGACTTAAATTTTGAGCTCAAAATCTGAATCGTTGTGAGTAATTAAGTAGCAAAAAATAGAACTATGTGCGTAGGATATGCAGGTAACATTTCAACTCCTGAACACAGTTCAGTTTGCGCTCCTTAACCCCTTCCAACGATTCAGAATTTGAGCTCAAAATTTGAGTCTAAGATTTTAAAAGCATTTAATTAAATACGAAAAATAACAGTTAAAAATTGTGTTGGTTACTCTAAAGTTTAAGGCGAACTCTAACGGAATTTTTTGAAATTTATCTTTAAAATGATTTACCAATGATCAAGGAAATACTGACATAAAAAATGGTTTTAGAGAAAACCGCAAACGAATCTACCAATTTTTCCGTTTTGTATAATCTTTGAAATTTGAACTTTCCCACCCCCATTGAACACAGTTCAGTTAGTGCTACTTAATCACTTTCAAGGATTCAGATTTTCAGCACAAAGTTTATGTCTAAGCTTCAAAAAAATTTAATGAGAGGCAAAAATAACGGAAAAAAATAGTTGTACATTACTCCAAAGTCTAAAGCGCCTTCTAACGGCATTTTTTGAAATTTATGGTTATAATTTATTTTCAAGACAATACTGACATAATGAATAGTTTTAGTGAAAACCGCAAATCAATTGACCAATTATTCTGTTTTTTATAATCATTTGAAATTTTAACCTACCCACTCCCATTGAACACAGTTCAGTTTGCGCTATTTATCCACAGATTTTGAGCTCAAAATTTAAGTTTATGTCTAAACTTCTAAAAAAATTTAATGAGATGCAAAAAATAACGGTAAAAAATAGTTGTTCATTACTGCAAAGTCTAAAGCGCCCTCTATCGGCATTTTTTGAAATTTATCTTTATAATTTATTTTCAATACAATACTGACATAAAGAATAGTTTTCGTGAAAACCGCAAACGAATCGACCAATTTTTCCGTTTTTTATAATCATTTCAAATTTTGGACCCTAAACTTTGATGGCGCCTATCTCCTTCGGAAGACGTTTGGGACCCTTCGTTTCCCATTTAATATTATTTGTCTTGATGTGTACTATTACCCCTTAAAGTTTTGCCGAGTAGTTTAGATACACCCTGTATATAAATAGTATATTGCTTATTGTTATTACAATATTAATATATGCCATTTCTTTTGTCAACTTCAACATATAAATTATGCAGAAAACATACATAACCACTATAACATACTAAACTTATGCCCAATAAATATTTTCTCCAATTCTACAGATAACTATTTCGTGATTCAATGACCTAAATACCATACGCGTTTACTTTGAGATACGCGACTCTTCTAGATTACACAATTCATATTCACAGGGATAAATATAAAAGAAATAAGTTATCTTTTCTAACCATTCAAACTGAAGTTACATTAAGTATGGATTTTACCAATAAGAAAATAGTAAGATCTAACTACAACCACGGCTGCGGAGTCTAAGCCCAGCCCATATTTGAGTAAAAGAGTCGGACTCGCACCCCCCCCCCCCCAAAAAAAAAAAAAAAAAAAAATCCTAAGCTAACTCAAACTCCGGCTTTTTTTTATTATTATTAGACAGGACGAAAAATAAAATGGGAAATAAAACTGACTATATTTAATTTTAAATCAATAAAAGGAATTATCACAATTATTTTTGGATTATACCAGGCTAACCTAATTACAGACCTAGTTAAATGCTCAGTGTATACAGTAGATGAAAACCGTTTTTAATTAATTCTGATAAATTCCGTTATTATTTATTTATTGAACTAGTAAAAATTTTATTTTTCGAAATTTTCTTGGTCTGGAGGACACTAACATAAAAATTGTAAAGATTTCCCCTTTTCAAGTCCACGCATCTGAAATAGTAAAATTTGCTTTGCTTTCTTCCTTAGATTTCGATAGTTGGGTTTTCGGGATGCAAAATTGAAAAATTTAGTAAAACGGAAAATATTTTTTTGTTTGCCTGTTTTTCTTTCAAAGCTCCAAGAACTCTGATAATGACGAAATAGTGAATGTTTTGCTTCATTTTTCTTGCGTTCTCTCACAATTTTAACCAACAACAATACTAGTATAGCCAGCCCGGCGTCGGAGTCGAAGTAGTTAAAATTTCAGGAGTCGGCCATTTTCCCCACCGACTCCGCCAGCCCTGGTTACAACTACAGTGTACAGTACTATCGATGATCCGCGAAATTAAGTGGCGCAGCTAACGCGGATAAGCCGATTTCGAAGATAATCCACAAAATTATAGAAAAAATGAACACATCAACATAAATATGCACTTTAACACTTTATGCACACAATAGGTAACAAATATAATACATTTGAACAATTTATACGTACAAAATGTGATATAAACACTTATTTAAGGAATAATAAAATTATTCGCTTCTTACAAATTTATAGATTTGCTTCAAGAAATCAATCAAAATTTCCTTCTTTTCTTTTTTTCTTCTTTTTGTATTGAAACACTTTTTAATAAAGGATTGAAATCTTTTAGAACTATTTTATCACAAAATGATGCGTCATCTTCTTCCTCTAAATATTCTATACACTGAGAAAAAAATATAGTTCTGTCATCTAGAATCTAAATTGTGGCTCTAGAAAAAATAGTTCCATGTCATCCTTATAAATTCTAACTCTGTTTGTTAGAGAGTTCTAGAGTCTGCTATTAGAATTCAAGAGCGTTTTCTTATACTCTTGCCATCAAACTTATTTACAAATCTCTGCAAATAGATGCGAACACAAGAAGTTTGATTTAGTAACTATAATTCTAGTTTATCAAACCATTCCCGAAATCAAGCGATAATTTCTTGATACTGAAACGATTCGAAATCGTTTCGTCACATATAAAACAAGAGACTAGAAATGTTAGGTTATTTGATCTATTCAGCTTAGTTGTTCAACCTATTCACATAGTTCGGTCATGTATAGTTTTAGTTTAGGTATTCAGAAAGTGACTAACTATTCATTCTAGGTAAAGGCGGTATATTTTTTTTCTCAGTGTAAGGCCTTCAATGTAAGCTAAAGCTGCGTCGTGGCTTGCTTTCTTTGTTTCTTGCAATCTTCTTCATCACTCTCTTCAAAATCCATACCTAAAGTAACTATCATACCTATAATTCATTCCTATCCGCAATTTCTTCGTCAGTTACATGCTCAAAGCCTGGATCTAATACTGGATAAATTAGTTTTTATTTTATACTGAATTGTTAATACAACTATTTTCCTTTTTTTGCGACATTTTTCAAAAATTGAAATTTAGACTCGCGGAATCTAGAATCCAAAAAACGGATAATCTGCTGTTATAATCAAGATTTTACTGTAGATAAAAGTAGCGCAAGAGTTATATCTAGGAGCCCAATACTCTATAGAATCAGTGAGATTCATCAGTATTGCCAGAAGTACTTGGGGGGGAAAAAGGGGTCACGCAGATTACAAAGCAAGCAACGAATAATCATGCCTAGCATAGATCATTAAACATTTTTCATCACTTCTAGGATATTTAAATACTACGTGCCGTCTAATAAGTGAAAGATGATGCCTAAGTAAACGATTTGGAAAAAGCATAAGACTCTTGGAAACTCCATTTCAGAAATTTCCACCAATATTCCGAAAAATATCTGTTAAAATTCTTTTGTGATTTGTAAAGCCCTGCATAAGATTTGTAAGTTTGCATGTCATTCTGTAATTACCGTATATAAGTCGAAAAAATTTAGACAAAAGTTGGGAGTTGAAAATGGGGGATCGATTTATATGAGTTAGGGAGAAAAAAAAAAAAAAAAAAAAAAAAAAAAAAAAAAAAAAAAAAACGCAAATAATCGATAAATGGGCAAGTCTTAAGTACTCGCATATGGATCTAGGTTGAAGAGGGAAATAGAAATGGACAATGGTCATTTCTCCGTGATTCACAAAATAAAAAAAACTCAACAATAATGTCCCTGTCATTGTTCTGTACACTACACCAATTTCTCTTTTTTTAAAACATTATTTATATACTAGTACATTAAAAAAATTGTAAAGATGTATTCCTACAGCATACATGAGGTCTAAAGAAGTTAAATGCTTGTGTCTAATGCAGTTTCATCAGTGTTGAATTCAGACACTTTTCTCCGGGAGGGTCTTCTGAGGCTCCGGGGGGGGGGGGGGAGGGGAAATTGCACTTTTTGATTATTAAAAACTCAAAATCTTAAATTTTCCGAGAGATCATTGCATATCCCCCCCCCGGGCCACCCCTGGATTCAACACAGTTTCATAATGTCTATAATGCAGTAATCTCTTCTCTTCTAATGCAGTTTCAAAAACCCACGAAAAATTCTTTAAAAGATGAAATTTTCATAAATGCATAATTTGCGACATAAAGGGTTAAAACAAGAGATCGCACTAAAATGCCATAAAAAATAAAAATCCAAAAACTTCCTTCGATATTTCCTTCAAAAAGAACTTTTAAAAACCATGCATATCCTATTTCTTTCAAGGTCAAAACGCTTAAAAACAAAAGCTGAACTCATGGAATATCCTTTACGTTCACTTTGGAATTCAATGCTGATGGATGGATGTCAGAATATTTTCATTCAATGCTTGAAAAGTTATTTATAACGAAACGGTTAACTAAAAATAAACAAAAGAACTGCAGAAAATATCGGAACATGAAAGAAAATGGGAATCCTGTAGCATAAAGCAGAAAATGAAAGGGTTTTTTTTTTCCCTCCCTCTTTAACATTTTTCATCCAGAATTTTGAATTAAATTACTTCACCTTACGTTATGTCTATAACAAGGAGAGAGCCAACTTTGATAATTACAGATTTTGATTATTTTAATATATGTTGTAGAGCTGAGACCCCTTAGCCTCATGTTCAATAGATTTTATACAATACTCTTTTGTTTTTGAGAAACAGGGGGATCTAATATTATGACACAATTTAAATACAGTCGGCTCTCGTTAATTCGAACTCGTCGGGACCACAAGAAATGTTCGGATTATCCGAAGTTCGAATTATGAAAGTATGAGAGGAAAACGTGTTTTAAAGGGGCACCACTACAAAAGAATAATGTTATAGTAATTTTTTTATTTACATAAATACATAAACTAATTAAGGGATTACGAACAAACACAAACGAAGATGGGTGGAAGGTGTCATTGATGGACATACGGGGCACTGAAAACGCGGATATCAAATGCATGGGACTATATGTGTACTTGTTTAGAACAATTCTGACAAAAATGAGAGAAAGAAAGTTATTTCAAAAATCTTACATCCGTGAGAAAGTAAGGAAAAATGAAAAATAGGAATTCTCATTAGCTCGAATTAAACGAAGTCGAGAGAAAATGAGCTCGAATAAATGAAAAATTGTAACTTTACTCTGCCATTGAAAATTTTGAGATTTTATGTTTAGTTCGAATTAAGCGAACATTCGATTTATCAGATTTCGAATGAACATGAATCGATTGTACTAACTTTGAAAAGGAAGATCATGGTTGATCATACCACTGTTGGTATAGCGTTGTATTGCTGTCCAGAGATACCAAGATCGATGCTCATTAAGGGCCGTAGCTAGAAGTGTACGATAGGGGAGGGGGCTCAGGGGAATATAGGGGAAGGAGGCTCAAGGGAATGTAGGGGGGGCTCATATTTTTTTGTTCTCTAATGCAGAAAGATAAATTAGTGCATATTCACATTGTAGGTACTATGTTTCTCATTAAACTGTTGTAATAACTTCATTTTATGCTAAGAAAAGTGTGACTGTATTGAATGTATAACTGGTGCAAAATTAAACATGTTAGCCTCATATGTACCAATAGGATGAGGGAGTGTTGAAACACGTATTTTAGATACAATTTAGTAACTCTGCAAAACTGTGAAAGGGTCTCAAAACTAAATTAGATTTTTGAACACAATTTCATTTGAATTTTCGGAACATTTAGTGACCTTGGAACTTTTTCCAGGGGGGGGGGGCGCTCAAAATATTTTAGGGGGGGCTGAGCCGCCCATAGCGCCCCCTTAGCTACGGCCCTGTGCTCATTCTTTCTACATTTGTTTATCTCACTTTTTTATAAGTATACTTACAACTTAAAAACTTGATATCGTATTTAAGTACAATGTTAGCATTACTTAAACATTTAGATTTTTGATTTTTAAACCATTATTTCTCATCACTTAAACAGGTTTTTTACAAAACCATAATTGTAAATTAATACAAAATCTGTTGTGCCGCTATCTATTTATGATAAAACAAAACATATTCATGTATAATAAAAATAAAAGCAGAAAGAATCTGAAAGAAAAATTTTTTCAAAAAACAAGCATACATATTACAAAAATTAAAAAAATAATATGCAAAAACTGATTATAGTTTAATTCATATGCTGATTTTTAATATGATGCTTGTTACTTTAAAAACAAAGTAACATAATCATTCTATTGATTACCCTTCTTAAAGCAATATATAAATGATGTTTCTTTAAAATCTTTGGGGCATTGAATAATTGAGATCAATCTGTACACAGGGTCGTTTTTTACTTTTTCGATTTTGTTAACAGATGTTTTTAATGACCACTTTTTTTTCGGAACCGGTTTCGAAAATAAAAGCATTATCATACAAAAAATCTGCAATCAAAATCGATAAAGCAAAAAACGGCCTGCATACAAATTGATCTCAGCAATCCAACGCAAAATAATAATTAAATAAATAAATATTGAAATGCAATTTATAAATTTCTGCCATAGGATTAGCGAACGGATCTTTTCGTTTGAGTAGCCTCTTAAGTCGTTAAAGATAAGTTTGATTTATGGTTAAATGCATTTGTGACGTTCCAGAACATACGTTTACAGTAAAGAGTTCAAGCAGAAGATTGTTGAATAATGCCATTTAATTATTTATCGAACGCCTTTTTAAATAATATGATTGAATTTTCGTTGTGTTTCGGCATATCTTTATGATGGGGTTTTTTTTTAATCACTTGGTAAATGGTTGCTGTTCTAGGTTGAGAATAGAAATACCGTCGGCTCCCGTTAATTCGAACTCGTCGGGATCACAAAAAATGTTCGAATTATCCGAAGTTCGAATTATGGAAAGTATGAAATAAAAACATGCTTAATATGGTATTATTACAAAGGAATTAATGTTATGATGTTTTTAAAATTTATTTCGTGTATTATCATTAGAATATGACTTAATATTAAATTAGAAGGCATAAATACATAAGCTAATTAAAAGAGTAGAAACAAGCAAAATGGAAGAAAAATTTAAAGCGTCACTGATGGACAGATGGGGAAGAAAGTGGATATAAAATGCATTGGATTATATGTCTACTCGTTCGGAATAATTTTCACAAAAATCAAAGAAAGTTATTCAAATGATCTGAAATCCGTGAGAAATGAAAGAAAAATGAAAAATTGGAATTCTCGAAAGTTCGAATTAAACGAAGTCAAGAGAAAATGAGTTCGAATTAATGAAAATTTTTAACGTTATTCTGCCATTGAAAATTTTGAAACTTCATATTTAGTTCGAATTAAGCTAAAATTCGAATTATCCGATTTCGAATTAACGAGAATAAATGAATAAATCCTTTATGAGATAAATTACTGTATAAATGATAATCTCTTCGATATGTTTCACCTTTACTGAACTTTAACTGTAAAATAAATATGAATTTTCATATGCATCACTGTTTACAAAAAGTGAGTTTTTTTATGTAGAATTTATAAGTCTTAAATTCATTGAAAAAAATTTCCAAATGTTTGTTGTAATTTGTTAAATTACATTTTTTTATGTTTTATTATTTTAAGTATTTTTTCGGAACTTTGGTTTGGTTTATTTTATGCCGGCCAATTATCTACACGTAGGATAAAGACCCGAAAGGGGGAGGGAGGTTCCCTTCGTGGGGGTTTTTTCTAAGTGTACCTAACCCGTATTTACACTAGTAAATCTGCAGATCAGGAGCCTCAACGTCAGCTTTGTTCATATTTTTTTTAAACACACTTTGGGTAATACTCAACTCCGTGGAAACTGTAATTTAAAATTTTCAAATTGCGTAATTATTTATAAGAATAAAATAGGAATTAGAAATTTTCAGCCATCAAAAGCGGTAAATTAAAAATTTAGTTATGTTAGGATATTCTGAAATTTTCATGATCTATTATTTTTGTTTTCTTTATTATAACATAGTAGATTTCTTCAGGGGGGCGGAGCCCCCCTGAACTCCCCGAGCCTCACTTAATTTAAATTTGTCACTTTCTAATAATTGTGCTAATGATTATTGTATATTTTGCATTTCTTTACACATTTTGATTTATAAGAATAAGTAACAGTTTGGGCAAATATTTTTCTTTATCTTCATACTTCTACATGCCTGCCAGCCACAAACACCTCAACCTGATGCATCAGGAAGTTTTGTAATTTTTAACTCAGTAATCTAGAGTTTTACAATTTTGTTTCCGAAAAAGAAAAATTTTTTTTGATTGCATTTTGCTGCAGTTATAGCGGGACAGACAGACATACAGAAGTAGACACTGACATATGAAAAAAATAAATTTCGTGTCTCCAAAGTAAGCCTTCACTGAAGTTTCGGCAATGACGTCATTATTCATGAGTTATTGATATTCATGTTTCTTGTATTTTTAACGACTACTATAAAATACCTGTTTTTGTTCAACTATGATGTCATATTTTACTAAGTGAAATATTTATTAAAAATATAATTCTTGTTTATTTCTTTTACTTCTAATTATGTCCCCATTTTTGTCAGAAAAATTCCTATTAACGAAACGAATATCCGTGTTTAATATTTAATAAAAAGTATTATATCTATAGTTATTTTAATTCTGACGTCATATTTTTTTTTTTTCATAGTTTAATTTTTCGAATGGAAATTGCTCAATTGAAACTTATTGCAGTTGAAAAATTATTATTCCAAGTTTTGATTTTTTTTTTGACAACAATAAAGGAAATTGCTTAGATTTTATTTAAAAAATCCCTATTGATTCTGTATGAAAAAGAAGGAAATTTTGAATTATTAAGGAAAATATTTGAATAAAATTAATAAAACATAGCCTATGGTTTTTTTTTTTCCTGGGCTATTCTATATTTATACGCAAAGATACAAAGAAATTAATTAATTCATAAGTTTTGATGTTGACTTCATTTAAATTTTTCACACGCTTTCAAATTTATAGCATTATAAGGATAAGGATTAAGATGAATGGTTGCTTAGCAACCATTAGAAGAAAATAAAGAAAATGAAATCTATACATTTCAAATAAGTAAATCTCTAAAACAAATTAGTCTATATTATTGGAACACATTTATAAAAAATCTCCAAAATTTACAGTAATAATTTAAAAAATCTGACAAATGCGTTGACAAAATTTCAAAATAATACGAATAATTTAACTGGTAAATTTAAGTATTCATTTATCATTGAATTCCATTAATCAAATGTGTCATTTTCTCTCAGGGGAAAAAAATGAAAATCATTGGATTAGCCATAGAAAAACATTATTGCGCGAAATAAAATATTCTATATCTTCCAAACGAATGAATGAAATCTAACAAAAAACTATACAGCTTAATCCCAGTGTCTCACTAACATACCCACTTAATTTCAAGCCAATCGAATGCTTTTTACGGAAGTTATCGCGGAACAGACAGACAGACTGACAGACAGAATCCAAAAAATTTCGTGTCTCCAAAGTAAGCCTTCAACTGACGTTTCGGCAACAAGGAAATCCAAAGTTTGAACAAAACCACTGAAAACTCCGAACAGTTAGGCGATGGCCGCGTTTGGGTTCGAATTCAGCATCTGCCCTCTACCAGTTTCGAGAGTAGAATCTCGCGGACACTAATGGGGCATTTTTTTCGGAAGAGTTTTTAAAATTGTACTTTAAGGTTTAAGAAAAATAAATAATATCTTGTTATTCATACATTTTATTAAAAAAAATTTCAATAAATTATTGAGTAAGACTATTTTCTAAAAAAAAAAAAGTATCGATAATTTGTGGCTGGTATAAGTAAAACTGGAATAATTAAGAATGTGTTATTCCTCCAAATTTTTCAATATTGTTATTTATTCCAAAAGTTCAGCAATGTCCAATAACTTCACATTTCAATTATGAATTTTGTTCTTTAGAAGCAGAAAATATTATAAAATCTCGATTAAGAAGTCGGGAATTTTAATCTTCCTCTTCCACTATTTGTGACACAGCACATGGCAGCACCACTGGCACAGATTCATGAAGGCGCTTTTTAGGTGCGTTCGTAATTATGTAAAAATGTAGCACCTATAGTTGTCGTTCAGTCCGTCCGTCGGAGTGTAATAGCTCAAAAACTACACAACCGAATCGTTTGAAATTTAAAATATGTAATAATTACATAATTTTGTCGAGTCATTTCAAATTTTATGAAAATCGGATGCGTAGATCAATTACAGGGACAATCAAAAGTATTCCATTACATTACGGTCAATGGTGACAAATGTTTCAAATATATTTTAATGGTGTTACACTCATTCTGACATAATAAATTTGATATGCATTTATAAACTACATATTATAATATACATTTTGCATAATCGGTGGTGCAAAGAAGATTTGTTATTGATTTACAAGGCCACACAAAAGTATTCTATTACATAATGGTATAGGGAGAACATTGTTTAGTGTTAGCGCATTTTAATTGTAATTAACTATTTACAATTTTATGAGATTCATATATGAGAGCGATATTTTTAAAACTTTGTTATCGTACGAACACACCTCATTTGCTACGCTTCACGTGCAATTTCCAACTTGTTTTATTCACATGCCTACGAATTTCGTTGTTAGTAATTATACAAATGCCTTAGTAATTATATAAATGTGAAGTACCTATAATCGCTGTTCAGTCCATCCGTATATAATAGAGCAAAAACTAAACCAAATCGTTTGAAATTTAAAATATATTTATTTTGCATAATTTTTTCGTATCATTTCAAATTTTATGAAAATCGGACGTATAGTTTGATTACAGGGGCAATCAAAAGTATTCCGTTACATTACGCTCAAAGGGAAAAAATAGTTTGAAGATCATTTTAATGGTGTTACACTCTTTCGAACATAATAAAATTGATATGCATCTATGATGTATACACTGAAATATTACGTTCTATACAATGTGTGGTGCAAAGAATATTTATTAATTTACAGGGCCACATAGTAGTATTCCATTACATAATGGTATAGCGAGAAACAGTGTTTGGGACATTTTAATATAAACGAGCTATTTCACATTTTATGAAATTGCTATATGTTTGTTGAGGTTTATTACACGTTACTTCTTGTACAATAGAAAACAAATAGTATTTAAAAAGGACACACAAAAGCTTTCGAATACTCTACCATATCCGAAATACTTTATACTATTACATCAGGATCTGAATGTTTTAAAAATTTCGTTTTAATAGGAACGCACCTCATTTTCTGCGCTTGACGAGACTTGTATAAAACAAAAAAATTTCTGCGTGCATAAATATTGGGCCAAAAATTTCTGCAATTTAATGTTTAATTAAATTACGTGTTATATTAGTTTGACATGGACGAAATTCATATTTTTTATGCAATTGATGGACGAAATTTGCATTTTTAAAGCGATTCATGGACGTAATTCGCATTTTTCGATCAATCTGTCGACGTAATTCGCATTTTTCGATCAATCTGTCGACGAAATTCGCATTTATTATGCAATTCAGGACGCCATTCATGTTTTTACGCGATTCATAGACAGAATTCGCTTTTGTTGCACGATCAATGGAGAAAATTTGCATTTGTTCCACGGTCTTTGCCCGAAATTCGTGTTTTTTGCGCAGTCTTGCAAAATTCGAATTTTTAGTGCGGTTCTTTGTCGAAATCCGCATTTTTCGCGCGATCCTTTACCGAATTTCGCATTTTTCACATCGTCCTTTTCACATCTTTTAAGCTGTCCTTTGTGGAAATGCCCGTTTTATACACGATTCTTTGTTGAAATGCGAATTTTTATGCAATTTTTTGTTGAAATTTTAATTTTTGCACGATCTATTGAGAAAATTGCGTTTTTTCGTAACTCTTAAACGACATTTCGCCCTTTTTCCGCGGAACTTCGACTAAATTCGTTTTTTTTTTTCAGTGATAATTTGACAGATTTGCAGATTTTTTTCTTTTGCAAATGATTGACGAAATCAATTTTTTTACGACAACCATTTGTTAAAATTCGCGATTTTTGGTGTCCGAAATTTCAGATTGATGAGTTTTTAAAATTTTTTGGCATCAAATTCCTTAAATTTTCAGAAAATTCGAAAATTGGCCCTGCTTTTAACTGTGCTCTAACAGTAAATAATTAGTACATAAAATTGGGGGAATATCTTTAATTTTTTTATACTAAAAACAGTTACAAAAATGAAAATTGTTTTTTTCCTAAAATTTTCTGCGCACGGCGTGCGCGCGTACGTTTATATTATGCAACTCTGCGCTTGACGTGCAATTTCCAACTTGTTTAACATATAGCAGTTAAAAAAAGTATTTTAGCTACCTGATACTTTGATTCCTCCAAGCAAAATAAAAATATGTCGAAATAAATGATATTACAACACAAGCTTATATTTCGCAAAAACATTTCAATGACACATTCTATAAATTTTCGACTTCATTTTTTCCTAAATAAAATAAATGTAAGCTATAGCATTTTGAAGTTTTTTTTTTTTTTTTTTTGGATTGATTGATGTAACCTTATTCAATGAATGAATCTTGATATCTTTTAGCTAGTAGAGAACTTTAAAATTGGAAAAAAAAAGTTATTAAAAAGAAAATATGTTCAAAATATATTCGAAATAATCAAGTAAAACCTGTAGAATGTAGGCCGTTCTACATGAAGTAGAGTTTTAATTTATTATTAATGTTTATTTTTTTTAAGTTTTCGGAAGACTCGAGTGCAAATTACGAAACCCAGAAGAATTCAGTGATAAGAAATATTTTATCAGTTGCGGCTCGTACTCAGGTTACAATAAATTAATTCCTACGTTTGAATGTAACCATAATGCAAGTAAAATATAAGGGCTTCGTGAACATTCAAGATAATGTCATAGAAAATTAATGTACAGTCGTCTCTCGTTAATTCGAACTCGTCGGGACCACAAGAAATGTTCGAATTATCCAGAATTCGAATTATGGAAAGTACGAAAGGGAAGCATGTTTAAAGAGGTACTATTACAATGTCATAGTATTTTTTAAATTTATTCTAGCATTAGAATATGACTTAATAATAAAATATATAAATACACAATCAAATTAAGAGGATAGGAACAAGCACAGTGAAAAAAGGGTGGAAGTGTCATTGGTGGACAGACGGGACACTAATAAAACGGATATGGAATATTTGGGATTACAGTTGACTCTCGTTAATTCGAAATCTTATAATTCGAATCTTCGCTTAATTCGAACTAAATATAAAGTCCCGAAATTTTCAATGGCAGAATAACGTTAAAAATTTTCATTAATTCGAACTCATTTTCTCTTGATTTCGTTTAATTCGAATTAACGAGAATTCCAATTTTTCAATCTTCTTTTCTTTCTCACGGATTGCAGATCATTTGAATAACTTTTTTTTCTTTGATTTTTGCGAAAATTGTTCCAAACGAGTATACATATAATCCAATGCATTTGATATCCACTTTCTTAGTGTCCCGTCTGTCCATCAGTGATGCTTTAAATTTTTCTTCCATCGTGCTTGTTTCTAATCTTTTAATTAGTTTATGTATTTATACATTTTAATTTAATATTTAGTCATATTCTAATGATAACAGACGAAATAAATTTAAAAAAAAGCACTATAACATTAATTTCTTTGTAATAGTACCAAATTACGCATGTTTTCATTTCATACTTTCCATAATTCGAACTTTGGATAATTCGAACATTTCTTGTGGTTCCGACGAGTTCGAATTAACGAGAGACGACTGTATATGTATACTAGTACATAACAATTTTTACAAAAACAAAAGAAAGTTATTTCAAGGATTTGAAGTAGAGATCTGTTCAGGACAAGCTTAGTCACAACTGTTTCCAAGTCTGGCCTTATTTTTTTCCTGAAAAATCGAGCAGGTCGTGTCTAACATATTTTTTCCATACCGAGCCGGGATTTATTTCATTTTCCTAGTCTTTACAGGCCAAAGTATTCAGTCCTGGTTTTGAGCCAGAGTGTATGAAAATCACTGTCTCATTCGGGCCAGGTTTGTTCAAAAATCAATAAAATTTGGCGAAGCCCAAAAGTTTTTGTCAAAAAATAAAAAAATAAATAAATCACCATTATTCTACAATTAAACATTAAAATTTATTCTTTTAAAAGAATCTTAGATTTACAGGTTTGTTAAAATATAACTAAATTAAAGTAAAACGTAGGAAAAAGAGTCCGGTTATGACGAAATCTTGTTTTAAACTGAAAAATGTGTTCATCCATGTAAAATGAATAGAGTGATCTGGGGATATAATAATTCATTTACATCTGCTACGAAGGAAACTTGTCCAACGGATTTTTTTTCTTTCCTACGTGATTCTGGCTTAGAAGTTTTTACTGTATACTGTTTTTTTTTAGATTTTTTATGCCTCTATTACATGAAATATAAATTAATAATATTAATGATAATTGAAACATTTACGTACAGCAAACAGAAGTTTATTAAAAACATAAATATCACAGCCTATGGCACTCTTATATAAATGGCGATTATAAACAAAGTTTTTTAGTCAAAACTTCTCCATACGAGTAAAAACCAATGTTTTGTAGAAGTTCACTTGAGCGGGCCGGTCTCTGGCTGAACTTTTAACTATCATACCTGGCCGTGGTGATAAATTTTTCCGATGGTCCGGGTTGGGCTCACGCCAAAAATTTAACTTTTATAACGGTCCGGACCGATTTTTGTTTATGAGTCGGGCAGACGTCTCTGAAGACCTCTAAGTCCATGAGAAAGTGGGGGAAAAGTAAAAAAATCGGAATTCCCGTTATTTCGAATTAAACGAAGTCAAGCGAAAAGGAGTTCGAATAAATGAAAATTTTTAACGTTTTTCTACCATTGAAAATTTTAAGGACTTAAATTCGAATTAAGTGATATTCGATTTATCCGATTTCGAATTAACGAGAACCAATTGCATTTTAAAAATATTACTTTCAAATTAATTAACTAAGTATTTAATGGAGGGGATAGTCGCCAATTTATGTCACACAAGATATGAACTTTAGTTTCAAAAGTATCAAACATAAAAAGAAAATAATTGTCCATCCTCGCAATTACATTAGTTAAAAGATAAGAAAAATTTCTTCCTGCTTTTTATTGACACTAATTATTAAATCATTTTTTCGGAACGCTATTTAGGCAATTTCTTTTTTCCCCAGAAAATGCTCGCCGTTACAGCAATTTTACGAAGATAAGAATCTGAAACTACTACAATCAAATAGAACAACTTTAAATGCTGTCATTCTGGAAATTATTCACACAAAGAAGTTGATAAACCAAGAATTGTGAGGTCTTTCCCGATTTTTTTTACACACGCACCCTACTGCTAAAAAATAGTTCGTTTAATGAACTTCTCTGTCTGAGGGGATCAAGGTCAAGATTTGCTGAATTAAATAATGTCTCCGCACATTCGTCTTCATCTGCAGACAGTGCGAAGATCGTGAAATGCAATCTAGAATAATACGTTTGATAATCTCCCCGAAGAAAGAAAAAGACAATTGAAAATGAACGCACTTCCTAAGGAGATAATTCTTTTCTTTCTTTTCACGTATATTACTCGGAAACTCAAATTTTTGTCCTCGACTTTTTTTTTTTTTTTCTCCATATCTAAATCGGGAAATTGTTCTTTTTTAATTTTCCTTTGTGGGGAAAAAACTTTTAAAGCGAAATTCCATTTTGTGGCGCAAGAAAGGATTTTAAGTTTATAAAATGTATCTGAAGTGATTTTTGATTAGTAAAATTATTTGGGAAGTTAAAGTCCTTTGAACTCAGTCGTGCGTGTGTGTCGAGTATTCATGAGATAAATAAATCTTGGACCTTGTTTTTCTAATCGAGAAATTACCCTAATAATGTAATAATGGAGAAAAAAAATAAATGAGTAGCAATCAAAAGGGTAGAATGATATATTTTTAGACTTATAAACTATTTTCCTGAGTCTCAGGGCTGCGGAGTCGGTGGGAAAAATGGCCGACTCCGACTCCGGAATTTTTAACGACTTCGACTCCGACTCCGACTCCGGAAATTTTAACGACTCCGACTCCTGGTTAGCTAATATACTAATGTTGATGCTGGTTAAAGTTATGAGGGAATGAAAGAAAAATAAGGCAAAAAATCATTATTTCGGTATTCAGTTCTTAGAGCTTTGGAAAAAAAATATTTTTCGTTTTACAAATTCTTTAATTTTACGTACCACAAACCTGAAAAATTAAATTACCGAAATCTAAAAGAGATAACAAAACTGATATTTTACTATTTCGGATCCGTGGCCTCGAAAAGGGGAAATCTGTACAATTTTTATGTTAACTAGTGCTCTCCAGAGCAGAAAAATTTCAATGGAAAGGAAAAAAAAAAATAGTCAGATGTGTTAATCTTAGAACTTTCTTCTATATCACACATGTTAATACTTCCTGAAAAATGCAGCATAGCAGCACCACCTTTTATGTGATTTATACCAAAATCTAGACAAGTTATATCATCTTCTAACTAAATATGAAGTTTAGATAGGGCTATTGCTGAAATCTTAAAATTCTACATAACAGTGCTACATGTTGAGTGATGTACATCAAAAACGAACCAGGATCAATTTCTATCAGATATAACTGAAACTAAAGTTTAATGAACATCCATGCATTAGTGACTGAGCCACAGCTATTTCAAAATCGTAAAAAAATCAGCATATCAGCGCTACCTGTAGGGCGATTTACACCAAACACTAAACTATACTAATCTAGATTACAAACTAATTAAATATAAAGTGTGGTGAAAATTCGAGCATTTGTTTTTGAGATAGCGCTGTTGCAATATCATGAACAATGCAGTATAGCAGCGCCACCTATTGAGCAATTTGCACCAAAAAATTTAAAGCACCTAATTATATCAAGGACTAACTGAATCTAAAGTTTCATAAAAATCCGTGCATTAATTTTTAAGATATAGCTACTGTGGAAATTGTGAATAATGCAGCATAGCAAAGCCACCTGTCGAGTGATATACACCAAAAATTAATCAGATCCAGTTTCTATCAAGATCTAACAAAATCTAAAGTTTTGTGAAATTCCATCCATTAATTCTTGAGATACAGCGCTCCAAAATTTTTGTCGCATGCAGACTCACGAAGCGCAGACACTGACAGACATTTTCGAAAAACTATCAAATCATGTTCAGTTCAGGATCTTCTAAAACTTATAAATCCATCGAATGCCGGAAATCGAAATTTCTCAAGAATCCAATACTTTATTCTTGTAAAGATAGAAGAAAATAATATTGAAGATGGAAATTTTACTAGTTCGCAAATATTCTGTGAACTACTAGAGCTTTTAATTAAAAACAGTTTTCATCTCCTGTGTGCGCTGGGCAGCTTATTTGGATTCTTTAACTTGGGTAGTCCGATATAATCCAAAAATAACAATAAGAATTCCTTCTATGGATTTAAAATTACATTTTATTGGTTTAATTTCACTTCAAACTGTCTAAGAAAAAAGCCGGAGTCGGAGTCGGGTTGTTTTTTACGACTCCGACTCCTTTTTGTCAAAAATGGGCCCGACTCCGACTCCGACTCCGCAGCCCTGCTGAGTCTTGCCGTTATCGCGGTATAATTTTTTTAATTTTTCAAAACAAAACATCTAGCTCAAGAAGGGAAGGCTACCCCGCTTTCCAGCGAACTAAACAGTTCATGGTATATAACAGCACCAGCAGTAACTTCACTTCTTATCAATTAGAAGTTATTTACGTAAATTATGCACTTATGCGCCATTTATCTTTATTTAGTGTTTTAATGCATCATTTGTGCATTAAGAGTAGTTGACTGTGCAGAACTGCTAAACGTGTAAAAAGAACTTGATTAAAGAATTGGTGTTAATGGTGTTACAAAAAGTTCGTACAAGAAACGTTTGTAACTAAAAATAAACTTGAAACGAATATCTTTATTTCCATATATCACTTATTATAACATGCGTAATAATTTTGAAAATATAAATTTTCAAAATCCAGTCACTCATTTGTGCTAACCCTGTCCCTGTGTATCCCGATAACGCGAAGACGAGGTCAGATAATTTATGCGTAAGCAAATGTGTTTCAATGTACTCTTCTGATTGATGCTTATAGTTCAAGAGCCGACCGCACAAAACCCTAAGTCATCGAGCACAAGAAAAATTCCTTTATTTCATGGAAGAGAAGTCATAGGGGAATCTAATGATCCATGTCTGCCGGGGGGAGCGAAGAGGTGTATAAGTATAAAATAAATACCACTAGAGGTTGACTCGTAGACTTAGCATTATGTTTTTTCCTGCTCAAAGTTTTCCATGTTTTCATACTTTCAATTGTACGGCAAACACAATGTTAAACGTAAGAGTAAACCACTAGTGGTATTCATTTTTGGCTCACAGGCTATCATAGCCTGAGAGCTTATGTGCCCGTCCGTTCTGTATGTATGTACGTGCGTAACGCGATAACTCATGATAAAAATATCCGATCCACATGAAATTTTGTATGAGTATATCCTTATAAGGCGCTTCCCCGATTGGTTTTTGGAGTTTATTCGATATGTATAACCGGGGGAAATGGGGTCATGCCCCTCCCTTTAATTGATATAAATGGATTTTCATGCAGAAATTATCAGTTTTCATGCAGAATTGTCAGTTTTAGATATAGGATCATTCTGATTGGGCGCCTCCGTGATTCGTGTTAGGTGTTTATTAGATAAGTATATTCAGGGGGAACGGGGGTTCTAATGCTTCTCCCTTTAATTTATATAAATGGGTTTTTCAAGTAGAATTATCAGATTTCGTTCAAATCTTTGAATAGTTTTGGAAGTTTAATGGTTAAATATAAAAGAGGAGGATAACTCCTCTTAAAATATATAAATGGATTTTTACTAAGAATTATCCAATTTGCTCTGAAATTTGGATATAGATTTTTTATATGATAAAGTATGTCCTTGATTAGTTTAGGGGGTTCAATAATTAAGTATAAAAGGGGAAAAGGGAGCTGTTTCCCCTCCTTTAATTTTTTTTTCGAACGGAATTAACCCTTGAAAATATAAGGCTGTAATGTGCAATTAGTAGGCGTAGCCTGTGAGCTCAATGCCATCAGTTTAACTGGGCAGTATTCTTTTTATTTGCTTATGCACCACTTCGCTTCCGGCAGACATGGATCATTATATTCCCCTATGACTACTCTTCCATAAAACTAGGGAATTTTTCTTGTGCTTGATTTAGGGTTTTGTGCGGTCGGCTCTTGGACTATTACTTGGATTTTTTTTTTTTTTCTTTTCCCACTCAGGTGAAGTTTTTTCATAAGTCTTGGTTTTCAAGACACGTTGCTGCGAATCGGGCAATAGATAATTAAAAATATTTGCTTTGAAAGATAATCATTTTTGGGAGCATAAATCTGTTTAATATTTAAAAAAAAAATTATTTTATTTCCAAAAATTTAAAAGACATGAAATTTGTAAGTTAATATTCAAACAACTGCACTTTTTGTTTTCTAGGTGTTTAGGAGGGGGGGGGGTGCCCTCCGTAAAGGGTCTTTCTAAGGGAACCTAACCCGTATTTACGCAAGGTTCGAAGAAAACCACGGAAAACTCCGAACGGTTAGGCCGACGGTCGCGATTGGGTTCGAACCCAGCACCTACCGTCTACCAGTTTGAGGTCAGAACCTCTCGGCCACTGGTGGGGCTCCGTTAATTTATATGAAAATAGAATCCTGACACCGAAGATTTAATTGGTTAAAGTGTTCAATCTTCCATATTAAATCTATGTACGTTTGAAACAAAGTACCTGAAGGTGGGGAAAAAATTATTTGTAAACAAACAAGAAAAATCATGTGTCAAGAATAAATTGTGATATACTTTCCAGCACTGCCGCAATATTTTAAGAAACCTACGCTGTTTAATAAAGTAAATAAAATATCCACGTAAGTACTTTAGATAATGTATAATACATTTCAAAACTAGATTTAATCGCTTACAGATTTAGATTCTTTTTCAGACCACATTAATTATAGTACAAGGCCCTAGACAATCCAGACGCAACCCATGTAATACGTATGATAAAACTACGTAATAAATAACAAATAAACATAATTCTAAATTCATCATTAAAAAGGTAAACTTAAAGTTACACTATGCGTAAATTACTTAAAATGATGACAAAAATTATTTTAAAAGAGACGTTAAATCACTTTAATTCTTAGTACTTTCAACTTTAAACATAGCTTTCATCAGAGTATACAAAAGTACTTTTATTATAGTACTGTTAAATATCAGTATTTTTGTACTCTCTGACGAAAGCTGTGTTTACAGTTAAAAGTACTAAGAATGAAAGTGATTTAATATATTTTTAAAAATAATTTTTGTCATCACTTTAAGTAATTTACAAATAGTGTTATTTTAAGTTTACGTAATAATTATTTTATGTAAAGCATTGCATATTTTATATAAAATTAAATTGCTATTGTTAATTTGTGACGCAAATTGTTTATTAATTTAACGAAATTGCAAATTCCACTTAAAATGCTAGAATACCAATAAAAATAGTCATAAAAAGGAGCAGCTTACAAAAGTAAATAGAATTTTTATGTCATTACTTTATTATTTATTTTATCTATAAATAATGGTAAAAGAAATAAAGCTGAATTTGGTCTTGAGAGTTGTCAGAAGACGAAGTCTTTCCACAAACAATCTCTGTACAGATTCTACAGTTAAAGTTTCAATCAGATGCAGAATTGAAATTTCTTATTCCAGCACCAGACTAAGATATACGTAATTTTCTGTAATACATGTGAAAAAAAATTAAAGATGCTATAAGTTTTTTTAAAGACTTTTGCACAAGGAAATTACTTGTAATATTACTAGGGAAGAGAGCAGATGTGTGACACTTTATAACAAAAATAAGAAAATCAACCGTTTTACACAAACACAAAAATTTCAATTTATAGAATACAAGATGAAACTTTTTTTTTAATGTTCCTAAACAATAATAGAAATATAAAATGTAAAAACAATTTTATAATTAAAGAAATTATAAATTTTAAAATGTGTCCCATACCTCCCTGCTTGTTAGGATGTATGGGACAGCATTAAAACAAAATATAAGGCATAAAATTCAGCATTGGCTACATATATACAAGCGGTTGATATATATTTATTTGATATACAAATAGTAATCAAACTGTCTGACCAATCATTTGTAGAGCTGGCAATTTTAAACAGAACGTCTGTCTTCTCGGCATAACTTATGTCAAGTTGTCAAAGAAAATGAAATCTCAAGTTATTCTTTTTTTTTTTTTTTTTTTTTTTTTAATGAATTATGCATTAAAATCAAAACTATAAAACCATCCTATATAGCTTAAATTATTCCTATATAATTTATGTCCTATTTCTTGGCATAATACTTAACAAGAACGAAAATATTTACACAAAAGTCAATATTATCACTAAGCCAATTGATTTCCTACATTATTATTTTTTTAAATCTTCGATGGTAATGCAAAAATGTGAATTTGTCTCATAATAATAAATTCCAGTATCTTCATCTTTAGAAGTTTATGAAAACTAATAAGCATCTGTTTTATTTATTTATTTATTTATTTATTTATTTATTTTTGGGGGGGGGAGATGTATTTTATGTCTCTATCTTAAATTTTAACCTTTTCGGGTCTGGTGTACTATTAATAGTACATGACTTTTAATTGAGTATTATTTTGTTTTAAAAAATACTTCGCTACTGTTTGCATGTAATAATATTAGTATATGTCTATTCATTTACTGTATGACTTCATTATGTTTAGGCATTTAATAATAATAATAATAAATATTTTTTTAATTCTCTTTTCGCTGTTTGCGATTCTTTTATTTTAAACATATATTTCACTCTTGAAATTTTAAATAAAAGCTACTTTCCTGAAAGAATCATGTGTAAACGCAAAAAGTATTAGAAGTTTGTAACGTAAGTTAAATCTTATTATAATACAGTATTTTCTAACCATCTCCAAAAATTCTTCCTTAGCCTATTGTCATATGAATATGAATTGAATAGCATGCAAAACAACAACATTCGTTATCTTCCAGACAATAAAATATTCGTTAAACACTAACTAATCTATTTGAATTGCTAGTGTTAATGTTATTAACATAAGTGATTTTTTCTAAAAATTGAAAAAAATTCGGACCCGAAAGGGTTAAAATGTTTTTTGTTTAGTCTTTAGGTTATTTCTCGATAAATTTAATTCTTTTTATTAGAATATTTGCATAATATTAATAATTTGCATTTACCTTATTCAAAAGAAAGCATTCGACTTGTCTCATTCTTCCGCACTTACTTTAGTTTATGTTAAACTATTTGTATAATCAGCAGTGGTGCTTTTAACCTTAGTTTAAATTGTAGATAATATATAATATAAAGTTTTCTAAATAGGTAAACTATTACAGTTATGCACACAAACAAGTCATTAATATATAAAAAAGCATATGAAGCAATTTTTTTTTTAAATAATATTTGTTTATACAATTTACGCTGATCAGAATTCTTTTTTTTTTTCAATAGAATATTGGGTTTATCATTATTTCAACGATTATGTGATTGATGAAATGTTTAGAATGATACGTAAATAGGAAAAACCTATAGTTCCTTTCCTCCCATTGTCCCATTCCACTTCATTCTCCCCTATACAGCAAGTGCATGTAATCAAGTTTATTTAGATGCTTTATTAAAATAATAAAAATAAATAAGCAAAAATTAACATTTGAAAAGTGATAAGATCCGAGATAAATAATAATTCAACAGTTATCGAATTCTAGATAAGAAAATTCCAGTAAAGTTTTCTTTTAACATTATGCATAATGCTACAGCAATGGAATCACACAATCGGAAAATTTTAATCGTGCAGTTTAATGGTTAATCTATTAATGTGAAAGTTAATTTTGTGTGTGTCAACAAATTTATCTTTTGTTATTAAGCTATCCGAGTGAAGGTAGGGATAAGATAATAAAATAAAACAAAGTAAAAAGTAAAAATTAAATAATAAAATAAAACAAAAAAGTTTCAATAAAGGAATGATAAAATTTTAGAGGTAAATTCATCCTGAGTAATCAAAATTCGTATAAAGCACAGATAAAATGCATTAAAATTGCTTTTAGGTATGGTATAAAGTTATTCAAAATACATTAAAATAATAAAATCAAATTAAAATCCCAGAAAGTTTACGGCTAAATTCACTCGGCCATCGTCAGTTGTTAATTTTTAGATGTTATTACTTTTTTTGTGCTTATTTGTCAAGAAGAGATGATTGTAATGAAAGATAAGTTGAGAGGAGAAGATATTCAAATTTTTTACTAAACAAGCTTTAGTATTACAATTAAACCCCGATAATTCGGATTAATTGGGACCAGACCCAATCCGGACTATCGAAAATCCAGATTATCCGGATAATTAGAAAAAAATGAAGTAAAAAAAAAATACTTATAGAAAATCACCTTTATGTTACATTTATTGAATATTTACAGACAATAATAATGTTTACTTTGTAATAAAAAAGTTTGTAATTTTCTGCTGTGCCAGCTTTCTATACTTTTTGCGAGCCGTACGGTCACGAATTCGTTTGAATATGTACTATGGGCTGACAAAGATCGGAAAGCGATCCATATCAGACAATGGGTGTTATAGGGACTATTTTACCTTGCTTTCTTCCAATGCTCCAAGTAAAAATTTATTGTGCAATGATTTTTTATGGCATTTCTAAGTGGTTTAAATGAAAAATTGGGAAAATAAGAATTGCCAAACTTAGTGATACATTGTTGTTTCTTTGAAAGATAAAATCAAAGAATTTAAGAAAGCTTAAGGTATTCTTTCGAAAATATTTCAGAAAAAGTTATTATTATTATTATTATTATTATTATTATTATTCAGAATACGACGATGAAACAAGTTATTGTTATGAAAATTAGCCAAAAACTTGAAGAAAAAAAATATATTGACCAAACCGATCCAAATTAGCGGGATTCTTCTGTATAAATGTTGTTATTTCTCTTTGCGCTTATTCACCAAAGATAACCATTATCGATGGCCGCGTGAGTTTGGCCAAAAAAATTTTAGGATTTTTATTTGATTTTTAGTGTATTTTAAACCTTTCGGGTCCTAATATTTTTTTCCCATTTTGAGAACAATATTAATTAAGCTTTAAGCTTTAATAATGTTAATCGTAGCGATCCAAATAGACTTACTGATGTTTAAAGATTATCTCGTTGTCTGAAATTCAATGAATGTACTTATTTTGTGTACTATTCAATTCAAATTTATATGACAATAGGCTAAGGAAGAGTTTTTGGTGGCATTAGGAAAATATATTACAAAAGGGCCAACATAAATTACAAAAATATAATGATTTTTGCGTTTTGATTCGTTCAGAAAAGTTATTTTTAATTTAAAAAGTGAAATATATGTATAAAATAAAGGAATGGCCAATGGCGCAAAGAGAATTAAGTAAACTTTTATTATTATTGTTGTTATTACCAAATGTCAAAACAAAAATGAAGTCGTAATAAGAAAGGCATAGCAGGGTTGTTTGGTTTAAACCACGCTGGTTTAAACCGTGGTTTAAACCATGGTTTAAACCAAGTGGTTTTTTTAAAAAAACCATGCTGGTTTTTTTAATTTGGTTTTTTTCCCTTTTCCCTAATGTTTTCATTTATTTTACACATTATTAAAATGTGCAAAATCAAAGTTATGGAGTAGCTACAAGCAAAGCTTAAGACAAATTAAATTTTTAAAGTGACAAACATCTTTAATCAATCTAATTTTTCTTACTAGCTATAAATTGACATGGCAAAATATTTTTCTACAGTGAACTGTGGAAGATAAAAAAAAAGGTAGTTAGTTTTAATTATTTTTTAAACCTTTTATTTTTTAAAAAATGTAAAAATGGCATATGCCAGCCAAAAATGCAATTTTACTGCTTAGATAGCTTGATTATGATTTACTAAGGATTGTATCATGTATCAAAGCATCAATAATGACATAATCATAAGTCATTCTTTCCATTGGTTACTCTTGTTCTGTATGCTAATGAATGATTGGCTATGAATTTTCTCTGTTCCATAGCTATTGGTTTTAGTAAGCTTTGGTTTTTCTTAGATTGGATTTGCAGTTTTTACATTATTTTTTCTGTTTCTAGTTACTTTGTATTGTATTTTATTTTAAGAAAGCTACTTATATATATTGAAATAAAAGAATGTCTAAAACTAGAAGAAAGGAAAATATAATCTGGTTTTCATTTGAGGGAATAAGAAATACATCAAAAACATGTTTAAGAGCCAAATGTAAAAATTGCATGCAATGTAAATGCTGTCAAATTAGCTCTTCCTTATAATACTAGGTGTGAATCATTTTCAGATGCTTTAGATGTTTATCTTAAAAATTGCCCCACTTTACTTAAAATTTGTGTAGAAAATAGGAATGTATTGATAAAAATATTCAAAAGCTTGTATCTGTCTAATTTTTACTTTAAAAGAAATGTTGAAGATATGTTTAAACTGTTAAATTCTATTGCAGTTGCCCTGGATAAATCTAAAGTAATAAGTTCCATTACTAATGCAGTTTATAATTGGACAGGTCTTCAAAGAATATTAAGAGAAAAAAAAATGTAAATAAAGAAGTCTCATAGTTTTTTAGTCCAGGTATAAAATAGCCCTAACACCCATGCCCTTTTAGGTATACATGCTTGAACCACAATACAGTCAAAGTGAACTATGTGAACAAGAAAAAAAGAATACATTAAATTTTGCAGAACAAAAATATCCATGTAACTCGATGCTTGCACAGATAATAAAATTTAATGCTAAATCTTCACCTTTTGATGAACAAAGAAACGGAAAAAATAAAGTTTGTATTAAAAAAAAAAAAAAAAAAAAAAAGTAATTTTTCTAAACCTATGTCTCAATTTGTGTAAGCATTACATTCGTTGATGTATCAAGTAAGTCAATGCACATGTATTTCTTAGCATTAATTAAATGCATATTGATATTTTTTAAGTAAATATATGTTGTAAGAGATTAATAAACATTTGTTGATGTTAATACTGTAAATAATTTCTAAATTATGCACAAGAAGATGGTTTCTATTTCAGCTTATTTTTGTTAATTTAGTAAAATATGTTCGTTTGCCCTTTACTATGTTCCTCATTATATAGTAATTATTTCTTAAATTATTATCTAAAAGGTTTATATAAGTATACTAATAAATTAATAGTTTATTTTTTTTCACACAATGAATATTTCCCTATAGAAACCTAAACTTATAAGATAATTTAATTATAAATTTTTATGCTTTAGTTATTTTATTATCAAAAAAATAAATACTAATGTGAATGTTTAACATTAATTAACTATTAATTACAAAAAATCCTCATGACTTTCTAAAACTCAAGTTATTTTTCTTGGAAATGCGATTTAAACAATGATTTGAAAAAAACCCAGTTTAAACCAAAAAAACCTGGTTTAAACCAAAAAAACCCGGTTTTTTGGTTTTTTTCAAAAAAACCGGTTTTTATACCAACCCTGCCATAAACTCATTTCTATACGTAGATAGTAAAAAAATAATTGTTAGGCTAAAATAATATTCGATGAAAAGACATGCACTATCAATAGTACACCAGACCCGAAAGTGTTAATGTATTTTTAAATTATTTCATATAATATATATATGTACAGTCGGCTCTCGTTAATTCGAACTCGTCGGGACCACAAAAAATGTTCGAATTATCCGAAGTTCGAATTATGGAAAGTATGAAACGAGAAGATATTTAATATGGTAGTATTACAAAGGAATTAATGTTATAATGCTTTTTTTTAATTTATGTCTGTTATCATCAGAATATGACTTAATATTAAATTAGAATATATAAATACGTAAACTAATTAAAAGATTAGAAACAAGCACAATGGAAGAAAAATTTAAATCGTCACTGATGGACAGACGGGGCACTAAGAAAGGAGATATCAAATGCATGGGATTATATGTATACTCGTTCGGAACAATTTTCATTAAAATCAAAGAAAGAAAGTTATTCAAAAGGATCTGAAATCCATGAAAAAGAAGAGAAAAATAAAAAATCGGAATTCTCGTTAGTTCGAATTAAACGAAGTCAAGAGAAAATGAGTTCGAATTAATGAAAATTTTTTACGTTATTCTGCCATTGTAAATTTCTGGACTTCATATTTAGTTCGAATTAAGCGAAGATTCGAATTATCCGATTTCGAATTAACAAGAGTATACTGTACCTAAAAAAATTAGAAATTTTTATTTATATTTTACATGAATTTTTAAAGAAGGTCCAATTAACGGACAAATATAAATTTTTAGTATCAAGATAAACATTTAATAAATAATTTTTATCGCATACAAAATTGGTTATAGTGAGAAACTGCGATTAAAAAATTAAACAGTTATAAAGTTTTTTTAAATGCAAAGAAACAAAAAAGGCAGAAAAAATACTAGCAACTATTTTAAGGGCGGAAGCAAAAATTTCAATTTAAATGAAAGTTTAAAAACACTTTTCATGCTGTTTATTCCAGTTTTTAAAGATATTAACATTTTAAAGAAATTTTAGTGTTTTCCTCGAACATGCATTTATTTTCTGACAATGGGTTAAGTTAACATATTTTCCTTTTAAGTTCTTATCCTAATAATAGAATTCGTTGTAGAATTCACCGTTGTAGATCACCCGCTCTCCAACCCCCCCGAAACTACAAAAATCATTAGGATTTAACTAACAAATTCCAATTATGAATAAAATTTCTTTAAAAAATTTCTTCAAAAAATGTGTTAGACTAAATGTAATAAATAAGTGCTCGTGTTTATTACAAAATAATGAAATCAGTATTAAAAAAAAAAAAAGAAAGAAAAAGAAAAATGTATACTATTAAGCTATATCGATATTATTTACTTCTAAGCTTTTTCGATAAAAATCATGTTAATTTATTATAACTACTAAATTATTAATGAGTTAAATAACTCATTAACTCAACTGCTATCGAAGTAAGAAAAGAGATAAGGGTTAAAAAATCTCAGAAATTTAATGGTTAAGAAAAATTTGTTTAACCATTTTACTTAATTCCATCCATGTTATAAACAATTTTCAGTTTTATCTGTTCACGTGAAAAGACGTTTCAGACTATTCAGGGACTGTTATCGAGTAGCAAATTAACGGTTTAAAAAAAAATCAAGAATTACATGAATATTAAAGAATTACTAAAATCCAACAGCAAGACAGAATTATATAAATGTTATGTTCTTTAAATAAAATCAGCTTGGACTTTCTCTCTTTCATTCGAAAGAGGATTAGTCACGGTTGAACTGCTTTATTTTGTATGTTTTATAGTAGAACTTCTATTCTTTTAGTTACATTCCAGAACTGAATACTGGAAACAAAACCTGGACCGTAATTATTTCATAACGTTTCCAAGCAATCATAATTACTGTAACAAGTATAACGTTGACGAATCTGAATTTTATAAAAATACACTTAACCTCTTCAAATCCCAGTGTTTATTTCTGTACTTCAGTTATGAATTTATATTAACAAATTGATAACAAAAAATAAATAAATAAATAAATAAATAAATAAATAAATAAATAAAATAAAAATAATAAAAAAAAATAAAACAGCATTTTTTTTTCATAAAATTTGATACACGGGGATTCATAAAAAGTACTTTAATACTTTTTGGGGATTTTTTTTTAATTTTACTTTTTTGGATTGCGAAAACACTAAAAACATTAAACACATTTTTTATTACTGGTCGACTCTACATGTGATATCTTAACGCACAGTAAAATTATTTGCGTTTTCATTTTTGTATATTTCTGATGCATGCCATTTTTATATAATACGTAGCTCGCTAAAACAGTGCTATAAGAAACAAATTGTTATTTTATTTAGTTCTACTACCAGTCTACTACTACTGTTAGACTCCATTCACACTAATTTCTCTATATCCTAATTTCTCCAATTCTCTAATCTATCTAATTTCTCTAAATTCCACAATTTTTTATTTAGGATGTCCACCTGAAGAATTTTAATTTTATACTAATCTCATGGCTTAAAAGTGCAATTTCATTTCCGAAACTCCATATTGTCCTTTCAGTGGTTACAGCTCCCACCACCCTATCCGGTAAAAAATGTCCATGCAGATTTTATTTATAAATAAATATTATTTGCAGAATTGTGAAGTTTTAAAAAGCATTAAAAAACATTCTTACGCGTTGTATATCTTTAAAAATATTCAACTTAATTTCAGATTAGTCTTCTGTTAAACATAAAATAAAAAATCACTTTTCATTGACACATTTATATTGAGGCAAAAGTGGGACAGTTCGCCTTCAACCTACCAAAAATACTAGAAAACTGATTCAATTTTCATACCTTTTCACAAACTAAGTAATGAAGTAAATTCAATGATATTTTTTGAATTGTTAAGTATAGTATTACTTGTTAAAATAAAACAAATTGATGAAAAATATTTCAATTAGGAAAATTTAAATATTTTTTTTCCATAATTACTATTTATCATTGCGCGCACGATTTCTAAAAAAATGTTTAAAGATAATGGGTTAAAATTTTCTTAATGCATTAACCTTTAACTAATGTTACCGGTCTCACAGACCACTACTTTTTTCAATTGGTATAGTTTAACTTTTAATTTTCAGTTTAACTACAAACGCTACCGAAATTTTATTTCGTTTGGAACATTAGTACTATCCTATCACCACAGACTTTTAAATAGGTGAATGTTAATTATAATAGTCTAGTACAAAAAATTTAGTACAAAAACACCATCCCATGAGTTAGTGTTTTTTATTCATCTTTCCATCTTGCATCTCACAGACCACTTTACACTAATTACGTGACAATTTCTGTCACATCAGTTAAAGGTTAATATTATGCTTTTGCATAAATTGAACTAAAATATTAGAATTGTCTTAAATAATGAAAATTTTACTAAAAAAAAAATACGAGAGAAGTTTTACAGATCTTCTATTTTTATTATTTATTGTTAATTATAAATATTATAAATGAAGGTAATTAAAATATTTTAAATAATTATGTTATGTGAAATGTTATCTTTAAATTAAAATATTTTTAAAATTAATAAATTTAAATGAACACGAGATATAATGCACACAATGATACATAGTAATTACGGAAACAAGAATACATTAGTTTAATTAAATTTTCCTAATTAATTTAAATATTTTTTATCAATCTGTTCTGTTTATTGTAACAACTAATGCTATACTTAACAATCCAAAAAAGTTTATTGAATTTGCTTTATTAGTTTGTGAAAAGCTATGGAGATTGAATCAGTTTTCTAACCTTTTTTGACAGGGTTGAAGGTGAACTGTCCCCTTTAAGGGTGTACTAAAATAATACTAATAATAATTTCCCTCCCTTAATACCTCGAAATTTTCTGAGATGTTTTCAGACTCATTTTTAAAAGAAAAATCACGAAACTTGCTGACGGGATTTATGAAGAGAGAGTATAATAGGCTGTGCGATTTCATTTTTCGCACAATTATTTTGAACTTTGTAGATAGTTTTTCTCTTCAAGACCATATTTTTTGCTTCCAGCTCTCTTGTTTAGGAAAATTGGCTTCAAAACACCAACTTTGGCAGCATTTTTGCAATGTATTATGTGTTCATAAAAAAATTCACCAGCAATTTCGATTTGAATAACCCTTAAATCTTAACCCTTTCGGGGTCTTGCGTACTATTAACAGTACATGTATTTTAATGGAGTATAATTTTGTTTTAAGAAATACTTTTGCTACTATTTAAAAATAATGATGTTAGTATTATGTCTGTGCATTTACTACATGACTTCATTTTTGTTTAGGTATTTAATAACAAAAATAATGATTATTTGTTTATTTCTCTACGCGCCGCTTACGGTTATTTTATTTTAAACATATATTTCACTCTTTAAAATAAAAGTCACTTTCCTGAAAGAATCGTGTGTAATAAAGCACAAAAAGTATTAGAAATTTCTAATATAAGTTAAATCTTGTTGTAATACTATATTTTCTAAACGTCTACAAAAATTCTTCCTTAGCTTATTGTGATATGAATATGAATTGAATAGTACACGAAACAATTACATTCGTTATCGTTCAGACAGTGAAACATTCCAATGCTAATATTGTATTTGTATTCTATTTGTATAGTTTGTGTTCATGTTATTAACGTAAAAGTAATTTTTTCTAAAAACTGAAAAAAAAAAAAAAAATCAGACCCGAAAGGGTTAAGGGTAAATGTCTATGATCAAATCCATAGTTAAAAAAACGTATTTCAGGAAATGCGATTTGGCATAAAAAATAATCCCTTTTTTTATTATTATTTAAAACCTTTAATTTTATTCGTAATCATTTTAAAAAGGACATTGCAGCCCTGGTGCAAAATGATTTGAAAATGGACTCAACCAGGCAAATAATCGAATGAAAAAACATTCAGAATTTTTAAAAAGTGCTTAAAATTATTTTAGAAAAAAAAAATTATTTTTTAAAAAACAAATTTCACTTGAAAATGCTCCCTCTCCCTTCCCTAAATTCGACAGTATAAAAATTAAAAATATACCTTATTTAAAAGCGAATATATGAAATATAAAAGTGTAAACAATAGCACAAGTTGAAGCCATTATTGTTATATACGATGTATCGTACTACTTTTTAAGGTGCTAGTCACTGAAAAAGACTCATATGATAATATCAAGTCTACGGGGGCGTTATTTTGAAATATCTCGCTCAAATTTTAATATTTTTGAACGATTATTTTCGCATAGTATAGCTGAGGACGGCAAGTTTTTACTTTTTCGATTTTGGATTCAGATTTTTTTTAATTGCTTTAACTTTTGAAACCGGTTTTGAAATTTAAACTATTTTAATATAAAAAAATACAACCCAAATTCAAAAATTAAAAATAGTCTTAAAAATAGCTATCCTTAGCTATCCTATGCAAAACAAAATCGTTCAAAAATATTCAAATTTGATCGAGGTATTTGAAAATTTTGTCCCCATTGACTTAACATTATCATCTGGGTCTTTTTTAGTGACTATTATAGGCTCTTAAATGGACAAACATTTCAGACGGCGATAATAAAGTCCGTAATGAAAGATATGCCGCTAATTAGGTAAGTTTAATTAGTACATAAACAGGGTTAAGGGATGAGGATTTAATAAAATTCTTTATTTTTGTTTTCAGAGAAAACTTAGCGATAGTAAAATGTGTGTAATTTAAGTATGTAAATACAATGCTTTCAAAAATATCAGGAACTGAAATTATGCTATTAAAAATTGAAGGTACTTCTAGGTTATCCCGTCGACCAAAAAATTATCGCTAAACTATAAGATTAAATGCCAATAATGGATGATCGTGAATGTCACATTCAATGACATTAAATGCGATTCACGTGTTTAAAATGTCATAAAGTGATTTTTATTTCCTTTTTTAATTTGAATTTTTATTAATATTCTACTAATTATTTGTTTTTTCATTATTTAAAATAAAAATTATGTCAATATGTATAATTTGGCTATTAGTTTGGCGATTTGTATAATTTGGCGAAATTGGTCGACGGGATAACAGAGAAGTACCGAATTGAAATATGATGGCACTGAAATCAATGAAAAAGCAAAAATGTTTTTTCCGCCAACAAATGAGGGTTAATCGGGTTAATACTAACTGAATTATAAATAAAATCACAGCAAAAACTAATTGCAACTCTTCATGTTTGATTCAGTAACTAAATTTTTAACTATGAATGAAGTACTATGTAAATTAATTTCTGCAATTAAAGGTTTTTTTTAGCTTTCTTATTAGTAAAAAGCGGTTTCATAACAAGATTCTTTAAATTTTCTTAATTTTTATACTTGATAATGGATATACAATATTATAAAAATTCTACAGAGGATGATTTATTTAAGCCTGTAAGTAAAATAATGGTAGAAGGTTGTCTTCTTTATCAATGTACAAAGCGTGTAATAGATGTCTGCCAATCCCAAAAGAATCCGTTTACATTCACCCATACTATTTGAAACTTGCCAGGATTCATAAGAGTGAACTTGAAGTGAATGCGCTACCTTAAATAGTTTTAGCATCTTTCTATTGTGATTTACTCAAGATTTGGAGTTATGGCCAGCGACCTCTCTTTTCTTCAAGGTATTCTCCTGTTAAGGACATTATTACTCATGTTTGCTATCTTTTACAGATAAAACGTAATCCGAAAATTACTCGCATGCATTTTTTATTCGTGAAGTAATTTAGTTTCATGAATCAAATCAATGCTAAAGATAAGTATTTAAGGTGTGATTTATACACTCTGAAGATAACAAAAATAATTTTAAAAAATACTTTTCTTAAATACATTCTCGAAAATTTTGATCAAATAAAATCAATGCAAACAACTTACATTTTTTTAATGTTTCGAGTTATAACTGTCAGACAACAGCACAGGCAATCATCTCATTGAGTTTATGGATAAAAATCTAGGATTAGTTAAATCTCGATTCACATATTAAAACGCAATCGGTCAGCCAAGTTATATCTTGGTGGAAAACATTGAAAAACCGGATTTTAGTGGGTGACTCAGATTTACCCAATGTTTTCCTGCTCCGAATTCTCCATGTTTTCATACTTTTGAGTGCGGGAAAGCACAATGGTAAAACTACGAGTCAACGATTAAAATCGGATTTTTAGGTGGTTTCCAACAAGATATGACTTGGCAGACCGATTTTGCTTTAATATGCAAATCGAGATTTAACCAATCCTAGATGATTTTCATCCGTGAACTCGACGAGATGATTGTCTGTGCTGCCGTCTCCCGGTCTATTTGTTTGTAGAAGTAGAGTTTTCAAATTTCGAATAAATGGCTAATCTTCAATGGCACAACAATTAAAAAAATACATGGGAGAGATTGAAGTATAAAGTAATAATCTTTAAATAAATTGTACATTTACAATTATCCCCGAATTTTTATAATATTAATAATAATAATAATCATTATTTATAATTATAATTATTTTTATAAATTGTATTTGAAAATAAATTGTTACAGCTAATTAATTACACAAGACAATAAATTGGAAATTTTGCTCTGCCACAAAACCGAAATTAGTTGATTCTTCTTCCGTTTTCTGCTCCAATTCTGAATCTATTTTTAGATTTTCTGCAGAAAGTCTAGTTTTAAATCTTTGCTTTATGCAAACTTTGATTTATGCAAATTTTGAAAATTTTACACAATTATGTGCAAGTTTAAGGCAAAGCATTCACAAGGTGGATTTTTGTTTTATGTTATGATTACTGTTCAGCTTAATTTACAGCTATACGTATTGTGTTCGAGTTTATACTGACAAGTAACCTACTTAAATTTGAATATTTGATGTTTTTTATAATAATGTTTGACGTCCAAGTAGCATCAGGGAATTTACATTTGTTCGACGTTTCTTAAGAATGCATTATCTCCAATTCAAAAGAACCAAGTTGGAAATTGCACGTGAAGCGTAGCAAATGAGGTGCGTTCGTACTATAACGAAGTTTTAAAATATTCAGATCTTTTGCTAGTATAGTAGAGCGTACTTTGGATACAGTATAGTGGTCGAAATCTTTGTGTTCCTGTAAATATGCAGGAAGTAATTTTTATTATATTTCATTAACGTATATCTTTATTCATAAAATGTGAAGTAGTTTAATATAATTAAAACACGCCCCAAACAATGTTTCCCCGTATAACATTATTTAGTGGAATACATTTGTGTGGCGCTGTAATTCAATAATAAATATTCTTTGCATTCCAGATTGTACAGAATGTATATTTTAGTACATACTTCATAGATTCATGTCAATTCTATTATGTTCAAATGAGTGTAACACTATTAAAATGCATTTGAAACCTTTTCCCCCATTGACCGTAATGTAACGGAATACTTTTGATTGTCCCTGTAATTGATCTATCCATCCGATTTTCATAAAATTTGAAATGACTCGACAAAATTATGTAATAATTATATATTTTAAATTTCAAAAGATTCGGTTGGGTAGTTTTTGCGTTGTTATATGCGGACAAACGGACAAACTGAGCGACAATAGGTGCTACGTATTTACATAATTACGAACGCACCTAAAAATAGGAACAGTTGAAAAACACATTCTTGGTGTGCACGCCTCAAATAAATATTTTAGAAAGTAATCAATTTCCAATATAAAAATTGAGAGATTGGGGTAGGGGTGAACATAGGCGTAGCGTGACCAAAACTTTTGGGGGGGCACCAGCGAAGTAAAAACTGCGCCCCTTGGCAAATTTTCAATTTGGCGCCCCCCCCCCCCTTAGCCCCAAAAAAGTAATAAAAAATCTTTTTCTTTTGGTAGGCGTCATAAAACTAACAAACATAAATTAATTCTATTAAATAATTATTTAGCGTTTATTTTGGAACTTTAAAAGGTTTAATTTTAACTAAGAAATTCAGAACTAAAACATACAGAAATTTGCATTTTTTGTCAAAGAGTTCACAATGTTTTAAAACAGGGAGGAAAACGATCAAGAGAGATAAAGAAATTCCCTGAAAATGATTGTCGGTCAAACAATGGCTCGCAGAATAAATTTCGTACCCGTGGTGACCGTCTCTTTAGCATGTCCTTCCAGTGGAACATGCTAGAAGTCTACATTTACAGGAATTTCCATGCACGGGCTCAGCCCGGCCCGGCGTGGGTATTAAAGTTTCACCCGAGCCCGCCCGTTTATATTTTCATAGTTTAGGGCCAGGTCCTGCTCGTACAAAAAATCAGTGAAAAAACATTATTAATAGGATAATTTTGCAGTATATTTTAAATTACTATGTGTTCACAAAATACCCTGAAAATACCTGAAAATACTCAATAGCAGCATTAATAATTGCTTAGACATTTAAGACTTTTCAATATTCAAATAAAGATTCATAAAACGTGATGTAGGTTAGAATTTAAAAAAAAAGTTGGTTAAAAAAAATCCTAACCTTTGAAACTATAAAAGAAGTAGATTTTGAAATACAAGGGTTGTCGAAAAACGAGTTTTCCACGGAATTAAAAAAGAAACAAAACATAACTACCCGGACTGGATCCTGTTGAAGTACGTACTCGTCGCCCTCAGCGTGGTATCGCTCTAAATAGCGCGAAAAAGATTCTCATTGCAGGAAACCACCTCGAAACACCTGTTTATCTGGAAATTGTGCGCCAGGTGGGTGCCTAATCAACTTGCACCTTAACACAAAAACAATATAGGGCAAAATTGGGAAATTTCATTAGCGGCCACTGGCCAGTAAGACTAGTTTTCCAAGTGGCCACTTTTTTATTTAAAAATATTAAGCGGCAAAATTTCTATAAGTATTAATCTAAAATTGAATAGCCCAAATAAATATGTTAATATAAATATATTGAAATCTAAAAAAGTAGAATTTCTGATGAAATGTAAGTAAATTGTATTATCTCCTTTTAAAAAAGTGGCCACATGGTGGCCGCTGATAGACAATTTTTTACTGGCCACTTTTTCTCATTTACTGGCCTTGCAGCCGGTGGCTAGTGCTAATTTTGCTCTTAAAAAAAAATGTGGGAAAGCAGCATTGATGTTTCTGTAGCGATATCACGATGAAGGAAATGAATACCTCAACAAGATTTTAACGGTTGATGAGACATGAGTTGACAACTGTAACAAGTTCCTGCCTCCATTCCCTGGTGGCAGACTTTTATGACACTGGACTCAAAAACTTATCCCACGTTGTGAAAAACGTTTTAATTCCGTTGGTTCTAATGTGGATTTGTAGTTAAAACATAGCTGTATCTTTTGTAATAGTTCTTTTTGGGTAATTATATTTTGTTTCTTTCTAGTCACGAAAAAATTATTTTATGGATGACCCCCAAATTTTTCAGTAAATTATTATTCTGATCAATTTAGCTACTTTCTGATACATTTTTGAATTCATTTCTTTTCAAAAACACATAAAATTCGCAGACGTTCTTATTTAGAATCTGTGTAATCGAATGGAATTTTCCATTTTTCGTAAAAGACAAAAAATCTTTGAGAAAATACTGCCAAAGTTGTCATTTTGAATCGAAATTCCAGACGCAATCGTACTAGGGAGAAGAAAAACTTGTCATCAAGTGATTAGAATAGGTTATAAATCAAAAAGTTATTTATTTATTTTAAAAAATGGAAAATGCTAATCGATTACAAATTACTTCAATCATCAGCCTGTTAATTTTATGCCTTTATAAAGAAAAATGAGTCAGAAAGTGTGCCAAATTTCATGTTGTTGAGCTGGGAATTTGAGAGTAACCTTGAGTTGTACTTACAAAGATTATATTAATATACGTTCATTATCGGTAATAACATTTTTACAGAACGTATTCCTTGCCTTGAGAAAAATTAAACCTAGTTTTGTCCCGTCTCGACTGTGTAAAAAAATGCAAGCCTGATCTTAGCCTGGTACAAGCCTGCTGAAAAAAATTAAGCCCTGATTCAGATGCCATATAACTGTCCGATGCCGATCTCTATGCTGGACACTTCGTACAATTCATTATTGATATTGTCAAACTATCATCGGCTCGTGACGCACAATTATACATATTCTTGCGAAAGTCAGATTCATCGGCCCAGTAGAGATCTTTATATCAGGCCGGTAGGCCTGCTTAATTTTTTTTATCGATCCGGAACGGCAGGTTCGTTCAATTTTTTTGCTGGCCGGGTCCTTTACATTTGTTTAGAAGCCCGATTAATTTATTAATTTTCTTCAAAACACAATTGCTTGTCCCACTGTAAACAACTAGATCCAGTTTCGCTCTGACTTGACTATGCTGAAAAAAAAAAAAAAAAAAAAAAAAACATATAATTTATACATAAGACTCAGTATAGCACGACTCAGCTTATGAAATTGAGTTTGTGATCAGATACGATATGATTGCCCGATTATATGATCTCTAATCTGGGTACATTATAATTTCTATAGTGATTTTGTCAAACTAGTATCGGTTCGTAAAACACATTTATAATTTTTATTCTCGCGAAATTTCATAACCAATGAAAATGGTCCATATTTTATCTGTTTCGCTTAAATTTTTATGTAGAGCCGTTAATGAATGAATAAATGTGAAATGAATGAATAAATAAAATGAATAAAAAACTAGCCATTGGGGGCCACCGTAATACTTACCCATCATGAATATGCATAATATAATATATGAAAATAAAACATGTATGAAATATTTATAAAATGCATTGCAATTTCAAAACAAAATTTAATCGTATATTTAAATTTTTAATATACATAGTAATGCTCTATTAAATATAATGCGATACGTATACGTGCCGTAAAAAGACTTAAGAATCCTTGTTTATATGCGCCAGCAAAATTTTACTGTAAAATTTGCTTATTTAATTGGAGCATTTTCCTGACTTAATAATGCACAAATTTCTGTTTAAAAAAATTGTTGACAAACATTAAAAATTTCGTAAAAGGCTCCCGTCGCGAAGGAGTTAATGAATTGCTGATGAACCAATTTCGACAAATTATATAAAACGCCAAGCTACTCAAAGTAGTACCGAATTGTGTAACCGAAACATCCTTATAACTCCAAAAATAATAATCATATTAACTAACAGTTTACTGCATCGAATTAAGGGTCTCATTTTCAATTAAAATATATCTTTGAATTGAAATTGAAATACAGGGTCATGAAAAACCGAAGAATGTGGAAAATAGGATTACAAATATCTCGGCAACTAATAATCCGATCGACTTCATTCTTTATGCAAAATTTGTGTTATTTTATTGCCTTTTACATTCACTCATTAAAATACAAAATTTCGAAAAACTTCATATACTTTTCATCAGAACGAATTTTTCGAGTGTCCGAAAAAAATAGTTCCGAATAATCGAGGTTACTGATATTAAATAGGCTTCGTTCCATCCTTACATACTAAGAACATACAAAGTTTCAAGTCTCTATCTCAGTTTGTTCAGGAGATAGAGCATTTACAAACACACAGACGGAAGGCAATCTTTTTTTCTGGAAATAAAAATGTTTTTCGTAATTTTTAAATAAAATATGTAAATCCGTCAATTTTTTTTTTTTTCAAAACGATTGCAAGATTTACTTTATGCTACGTATAATGATTAAATAATACAAAAAAGTCAATTTTGATTTAAAAATATAAATTTTAATTTAAAAATTTTAAATATTAATCATGTTTGAAGATCGATATATTTTCTAAATAATTCTAATTCTCTTTAAATTTCTTAAAAAGTTTTAAATTTTACAGAAAAAAAAAATTAAATCATCTTTGTAATTTACAAAAATATTTATTTTTGAAAACATATCTTTTAAAAGAAAAAATAGTATTTTTCATATTCTTTGCTACAAGATTCATTGAAAATATGGACTGGAAATAACAAAAAAACCCTAGTAATAATAAGATGAATAATAACAATAAAAAATCCCGAAGACAGTTGACTATATTATTGAAAAACATGGTGAAAATTTTCAGGACTTTTCTAGTTTCAAATCTTCATTGTATTATATATTCTAATGAAAATGAATTTGTAAATATATAAAGAAAATATATGTTGCCAAACGCAGAAAATAAAGAATTTAAACAGACATTTAAGCCGATTCTCGAAAATATATTTTTTTTCCTTGCATAACAACAAAAAACTTCGTAACATATATTCTGACTAAATTTTAAACTTAAAAGCATGAAATTTGCAATCGTGATTATTGAAGAGATTTATGATCAAATGTTTTTATTTCTATTTTCCATAAACGAATTAAATCTTAAGGCAGGTTACTGTCTCAAGGAGGTAATTTTTTTTTGCCTCACTCTCACTATCACCGCCCGGAAATTCAGTTCGAAATGCCAAATTGACAACACTTCTAAAAGTATTTCTGAGTTTATCGAAAAGTGAAAATACTATTCAGTTATAAAATTGAAAATAAGAGCACCTGTTCGGATAAAAAAAAATGTATGAAAAAATGCAGTTTGGATCTGAGAGTTACATTGAAAAAACAATTTCTTACAATTTTTAGCAATGATAAAAATTTTAGTTTGTAGGTTTTTTTAAAATAAAATCAATAATAAAGTATTACCAACTTAATAAAAGTTATTTTTGGGCTTCTTATAAAATAATAAGGTAATCATGAGTTGTATTTTATATTATTTCATATTTTTGCTTCATGCGCTAGTTATAAAATGATATTTTGTGCCTGTGGGAAACAGTGTTCTCGGATTTTACACCCTCCCCTACAAGAAAATCATAGAACAAAATTTCTTTAGATTCTCAAAACATTGACCTAATGCATTTTGAATGGTTGATACTGACACTGTAACATATAACAACACAAAAGTTTTTTTTTATTTATTTTTTATTTATTTTTTATTTATTTTTTATTTATTTATTTTTTTTATTTTTTTTATAAATACACTCTTTATAATTGGTTAAAATTTTACATACTCTATCCAAACATTTCCTAACCGCACCTAAAGTAACTTTGGTACAATTTAATTTACTTAAAATGACAAATCATTGTGATCATACATCAAAAGAAATTCTAGTGATAAGACATCGCGAGATAAAAAATAATTAAATATAACCGTCGCTCTAAATAGGTTGATTATTTAATGTTAATTAAAATAAATACATACGTTTGCATTGTGATTATTTTCAAGGCCCCTATCACTTATAAATTTTTCGCAAAATTTCAATTTAAAATAACTTTGCCCCCCCCCCCCCAAAAAAAAAATATATATATATATTTTAGAAATATTTTAATAGGACTATAAGAAGTTTTCCCTTGTAAATCAATTGTAACCCAAAAAGAAAAATGTAACAAATATGCTACAAGGAAATTACTCCTAGAAAAGGTGACACACATAAACTTATCACTAAATAAAACAGACTGAGATAATGTCTCGATTAATCATATTTATTTACAAGTTATTAATAGAAGAAAACCATCTTTACAAAATTAATTAAATTAAGAAACAAGCAGACTTAAGCTGCACTTTTATACTTCCTAAACATGGAAGATTACTTTGACAGTATAATAGTTTCTTCCTAACTTTTGTTTCAACATCTTAATATATAACATACACTGATTTTAATCATTATTTTAGATTTTATCAAATTGATATACATAATCAATTTACTTATTTTATTCGCTCCTTCATTACACTGATAGCATCAAATTCTGTAAAAATTCTAAGCTTAACTTATATCTTTGTAATTGTTAATAGTTACAAAAGCTAAATTTATGTAGATCCGGGTCGACATCGTGCACTTAGTTTCAAATTCTTTTTTTATAGTATATATTAAAACAAACAAAATTTTAATTGGCGCCCCCTTCACCTTTCTTTCTGGCGTCCAAGGCACATGTCTCCTTACTAATTCTTAGGGAAATCGGTTGCCGTTTGCAATTATCGGTAAGGGTACAATTTCACACTGAAGAGATTTTTAAGCAAAAGCTAACCTATTTAAATGACAGAAGGCATAGAGATGCATTTGATTTAGTTTTCCTTTCGAATTTTCTGGCTATGAGAAATTTTTACCAAATTCCATACTAATATATTTTTGTATGTAAAGACAAAAAAAAAAAAAAAAATCTTAATTTGACGCCTTCTTCGCCTTTCGTTTTGGCGTCCGAGACACATTCCCCCCGCCCCTCTCTGCAACCCCTAGGGAAATAGCTTGGTTTTTGGCAATTGTCGGTGAGGTACAGTTTCACACAGAAGAGGATTTTTGAGTAGAGACTAACCAATTTAAATGTTAGACGGCATAGAGATACATTTGGTTCAGTTTTAATTAGAATTTTCAAGCTGTGAGACATTTTTTATGCAAATTCAATATATATTCTACATATACATTTTTATATGCAAAGACAAACAAAATCTTCATTTGGCGCCACCTTCGTCTTTTGTTTTGGCGTATGAGGCACATATCCCCTCTGCAACCCGCAGAGAATTGATTTACTTTTGCAATTATCCATGAGGTGCAGCTCTACATAAAATAGGGGTTTTGGAAGAGAGACTAACCTATTTAAAAGACAGAAGGCATAGAGATGCTTTGGTACAGTTTTCCTTTCGAATTTTATGGTTGTGAGACATTCTTATGCAAATTCCATACATACACATTTTTGTATGTCAAGACAAACAAACTCTTCATTTGGCGCCCGCTCTGCAAACCCTAGGGAAACCGCTTGATTTCAGGCTGTGAGACATTCTTATGCAAATTCCTTACATATACATTTTTGTATGTAAAGACAAACAAAATCTTCATTTGGCGTCCCCTCTGCAACCCCTAAGGAAATCACTTGATTTCAGGCTGTGAGACATTCTTATGCAAATTCCATACATATACATTTTTGTATGTAAAGACAAACAAAATCTTCATTTGGCTCCCCCTCTGCAAATCCTAGAGAAATCGCTTGATTTCAGGCTGTCAGACATTCTTATGCAAATTCCATACATATACATTTTTGAATGCAAAGACAAACAAAATCTTCATTTGGCGCCCTTTCTGCAACCCGTAAGGAAATCGCTTGATTTCATGCTGTGAGACATTCTTATGCCAATTTCATACATATATATTTTTGTATGTAAGACAAACAAAATCTTCATTTGGCGCCCCCTCTGCAACCCCTAGGGAAATTGCTTGGTTTCAGGCTGTGAGACATTCTTATGCAAATTCCATACATGTACATTTATGTATGTAAAGACAAACAATATCTTCATTTGGCGCCCCCTCTGCAAAGCCTAGGAAAATCCCTTGGTTTCAGGCTATGAGACATTTTTATGCAAATTCCATACATATACATTTTTGTATGTAAGACAAATAAAATCTTCATTTGGCGCCCCCTCTGCAACCCGTAAGGAAATCGCTTGATTTCAGGCTGTGAGGCATTCTTATGCAAATTCCATACATATACATTTTTGTACGTAAGACAAACAAAATCTTCATTTGGCACCCCCTCTACAACCCCCAGGGAAATCGCTTGGTTTCAGGCTATGAGACATTTTTATGCAAATTCCATACATATACATTTTTGTATGTAAGACAAATAAAATCTTCATTTGGCGCCCCCTCTGCAACCCGTAAGGAAATCGCTTGATTTCAGGCTGTGAGGCATTCTTATGCAAATTCCATACATATACATTTTTGTACGTAAGACAAACAAAATCTTCATTTGGCACCCCCTCTACAACCCCCAGGGAAATCGCTTGGTTTCAGGCTGTGAGACATTTTTATGCAAATTCCATACATAAACATTTTTGTATGTAAAGGCAAACAAAATCTTTATTTGGCGCCCCCTCTGCAATCCTTAGAGAAATCGCTTGGTTTCAGGCTGTGAGACATTCTTATGCAAATTCCATTTCATTTGGCGCCCCCTCTGCAAACCCTATTAAAATCCCTTGGTTTTAGGCTGCGAGACATTTTTATGCAAATTCCATACATATACATTTTTGTATGTAAGACAAATAAAATCTTCATTTGGCGCCCCCTCTGCAACCCGTAGGGAAATCGCTTGATTTCAGGCTGTGAGACATTCTTATGCAAATTCCATACATATACATTTTTGTATATAAAGACAAAAAAAAAATCATTTGGCGCCCCCTCTGCAAACCCTAGGGAAATCGCTTGATTTCAGGCTGTGAGACATTCTTATGCCAATTCCATACATATACATTTTTGTATGTAAGACAAACAAAATCTTCATTTGGCGCCCCCTCTGCAACCCCTAGGGAAATTGCTTGGTTTCAGGCTGTGAGACATTCTTATGCAAATTCCATACATATACATTTTTGTATGTAAAGACAACAAAAATATCTTCATTTGGCGCCCCCTCTGCAAACCCTAGGGAAATTGCTTGATTTCAGGCTGTGAGACATTCTTATGCCAATTCCACACATATACATTTTTGTATGTAAGACAAACAAAATCTTCATTTGGCGCCCCCTCTGCAACCCCTAGGGAAATTGCTTGGTTTCAGGCTGTGAGACATTCTTATGCAAATTTCATACATGTACATTTATGTATGTAAAGACAAACAATATCTTCATTTGGCGCCCCCTCTGCAAAGCCTAGGAAAATCCCTTGGTTTCAGGCTATGAGACATTTTTATGCAAATTCCATACATATACATTTTTGTATGTAAGACAAATAAAATCTTCATTTGGCGCCCCCTCTGCAACCCGTAAAGAAATCGCTTGATTTCAGGCTGTGAGACATTCTTATGCAAATTCCATACATATACATTTTTGTACGTAAGACAAACAAAATCTTCATTTGGCACCCCCTCTACAACCCCCAGGGAAATCGCTTGGTTTCAGGCTGTGAGACATTTTTATGCAAATTCCATACATAAACATTTTTGTATGTAAAGGCAAACAAAATCTTTATTTGGCGCCCCCTCTGAAATCCTTAGAGAAATCGCTTGGTTTTAGGCTGCGAGACATTTTTATGCAAATTCCATACATATACATTTTTGTATGTAAGACAAATAAAATCTTCATTTGGCGCCCCCTCTGCAACCCGTAGGGAAATCGCTTGATTTCAGGCTGTGAGACATTCTTATGCAAATTCCATACATATACATTTTTGTATGTAAAGACAAAAAAAAAATCTTCATTTGGCGCCCCCTCTGCAAACCCTAGGGAAATCGCTTGATTTCCGGCTGTGAGACATTCTTATGCAAATTCCATACATATAAATTTTTCTATGTAAGACAAAAAATACCTTCATTTGGCGCCCCCTCTGCAAACCCCAGGGACACCGCTTGGTTTCAGGCTGTGAGACATTCTTATGCAAATTACATACATATAAATTTTTGTATGTAAACACAAACAAAATCTTCATTTGGCGCCCCCTAGGCAACCCCTAGAGAAATCACTTGGTTTCAGGTTGTGAGTCATTCAAATTCGATATATATACATAAATTTTTGCATATAAAGAAAAAAAAGCCTTCATTTGGCGCCCCTATGCTTTCTGTTCTGGCGCCCGGGTACAGATGATTGGGGGGGCACGTGCCCCCCCTGGCCCCCCCCGACGCTACGCCTATGGGGGTGAATGACTGGATGAAGTATTCTACCAGAAGCTGTTCTGAAAACCTGTTTAATTACTCTTTATATAAATCTTGAACTGAGACTATTGCATTTAAAAAAAAAAAAATACCATGCATGGATTAGCACATGGACAATGAACCTTTTTGAGTATGCATGCCAAAAATTTCAAAATTATTATGTATCAATATTCAAACGCGGCAAAAATCTTTTAACTTAGATAAAATTCAAAAATTAATTTATAGAATTTTTACCCAAATATTTTTACACTTATACTAAATTAGATTCTTAACTTATTTATTATACTGTATTTATGACACTATAATATAGCCATCTCGCATCGATTATCGTATTAATAATCTATAAATGGGTTTTCCTTCTATTATATACTTCCAAATTGGATCATGTTTAGCTCTAATAGAAGCAGATTCATTAGATAAATTATTAATACTAACAGTTAAAATTCATTTTTCAAAATTAAAACCTAAATATAATAAATATGAAATAACTCAAAACACTAAACTTAAATAAAATAAAACTTAATCTGAAGTAGAAGCATGTCAGATAGATAAACTATGCAAAATATCGCTTACAATTTAACTTAAAAAAAAAAAAAAAAAACTTTTAAATTTGATAGAGAAGCGAAATTATTTGGAAAATACTATATGTTGAATGGTTTGGCGAGATGATGACGCTACAGATCGTTGAATTGAAATTTATACCTTAAATCTTTCATAAATAACGAAGTATTTTAGAGTAAATTATGTAGGGGAGAGTGAACCTAAGTACACAGTGGACCACTCCTTACATTTTATTTGTTTTTACATTTTTTTAAGCTTATCTTTTAGGCTTATTGATTACAACACAGGACTGATTACTTATAGCTTTCAAAACGCATGATTGGCTCAGATGAAACCATTTTATCTTGAATTTTTTGAGCTTCAAAAAGTAAAATTTTTCATCATCGTACTTTTCTTTATTATTAATTAAATGTTATAGATCAATAAGAAATTTTTTTTGTAAAGGTAAAATACTACTTTTATTTAATATTTAAGTTAATTATGCTTAAAATAAAGTTTTAAATAACATTTTTATGAGAATGTATTAATTTTCAACATGGGGCACAGTGGACCACCCGCTGCTGGAGTACAGTGGTCCACAATCTACTCTGTTACTGTAATGCAAAATTTTCAAAATATTTAATAATTGTTTATTCTCTACAAAGAATCACTGTTTTAAAGTAATTTTTAACTGTAAAATAAAGTAAACAAAGAAAAATGTCAACTTATTTCACATAGAAATATTTTGGTTTGTGTTAACTGCTTTTAAAACAAGTATCCAATTGGCTGTAGCCTGTTATTACTAAAACAATTTCTGACAGGTTCTGAGATTTTATAACTCATTTTAGATGCAACATAAAACAAATATGAAATAAAAATTATTATTAATGTGTTGTTTGTATCAGTGTTATCATAAAATCGCTTTCAGATACAAAAATATTTCAGGAAAATTTCAGGCTCATAAGCATTTTAGTGTTTTATTTTCAAGACAATGACTATTTTACTTAATAACATCACCTTATTTGCAACTGTTCATGTTTCTTAATATTTTATTAAAAATAATAATTTTTTTAGATAATTTTTCTGTTTTTTTTTTTTTTTAATTAATTTTTTACATGTTTTGTTTTAAAATGTTACTTGCATTATTATGTTATTTTGGAGTTAAAGGAGAAATAGAGGATTTAAAAGAATAAAGAATAAATTTATATTGTAGTCCAAATAATTCTTAATAGTGAACCAGTGTGTCCCAGTGGGTTGACCTGCGTACCCCGCTTCTGGGATACACTAGTCCACATATTAAACGTAATTTTTTTTTCCTGAAAAAAAAAGGAAAAAAAATGAGGCATTTACAAATGTCTAAGGAATGTTCAAGAATATTTTCAGGCAGATTGAACTTTCCATTAAAGAGAAAAATATAAACTTTAAAAGCGGTCCCCTGTGTCCCAGTCTCAACTACCTGTTACAGAAAACAATGCTTTTTGTAAAAAACATAAAATGGATCGTTCTTCATATACTAAACATAATTTTTATTTATTTATTTTTGCGTGTTGCAGATTTTTTTTTTTTTAAAGTGTTAAGTTTGTTGACTAAACCTGTTATTGAAACTACGCTTTTTGGCAAAAAACATAAAACAGATTGTTTCTCCATAAACTAAATATAAGTTTTTTCCCCATGCCAGAGAAGTTTTTTTTACGTGCCATGTTCGGCACGCGTGCCACAGGTTCGCCATCCTTGGAGTAGTTAATTTTTTAAATAAAAATAAATTTATCGGAACTTCGCCATAAAGAGAATATACAACAATGAAATACATCAGCTTTCCTTTTTTGATTACGAAAAAATCCTTAGATTCTCATTTGACATTCATTTCGAAATAACAGAAACGAGAATGAATTTAACAAAACAAATAATCATATGTTTTCTTTTTGTTTAAAAAAATGGGGAAAAAAAAGTCCTTTACCAGCTGCAACGGAAAAAACACGGTCTAACCTAGAATTTAAAGGCGGAAGGAAAGGTTTTATTTTGGGAATTGAATAGAATGTTTGTTACCTCAGAGGGGAAAAAATACTCACAAATTCTTAAGTTTTCCCAAAATTCCCTTCCCCCCCACCATCAGAAAGTCTCATAATTACTACTTCTTTTGGAGTATTACGATTCTTGAAAAATAATTGTATGATTTTAGTAAAATAACAAGAGTAGACGTATTTGTGAAAATAGTTGCATTTTTTCTTGGAAATAAGCAATTCTGTACTCTGTAAATAAAGACAGACGGAAAAATTCTCAGAAAATGTTTTTAAATGATTTGAATGGCATATTACAAAGCAGCAGCTATTACATAATGCTTTAAATTGTTTCACTTCAAAAACTTTCATTTATTTCAATTCAGAATATAAAAAAATCTTTATTTTCTAACTAGTGCAAGTGTCGAGGATTTCACATTGTAGACTGAGAAATGCAGATTTTTTATAGTATTGATGTTATTTATGACGGCTGATTATCTGTACTTGGGATAAGGGCTCGAGGGGAGATGCCCTTCGGGGGTCTTTCTAAGAGATCCTAATCCGTATTTAAGCATAGTTACCGTAGGATTGAAGAAAACCACGGAAAACCCCGAACGGTTAGGTTGACGGGTGCGATTGGGTTCGAACCTAGCACCAGCTTCGAGAATATAACCTCTCAGCCACTAGTGGGGCTTAGAGGAGATTAAAGAAATTAAAGAAAATTTTGTAATGATATATAGATGTATTATGTAAAAGTACTTTCCCAAAATTTTTTGAAACAATATTTAATTTATCACTGAGCATAGAAAAAGGAGCATTGTCATTAGAAATATGATTTTCGATTCTTCTACAACCGAGAAGAGCTAGTTTAATATTAAAAAAATAATAATAAAGATAGAAGTTTCCAGTAAATCTTAAATGAAAATTAAAAATTATGAATAAATTTTACTAGGAAATATATTTTTAGAAAAAAAAAAAAAAAACATTAAGTGATAATCTAGTAAAACGCAAAATTCTGCAATTTATTACATTTAATTTTCATTGTGCAAAATATTAAAATAAAGAAAATAGAAGAAAAATGTATTTTTTTTTCTTTTGTCAAGACTTCAAAAGAAAAGTATCAATACAAAATAAAAATGGGAGAGCGAAGAAAAAACAGGCTAGAGATAGCTATCTGCAGCAACCGCTGGTATTTGCAGTACAGCCCATAGTGGCGTAAACTTATATGGGCACATGGGACTCGAGCCCACCCAATAATTTTGAATCCTAGCATTTCCTATTTTTATTGGACTATTCAGTTATTTATTTCATTATTTTTTATGATTATTTTTTTTCTTTGAAAAAATTTATTATGTCAATGACCATGTGTTTTAGTTCTCCAACTCGCACCAAAAAATCCATGAAATGTCCATGTTTAACTTTCTGGTATTTTAATTTGTAGTTATGATTATGACATGATGATATTACAATAAATTTTAGTGTCTTTATAAGGAAAAAAGGTTTAGAATATAATTTAATAAAATTGCAACTTTATTAAAACATGATAGCTTGACTTAAAATTCTCATTTTTCACCATCTGCCTATCCTTCAAAGAAGAAACTGATCATACAACTTTACCAAAATATTTTTGAGCCAACCCAATATTTTTCAAAAGTTGGCGCCATTGGTACAGCCTGCTTAAAGACAAATGAATCCAGCGCCGAATCCTACCAAAAAATATTAGTCAACCCGAATCCCCACTCGAACCCAAATGAAAGAAAATTAACCATTTTTACATTTCTTTTTAAAATAGTTTAACATTATTGCATTTCTTCAATATCACCTTTACCTTTTTTGTATAAAAACGGACACCCATGCATTCATCAATATTTCAATGTGTGCTTCATTATAAAATATATTTTCGATTTTCTTTTTAAATGTCTGGTTAACTTAAACGATTCGAAATAATCAAAAACGTTTTAAATAATTAGACCCAACCAACAGAAAAAAAAAGCAATACGAGCCGATATGAATTGATGGTCGGATCGGGTTCAAGTAAATCGGTTAACCCGATCTGATACAAGACTCTGTAGTTTCAGAAAGCTAATATGTTGCTAATGCTTTCTGTATCAGTACAACATTAATTCCAGTGCTGTGGGCCCGTGGTTCTGCCCAGCAAAATTTGTTATAAAAACAATGCATTCCACATTTGATATCAAAGTTATTCATTTAATATTACTCTACAAAGCGATCACACTTAAATTTTCTCCTTTAAAAATTTTAAAGACTTTACCAGTTTATATATCTTTTAACCTTTAACTTTTTAAAGTGTCATAACAGTTTAAAAATTCTTTAATCTTTTAATTTATTTAAAACGATTACCAATTAAACAGATAAAAAGTTTTTGTTGCCTTTTTATATAAAAGATAAAAGTGTTATTAAAGATATCGTTATGTTAAACAACTTTTCCAAGAATTGTCAAGAAAGGATTAATTTTCTTTTATTTCGGGTTATTTTTTAATTAAAAAAATTAAAGATTACTCTCTAAATGCGATACTATATATAGGTATTATAATATTTTTCCTCCCTGAGCTTCGAGTTTATAAACAGGGGCATCCCGAGTGTAGTATAGTACCATATACTGATATTTATAATTAGATATATACATCCATGTCATCCTCTTATTCTATACAAAAAAAAAAAAAAAAAAAAAAACTAACTATGCAAATTTTGACTGAGAATTTTCAGATAAAGAATTTAAACTACATATTTCAGATTTCAACTACATAAGGTTCTCATTTTATCTTTATTTTTTTTCTAGTTGGCTTTGCACCGAAGAAATTCCTTTATTAACCATTGAAACAATTGCATTATATCCTACTTTTTTGTATTTTTCAATGTTATTTTTTAAACTTCAAAGATGGCATTTAATCGGGGTGACTTAGTTTCATTTTTTGCCTGTTGTCTTTAAAGATCCAAAAATTATGGAAATTTTCATTTAAGCTAGTTAATTTTTTTTTCTAAATTCAAAATATCAATGGTAAATTTTAAAATTCACATTTAATGTTTTTAAAGAATAGTTTTAAGAAAATATATTATTTAAAAAGACGGACAGTAATGTGTCAACTCTGTTTTGGGTGACAGTCTCATAACTAAAATGTCACAAAATAACCCTTAAAAACTTTGTAAAGAAAATGCAAACACACTATTATGATAGTATAATAGTATAATGCATGATAAAAAATATATATGTTACAGGCCAAACCCGATTTTAGGCCAAACTAGATTGGCCTAGTCCAAACTAGTCTATCCTAACGCCCATCGGATAAACTAGTTTTTCCTAGGCCAAACTAGTCTATCCTAACGCCCATCGGATAAACTAGTTTTTCCTAGGCCAAACTAGTCTATCCGAACGCCCATCGGACAAACTAGTTTTTCCTAGGCCAAACTAGTCTATCCGAACGCCCATCGGATAAACTAGATTTTCCTAGGCCAAACTAGTTTGGCCGAACGGTCATTAGGATGAACTAGTTTAGCCTGCTATTCATTGGTTTGAACTAGTTTATCCTAGGCCGAACTAGATTGTCCTAGGCGATTCAATTTGGCGTGATTTTATTGAATTTAAAGACCGCCACACCGCCAACTTTCTTGTTTTGATCTAATTTAGCCTAGGCTGATGCAATTCGACGCGATTTTAGCTCACAAACTATCAAAGCCTGAGAGCTAATGTGCTCGCAGATTCTGTGTGTGTGTATGTAACCATGTACGTACGTATGTACATACTTATGTACGTACGTGTGTAGGACTAATATAACGGACTAATGTGTAACTAATATAATGCGAGCACTCTGGTGTTGGAATTTGGACGCGATTTAGTTCAAGCCAGCCGGCTTCGCCCGCTATCGGGCCCCTTCTTTTATATAAAATCTTGAAACGGACGTATGTTGAAGCGAATGAACTTCGAAGTGAAAAAAACATGATAAATATTTAAGAAAAAAGATTTTGCATCGAAATACCACTATTTTCTAATAGTAATTTTTGTAAAAATGTTATATTCTTGCTGGAACTTTTTGAAGCTTTGTGATAGTTTATCGCATATGATATAATTAAAAAAAAAAAAAAAAAAAAAAAAAAAAAAGAGTTACATTTCGGCGTGAAAGAGGATGTGTTTGCGAACAAAATCAGGAAATATAACGGAAATTCCATGTTTTAAAGCACCGTGACCTCAAGTAACACATCTACTAATAGGTTGTTTAACGGAGTTTCATTCAAATACAGTTTTGTTAATCATAGAGTAAGCTCCCTGGTGTTGGAATGAGGAACTAATATAACGTGGCTTAGTTAAAACTTGCTGGCTTCGCCCGCTATCGGACTGGTGTGGGTAGCGGGGATATGGTTCGAATTTCGTTTGCTTCGAGGTTCTTTCGAAAAGGAGGGTTACATTCAGTTGTGCGTGCTCAGCATGCTTGCTACGATTTAACTTTTGTTCGCTTCGAAGTTCATTCGAAAAGGAAGAGCGCATTCGGCAGTACGCGTGCAGCACACCTGCTATACGCTGCCGCAGTCTGTGGGGACGCGGCTGAAGAACTAATGCACGAAATTTAATAAAAAATTATATTCGGGTAGTCTCTGATCTAAATTGATACTGATTAGTTTTTGGTGTAAATCGTTCATCAGGTGGAGTACTGGTTGGCATTTTTTACGATTTACGCATCAGCTTTATCTTAATAGCTAATACAATCAAATTTCCATCGAACTTTAGATACAGTTCGTCCATGACATGAGTTGGTGTTGTTTTTATTTTGAAGTAAATCACTCAACATGGCTATAATGTGCTGCATTTTTCACAATTTTCACAATAGCTGTATCTCAAGAACTAATAGACGGAATTTAATAAAAGTGTATATTCAGATAGTCCCTGATATAAATCGATGCTGATTACTTTTTCATGTAAATAGTTCAACAGATGGCGCTTCTAAAGTGCGTTTTTACTGATTTGCATCAACACTATTTCAATAACTAATTTACGGATTTTCATCAAACTTCCGAATCAGTAAATCCGTGATATGAACTAAATCTTTTTACGTATTTGTGTTAATTGTTCAATAGGTGGCGCTGTTGTGTTCAATTTTCCCGATTCCGGAAATAGTTTTGTTGGAAGAATTAATGCACGAATTTTCATCAAACTTTAGATTCAGTAAGTCCCTGATATAAATTAGTATTCTGTAGTTTTGGAGTAAATCTCTTGAAAGGTAGCGCCGCTATACGGTATTATTCGTGATTATTGCAGTAGCTCTATCTCAGGCTCTAATGCATGGATTTTCATGAAACTCCAGATTCTGTTAGTCCTTGATATAAAAAAGTATAAAAGTACTTTTTAGTTTTTGGAGTAAATCGTGCAACAGGTGGCGCTGCTATGTGGCATTATTCATGATTATCGCAATATCGCAAGAAGAAATGCACGGATTTTCATCAAACTTCAAATTCAATTAGTCCCTGATATAAATTAATATTCTTTTGTTTTTAGAGTAAATGACTCAATAGGTAGCGCTTCTATCCAGTTTTTTTATGACTTCTGCGATAATTCAAATATCTGAAATAGTACTAATACACAGATTTTCATCAAATTTCAGCTTAAATTAAAATTTGAAAGACGTTGTTACGGATTTTTTAAAAAGTTCCGGCAAGAATTTAGCATTTTTACAAAAATTGCTATTAGAAAATAGTGGTATTTCGATGCGGAATCCTTTTTCTTAATTATTTATCATCATGTCTCTTTCTTTCCGATTCAACATTCGTAAATACCTAAATCGCGTTGTATTAGTTCCAAATTCCAACACCAGGGTGCTCGTATTAATTCCACATTCCATCACCAGGGAGCGCACCTTATTACTAACAAAACTGTATCTTAAGAAAACTCTGTTAAATAATCTATCAGTAGATATGTTACTCGATGTCGCGGTGCTTCAAAACAAGAATTTGAGATTTTTGAAAAAATCACTATTCTTCAATAGTGGCATTAAATGCGAAATATATTTTTATAAATTTATATCATATGTCATAAACTATCTTAAAGTTTCAAATAGATCAACCTAGAATTTCCGTTATATTTCCTGATTTTGTTTGACCCCCCCCCCCTCTTTCCCTTTCGTAATGGGACTTTTTATACAATTTTTTATCACATGTTATAAACTATCACAAAGTTTCAACAATTCCAACAAGAATTTAACATTTTTACAAAAATTACTAATAGAAAATAGTGGTATTTCACGCGGCATCTTTTTTCGTAAATATTTAACATCATGTTATATTATGTTTAAAAAAGTTTCACAAAATTGGTAATATTTAATTAGCAGTTAAAACTTAAAAAAACGCTGAGCTTTTTAAAAAAATTCTAGCGTCCCCTTACTCTACCTCCCCGCCGTATCCTAAATTTCAAGTGTCATGCTTTATTTAAGCTTTTTCTTATTTTTAAAAGGATTCGGATATTTACTTTTTTAATATGAACAATTTCGCGTGAAGAGATGTGTGTGAAAACCAATATCTGTTACGAATTAAAAATCTTTTCATAAAACCAAAAGTTTCTATCCGATTGAAAAAATAATCCGCTCTATCTTTATATTTAAACTCAGAACCCCCAAAATTAATCAGGTAAACGCCTTACCAGAAGAAACTTACATCCAAAATTTGAAGCAAATCGGTAAATTATCCCTGAAAAATCTATTTACATAAATTAAGAGTGTTATCCCCCATTCCTCCTTTCTTTATATGTAAACAATGAACACCCACAACTAATCATGGATGTACCTTATCAAACTGATATTGTACCTAAAATTTTAATAAAATCTGATACTTTTGCATGAAAAACTGACTTATCTAAATTAAGGAGTGGGGGGGGGGGGTGCGGTTTAGCCTTTTGTTCCCCTTCTCTTATTCTTATCCAATGAACCCCTGAAACTAATCAGGAAAGTTCGTTATCAGGATAAATCTATGTCCAAATTTTGAAGCAAATTGGATATTTCTATCAGGAGTTATCGCATTACGTACATACGTACGTACATACGTACATACATACGTACATGGTTACATACACACACACAGAATCTGCGAGCACATTAGCTCTCATACTTTGATAGCCTGTGAGGTAAAATCGCGTCAAACTGCATTGGCCTAGGCTAAATTAGATCAAAACTAGAAATTTGGCGCCGTGGCGGTCTTTAGATTAAAAAAAATCACGCCAAATTGAATTGGCCTAGGACAATCTAGTTCGGCCTAGGATAAACTAGTTCAAACCAATGAATAGCAGGCTAAACTAGTTCATCCTAATGACCGTTCGGCCAAATTAGTTTGGCCTAGGAAAATCTAGTTTATCCGATGGGCGTTCGGATAGACTAGTTTGGCCTAGGAAAAACTAGTTTGTCCGATGGGCGTTCGGATAGACTAGTTTGGCCTAGGAAAAACTAGTTTATCCGATTGGCATTAGGATAGACTAGTTTGGCCTAGGAAAAACTAGTTTATCCGATGGGCGTTAGGATAGACTAGTTTGGACTAGGCCAATCTAGTTTGGCCTAAAATCGGGTTTGGCCTGTAACATATATAATTGCGAGATTTTTTGTATGAAAATAAAAATGAAATTTTATTAAAAATTAAGCATTATGCAAGAACGAAAAAATTATGGAGAATTAAGACTAAAATTAATATTTTACAAAATAAAACAAAATTTTAGATATATTCACCTTATTTAATGCTCTGAATTTTTTTTAGAAATAGCTCTTTTTCCGGGGGGGGGGTGAGGGGATAGTTTTTTTAGAAGCTTATAGCTTATTCTTTAAAGTAGTGATGGTAATTGAATATTTTTAAGCGGATTTTATTTGAATAAATTCATGCTGTATACAATAACATCTCACTTTAACCACTTCATCAATGTCATTTTTAAAACAATTACTTATTGAATAACCTACGAAACAACATATTGGAGATTTACAAGCAGATGCATTACTACACAAATACCTATGCAATGATATATGTGTGTGTAGTAGTAGTCGTAACAAGAGTAGTACAGCGTTTATATTTGAATTGAATATTTGCTTTTATGATTTCATTTTCAGAAAAACTAAATATAAAACTGAATCTAACGATTTTCTCAGAGATAATGCCACCACAAATTGACATTCAAAATGCCGATTTATGAAGAAAGTCATAAAATCTAAAACTAAAATTGATGCACATAAATCTCATTGATTTTGCAAAGAAGGCACATCATATCTCATATTTTAAAGCAGTAAGCGTAAAACTTCGGCTCGAGTGTTTTCAAAAACTACCCGATGGATCGTTTTGCAAATTGTATCATTCGATAGAGAATATTCTTTGGAAGGTTTATGATTCAAATATACAATAGTCATATTTTTTTTATTAAAAATTTCATATTTTACGGATATTTTCGACAAAAGTGTTACCAATGGTTATTTTTTGGCGAAAGCTATCATTGCTAAAAGAATTGAAATGGAAGAAATATTAGTTAGAAATATTGTTAGAAATATTACAAATATCTTGCAAATAAAAGCAGAAAATAAATAATAATAATGATGCGAAAAAAAGTAAAGCCGCTTAAATGAGGCATAATATCCTAAAAAAATATTTATCTTAAAAATGAAAGAAATATTTATAATGCTTAAAAAAATAACTTAACGTGAAGTATTACAATTGATGCAACATTTGGCGGTTTATCACTTGCCAAATGTTAGAATAAAAAAATGAACTTGAAAATTTGATTAAATGAATTTTGAATGATAGTTATTTTCCTTTATCGAATTTCCATACTATATGGCTTATAGCAGAAAAAAGCAAATCTAATTTTAAAAGCTAACTGGAAATTGTGAATTACATATTAGTTTCTTTCCGATTTTTATTTTGCTTCTGTCGCCAAAGAATGTGATTTCAAGCCAAAAACGGATATGTCTGATATTAGGCTGGATTGGTCGCAATGTTGTTTTTCAAGTGAAGATAATTTTTGGAATATATTTTAATATTCAATTGTAAACTATATAGATATGAGTTAATATTTTAAAAATTGGTATCAAATATTTAAATTTTAGCTTTAGTGTGAATTTATGCCACATATATATATTGTTAAATAATGTCATACTTTTTCAAAAGTTTTTCAGTGTAATTTTGAAAAATATAATCAACAAATAGAATCCCTTTTTTTAGCAAATGTTTTTTATTGTTTATTTAATTTTTTCTGCGCCATTTCATTTAATTTCACTTACAGGAAAAAATACAGTTTTAAAATATAGAAATTGAAGAAGAAAATTTAACCATTTCAAAAGAAATTTATTCAATTATGCTTTATTACTATCGATAAATTCACCATTTTAAAATAAAAATTGCCTGCTTTAAAAAAAAAAAAAAAAAAAAGTTACAAGTATATTTTAATTAGTTATTTCTTTTTCGATTTTCTTCATATTTACCCTATGTTAGGTAATACTTAAAAAGTTATTGGACTAATCTTCCAAAATTGAGCACCGCTAAATAGCGTATTTATAATTTATTGGGATATTTATTGGCACAGATATCATATACGCACCGAGGTAACAAATGCACTCTAAACTGGCGTTATTTTGCCTGACATGATAACCCGACTACTCTTATTTATTTATTAATAAACTGTTTATTTACTTCCATTCTCTCATTTAAAAAATTGTATAAGCTGTTTTGTCCTATACTTAAACTTTTTTTAATTAATTGTTATTATTTTTTAAATAATAGAAATTCATTTAAATATATATATGTAACTGGTATTCGAAAACTATGTTTCCGCCAAATTAGCTTAAAAAATTATCGGGCCAAACTCGGCGCGTATATGACATCTATACCTTTTTGTTATGTATAAAGAAGACTTTTAGATCATCAATCTGATTACAGAAAATTAGTCAGATTAATTAGAGATTATTAAACTTGTGTTACTGATTATAAAACAAACGCAGAAAAGAAAATTTACTATTGGTGCGACTGGAAAATTAATGACTGCTTGATGTTATTTTAAAAAATTATCAAAATGCCGATTCTTAAGTTATTTGTTTACATTATTGTAAACATTTTTTCATTTTTACATACGCATCACCTTAGCGTGTTTTCTTTTTCTTCTCTTTTTTTCTGACGCCAATTTGGCATAGAAACAGTTTATTAATAAATAAACAACAATAACCGGATTACCACGGGAGGCATAAATTCGCAATTTTGTCGCAATCGCGCCAACGTGGTTCATACATGGCATCTGTAACTAAACATTATCGGCAATATTGTTGTTTAAATAATTATTTAACTAATTATAAACTAATTATAATTAGTTTGTATTATTTGATAGTACTTGATTACCCCCATCAATCAAAAAACTGTCGCCAAAGTATAAGATTAAATGTCAATATTGAATGATCGAATATGTCACATTCATTTGGCATTAAACATGTTACGTCATCAATTTACGTCGTCATCTTTAATTATTTAAAATAAAAATTATGTCCATTTGCATAATTTGGTGAATAGTTTAGCAATATGTATTATTTGGTGAATAGTTTAGCAATATGTATTATTTGGTGAATAGTTTAGCAATATGTATTATTTGGTGAATAGTTTAGCAATATGTATTATTTGGTGAATAGTTTTAGCAATATGTATTATTTGGCGAAATTGATCGACGGAATAATCAAATAGTACCCATTATTTTTTTTTTAATTTAGATTCTATCCGGATGTTTAGGTTGATAGAACTGGCGTACTTATCGAGTCTTCGCCAAGGCATACGCCAAGCAGTCGTTAATTCTGTGTTTTAACCTTACTATTATAATATTTTTCCATCTGCAGTTATTTTACTATAACTAAAAAAACAATGTGCAGGAAAAATCTTTGTAATAACAATGATGTAAAATTAAATAAAAAAAAAAAAAAAAAAAAAAAAAAAAAAAAAAAAATGCAAATTTATTATTCATTTTGGTTTAAAAAAAATCGTTGAGAAAATAAATATACTTAAAACTGGTTAAGAAAAAATACATGACATTCCGAAAATTAATTTTTTTTAATGTTTATGTTGCAATTTTAATTAACATTAAGCCATAACAGAACTTTGTCAAAGAGACAAATATATTTAACGGTGCTCAATTCGTCAAATCCAAAATTAACTATTAGATACTTCATTACCCCGTCGAACAAAAAACTATCGCGTATCTATAACTTTAATTGCCAATAATGGATGATCGTAAATTTCACATTCATTTGACAATAAACACTAAGTCTGGTATATTAGTAACGAAATCGTTACAAGCACTACTAATGTTTGACACCATAAATCATAATAGAATCGATTACAGAAGGTAGATTTTACTGGATGCAAGCTATAAAAGGTTTTTTTTTCTACAAAATAAACTAAACGTCATCAAGATTAATCCCGATTTAACGACTACATGTTTGCAACTGATTTATAAAATGAAGAAGTAGTGAAACTGATGTAATTTTAATTTTATTCAAATAATCCTGCGTTAAAACACACATTTTATGCTTCATTGTTCTAATAAATATATAAGTTACACACTCTTATTTATGTGTAAATAATTCTTTACGTTTTTTACTCTATGTACTCTTCTGGAACAGACCAAGGTAAATAGGAAGCTGTAGTAGACCTGCCAGAAGAGAACGTTTATTAAAAAATGTAATGAGATTGTATTTAGGTTACCTGAACTACACAAAGCGCAAGTTCAGATGCCGGGAGTTTAAGAACTAACAAATGATAATGTACGATCGAAAGTTAATATAGTTTGATAATCAATCTCAGTAATCATTGCAATGCTCTCTAATATAATAGTGTGAAGACAAGAAAACATTTTGATTCCTGTTGTCAAATTGGTCTCATTTTCACACGAAACTCTACTATAAATGATCAAATAAAAGAAATAGTTCTTGATTACTCAAATTTTGTCCAAAGTATACATAGTACATTATTGCAATGCCCTTGGCTCGTTTTCAGCAATGCGGAAGGATATTCCAGATGATGGTCTACATTGCTTTAAAATAAAAAATTAAAATAACCATTTTGTCTGATTGAAGGTTCATTTGAAAAAAATGGACCAGCGTAGCGGACATAGCCTGCTAGTTAAGAAACAAAGTGCATTTAACTTTTTACAGCATCAAGTATAAATACAATCAAAAGTTTCGATTTAGTAAAATCATGCGCAAAATATGAAACAAAACAACCGAAGTTAAACCGAACTTAATTCGTAAAATGTTAAATAATTTATGTTTAATTCTTTATCTTCCAGATTGTGAATTCGTGAAAATTTCATCTTCTAAATTGAGAAAGAAAGTCAAGTAAAGTCTAAATCTAAAATTGATGCATATAAATCTCATTGATTTGCAAAGACGACACATTAACACGTTCGCTGCCGCTTACGTGAAGATGTGATGATAGTTAATACCGCACTGTAGAAGTCGATTTTTCACAGAAGCGAATTTACTTTTTATAACAAAGAATCAGTGAAAGATTTTCCCGCGCCAGCGCGTGACTGGCTATTGAAACATCACCCAACATCACGCGCTCGCGCCTGAGCGGCCCCTTAAAGTCGGCGCCATATCACGCGCTGGGCGTGATCGGCAGCTAATGAGTTAAGAAATAAAGTGTATTTACCCTTTTACAGCAGCAAGGATAAAATACAGTGAAAAGTTTCCATTTAGTAAAATCATGCGCGAAATATTAACCAAAACAGCCGAAGTGAAACCGAACTTTACTTGCAAAATGCTCAACAATTAAATAATTTATGTTTAATTCTTAATGTTCCAAGGTGTGAATTCGTGAAAATTTCATCTTCTAAAGGATTTTTCGTGAATTTTTTAAACTATATTAGAAGATAATTAATAAATTTAGGAGCCAGGCATTAAATAGCCAGGCTAATTAGCTAACTAATTAGCCAGGCATTTAATAAATTTTAGAAGGATTTTGCCAATTAAAATTAAACTTGTATTAATAGGGATTTTGCGCAATAATTAAAAATTAAAATAAAAAATATCTTTCCTTCTAAAAATATCTGTGTATTCAATGAGATCTGTGTTCAATAATGTTTTTGTAACAATATAAAGTATATAATTCATTCTTAACAGCATTACTGCTAATCGATATATTAAGTGAATCCTAGAACAAATTATTTTAATGGTACTTTAAAATACTCGGGTATAAAGGGTATAATATATATATCGGGGTATAAAGGGTTAAGCTAGTGCCACAATCTATTATAATTCGGTATTACTAATTAGCTTTGTTCAAATAAATTTTATTACACGTTTTTGCCTTTATTCGCAGGGGTGAAAAAAGTCAGCTCAGTTGAGACGGCATGAAAAATGATACTGCGAAGGGGGAAAAAATATCGGCCAAGTTTCTTTATTGCTTAAAAGAAATTGAATACTAATCTATTCTTAATCCTGCATATTAATGCCATTTTAAGTAGAGTACTGTTATCAGAAACAAGAAAAATAGTTGAAAATCGAGCCGCTTGATCTTGTTTAGTGAAATATCGTGTCGTGTGGGTGGGTGCATTACCTTATGGCATTAAATTTCGATTTCTCTCGGGAAAGAAATTCCGCTGCAAAATATCAAATTATCCTTAAAATATTTTATGCAGATTTGTTTAGAGTTCGTGATTTAGGGCTATCATGAGAGGAGGAAATGTTAACAATAAGGAAATAAAGAAAAACCTTTTTTATCTTATTTTTTGCAGTTGTAAAAGAAATTCCCTTACAAGAAGGTTCAAGAAACTTATTGCATTATCAAATTAAAAAAGACCCAAATACTTCAACGGAAAATAAATATTTGATTAGTAAATTTGCAATTTCAGGCTTCATAGTTGGCTCTTATGGTCACATTCTAATTCTACATTTATTAGATTTCACATTTGACGCTTTCAACCTACTTTTATTTTATTTTATTTCGCATTTGATCGTTTCTTGCATTTCATATTAGCATTATTGGAAGTACGATTTAAAAAAATTCCAATATATTTAACTTCTACTGCTTACAATGACTTAAATCAAGGATTCGAACGTCAGCTCTTTTGGTCATTTTTTCTCTAAATTTCATTCTATTTTACATTTAAGAATTTCAACACTTTAATTTCCTTTAATGGAACTTTTCTTTCATGGTAATTTTATTGCAAGTATATAAAAAGTTTCAATGAATTTTATAAGAACTTTAATGTAAAACGAGATTAGAATATTAATCAAGAATTGAATATACATTTTTTGTATTAAAAATTTAATTTCATCTAATAATTTTTCATTTTAATGTCGAAAAAATTTTCTGAATTTTCATTGTCTCATTACACGTAACTCCCTAAAATGTTCCATCATATTTTAAAATTTCATCCTAAATATTTTGGAATTTAAATAATCTCTGAATATTTGTATTGTAAGCACAAAAATAATTTACTTTTAATAGTCCCTTGCAATTTACGACCCACAAGTGGCCGAGAGATTCTGCTCTTGAAGCTGGTAGACCGGAGGTTGGGGGTTCAATCGGAATCGCGCTTGTCAGCCTAATAGTTCGGAAATTTCCCGTGGTTTTCTTCGAACTTTGTATTTTCTTGCGTAAATACGGGTTAGGTTCCCTTAAAAAGACCCCCCCCCCCACACACACACCGCTTAGAGCCTATATCCCACGTGTTGATAATTGGCCGTCATAAACACAACCAACCAATCCTAGTTATTTACATGGAAAATAGATACATTTACCTCTAAGAACATATTTAATGAAATTTTACATGCCATGCTATTTGTGACACATACATTTTATTGTTTACATATGTATTTTATTAGTATTAAATTACATTGTTACTATTTATCAGTTGAAATCACCAGATAAGTTTGAAAGTGCTACAAAACAAATACCAGACACACAAATATCAAACGAGAAAAATTAATTTTCAACTAAAAACATCTTATTAAACCATATTACTTACTAATCATGGAAAAATGTTTGGAGTCGATACTTAATTTTCCGACGAGTATCGAAATGTGAACATTTTTTGGGGAAGTTCTTAAGTTGATGAACTTCATTATTAAAGATTCATAACAATTAGGTTGTTTCAGAAGCCTGCAAGGGCCCGTGACCCATGCCCGGCCGGCGAATGGGTTCCGAATTTTCTATCGGACCGGCCGGCAAAAATATTGAATGGTCCATACGGGCCAATAAAAAAAAATTTAGAGGTCTTGCCGGCCCGTTATAAAGTTTTAAGCAGAAACGATAGAATATGAGCTATTTTCAATGCATATGGTTTGGTTTTATGAAGAATGGCTATAACGAAAATAAGTATAAATGTGCGTCACGAGCCGATAACAGTTTGACAACATCAATACAGAAATATAATTAGTACAGTGCAGAGATCGGCATCGGACAGTTGCATTGTGTATAACCCGGGGTATATATTTTTTTGCAGGCTTGTGCCGGGCCGAGATCAGGCTCGTATTGTTTTTCTACGTATAGACGAGTCGGGCCGAAACTAAACTTAATTGTTCTCAAGTAGGGCAGACAACATGATTTGTAAAATTATTAATAACAATAAAGAACTTATGTTAACGTAATTTTTGGATACATACTTCTTGGCGATTCTTAAATTCACTTCTTAACAACGATAAAATTTGACACATTTTCTAACTGTAAATAAGATACTTACATAACTTCTTGAGATATAAGAGATTCTTGTCAAATTGTTGCAAATTTTTCTCTCTTCCCATGCTGTCGCTTCCGGAAATTATATTCAAGTGCTACTTTGACAGTACTTTCTTAAATTACTTGTATCAAAAAATAGATACCGCAATCGATTACATAATTTTTGAATAAAAACACCTGCTAATCTCATGCGTTTCCAAAAAAGAAAAAATGCATTAAAAAATATATAAGAAAGTATCTCCTTTAAATTTGAGTATGAATTTGGATTTGGAATTTTTAATACGATATAGAAATATTTTCATAAATCTAACAGTTTCAAAAATTACGATGCTTTAACTTTTTTTCTTTTACTAGGGGGGCTCCGCCCCCCTGCTCGCTACGCTCGTCAACCACCCGCGTAATCGCTTCGCAATTCCAAGTTGTAGGCTACCCCTGCTTGCTGCGCTCGCCAATACCCCATGGAATCGCTTCGCGGTACCTTGTTTTCCATACACTGTTAAAAATCTGCTGCATTTTGTTGCAACGCACTTCCCTGCTTGTATAGAAAACGGTTACTTGGCCGTGAAATGGAGCTTTCTCATTGGTTGGAATAGAGATATTATATACAAGCGGTGGAGTGCGTTGCAACAAAATGCAGCAGATTTTTAACAGTGTACACTCAATTTTGTAATTCATCCTTCTCCTCATTGGTCGAAGCATAGACCGAGCCCTTTCCTGATTGGTCTATGCGACTCATGGAAGGTGCGGTCCACCCGGACGCGTTATTTCCAGAAACCTTACACATCAGCATCATTCCAGGAGGCATATTTCAGATGTGTATATTGCTGGGACGATTACTGTTTCTAAACCAATAGGAGACCTTCATTATCACGGTCAAGTACACGCCCACACAGTTTGATTGACAGGAACTCCTGGACAATTGATCGTGTGTGTTTATTATTTATTTGTACTCTGATTGTTTGAATTTGTACTCGGTAATTAAAAATTAAAGGTACGAAATAATTTTTTTTTTTTCAAAATGACTGAATTTTATTTACTTCAATTAGAAATTATACTTCCTCTGATCCTGAAACAAATAAATAAATAAAAATTAAAGTAAGAATTTTGCTTATACGGATATTTTCGCAGAATACTTTTTTCCCATTTGTTTAATATATATATAAATCATTTTGGAATGGTATTTAGAATATTAAAAGGGTTAGAAATATTTTTTTTTAAATGTCTTACTTATTAATAAAAGACAGCCTCCAATAATTAAAAAAAAAAAAAAATCACCAACGGACTCTCGGCCCGCGATGGACTCGAACCCATATCCTCCGGTTTCAAGCTCGACGCTCTAACCATTCAGCCAGTCAGCTCACTTTCATCCGCAACAGATTATCGTTATAATTAGCACCGTCAATTGTCCACGAGTTCCTGTCAATCAAACTGTGTGGGCGTGTACTTGACCGTGATAATGACGCTCTCCTATTGGTTTAGAAACAGTAATCGTCCCAGCAATATACACATCTGAAATATGCTTCCAGGAGTCATTCCTAGAAATTTGTTAAAGGCTAGGGTTTTTTTTTTTTTTTTTTTTTTACTATAGAAGGATTTAAACCATATTAATTTTTTAATGTTTCTTTATTTGAATGTTGAAAGTCTATGAATCTAAGTAATCATTAATGTTACTAATGTGCATTTTCTGTAAAAGTATTTTGTAAAATCATTTCATAGTTATGTATGTAGTATTCTTTAAAATAATACTAATTATACGATAAAAATCTGAATTTTTTAAAAACGATAGAAATTGTGTCAAGCCAGAATGGACGGACCGGGCCTGTTTTTACTGATTTCTGTACGGCGCGGGCCGAGCTCAGGCCGAACGCTTGAGTTTTACAATGGATCGAGCCGAAATATCTTTTCTACGGCAGGGTGATGGTGATTTTTGTCGTCCGATTATCTACGCTAATGGGATATAGGACCAGGGGGAGTGCCCTCCGTGGGGGTCTTTCTAAGGGAACCTAACCCGTTATTTACGCAAGGTTCGAAGAAAACCACTTCTACGGCAGGGCCGGAATCTGAAAATTAAGGCTCGTGCAGAACTCTAAGTTGGTTGTATAGGGTTTAATGGTGCACAGCTATTTTAGGGACATGCTGAGCCAAACATAACAATTAAGAACGCACCGAACATTCGGTATCTATTCGCTATTTTGCCATCTTACCAATTATTCTGTTTGGTCTAATAAACTATTCGGTATACTGAATATTTGGTTTGGCCGAATACTAAACTATTCAGACTGCCGAATAGTCGTTTTGGCCGAATATCAAAATATTCATCCAAACCGAATACTTTAAAAGAAACCTTTTTAAAACATTTTTAAGAACCTTACACAACTTCTACTTTTAACTGTCAACTTATAAAGACCTTCAAAATAATTAAAAAACAGAATCATATTTAAATATGTTTTTACCTTTATTTGTTGTTTGTTTAGTACCTCTTAAAAAAATTAACCATTAATTAGGATTTACCTAGAAATTAATGCTGTACAATGCAAGTTCCAGAACATTAAAAAATACAGTGCATCTCATGACAGATGAGGTTAAAGTTAGTTTATCGTTTGTTCCTTTAACCTTTAACTGATGTGACAGAAATTGTAAATAGTGTGAAGCGATCTGTGAGACACGATCTGTGTGAGTTTGTACAAGACTATTATAATTAGCAGTAACCTATTTAAAAGTCTCTGGTGATAATACTAAAGTTCCAAATGAAACAAAATTTCCAAAGTGTTTGTAGTTAAACTGAAAATTACAAGTTAATCTATAAAAAATGAAAAAAGCAGTGATCTGTGAGACCGGTAACATTAGTTGTAGGTTAGCAATAATGAAGATGTCAATTTTATTTTCAATAGACTTGCTTTAATTTCTCTGAAATATGTGATGAGAAGTACTGGAAATTGCCACCATTCTTAGCTAAACAACTGTTAGCTAGACATTTCTTTATTGAGAATGCAGTAGATAGCATTTAATACAATGTCACTGGGCATTTTGTTACCGTTTTATCACATTTAATACAAGCAAATTTTTTTTTAATCTCGATAAAATATCTTCTTTATGAATGAAGTTGTGAACGAAAATTTAGTTTTAGCTTGTAATTACACACCCAGTGTTTCTGATTGAATGTATTGCAATTTTGATCGAATTGAGACGTTTTTTGTAAGAGAAAAAAAGACCATATTATATCTATTGGGAGTACGTTGGAAGGTTTATGGAAAACCCTTTATGTGTAATATGGCGGTGGTTGTTTCTTTTTTTCTTATATAAATCATACTTTTCTTAGAGGGCAAAATTTAAAACAACGTTTGTTAAAAATATTAAGATTTGGTTTGGATTATTTTATGACGGCCGATTATCAACATGTGAAATATAGGCCCGAAAGGAAGAGAGGTGCCTCCTTAGGGGTCTTTCTAAGAAAATCTTACTCATATTCACGCAAGAAAATCCAAGGTTCGAAGAAAACCACGGAAAACTAAAATATTACGAATTTACTAACTTTTAATGTGACCAAAATCGGTGTTTTGACCGATATGTGTATATATAATTTAATTATGGTAGATATTTTTAAATATCTACTTTTAATTTAACAATAAAAATCCTCGAAACTAACTTTTTAAATAATATTCCTTTTAAATAAAGTCCCAATTTAAGGTAATTGATTTACAGTCAAAACAAGGTTCAAGAATATGCATTTTAGTGCGGCGTTTTGCCCAAGCAATATTGTGTTTTAGAAGTAATATTTACAGACTCTTTTCCTTTACATTGTTTTGTCACATTACATATTTCCAATCGAAGGTGCAAGTGACTACAAATCATTAAATGATATTTTCCAAAAAGTTTCCTCTTCCTGGCTTAAAACTAAGAATACAAAATGTTAAAATCATTAACTTCTTGGAAAATGCATGGGTTATTTCGTTGAATGCTGAAACTAAATTAGCCGGATGTAAAATAAGCCAAAGAGAAAAGATAATACTAAGACACATTATTTTAACTAAATTTTCAACTCAAAATATAAGAATTACTTTATTATAAAAATTCAGAGTTGTGCAAAAAGTATGAAATTCAGCTGCTATTTATTAAAAAAGATCGTGTAGTTTTAAAGTTTGCTTTAGATCACAATAGATTCTGGAAAAATTCAGATCATAGCTTTAGATAAATTTAAATTAATTTTGGACTTTCATCAAATAAAGTCGATTTTATATCAAGGGTCTTCAAGCACATGTCAGAGAGCGTATTTATTTCTATAGGAGGCCTTCAATCACGAGCCAGAGCGCGAACAAAACCTCTAAAAGTTTATATGTATATTTTGCCCTCGCGATATTGAAGCAAAACAAAAACAATTTATTTGAACAGCCTTTTTTCTTTTGCCAGCTTTGAACAGAATATAGACAGAATTTGTCAATACTTAAAAATACAATATTTTAGGCAAAGTACTTGTAAATAACAAAGTATGATTTTTTTTTCTCGCAAGTTTGACCTGCATGGGTGAATGTGTTAGTGGTATAAACCTGGTCCAAACATTTATGCTATATCCTATTTGAAAATGCTTGAAAGCATGATGATAAATGAATGATAATTTTTTAAAACCATGTAGAATTATTATTTGAAAAAACAATGAAGGGAAATGTGTTTAACATTTACAAAAGCAATAGAATCAGCGTTTTAAAATATTTCATAAAACCTTAAATTAAAAACTAGTTAACATAATTAATAGTATGTTTCATTAAAATTAGAAGCATGTTTTTTTAACTTCGGAACAAGCAATTAATGTATAAAGTGTAATCTTGTGCACAGGTTACTTGGATTCAAGAGAACCAAAATAAAGGATGTTTTATTCCGGTCTTGAATGACTTATTAATTAGGCTGTTAATTTTATGACAGGTTATTTATAGAGCATTGGTGGAATCGCTTCAGACCTGAACAAAGTAAGATTCAGGACACATTAAAAATGCTTTTTGTTTGGGATTAAAGTCCCAGAGTTCAAGTAATCCCAATTTACAATACTGACTTAGTTCGATCGCTGCATTTTGCATATATTGGGAAAACTGTCACTTATTTAAAAAGCTTTGAAAATGAAAAGTGTGTGTTATGTGTGTAATTGATGACGGCCGATTATCTACAATTGGGAATATGGGCCCAAGCTGGGCCCTCCGTGGGAAATCTTTCTAACGGACACTAATCTATATTCAGGCAAGAAAATACAAGCTTCGGTGAAAGCCACGGAAAACTCTGAATGGTTAGGCCGACGGGCGCGATTGGGTTCGAACCCAGTACCTCCTGCAATTATTATGAGATTTGAAATATTTATGATACACACGCATTTTTAAATACGAAAAAAAAACTTTCTGAGACTTGCAATAAAGCTATTAAATAACTAGAGGTTTTTTTTTTCAATTCTGTTTCTTTAATTAGAAAAAATGAAAAAAAAAAAAAAAAAGAGGCCAGCCATGTATGTATGGATTTTTACAGCATTTTCACTATCCATGTTTGAATGAAGATGTCCCCAGTAAACAGAAAAAATATAAAGCAACTTTAATAACCCATCCATTCTTTTTTCAGATTGAGAAAGGGGCTATTTTTGAAAATGGGATCTCTAAATTCGAATCCTGAATCCTCGCCGTAAGTAACACCCTATAAGTTATTGTTACATTCTTTTTACTTTTCATAACTTATATTAATTTGCCATAAGGAAGTCTTTACACATATTCAATGGCTTATTTTAGGATACAGACCATTTTAAAGCTGATTAAACATCTTTCCTATTAGCAAAAGACATGAAAATATATTCTTTTTCTTGTCGAAAATTAAAAGACACGGATTTTTTTTTAATTTTGCACTAAATTATTTTAATCGAGAATTTGCTTATATCAAACTAAAAAAGCTTTCGGATTTTTTTTTTTTTTTTTTTTAAGCAAATTTAACATAAGAAATATGCTTTCGGTATTGCTATATGATGAATCGTTGATAATTTTTTTTTAAATTAATGCATGAAATTTTAATGAAATTTCATTCAATTTTTGATAAATATTTCAAAATTATAATTAGTTATCCACCAAATCAGCTAATCATGCTTCAATAATTACAACTGAATAAAATAATAACATTCCTTCCATACATTTAGAAATTGCGAAAATTTTATGACAGTAATTTCTACAAACTTAATCTTAACTTTTATTTTTTCTTTTGGTTAATGCAAAAACATTGACAATTATTACGCAAGTAGTATGAAAAATACCCATATAGCAGTCAAACATTTCACGTATATTTGAGCCTCGAAGATATTTACAAATACACATACCGAGAGAGGTTTTTCTCCCTCTGGCACACGCACACACGGATGTCACTAGATGTGTGCAAGTAGTCTGCTTACACATCTACCTGTCTCCTATCTGACGATTCAAAAGATCGTAAAAAAATTTGAAACAAGCAAAATTAAATCTGTTACGTTACATAAATTGAGATACAGTCGACTATCGTTAACTCGAAATCGGATAATTCAAATCTTCGTTTAATTCCAACTAAACATGAAGTCCCGAAATTTTCAATGGCAGAATAACGTTAAAAATTTTCATTAATTCGAACCAGGGCCCTAGCTAGAAGTGAACAATAGGGGAGGCTCATAATTGTTTTTTTTTTTCTCTCTCTCTCTCTCTCTGACGCAGAAAGATAAATGAGTGCATATTCACATTGTAGGTACTATGTTTCTTATTAAACTGTTGTAATAACTTCATTTTATGTTAAGGTGAGAATATGATGATGAAAAATTCGAGAGTACAACTGTAAAATTAAACATAATCCTAGCTTCGTATGTGCAAATAGTATGTACGAGTGTTGAAACATTTATTTTAGATTACAATTTAGTAATTCTGCAAAACTGTGAGAAGGTCTCATAACTAAATAAGACTTTTGAACAGAATTCCATTTGAATTTTCAGAACAGAAATTCATTTATTGACCTTGGAATCTTTTCCAGGGGGGGGGGGGGGCTCAAAATATTTTAGGGGGGGTCTGAGACGCCCATAGCGCCCTTATCTACGGCCCTGATTCGAACTCATTTTCTCTTGACTTCGTTTAATTCGAACTAACGAGAATTCCGATTTTTCATTTTTCTTTTCTTTCTCATGGATTTCAGATTATTTGAATAATTTCCTTTCTTTGATTTTTGTTAAACTTGTTCCTAACGAGTATACATATAATACAATGCATTTGATATCCACTTTCTTGGTACCCCGTCTGTCCATCAGTGACGCTTTAAATTTTTCTTCCATTGTACTTGTTTCTAATCTTTTAATTAGTTTATGTATTTATACTTTCTAATTTAATATTAAGTTATATTCTAATGATAACAGAGGAAATAAATAAATAAAAAAATCCTATAACATTAATTCCTTTGTAATATACCATATTAAGCATGTTTTCATTTCATATTTTCCATAATTCGAACATTTCTTGTGGTCCCGACGAGTTCGAATTAACGAGAGCCGACTGTATTTTGTAATAATATTTTGTATTTTATGTTTTCATATGTATTTAATTTTTCGATAGTCGCCATTTTAGACATGCGTATGTCTAAAATGACGACTTTTAGAGAAAAGTCTAGAAAGCTTTTAGAGAAAAACATACCAAAACACAGCTAAATTTAATTTTGCATTCGAGCCCAAAAATGTGTGTGATAGGGAAGTGGAAAGGGGGGGGGGGTGAGTTGGGGAGTTATAGCAAGAGCTAATGGAGTCCCAGAAGAGGAAAATGTAAACTGTTTGCAATTTACAACTGCCTGCAATCGCCCCCTTAGGTCTACTTCAGTAATCCCGAAAGATCTGCTCACCAATGTCAATCCTACGGAAGAAATTTATAAAGATATCTCGGTTGCATTTCGCTTTATTTATTTATTTATTTGTACTGGATAGTTGAGATCGATCTGTATGCAGGCCGATTTTCACTTTTTCAATTTCGATTGCAAATTTTTTTTTACGTGAATGTTTTTTTTTTTTCGAAACCGGTTCGAAAATGAAAATATCCTCATTAAAAACATTTGTAAACAAAATCGAGAAAGTTAAAATCGACCTTTGTACAGATCGATCTCAGTTATCCAATGAAAAACGATTGAAAATATTGAAGCGCAACCAATATATATAAATATTTTTTTTCCCCAGATAGAATCAGCATTAGGGAATGGGTATTTTCTCTCGACTGATGAAAATCATCTCGGGCCGCGAAGTCCATCCCGGGAATATGATTTCTCTTCACTTTGTTGTTTGAAACCTTTCCTAAATGCATTTTAATATTTCAACTGCGCGTATAGGCTCTTGTATGCACATTACATAAATGCCACGGATGTAGCCGGATCGCGAATAAAGCAAATGCCCGAGACATCGACCCCTCTTCCCCCCACCAAAACGCCGAAATAGATTGAAATGGATTCATCCATGTATTTTTATTTTTATGAAAGATATTGTAGTTTAAAATCTATACAAATCTATCTTTCTCTTTCCCCTCCCATTCCCCCCCCCCCTCCAAAAAAATTCTAACTGCACTCTTAATAAATGTTGATAAATATTAAATATTTTAGAATAAAACATATTTCTAAAAGAATTGCTGTTTTAAGGTTCAGATTCTTTAAAAAAATTTCTACCTAACAAAAACTTAATATTTTTAAAATTATGTCAACAGGTTACATTTAATAAATACATATTTTTATTTCTCTTGTAAAAAAATGAAAAAAATCAGTCAAGGGAATTATTTTTATTGAGAAAAATTAAATGTAAAATCAGGATATAATGCACCGTTAAATGGATTAACTTTGTCCTCTAAAAAAAGTTTAAAATTGTTACATTTTCTTATAGCTGTTCTAGACATTATCATCAAACAAAACAGTCTAATTTTAATCCAAATAAGATTTTGTGAATAAAAAATGTTTGAGTTTCCGTCCCCCCCCCCCCCCCACAAGATCCGATTTCGATAAGAACTAATACTCTTGTGTACATATAAAATGTATCAGCTTCCCCTATGAATCGCAGGTACTGTATTACTTTTACCATTGCCATTAAACGTCGTCATTTTATCTACAAAACTGTATTTTTTTTTTAGAATTAAGTTTTTTTAATAATAGAAATCGCTTAAAATGTCAAGATTATTTTCAAGTTCTTACAGGTTTGAAGATATACAGCATGCTTGCGATTTGCCTGTGAAAAAGACTAAATAATAAATATAATAATTTTTACATTAAGAAAATAATTTTTAATTAAAAAAAATATTTAATGAAAAAGCGATATTTCATGATCAAAATTACCAGTTTTGATGGTAATGAGTTATATTTACCCTCCCCCCCCTCCCCCCGCGCTACAGTAAACATTACTTTTACCATCCCCATCCAAAGTTGTCATTTTATCTACAAAACTGTATTTTTTTTTTTTAGAATTAAGTTTTTTTAATAATAAAAATCGCTTAAAATGTCAAGATTATTTTCAAGTTCTTACAGGTTTTAAGAAATACAGCATGCTTGCGATTTGCCTGTGAAAAAGACTAAATAATAAATATAATAATTTTTACATTAAGAAAATAATTTTTAATTAAAAAAAATATTTAATGAAAAAGCGATATTTCATGATCAAAATTACCAGTTTTGATGGTAATGAGTTATATTTACCCTACCCCCCCCCCCCCCCTACAGTAAACATTACTTTTACCATCACCATCCAAAGTTGTCATTTTATCTCCAAAACTGTATTTTTGTTTAGAATTAAGTTTTTTATATTAAATATCGCTTAAAATGTTACGATTATTTTCAGGCTCTTACTGGGCGGCAGATACAGCATGCTTGGCATATTTGCCTGTGAAATAAATTGAAGAAATAAAATGGTTTTTTATGCTAAGAAAATTAATTTTAATGTTAAAAAAATATTTAATGAAAAAGCGATAGCTTATGACCAAAATTACCAGTTTTGATCGTAATGAATTGTTTTTATCATACTCCCTCTACATAAATATCTATTATTTTTCTTATCAAATTAAAGAAAAATTATTTTTGTTAAAGTTAACCCTTAACTACTGTTAGCGGTATCGCATATCGCTGAGTTATTCAAGTTTCGGAGTTAAACTCGCAATTTTTAGTTTAACTTTTTAAGTTAAGATACTGGTCAAATTTTGTTTAATTTGTTTAATTAAACCCCCCCTGTTACTATTCCGAGAGTTAAATTAACATTTTATTCATATTTAGATTAAGCGGTCTGACAGACAGCTCACGATAGTTATGCGACAATTTTTGTCACAGCAGTTAAGGGTTAACATGTTACGATTATTTTCAGGTCTTAGTGGTTTGCAGAGATACCGCATGCTTGCTATATTTGCCTATGAAAAAGATTAAAGAAATAAAATGTATTTTTATGCTAAGAAAATAAATTTTAATATTAAAAAACTTATTTAATGAAAAAGCGACAGCTTATGACCAAAATTACCAGTTTTGATCTTAATAAATTATTTTTATCCTACTCCCGCCCCCCTCTCCCCACATAAATATCTTTTTTTTTTTTTTTTTTTTTTTTACCAAATTAAAGAAAAAATATTTTTGTTAAATTTACGGCTGAAATATTTTTTTTCCTGTATTTATAAAATTAAAGAATTCTTACTTCTTTCTTATTGAAAAAGCGATAGCTTATAACCAAAATTACCAGTTTTGATCGTAATGAATTGTTTTTATCCTACTCCCCCTACATAAATATCTATTATTTTTCTTACCAGATTAAAGAAAAATTATTTTTGTTAAGTTAACGACTAAAATAATTTTCTCTTGTGTTTATAAAATTAAAGAGTTCCTTACTTCTTTCGGCGACAACATCTCTCTGTATCCAAAGAAAAACAGCCAAAATGCTTAGAACTGATCTCCCGAGCATTTCTCTTGCTCCATACAGCACATTTAATAAGTGTCTCTCCCGTTTACCTTTCTAATCGCCGATTTTAGCTGTTGACAACATGTCACAAGTCCGTCTTGCTGAAGCACGACACTCATTTTCACACTCACCGAAGTTGCAAGCAGCAGTCAGTCGGTGTCTCTTCGTTATCTGACTGACAAACAATGCAATCTACGTTAGACGAGATTTGGGAATTATTTCAAACTTATTCAGAGAAGCCGCGCACCAGGTGGCGCTTTCGGGAAATGAAGCAAGGGGCAGAGGGATGGGGGTGTACTATTGTGTGTGATACTGGGCGGAATTTTATTGAGATGGGGAACTGGATGAAAGGGAAGAGAGAGAGAGAAAAAAAATGATGCTCAAATAAAATGGAAGAGTAATAATTCTGAGAAACCAGGATGCTTTTTTCCCTTGTAGGTGTGATGTCATTCGTGTTTACTAAGCGATGTGTAATGATACGAATAACCGTATTTTTAAAAAAGAAAAAAAAAAAGATTAGGTAAATTTTCCTAAATTGACAAAACAATTGGATTTTTTTTTTTTTAAATTAAGGCGCAACAGTAGCACAGGAAAAGACCAGGATGATAATGTAAAGTCTATGGGGGCTTTCTTTTCAAATATCTGGCTCAAATTTTAATATTTTTACATGTTTTTTTTTTTTTTTTTTTTTTTTTTTTTTTGCATAGGATAACTTAGGACGATCTATAACCAGCCTAGTTTTTACTTTTTCGATTTTGCTTATATATTTTCTAGAGTATGATAGTTTCAATTTCAGAACCGGTTTAAACCGGTTTTGAAAGTTAAAGTAATTTTTTTAAAAATCTGAAGCCAAAGCTAAAAAAGTAAAGTAAAAACTAGGCCGGTTGTGTGTCGTCCTCAGCTATCCTATGTAAAAAAGAAAAAAAAAAAAAAAAGTAAAAATATTAAAATTTGAGCGAGATATTTGAAAAGAACGGCCCCATAGCTTTAGCATTATCATCCGGGTTTTTTTCTGTGCCTAGTGTGGGGCCTTAACTCCTATTAAAAAAGAGTTAATTTTTGACATGGTAAACAAAATCGCATTAAAAATTTGCATTAACCCTTACCGGCGCGGGGTAAATCTGTACTTACACCAGAATTTATAAATGAATTTATTAGAAAATAAGGCCTTGCCTTTTTTTTTCAAATATGTTATAAAAGAAAAAATTTAATTAAACATTCTGGGTGCCAGTAAAATAAAAATTAGCTTTCGAAAGGGTTAAAGAGTTGCATATATGTTCTCAACTTTCAAAAAATCGAAAATCTTTGATCTTTGAAAGTTTTGTTTTTGACAGAAATTAAATCTTTCTAATATGTATAATTTTGGACAAAAAAGTTTTAAATTAATATTTTTATTATTAAGAAAGATACGAAATAAATATGAGAACGCGCGCACTATCAAAATATACTGAATCCTAAAATTTTAAATGCGATTTTCTAGAAACTATTTTTTTTTCAACATCTGCAGCATAACTTCGAACAATTTTTAACATTTTTGGATAAAATTTGCATAATTAAACATTGCGATCTCATTTGCGAATCTCATCTATGCATAATTAAACTGTTTGAGAGCCATAGATCCATTTTCTCAAAATTTTATTTTATTTTTTGTATTTTCAAAGGGACAACACACCATCCGTGTCCGAACCCGGATTCGAACCGGGGACCAGCTGTGTGGCAGTAGCTGCCGCTACCAACCATGCCGCTGGGTCGGCGGATCACCTGCTACTAATTCTGTTGCAAATAACCGTATCAAAAGATAAAAGATATAGATAATAATTGACTAGGAACATTACCTTCTGTTAACCTCTTAACTGGTTAATTCTTTTCCGTTCAATAAATTTAAAATAGCTGATTCACACCACTATTAATTAAATAAAATATTCGTAAAATTTAGTCTAAACATTCCCGCCTTTCAATAGTATGAAACTTTTCTTAAAAATAATAGTGGTGTCAAAAAGCTTTAAATGATGCAATAAGCAAATTCGTCTTGCCCGAACGCCTTTCGGGCAGACCAGTTGAGGGGTTAAATGTATTTATTAATTATATTTCAACGATGGTCTGCATATAAAAAATTGTATCAACACTGATCTATTAAGTCTTTAAGTGCTTAATCATTCCACTTTTGACACTTTATTTGAGTTCCTAAATGTTCCTAAATGTCTTGAAATAAGCACAGTTTAAGTACTTCTGTTAAATCTGCGTAAGATTTATATATAAAAAAAAAAAATTGCCAAGTATTTATCCATAAATTTAGAGAAAGAGAAGAAAAAAAAGAAAAGAAAGATTTTACAGTGTAAAACATCAGATCATTGAAGTAGCCAACTTGAAAAAATTATAAAACATACATCTATAAATTAAAGTAAATTATTATGAAACAAAATTGGTAGTTTGATAGCTATAGATGATGAATGTTTATAGTAATTTGATCTTTTCACATTTCATTTCATATTTGTTTACTTTATTTTAAGCTCACTGTTCCAACATTAACTTTTTCTTATACTGTTAACTGTTTCTTCTAATACAATTAACCGTTCTTATTTACTTAATTTAATCCAAATATCACAAGTTTTCTCTTGTATTTCTTTTCTTTTTTCTTTCCGAATCTTCTGTGGCTTTTTACGTTAGTAGTGGGTTATGTTGGTGAAAGAGTGCGCAATGTTATATTATTATTATTATTAATGATATCCTAGAAATTTAGATTTTCAATTACGTGTTCTTCTTGGTCAAGTTTTGCAATTTCTTTATAAAAAAGGATTTTTTTTTTTTTTAGAAAATATAAACGTAGATTCTATGTTCTCGAGATATTTACAGATATTTTTAAGAGCCACTTAGATAGATTTATATTTTGTATAATGAATTTGTATTTTGTATAATATATTTATATTTTTCATAATAGATTTGTATATATTTTTTAATTTGGTGGTCTGTATATTGTTGACTTAAAAAATGTTATTATGGATCATATTCACACTTTCCAAAAACTTGTGTGCGAAATAATAAATATGTTAAGAAAAGATGTTTTTTTTAAATTAATAAATGCTATTTAAATGATTTTTTTTTAAATTTTTAGTATGTACTATTTTTATTATTATAAGTTAGTCCAGAAACTATATCCATTTTACGTCGCACTACTATCGTGTAAAAAATAAAGTAATACACATTTTACATAACTTTGGCATTCTTTACTGAAAATTTATTGAATCTTATTAAAATAATTCAAGAGGAAAAAAATTATTAATAAAGAAATGGAAAAATGGCAGTTTAAGAGAAGGCCCTACATATACTGAAATATTAAACAACAGGTATGACTGATTTCGGATTTTGAGTGTTTCTGAAAAAAAAAAAAAAAGTGTAGTGCAAGAAAGCTGTATGGTTAAAAAAAAGCACTAAAAGTTGATCAATTTTCTAATTATGGCACTTTAAAAAATAATGCTGAGTAATAATACGCAACTACATCATCCATTTCCTCCCTTCTATCCATAGAAAGCTACCAACTCCTATATATTTTTAAAAAGTTTTTTAGTTTTTCAATTTTATGAAATAATACTATTTTTTGAAGACACGTTTTGATTTCAATAGTATTTTTTTAACTATTAAAGAGGGTAGAGGGAGAGAGGAGTTAAAGCGGCTGAGTTATACAGCCATCGTGAGCATAGTACATCAATTCAGCTGTTTAGTACATAAAATTAATAAATATAAATATATTTAACCTTTAAGTGCACGGTGTGCAATATCTGGCACATACCTTAAAAAAACTATAATTCTCAATATGTGCCATGTATTTGGCCAATAGAATCGCTGAAATAGATCAAGAACAACCTAAAGAATGGAATAACACTTATTTTGTCCACGTCGGATGGCTGCATTTGACAAACGATTAGATTTTTTTTCTTTTTTTCGAAGAACAAAATCGATCTAGCTATTAAGGCAAGATTTACTTTTATTATTTTTACTGAATACTTAAAAATATTAATATAAAGAAAGCTGTAGAGTATTAAGCAGATAAAATTAATCAATTTAATCCCATTTAACTTCATAATATAGCAATACAATATTTAAAAATCTTAATTGTGTATATCGAGTACATGCCATAAAATATAAAATTTTAGATGAAAATTTGAAATTTAATTTCTTATTATTTTTCCCATTATTAGACCCAATATTATATATAAATTTTAAATAATTATTTTCATAAAAATAGGGACAATCGCGCAATGAAAGGTTAATTGGAAAAAAAATAACAATAATCCAAAACTCAAAATACCATCGTAGAAATCAATAAGATGAAGTTATCTGTTGTAGAAATAGATGCCCTAAGGATATTATATGAAATTTCAAGATTGCAAAGAATATGCAACGATGAAATAAATAATATGGTATATTTTAAAAGTAAAAAAAAAAAAAAAAAAAAAAAAAAAAAAAAAAAAGGTTAAAAGTGAAGAGTAACGACGAAACGAACGACGAAAAAAAATACCGCCAACTCGACCTGATATTAATTACGAGTTTTGTTAAAATTAGGTTGCCTACTTACAGGACTCCAATTTAAGGAACTCCAATTTAGTGTCAAAAATGGGTGTTACCATTTGAAAAAAAAAAAAAAAAAAAAAAAAAAAAAAAAAAACGTTGGTGCAATTTTCTACATATAGAGAACTTTCGAAGGATAATTTATACATCGAATTAAAGCTATTCCTAAATTCAAATTCTGACACATTTTTAAATTCATTTTTGTTGGAAGCTGTTGTTATCCAGAAGCTATGCAATCGAAAGACGTTTTCCATTTTTTGATAAATGCAAATAATCATTCAGAAAATGCGGTCAAAACGAACGTTTTGAATCAAATTTCCACATGCGATACCACGAGATAGGAGAAATACCTGTCGTCACGTAATCACAATCGTTTATAGCTAATAAGTAATTTACTTATCGGAAATTTGAAAATTTATTACGATTCCAAATCGCTAGGCCTGCCTTTTATACTTCTACGTTTAAAAATTTGCACTCGTTTAATGTACTGTACGTAATGCTTGCAGTGATTACCTATATAGGATTAATATAAAATAGTATAAAAGATAGCGAAAATTTATTTGGTGATCAGATAGTACTAGAAAATACGATTCGTTGCTTATCTTTGGAAATGTACCTTAAATAACTTTTGTTTTGAAAGCAAATGCGTAAATAAGAATCCTGTCATTTAGATATAATTTTGTGATTACATTAGATACGTGAATTCATATTATTACACAATCGGCATACTTATCTAATCAGTGATAGATTTACTTCTCATTTCGATACTGTATCTAACTGTACTTGCGTGACTGAAAAGTTATTTTCACTCTTAGTAGAAGTCAGTGGCGTATTCAGGGGGTGGGCCAGGGCCGTACCTAGAAGTGAACGATAGGGGGGGGGGCTCAAGAGAATGTAGGGGGGGCTCATAATTTTTTTCTCTCTATCTAACGCAGAAACATAAATTAGTGCATATTCACATTGTAGGTACAATGTTTCTCATTAAACTGTTGTAATAACTTCATTTTATGCTAAGAAAAGTATAGGATGATGAAAATTTTGAGTGTATAACTGGTGCAGCATTAAACATCATGTTAGCTTCATATGTTTAAATTGGATGAGGGAGTGTCGAAATACTTATTTTAGATACGATTTAATAACTCTGCAAAACTGTGAAAGGGTCTCAAAACTAAATTAGATATTTGAACAGAATTTCATTTGAATTGTCGGAACATTTAGTGACCTTGGAACTTTTTCCGGGGGGAGGCTGAGCCTCCCATAGCGCCGCCTTAGCTACGGCCCTGGGGTGGGCTGATAGTGATGCAGCCTTCTCCGAAATTAATAAAAAACAAAAAGTTTAATAACGAAAGCTCATCAAAATGTTATCAAATCTGCTAAGATGGAATTTAAAAGGGACAAAAGTTATTATTCTGTTTTAGGCAGGTTTCCATTAAAAAAGTGTTATTTCGCAGAGACCACAAAATAACCATTTGAGCCAAGTTTTCGATATACACACAATTTCTTTATATGCCATAATAAGAAATTATGCTATATCTCAGATACGCTGCTGGTAGAAGTCTACACAAGATGTCCGACCAAAGAAAAGGAAGCGTGTCTCTAGGTTCTTTGGCACGGCATGCGGGCAGGGTCAGAAAAAACAAGGAAAATTTTTCAAAGCCATCTCTTGTCCAACAGACCGGACCGATATATATATAAAAAAAACGACCCGGCCAACCGATAAAACAAATTTCAAAGAATCAAACTAAGCTACAACTAAAGATGAAACTAATAATAATTTTTTAAAAATGCAATTTAACAAATTACAACAATTATTTAGAAAATAATATTTGCAAAGACAAAAATTTAAGATTTATAAATAAATTCCATATTTTAAAAAATTTATATTATTTGTAAACAATACATGTTTATTTTACAATTAAAGTTAAATAAAGGTGAAATATCTTAAAGAGATTATCATTTATAAAGTTATTTTCCTGCTAAAGGATTTATTAATTTTTTAAAAGCAATATAAAGAGGTAATAGTGTTTTTGCCTTTCTGATTTCATTCAGTTTTTTATAGATTTATATTTATCCTATCTACCTATATTATAAAGAGCAAACATGTATGTGCATAACCCATACTTCCTTTTGCGAATGGCAAGACTTTCAAATTTTAAATGAAATTTCAGTTTTACAATTTTCGGTATTGAAAAATTTTTAGACTTCTAAACATCGCACACTTTCAATTTTTATACCGTCGTGTAGAGAAAAAGAAAACGTACTTTTAAATGCAATTTGTTTGAAAGCTGTATATTTGTTTGAAAGCTGTCCCACAAATAACACCCTGATTTCAAAATTAAATTTCTCAAAAACAAACATCGATAGTAATATGCGGCAAACGGTTTTTTCATTAGGTATGCTGTAAAAATCTTATACAGAAATTTCAAACAGTGAATATTTTGAAAAAATTACGTTCTGATTACATAGAATGCTTTGATTTGACATTTTTCTTGTTTTAGATTGCCTGCAGAGAAATAATTTTTCAGCTTACAGTGCAAGATTTTAAAGATTTTTCGAAGTAAATTTTTAGAATTTCGAAATTTCAAAATTTTAATTTAAAAAAACTATGAAATATGACACTTTAAGCCGAAAACGCATTCTCTGGCAGCAATCTAAAGCAAGAAAAATGGTCAAATCAAAGCATTCTTTGCAATCAGAACACAATCTTTTCAAAATATTTACCGTTCGAAAATTTTGTATAAGATTTTTACAGCTTACCTGATAAACAAACCGTTTACTGCATAACTCTATTGATCTTTGTTTTTGAGAAATTTAATTTTGAAACCAGGGTGTTATTTGCTGGACACCCTGTATATATATATATATATACTAGCGGCCCGCCCTCGCATTGCTTCGGGTAGTCCCGTATCACTACTGACACCGCAAATTGTTACTACCACTTCATCCCATTAAATTCAACTACTAAAACCATTACTCTCCTTTTAAGTAGTCGGGTAAAAAGTAGCCTGTATGTTAATCTAAGGTGCCAGATAACTCCATACAAAGTTTCATAAAAATCGATCCATCCGTTCTTAAGTTATAGATGGTGTAACTAACACGACTTTGTTTTATGGATATTGATTATAGCAGCCCGCCCAGGCTTTGTACGGGTATTAAAAAAAATTCAAGCTATAAATTTTTACACACATACTCATACTCTCTTCTTTGTGGGTGGAGTTATTAAAAAAGTGTAAACTTATAAAAGAAAATTCGGATATTAGTATTATTTTTTATTTATTTGTAATTCATACACTACATTTTTACTTATTTACTTTTTACATTTTTACCTATTTATTTTATTTTTACAACAATTACAGGATGTCTTTATATACAACGTTCACAGCTTTCTTGTCATTAGACAATACAAACATGTTTTCTCTAGAGGTTACTCTTGAAAGAGCGACATACAGTTGTCCATGTGAAAAGTAGTCAACGCTCAAATCTAAGCCTGCAATGTTGAAGGTTTGACCCTGCGATTTATTAATGGTCATTGCAAAAGATGTTTTTACCGGAAACTATAAACGTTTAAATTGGAAGGGTAAATCCGGTGGTATCAGAGGGATTCGGGGAATCAATACATCTTCTCCGGTACCACATCCTGTGAGTATTGTGCACTCTGTTATGAAAATTTTCAGTGATTTCACCAGCAAACGCGTGCCATTGCAAAGTTTAGGTGGATTCAGGTTTCTTAATAAAATAACAGGACAACCTACTTTCAACACCATTTTGTGAGGAGGGAGTCCAGACGGGTTCAAAGAGTTTAGAAATTCTGTAGAAAAATGAACAGCTTCTTCCAAATCGAGAACAGTATCGACCGAGTAGTATATTTTCGTCGGGGCATCAATCTTTAAAAGAATTAAGTTATTTACCTTACCTACTTGTTCGTTAGTTGGTGACAGAATCGCTCTTTCTTTAAACCAAGATATTGTCATAACTTATGTTATCAATGTCAGAATAGACATTGTTGACTAACTCTTGGATGTTGTCTATCAAAACACAAAGATTTTCAAGGTTAATCCTTCCCTCACTTTGTGTTAACTCTCCATTGCCAACTTTTAGCAGCATCTATGAAAACAGCCTGTTCTCACGTGAAGATGACGAAACCCTCATATTAGTTTTAAGCTCTAATTTATTGACATGTGGCCAAAGGTTGGATCTTTTTAGGGAAGCATTTATTTCGTCAGCACGTGTTCCTCGAGTCACAACTGGTAGGATTTGACGAAAATCTCCAGAGAACAGAATTGTACATCCACCCATAGGTGAATGTTTGTTGCGCATATCGCGCATTGTTGTCCTATCCAGTTTTTCCACAGACGTCTTGTGTGACATGGTAGCTTCTTCCCAGACTATTAATGAGCAGTCACGCATCAATTTTCCTGTATTGCTCTGTTTAGAAACACTACAGACGCTGTTATTGTCATCGGTGGCGATTTTCAGCGGGATATTGAATGTAGAGTGTGCGGTTCGACCTCCTTCTAAAAGCGTAGCGGCAATGCCGGATGACGCAACAGCTAACGCAATTTTTCCGATAAATCTCACTTTTTTTAAAAGCAGAATGATTAAAAATGTTTTTCCTGTACCTCCTGGGGCATCAAGGAAAAACAATTTCCCTTCATTGTTATCAATTGTTGATAGTAATGCAGTGAATACTTTTTTCTGATCGATGTTTAATCGTGGCTCATCTTGAGCTAAATTTTGTAAAAGTCTCATTTGATCATATTATGTTTCTCTTGTGTATTCGGCACTGTTAGTTAAATCTGAGTTAGTAGTATTAGCTGGCATCGGCAGTCCGAAATCCTTGATCGATTTACCCGAAAGTAATTGCAGTACTTTATTCAATTCAAATAATGCTTTGTCAAATATGTTTTGATCATATTGTATATCCTCTGAGTTTAACTCTCGTCATCGCCGATTCAGAATATCACTGGCCATGTTGTATTGAAATTTATTCCATAGATTAGCAGAATCAGTTACTTGACAAAACGCTACTATGACGGCAAATAAATATCTTAATGATGTAGCTGAACTACAAACAGCTGCTTCTGATAATGTGTTTTCCCAGTGAGAATCGTCTTCCAAGAGCCCCATACTTTTGCATGCTGCTTGATAAGTATTGTAATATTGTAAACAACACCTTGTACAGTTCTTAGGTGTGCAAAGGATGCCGGGTCTTTTACAATATGCAGTAACATTCTCAGATAAAAGCATTCGCTGTTGCTGGGATGAATCACGTAGACTCTGCCAAGAGCATCCGTTTTTTTTACTCCGGAGAAACCATCAACCGCAGTACCTTGTTTTCTCCGTTGAAAAGTTTTAGAACTCTGGTTCCATGTATAGTAACTTGGAACTCTGTCATATGTCAGTGTTTTCACGAAATCATCTTGAGCACATAACTTGAAGAATGCTGTCAATGTTGTATCCCGCGGGTTATTAACAACTTCTTGTATATTGTTCTCCATGAAATATACTCTTTGTCCATTTTCTAAATGAACTGCAAGGTGGACAATTGTGGGAGCCCGGTCGTGCACTTCGAATGATAAAATCCTCCATACAGCTTCAGAGCTGCAGATGTAACGTCCAGACTGATATTTTTCCACTTCATTTGGTGATTGTATGCTGAAAGTGGTTTGATCACTACCTTTATTGATGTACTTAGTAACATATTGAATTGACTTTATCGAATTGCACAACTCTACGTTGATGTGGGCATCAAAAATTTTCAATAGGAGCAGATTATAGGGAACGATCCATCGGTTATCAATATCATGGTTTCGGATGGTAGCATTTTGCCCACCCCGTTCTGGCGATCGTCGACGATATTTGGGATATCCGTCATCGCTAGTCATTGTTTGAGTTTGGGACGACTTCGGAAATTTTTTGCTGCATTTAGATTCTCGCATACATGGAGAATTCGGGTTTAAAGTTCCGCAAGGGCCGTGTACCATATGTTTCTTTAAGATTTCGTACAGGATAGGATCTTCATCTTTATCCGGTAATTCAGCTGAAATGACCCTGTCAATTTGGTTTGGTCTAATTTTGTTCACTAACCACACCAGCAGGTGTACATGTGGCAAGCCACGTTTCTGCCATTCTATTGTGTACATATGACAGCGCGGGGGACCGAATATATGAGACTTGTTAATGAGGTGCAGGAGTTTCTGTACTTTTAAATGGAAGACTCTGTTAACTATATCGTATCTGTCTTGTGGAGTTAAATTGGTGTTAATATTTTCTTTGATTTCCGGCCAATTTGGGTTACATGTTGCAGTTATAAATAAATCAGGTTTGCCGTAATTTCTGACGTAAGTCATGGCGTCTTGCGAATTTTCGTGTAAATATCGAGGTCCACCTGTGAATGATGAAGGTAGTATAACCAACTGCCCAATGCCGTTGACGTGTTCATTCGTCTGTAAAGCATCCTGAAGATGAACGTAATTTTCGGCTCTCAATTTAGTTTGATTATTACGGATGTAGGCCAATCTCTCAGATTTAATTTTTGCATATTGATCTACCAAGTATTGGTTTGTTAACATTCCATATCTAAGCAAAGTGTTGAAATTGTTACGTCTTGTCATTATACGGTAGCGATAGTAGTTCATACATGACACTGTTTTACGCAGAGGTGTACCATCGATTGGGTCAACTTGAGAAATATTAATGGCATAACCATTTTCTCCACGACATAGCATCAAAGGATATTGTAGGCTGTCATAAGATATGTGTAACTCTGAAATTTTTTGCAAATTATCATCACGATTATGCAATACAATATCTCTTTTGTCAAATTGCTGTCCAGCTATCACCACTGCTACTTCACTCGTGGACGGCGCATTATATCGTCCTCTATGTTCTCCAACAGGAACTTTATTTGCATGGATTACGACATTAATGTCAGGAGTATCTGCTGGAATACTCTCAATCGCAGTTTTGAAAGACTGTATATAGCAATTATAAGAATGTAACATATCTTGGAGAGATCTAATTAAATCTCTATCAATTGGCTGTGCAACACTTGAACACCGCGTAGATGCTTGTTTATCTGGATCTGCAATAAAATATATTTGAAGAAATTTGTGATCATCGGGTCGAAGTGGTAACAAGCTCCCAGCTAAGTGGTACACTTGCCCTTGAATTTTAAATGTAGGCATGAACCCACGCTCAACGACTTTCTTACTCTTAAAAGAGGTCATTTGAAATGCGTTATTATAACGGCGTATATTGCGCATGAATTGTTTGGATTTCTGATGATCACCCGTAAGAAGAGAGTGAAGTGGTTCAGGTGGAGGGAGAATTTCTTCTAATTTGACTTTTTCTTGTAAGCAACACATGCCTTTCGATTCGTCCTTGAATTTCAATGCCAAGCAATGTTTACACACTACTGACATAGTACCTATTGATACTATACGATCGTCCTTGTAAGAAATCGAAGGATCGTAATTCATGGCAGAATTTTCTTTATTTACCCATGAATTAGTAACTTGTGCTGATGATTCTCTGGCTCTCTGTATTCGATGTCTATCCCTATCTCGACTGCGGCGAACCTCACGGTCTACTGAAGATTCTCTCTCTCTCTCAGCTCTATATCTATCCCTAAGCTGACTGAGTCGAACCTCACGCTCTACTGATGATTCTTTGGCTCTCTGTATTCGATGTCTATCCCTATCTCGACTGCGGCGAACCTCACACTCTACTGAAGATTCTCTCTCTCTCTCTCTCTCAGCTCTATATCTATCCCTAAGCTGACTGAGTCGAGCCTCACGTTCTGTTGACGATTCTTCATCTCTTTGTAAATGTACTTTTCTGGCATTCACTGTACTACGACCTATGTTCAAACAACGACGTCTTCCAGACATGACTTTATAATTTCTGTACAAAATTTACTCAGTTCTAGACTTATGTATGATTACCTATGAACAAATTGCCATATTATTAGTATGTGCCCCAGTAAAAAATATCTAAATACTTACCATTTAGAGACAAATGATTTTCAACAATCATAAAAAATCAAAGATTCTATTCAGTACTTTTTTTTAACTGAAATACCTTAACCCATTAACGCCCGAATTTTTTTCTTCGCTAAAATTTAAATTTTGTATTTCCCACCACTTTTTAAATCAAATTAACGTTTATCTAAATTTATCGAGGATTCTGTCTTGTGAAATAAAGTATGTATTTATCTTCCTCTTTACTGGTGGGAAAACCGCTTTCTTGCTGTTTTTGTAACTGTCCTCAAAAGAGGACGCTGGGCGTTAATGGGTTAAACTACGATTTTAATTAAATTAAAAATATTTAAAAAATAATTTGCTATTCGTGCGACTAAAAACAAAAGATAATCAGCAATCATCAAGAACAAAAGATACCTATTCTATTCTATTCTATTTTTCTGAACTTACTTATCTAACTCTAAATTTTAACCAAGATCCTAATAGAAAATTCCAATCCATAAATTATGGTTTTATTAAATCTAATCTTATCTAACCTTATGTACTTATAATTACTATAAGTGCTATTTAAAAATTAACCTTAGAATATAATATCATTTATATTTTAAAACTACTATCATACAATTATTTATCGTAACTTACTTATAATTACCTACTGATAAGTTGTCGCGCTGAAAAGCACGTTTTTATTAAGTAAGCTCCTTTAAACTGCGCAGGAACCATAATTTTTCCCGGACAGAAAAAACAACATTAACTCAAAACAAACTTGCCACATAAGGTGCCGTTGGTTACAGAAATACAGTACCAATGATAATATTATTAGCACTGCAGGTTTGTGTAGCACTGCACTTCTTTAGCTGTATAGTTTTAAGTACAGTTAGCATTTCTGAACACACAAGAAATGGAAGTTAAAATTATGTTGAGAAAACAACAAATCCGCGAAGCGAATTACGGAGCGCAGAGTGGAGTTGAGTGGAACGTCGCCTGCTAGAGAGATTAGGTGTCCGTTCATGACAGGCGATCGGGCCAATCGAAGCGAACGGTTCGATGCCGGAATGACGTGTGCAGTCTCGCGAATGGCCGAGAAAGTTGTTCTTTCGCATTTCTGAAATAAAAAGTTACGAGTTGTAAAATGTAAATGACAAAAAAATGTTATTGTGGGATCTCCATAAGAGATAAACATATACCATCGCGGGGTTTTCTGTAGACCTTTTTAATGTGTACAATAATTAGTACATTATTTTGATAAATCTTGTAGGGTTCAGCCTGCGTTTGCAATGTATAAGCGGAAAAAATGAAATTATTTACATCACATTAAAAACCTCAAAAATAACAGTATTTCTCCACTATTTAATGGATGTTATTATACATATAAACCTTCCTCTTGAATCACTCTATCTATTAAAAAAAACCGCATCAAAATCCGTTGTGTAGTTTTAAAGATTTAAGCGCACATAGGGATATAGGGACAGAAAAAGCGACTTTGTTTTATACTATGTAGTGATATATATATATATATATATATCTCTTTTTTTGTCATCGTAGAAGCAGAAGTATTTAAAAAATGTTAACACCACAAAGATTCAGATGTCTTCCAGAAATATCTATTGTCGACCGAGAACAACAACCATTTTCCAAATGGTTAATAAACAATTTCCAATGAGCATGATTAGGACGAGAATAAGAATAAATGTGAATGCACGAGCCAGTGCCTGCTTGAGTCCAATGTAGATATTGAAATCATAAATATTCGGACATGTAGATATTGAGAGATACATTCTGTCTGAGGACTGACTTAATATTTCTGCAGGCTCGACCAGGCCGAGGTCAATATTACGTTGTATACATACTCGCGTCGAATCGGAACCGAATTTAATTATTCTCAAAATCTGCCGGTAAGCAATTTGTATATACTTTAATAACAGCGATAATCTATATTAAAAAGGCCAAACGTGTCTGTACGTAAGGGCATACGTCATTTTGCGAATGGCAACACTTTTCCCGGCAATTTCGGTTTAGCAATTTTCGCTACTGCAAATTTTACACTTCTAAAAATCGCATATTTTAAATTTTTGAAGCATCGTATATAAAGAAAACAATGTACTTTTAAATGCAATTTGTTTGAAAACTGTATCACGATTTATTTTTGAGATATTAATTTTATTTTTTTGTAGTTTTTAATACCAATTTTGTCATTGTGGTAACAGAATCACTCCATTTTCTCTTAGAATTGTAAGGAAAAAAAAAAAAAAAAACCCGGCGATTTTCGGTTTTATTTCGTTTAATGGTTTAGATAATTGAGTTTTATATTATTTTGTTAATTTTACCTTAAAATAATATTTGTTTGAGAGTTAGACTGAGCAATATAAGATGTATTTTTTTATGCAGATTTATTATAAATAAATACAATAGTTTTTTTTTTAAAGATTTTCTTTCGTCGACTTTCGACGGGTTCCACCTCGTAATAATAACAGTGATAATAAGCATCTTTTAATGAAATCTTCGGAAACAAACTTCGCGATTTCAAATGTAAAATTCCGTTTAGGAAGACCACGAATGGCTATTTTGCGTGAAGATTGCCGCATCAGAAAATTGGCTTCAACTGATATCTCTTTTGTAGATAAGAAATGCAGCTAGAGACCCAATATCGAAAAAAAAAATCATAAACAGTTTTGGAATTGTAATACATAAAAAACTGTAAAATGGCTCGATTTTCATCTCTGAAACGACACCATAAAAAATCTAGAGCTAAACAGAATCATTTGGTAATAAGTGGTTAAATATCACATTCTGTAATGAAAAAAAAAAAAAAAAAAGAACCTTGATGGTCCTAATAGGTAAGCACTATTGACACTTGATCTCCACAATGAACCAAGGAGTATATTTAGCAAACAAACTGGTAGTTGCGTAAAGGTAGCGGGACCTTTTCTTTCGATGGTCAAACATGTCTAGCATTTGCCAGTCGTTGTGAAAACTCTGAAAACAATCAAGAGACACTTGCCAAACTTTGATTCCTGTTATTCCAAAGTTTTGTGGGGATAAAATGGTAATTTCAACATGATAATACTTCGATCCATACCTCAAACTCAACTTCAACATGGTATCGAAAAAAGTATCCGTTTTGAAACGACCAGCAATTCGACCTGATTTAATCCCTATAGAAAATATGTGGAGTTGTTCTCATTCATGTAGTTTTTTCCAAATGAAAGCATTGTTCTTAAGTTAAAGATTGTAAAGATGCCATTGACAACGCGTGGTTTAAAATTGAACAAGAAACATCACAAAATCGCATTATATCGATTGAAGGCAGTATATTTAAAGTAATTCAGCAGAATAAAGCAATAATGAAGTATTAATTTACTTTTTATTCTTGTTCTATTGAAAACTAAAGAACTTACGTGCTTAAACTTTTGACAGACTTATTCTTGTTCATTTGATAAATTCTACTATATTCGAGATAAATTTTAAAGCATAAATCTGTGAAATATCTTTTTAAAACTACAATTTGTAGGCCATGTGAAAAGGAAAGTAATTTTCAATTGATAATAAAATTATATTTTGAAATTTTATGTTGTTTTAGCATACATAGTATCCTAGAATTTAGATCAATAAGGAAACGCATACTTCAATCTTAAATTTCCCTTCAGCAATTTTCTTCAATAAATGGAAATGTACGCTAGATTTTTGTGATGCCTTCTATAGGATCTGTAGAATTTATACACACAAAGGGAAAAAAAATAGATTAATTAAAAAAAAAAAATCGTTCCACAATTTAAAGTGCGCTTCTAGCAGCAGTTATTAATAGACAGTACTATAACCGAATTCTTTTGTGTGTGACTCTGTAAATAAACGACGAAAGCTATGCACAGCATGAAAGTTATGCATAATAAGCATCTTGTAGTACACAGTAGTTATATATATATATATATATATATATATATATATATATATCAATTTCAATGTTTTCGAGAGGTGTAACATCATTAAAATACATTGTAAACGATTCCTCCCCTCCCATAGGTCTCCATGTAATGAAATTTTTCTGTAAGTGTCCCTGTAAATGAATTATAATACTATAAATATATACATATATATAGTATATACTGCTACACACTTAATTTTCAATACCGAACATATACTGTAATAAATTGCATGATATACACTACTAATAATTGCATGGCCCCGTGTATATTTACGCGTGTTTTAGAGCACAGGACAGACAGACAGATGGAGAAACCCAATTCTACCCTTTTTAAGTATATTGAAAAGTTTAATAATAATAATAATAATAATAATAATAATAATAATAATAATAATAATAATAATAATAATAATAATAAAAACATAAAACAAATTTTAAACCTTTGTTTGAAGTCAATTTTAAATAACATTTATTTTGTTCAGAAATGATTAAATAAAAGATTAAAATAAGATGATTTAGAATGAAAAAAAAAAAACTTTTGGATTATTTAAATATTTTATTTGCTAGAAGTACTGGAATTTGAACCACTAGAGTATAATAAGTTAGAATGTAATAAGTTTTTATTTCTGCTAGAATATAATGAATATAATATAATAACTAATTTTGATAAAATAAAAAGAAATAATAATTTGAGCTACATTCTTTCATGAATTTTCAGACAACATTAAAACGACCCTGAAAGTCTTAAATCTGTTGTAAAAGAAAAAGGAAATCGTTTCTATATTAGTTCGTATTCGGAAGAAAAAAAAAATCCCGTTTTTGAAAATTTCAAGATGAACAGCGAAATGTTTTGTAGAAAGACGTTCCTAAAAATAGTCGGATGCAAGGAGTAGCTAAATGCAGGTTTTACACCTCACTCGCGTTTCATAAAAGTCGCGTATTCTTTATTTATAAATAATTTATATAAGCGACAGGATGTTTAGGGTGTTTCCCGCAATTTAATGAAATGTGAAACACATACAGAAATATAAAACTCAAAGAATGTGAGGTCACTGAACCTAATAACACCAGTTAAAAAATTTCAATATCTTTGAGAGGTAGCAAGTATGTATCAAGGTATCTGCTTACGTTTCGAGAGCTTTTTTACCACGCTTATATTAACTTCACCTATATGTTTGTGAGTTTGTAACTCTCCTTATTTTATGTATGTTCACCGATTACTACGAAACCATGCAACCGATTAACTTGTTTTTGGTGTTAAATGAAAGACGATGCTCTCGAATTGGTACCACTTCCGTTTCATCGAAATTGGTTCAGTACTTTTTTAGTAATTAGGCAAAAACTAATAAAATTAGTTATTTTTCGCTAATTAAAAGCGTTGAATACGTTCACTGAATGGAGTGTAGACAGCATGGCCGAGCGGTCTAAGACACCGGATTGAAACTCTGTTTCTCGAAAGAGATTGTGGGTTCGAACCCCACTCCTGACATTATTTACATCTATGTAAAAATTAAAAAAAAATTCCGTATTACAATTTTTATTTTTAACCGGCTTCAGAAAAGGAAGAGGAAGTTATCAATTCGACGCGTATGTATTTTTTTTCTATGTATGTTCACCAATTACTCTGAAACTATCCAACCGATTAATTTGGTTTTTGTATTAAATATAAATATAGTTTAAAAAAACTAAAAACCACGCTTTTAAAGTAATCAAACTAAAAAGTAAAAAATAAATATAGTTTAAAAAAACTAAAAAACACGCTTTTTAAGTATATTAAACTAAAAAGTGAAAAATAATTCGTACAATTAGCTGAAAACGAAAATAGATGGAAAATACTATATTACTATAAAATCATTGTTATTATAGAAATCAATTAATAAGCAATAAATAAAATTATTGTGGAAAAAAAGCGTGGGGTGCTTCTTAAGAACTGATAGATGGAGCACCCCACGCTTTTTTTCCACGATAATTTTATTTATTGCTTATTAATTGATTTCTACAATAACAATGATTTTATAGTAATATAGTATTTTTCATCTATTTTCGTTTTCAGCTTATAGTACGAATTATTTTTCACTTTTAGGTAGATTTCGAATGAAATACTACCTATTGCATTCTCTCCCATGTTGGAATTTCTGAAAAATTTTTGCGGATCTACACGAATCATGACTCCTAGACCCCAAAACTACCATCAGTAAAAAAGTTTATCTATCTATCTATCTATCGGTGTATATCACTTTCTTCTAGACACGATAACTTCCATAATTATGCTCAGATCTTCTTCAAGCTTTTACATAAAATCAAGAAGCTTAAAATCTCGTCGAGTTCGTTAATGGGCAAAATCGGACCAAGGGGGTGGAAATAGGGAGGGTTTTTGTGAAAACCGAAAAAACGCGATAACTTCTTAATTAAAATAGATATCTAATCAGTTTAAAGTTACTTCTAAAAAATGGGCGAAACGTTTATGCATGACAGATTTTTGATAAAGTTAAAAATGGGCTCAAGGGGCGAAAAAAACATGGTTTTTGGGAGAAAAAAATTCATAACTTCGTCAATTCTCAAGATATCAAATCCAACTGAATTTTATATAAATGTACTTAATATTATCTAAAACTTTTGTATTTACAAGTTTTTCATAGGACCAATTTTTACCGATGAAAAAAATTAAAAACGAAAAGAAAAAGGGGGGAGGAAAAAGAAAAAAACCCATAACTTACTCAATTCTTAAGCAATCAAATCTAATTAAATTTATTTTACATGTTCACAATAATATCTACAACTTTTATATTGACAAGTTTTTCATAGAACCAATTCTTATAGCAAAAATAAATTAAACAAAAATAGGAGTTGGAGAAAAAAACCTCAAATCCAAACTGCTTATATTCTGACTCATTTTAGAATTCATTTTTGATTTTAAACGCATCCAAATGTCAGATCCTCTTATTTAGGAACTGTATAATGCGACGTATTGGCCAATTTTTTGATAAAGGCAGAATATATTTTTAAAAAGGCTGCCAAAAAAGGTATTTTGAACAGATTTCCCGAAGTTATCCTCATTAAAAAATTGATTAAGTACAACAAATTGCGTTTTTTCTGAGTCATTTTTAAATACATTTTTGTTCTCAAACCCATCCAATTTACAGGTCCTATTATTTAGGAACTATATAACTTGGCGTATTGGCCAGTTTTTTGATAAAGGCAGAATATATTTTTAAAAGGGCTACCAAAAAGGGTATTTTGAACAGAATTTCACAATGTTATCGTGATTGAAATTTGAGGAAATTTAAGAAATTGCGTTTTTACAGAGTCATTTTTAAATCTTTTTTTTGTTCTCAAACGCATCCAATTTACAGGTTCTCTTATTTAGGAACTATATAATATGACGGAGTGGCCAGTTTTTTGATAAAGGCAGAATATATTTCAAAAAAGGCTGCCAAAATGGGCACTTTGCACAAAATTTCCCAAAGCGATCATGATTAATGTACTATGGGTATTCAAATAACAAATTGGTTATTTTATGACTCATTTTTAAATCCAATTTTGCTTTGAAACGCATTCAATTGACAGTTTTTTGTTACTTAGGAACTATATAATGTGCGTATTCGTCAATTTTTTGATAAAGGGTGAATATATATTTTTTAAAAGCTGTCAAAGTAAGCACTTCGCAAAAAAATTTCCCAAAGCGATCATGATAAAAGAATTGAGGTTGTATTCAAATAACAAATTGTTTATTTTATGACTCATTTTTAAATTCAATTTCGCTCTCAAACGCATTCAATTGACAGTTATTTGTTATTTAGGAACTGTGTAATGTGCCGTATTGGTCAGATTTTTGATAAAGGCTAAATATATATTAAAAAAAAACTATCAAAGTGGGCACTTCGCACAAAATTTCTCAAAGCGATCTTGATTAAAGAATTGTGGATGTATTAAAATAATAAATTGGTTATTTTATGACTCATTTTTAAATTCAATTTTGCTGTCAAACGAATTTAATTAACAGTTTTTTGTTATTTAGGAACTATATAATGAGCATATTGGTCAATTTTTTAAATAAAGTCAGAATATAATTCAAAATATGTTGCCAAAATGGGCATTTGAGTAGAATTTCATTTAAGATGATTTTGATAAAACCAGTTCTTACAGAAAAATGAAGTTAAAAAATTTTTAAAAGCGGCTGAATAAAGTAGTTAAACTGGGTTTATCACTAATCATTTTTTTTTTTTTTTTTTTTTTTTTGAGATGAAAACTTTTTGAAATCTACCTCCGCCTATAGGCCATGCCGAAAGGGATTTTTTAGTTTGATATACTTAAAAAGCGAGTTTTTTAGTTTTTTTAAACTATATTTATTACTTTTTAAATTTTTGGTTGCAAGAATTTTTTATGAAATTACTCTCGCTTTCGAAACCGGTTCCAAAAATGGAAGTGACATTCTAAAAAATATCTGCAACCAAAATCTAAAAAGTGAAAAAGCAACGATTTAGGGATATACCTGAACAATCCAATCATCCTAACTATGTTTTTAAATAACTCAATTATAATAATTTGTAATGCTGCAACGATAGTAAAGGCTATAATCTTGGAATGACATACAAAACTGGTTACTTTTTTTTTTGTTTTTTGGCATACATTATTGATTTAAATGAAAAGAAGTCATTAAAATATCATTTTATAATTGAAATAACTTTATATCAAATAAAACTTAAAAGAATTTTATAATAGCTTTTTGTTTCATATTACATAATGTCTTCTAGCACTTGTCCCGCACGGAAGAAGACGAATGGGACAGATAGTAGTAATTCTTATCAATAAAACTAGGCAACAATATATTTTTCTCTTTCCTTTATTAGGGAACATAAGTTTAATTTCAAAATATACTTCGCATTGGTTTTCTCGAACAGCGATAATATATACATACGACATATGAAGAAGACTAGGAATGTAAAACGTTGGGTATTCCATAATTTAAAATTAAATAATTTTATATTAGTTTAGTGATTCTAATAATAATTTTGTATTTTCATAAAAATAGACAATAGAGTAAACAAAGATAGCATATTATTTTGAACCAAAGACTATGTTAAATATAAAAAGACAAAATTTTGGTTGGATAAAAAATTATATCGATATCAAACGAACCCCCTTCCCCTAGAGATATCTTACGATATCATGTGACTGACATCCCCCCCCCCCCCGTTCCTTAAAATGAAACGTTACATATTCACAGCCACTAAACATCAAATTACAATGAGAATTAATTACTCATTTAAACTTCAGCAATATACCCGACACCATTTGATGAAGCATACGATAATAAAATGAAATAATAATAAATAGTATATATAGTTAAAAAATATGTTTTGAAAGAATATTGTGAGAAAATAGAAAAATTATTTCAACTATTTAGGATTAGTTTATGTATATATTTTAAAAATAAATTTATAAATTAGGGTTATATATTCTCAAAACACAATAAATCAAAAAAAAAAAATGTTTTTTCTATTTTAGCACTGATTTTCACCAACAAGAAATCCCAACTCGACGAGTCCACCTCCCATTATAATGAGTTGTTCAAGACTGACCTAACTCTATTCTCAGAATGAAAACAATGAATATGACCCCTCCCCCTGCCATTCCAAATTTCTGTTAAAATTCTCCCAATCTCCCAGGTCAATCAATAGCAAGGAGAGGATTCTTTTTATTCTAAGTTTTATTTATATTTGTTTTTATATTTAATTTATATTTATGAATTATTAATTTATTATTATATTACATTAAATATTATATAAACATAAATATGTAAATATCATGTAAAATATAATATATTAATATATAATTCTGTAATAATAAAAAAATAATAATTATATAATATATAAATTATTATATATAATTAAAATTATTAATATTATTAAAAATAAATAAATATAAGTGATGGATTGAGAGTTTGTAGACCCCTCTCCCCCCTCACAGAAGAACAAGGAAGACTGAATTAAAAAAGTACATTTAAGTACCTAGTGTTTATATTGTAATCCTCCGTATCTTACAAAATTTTTTCATTGGGGCAATGACAGGTTTTGAGATAACTTTTAAAGACCCTCTCCTCCCCATCTCAGTCCCGAAAGAGCAAGGACGCTCAAATTTAGAAAAATCCTCTCCATCTAGTGTTTATATTTTAAGATTAACCATGTGTATTATTATCAGACTTATCTAAATATGTGATTTGTGAAAAGGTGCGATTTTTTCCCCACACCCCTTCTGGGAAATCAAGACCTGGACACAACCCAGAAAAACTGATGATCAGACTCGACCCGTCCCGAGTCCACGTAAACATCTAATTGACATTTGAATAAGAAAAACATATTTTTAAATGCTCGAAAAAATTTAAAAATTATGAAAAAAATTGAGTTTAAATGTAAATTTTGTTCAAACTCGTGAAATTTTTGAACTTTAGTTCACTTGAAGTTCGTTTATCAAAATATGAACAAAGTTCAGTTCAAAGTTCACAGAGAACAAACTAAGTTCGAGAACTTACGTTCATTGAGCGCGTTCGTACCCAACACTGATCCTTATCTGTTGAGTAATAAATAATTTAATAATTGCTTTACTAATAAATACTAGAAAATCACATGAAGCTATTTATAAAGCAGTGTTGTTTGTCAATAAAAATGAAATAATAATAATGTAATATGGGATGAAACTGTCACACCTGATAAGATAAAAGTGCCAATATGGTAACTCTGTCGTAATATTTTTCTAGCAGAGAAAATTTCAATCCAAGTCCACACACATGCGCAGTTTGCAATTTATGCAATATCGGTTAGAAACGGCGAAAATGCGAAGATGGCTTTCGCCGTTCCTAACCGATATTGCATAAATAACAAACTGCGCATGCGTGTGGACTAAGATTGAAAAACTCTCTGATAGAAAATTTGTACAGGGTTTAGAAGGTTGTTAATGTCATCATACCATATATTGGCGATTAGTTTTTGGCATTCGAAAGTGTGATACATATAATCTCCGCGCCTCCAGGTGATATTTTGTTTTCTTTGCTAACTACGAAATCATCACGTAAACAGTCAAATGTTCATTATATTTTTATAACGAAATGAAAAATAAATAAAAACACATGGAGTGCAAGTAACAAATATTTAAAGTTTAAGTTATCAGAGAGACGCATACAAAAATTTCATTAATAGCAATTATTCACGATAGTTTATGTGTCGGGGGTGTAGCTCAGTGGTAGAGCGTTCGCTTTGCATGTGAAAGGCCCGGGGTTCGATCCCCCGCGCCTCCAAGCCATGTTTTGTGATAAAACATCTCTGAATGTTAGTATCTCCAGATTCCTTTCTGCTTAAACATAAAATATGTTTCAAAGAAAAAAGTTAAAATTTAGACGCAGAGCATGTAGCTCATTCGTAAAACATACGCTTTGCATTTAAAAAGTTCGGGGTTAAAAACAACGCAAATCCGAAATTCCGACGAATTTTCACTGAAGACTCTCCTCCTACAGCGAAAAAGGTGAACTTTATGAACCTAAAGCTCTCCAAAGAAATTGAGTATCTCTTTTTAATAACTATCATTGTTTTAAATTTGTTTCTTTAACGATGCTAACTAAGGAATCATCATGTAAACAAAGTAAAATTTTCATTATATTTTTATAATAAAATGAAAAAACCACATGCAGTGCAAGTAACAAATATTTGAAGATTAAGTTTTCTGAGATGCATATAAAAATCATATTAACAGCTCTTATTCAAGCAATTTTATGTGTCGGGGGCGTAGCTCAGTGGTAGAGCGTTCGCTTTGCATGTGAAAGGCCCGGGGTTCGATCCCCCGCGCCTCCAGGTGATATTTTGTTTTCTTTGCTAACTACGAAATCATCACGTAAACAGTCAAATGTTCATTATATTTTTATAACGAAATGAAAAATAAATAAAAACACATGGAGTGCAAGTAACAAATATTTAAAGTTTAAGTTATCAGAGAGACGCATACAAAAATTTCATTAATAGCAATTATTCACGATCGTTTATGTGTCGGGGATGTAGCTCAGTGGTAGAGCGTTCGCTTTGCATGTGAAAGGCCCGGAGTTCGATCCCCCGCTCCTCCAAGCCATGTTTTGTGATAAAACATCTCTGAATGTTAGTATCTCCAGATTCCTTTCTGCTTAAACATAAAATATGTTTCAAAGAAAAAAGTTAAAATTTAGACGCAGAGCATGTAGCTCATTCGTAAAACATACGCTTTGCATTTAAAAAGTTCGGGGTTAAAAACAACGCAAATCCGAAATTCCGACGAATTTTCACTGAAGACTCTCCTCCTACAGCGAAAAAGGTGAACTTTATGAACCTAAAGCTCTCCAAAGAAATTGAGTATCTCTTTTTAATAACTATCATTGTTTTAAATTTGTTTCTTTAACGATGCTAACTAAGGAATCATCATGTAAACAAAGTCAAATTTTCATTATATTTTTATAATAAAATGAAAAAACCACATGCAGTGCAAGTAACAAATATTTGAAGATTAAGTTTTCTGAGATGCATATAAAAATCATATTAACAGCTCTTATTCAAGCAGCTTTATGTGTCGGGGGCGTAGCTCAGTGGTAGAGCGTTCGCTTTGCATGTGAAAGGCCCGGGGTTCGATCCCCCGCGCCTCCAGGTGATATTTTGTTTTCTTTGCTAACTACGAAATCATCACGTAAACAGTCAAATGTTCATTATATTTTTATAACGAAAAGAAAAATAAATAAAAACACATGGAGTGCAAGTAACAAATATTTAAAGTTTAAGTTATCAGAGAGACGCATACAAAAATTTCATTAATAGCAATTATTCACGATAGTTTATGTGTCGGTGGTGTAGCTCAGTGGTAGAGCGTTCGCTTTGCATGTGGAAGGCCCGGGGTTCGATCCCCCGCGCCTCCAAGCCATGTTTTGTGATAAAACATCTCTGAATGTTAGTATCTCCAGATTCCTTTCTGCTTAAACATAAAATATGTTTCAAAGAAAAAAGTTAAAATTTAGACGCAGAGCATGTAGCTCATTCGTAAAACATACGCTTTGCATTTAAAAAGTTCGGGGTTAAAAACAACGCAAATCCGAAATTCCGACGAATTTTCACTGAAGACTCTCCTCCTACAGCGAAAAAGGTGAACTTTATGAACCTAAAGCTCTCCAAAGAAATTGAGTATCTCTTATTAATAACTATCATTGTTTTAAATTTGTTTCTTTAACGATGCTAACTAAGGAATCATCATGTAAACAAAGTCAAATTTTCATTATATTTTTATAATAAAATGAAAAAACCACATGCAGTGCAAGTAACAAATATTTGAAGATTAAGTTTTCTGAGATGCATATAAAAATCATATTAACAGCTCTTATTCAAGCAACTTTATGTGTCGGGGGCGTAGCTCAGTGGTAGAGCGTTCGCTTTGCATGTAAAAGGCCCGGGGTTCGATCCCCCGCGCCTCCAGGTGATATTTTGTTTTCTTTGCTAACTACGAAATCATCACGTAAACAGTCAAATGTTCATTATATTTTTATAACGAAGTGAAAAATAAATAAAAACACATGGAGTGCAAGTAACAAATATTTAAAGTTTAAGTTATCAGAGAGACGCATACAAAAATTTCATTAATAGCAATTAATCACGATAGTTTATGTGTCGGGGGTGTAGCTCAGTGGTAGAGCGTTCGCTTTGCATGTGAAAGGCCCGGGGTTCGATCCCCCGCGCCTCCAAGCCATGTTTTGTGATAAAACATCTCTGAATGTTAGTATCTCCAGATTCCTTTCTGCTTAAACATAAAATATGTTTCAAAGAAAAAAGTTAAAATTTAGACGCAGAGCATGTAGCTCATTCGTAAAACATACGCTTTGCATTTAAAAAGTTCGGGGTTAAAAACAACGCAAATCCGAAATTCCGACGAATTTTCACTGAAGACTCTCCTCCTACAGCGAAAAAGGTGAACTTTATGAACCTAAAGCTCTCCAAAGAAATTGAGTATCTCTTTTTAATAACTATCATTGTTTTAAATTTGTTTCTTTAACGATGCTAACTAAGGAATCATCATGTAAACAAAGTCAAATTTTCATTATATTTTTATAATAAAATGAAAAAACCACATGCAGTGCAAGTAACAAATATTTGAAGATTAAGTTTCCTGAGATGCATATAAAAATCATATTAACAGCTCTTATTCAAGCAACTTTATGTGTCGGGGGCGTAGCTCAGTGGTAGAGCGTTCGCTTTGCATGTGAAAGGCCCGGGGTTCGATCCCCCGCGCCTCCAGGTGATATTTTGTTTTCTTTGCTAACTACGAAATCATCACGTAAACAGTCAAATGTTCATTATATTTTTATAACGAAATGAAAAATAAATAAAAACACATGGAGTGCAAGTAACAAATATTTAAAGTTTAAATTATCAGAGAGACGCATACAAAAATTTCATTAATAGCAATTATTCACGATAGTTTATGTGTCGGGGGTGTAGCTCAGTGGTAGAGCGTTCGCTTTGCATGTGGAAGGCCCGGGGTTCGATCCCCCGCGCCTCCAAGCCATGTTTTGTGATAAAACATCTCTGAATGTTAGTATCTCCAGATTCCTTTCTGCTTAAACATAAAATATGTTTCAAAGAAAAAAGTTAAAATTTAGACGCAGAGCATGTAGCTCATTCGTATAACATACCCTTTGCATTTAAAAAGTTCGGGGTTAAAAACAACGCAAATCCGAAATTCCGACGAATTTTCACTGAAGACTCTCCTCCTACAGCGAAAAAGGTGAACTTTATGAACCTAAAGCTCTCCAAAGAAATTGAGTATCTCTTTTTAATAACTATCATTGTTTTAAATTTGTTTCTTTAACGATGCTAACTAAGGAATCATCATGTAAACAAAGTCAAATTTTCATTATATTTTTATAATAAAATGAAAAAACCACATGCAGTGCAAGTAACAAATATTTGAAGATTAAGTTTTCTGAGATGCATATAAAAATCATATTAACAGCTCTTATTCAAGCAACTTTATGTGTCGGGGGCGTAGCTCAGTGGTAGAGCGTTCGCTTTGCATGTGAAAGGCCCGGGGTTCGATCCCCCGCGCCTCCAGGTGATATTTTGTTTTCTTTGCTAACTACGAAATCATCACGTAAACAGTCAAATGTTCATTATATTTTTATAACGAAGTGAAAAATAAATAAAAACACATGGAGTGCAAGTAACAAACATTTAAAGTTTAAGTTATCAGAGAGACGCATACAAAAATTTCATTAATAGCAATTAATCACGATAGTTTATGTGTCGGGGGTGTAGCTCAGTGGTAGAGCGTTCGCTTTGCATGTGAAAGGCCCGGGGTTCGATCCCCCGCGCCTCCAAGCCATGTTTTGTGATAAAATATCTCTGAATGTTAGTATCTCCAGATTCCTTTCTGCTTAAACATAAAATATGTTTCAAAGAAAAAAGTTAAAATTTAGACGCAGAGCATGTAGCTCATTCGTAAAACATACGCTTTGCATTTAAAAAGTTCGGGGTTAAAAACAACGCAAATCCGAAATTCCGACGAATTTTCACTGAAGACTCTCCTCCTACAGCGAAAAAGGTGAACTTTATGAACCTAAAGCTCTCCAAAGAAATTGAGTATCTCTTTTTAATAACTATCATTGTTTTAAATTTGTTTCTTTAACGATGCTAACTAAGGAATCATCATGTAAACAAAGTCAAATTTTCATTATATTTTTATAATAAAATGAAAAAACCACATGCAGTGCAAGTAACAAATATTTGAAGATTAAGTTTTCTGAGATGCATATAAAAATCATATTAACAGCTCTTATTCAAGCAACTTTATGTGTCGGGGGCGTAGCTCAGTGGTAGAGCGTTCGCTTTGCATGTGAAAGGCCCGGGGTTCGATCCCCCGCGCCTCCAGGTGATATTTTGTTTTCTTTGCTAACTACGAAATCATCACGTAAACAGTCAAATGTTCATTATATTTTTATAACGAAATGAAAAATAAATAAAAACACATGGAGTGCAAGTAACAAATATTTAAAGTTTAAGTTATCAGAGAGACGCATACAAAAATTTCATTAATAGCAATTATTCACGATAGTTTATGTGTCGGGGGTGTAGCTCAGTGGTAGAGCGTTCGCTTTGCATGTGGAAGGCCCGGGGTTCGATCCCCCGCGCCTCCAAGCCATGTTTTGTGATAAAACATCTCTGAATGTTAGTATCTCCAGATTCCTTTCTGCTTAAACATAAAATATGTTTCAAAGAAAAAAGTTAAAATTTAGACGCAGAGCATGTAGCTCATTCGTAAAACATACGCTTTGCATTTAAAAAGTTCGGGGTTAAAAACAACGCAAATCCGAAATTCCGACGAATTTTCACTGAAGACTCTCCTCCTACAGCGAAAAAGGTGAACTTTATGAACCTAAAGCTCTCCAAAGAAATTGAGTATCTCTTTTTAATAACTATCATTGTTTTAAATTTGTTTCTTTAACGATGCTAACTAAGGAATCATCATGTAAACAAAGTCAAATTTTCATTATATTTTTATAATAAAATGAAAAAACCACATGCAGTGCAAGTAACAAATATTTGAAGATTAAGTTTTCTGAGATGCATATAAAAATCATATTAACAGCTCTTATTCAAGCAACTTTATGTGTCGGGGGCGTAGCTCAGTGGTAGAGCGTTCGCTTTGCATGTAAAAGGCCCGGGGTTCGATCCCCCGCGCCTCCAGGTGATATTTTGTTTTCTTTGCTAACTACGAAATCATCACGTAAACAGTCAAATGTTCATTATATTTTTATAACGAAGTGAAAAATAAATAAAAACACATGGAGTGCAAGTAACAAATATTTAAAGTTTAAGTTATCAGAGAGACGCATACAAAAATTTCATTAATAGCAATTAATCACGATAGTTTATGTGTCGGGGGTGTAGCTCAGTGGTAGAGCGTTCGCTTTGCATGTGAAAGGCCCGGGGTTCGATCCCCCGCGCCTCCAAGCCATGTTTTGTGATAAAACATCTCTGAATGTTAGTATCTCCAGATTCCTTTCTGCTTAAACATAAAATATGTTTCAAAGAAAAAAGTTAAAATTTAGACGCAGAGCATGTAGCTCATTCGTAAAACATACGCTTTGCATTTAAAAAGTTCGGGGTTAAAAACAACGCAAATCCGAAATTCCGACGAATTTTCACTGAAGACTCTCCTCCTACAGCGAAAAAGGTGAACTTTATGAACCTAAAGCTCTCCAAAGAAATTGAGTATCTCTTTTTAATAACTATCATTGTTTTAAATTTGTTTCTTTAACGATGCTAACTAAGGAATCATCATGTAAACAAAGTCAAATTTTCATTATATTTTTATAATAAAATGAAAAAACCACATGCAGTGCAAGTAACAAATATTTGAAGATTAAGTTTCCTGAGATGCATATAAAAATCATATTAACAGCTCTTATTCAAGCAACTTTATGTGTCGGGGGCGTAGCTCAGTGGTAGAGCGTTCGCTTTGCATGTGAAAGGCCCGGGGTTCGATCCCCCGCGCCTCCAGGTGATATTTTGTTTTCTTTGCTAACTACGAAATCCTCACGTAAACAGTCAAATGTTCATTATATTTTTATAACGAAATGAAAAATAAATAAAAACACATGGAGTGCAAGTAACAAATATTTAAAGTTTAAATTATCAGAGAGACGCATACAAAAATTTCATTAATAGCAATTATTCACGATAGTTTATGTGTCGGGGGTGTAGCTCAGTGGTAGAGCGTTCGCTTTGCATGTGAAAGGCCCGGGGTTCGCGCCTCCAAGCCATGTTTTGTGATAAAACATCTCTGAATGTTAGTATCTCCAGATTCCTTTCTGCTTAAACATAAAATATGTTTCAAAGAAAAAAGTTAAAATTTAGACGCAGAGCATGTAGCTCATTCGTAAAACATACGCTTTGCATTTAAAAAGTTCGGGGTTAAAAACAACGCAAATCCGAAATTCCGACGAATTTTCACTGAAGACTCTCCTCCTACAGCGAAAAAGGTGAACTTTATGAACCTAAAGCTCTCCAAAGAAATTGAGTATCTCTTTTTAATAACTATCATTGTTTTAAATTTGTTTCTTTAACGATGCTAACTAAGGAATCATCATGTAAACAAAGTCAAATTTTCATTATATTTTTATAATAAAATTAAAAAACCACATGCAGTGCAAGTAACAAATATTTGAAGATTAAGTTTTCTGAGATGCATATAAAAATCATATTAACAGCTCTTATTCAAGCAACTTTATGTGTCGGGGGCGTAGCTCAGTGGTAGAGCGTTCGCTTTGCATGTGAAAGGCCCGGGGTTCGATCCCCCGCGCCTCCAGGTGATATTTTGTTTTCTTTGCTAACTACGAAATCATCACGTAAACAGTCAAATGTTCATTATATTTTTATAACGAAATGAAAAATAAATAAAAACACATGGAGTGCAAGTAACAAATATTTAAAGTTTAAGTTATCAGAGAGACGCATACAAAAATTTCATTAATAGCAATTATTCACGATCGTTTATGTGTCGGGGGTGTAGCTCAGTGGTAGAGCGTTCGCTTTGCATGAGAAAGGCCCGGGGTTCGATCCCCCGCGCCTCCAAGCCATATTTTGTGATAAAACATCTCTGAATGTTAGTATCTCCAGATTCCTTTCTGCTTAAACATAAAATATGTTTCAAAGAAAAAAGTTAAAATTTAGACGCAGAGCATGTAGCTCATTCGTAAAACATACGCTTTGCATTTAAAAAGTTCGGGGTTAAAAACAACGCAAATCCGAAATTCCGACGAATTTTCACTGAAGACTCTCCTCCTACAGCGAAAAAGGTGAACTTTATGAACCTAAAGCTCTCCAAAGAAATTGAGTATCTCTTTTTAATAACTATCATTGTTTTAAATTTGTTTCTTTAACGATGCTAACTAAGGAATCATCATGTAAACAAAGTCAAATTTTCATTATATTTTTATAATAAAATGAAAAAAACACATGCAGTGCAAGTAACAAATATTTGAAGATTAAGTTTCCTGAGATGCATATAAAAATCATATTAACAGCTCTTATTCAAGCAACTTTATGTGTCGGGGGCGTAGCTCAGTGGTAGAGCGTTCGCTTTGCATGTGAAAGGCCCGGGGTTCGATCCCCCGCGCCTCCAGGTGATATTTTGTTTTCTTTGCTAACTACGAAATCATCACGTAAACAGTCAAATGTTCATTATATTTTTATAACGAAATGAAAAATAAATAAAAACACATGGAGTGCAAGTAACAAATATTTAAAGTTTAAGTTATCAGAGAGACGCATACAAAAATTTCATTAATAGCAATTATTCACGATAGTTTATGTGTCGGGGGTGTAGCTCAGTGGTAGAGCGTTCGCTTTGCATGTGAAAGGCCCGGGGTTCGATCCCCCGCGCCTCCAAGCCATGTTTTGTGATAAAACATCTCTGAATGTTAGTATCTTCAGATTCTTTTCTGCTTAAACATAAAATATGTTTCAAAGAAAAAAGTTAAAATTTAGACGCAGAGCATGTAGCTCATTCGTAAAACATATGCTTTGCATTTAAAAAGTTCGGGGTTAAAAACAACGCAAATCCGAAATTCCGACGAATTTTCACTGAAGACTCTCCTCCTACAGCGAAAAAGGTGAACTTTATGAACCTAAAGCTCTCCAAAGAAATTGAGTATCTCTTTTTAATAACTATCATTGTTTTAAATTTGTTTCTTTAACGATGCTAACTAAGGAATCATCATGTAAACAAAGTCAAATTTTCATTATATTTTTATAATAAAATGAAAAAACCACATGCAGTGCAAGTAACAAATATTTGAAGATTAAGTTTTCTGAGATGCATATAAAAATCATATTAACAGCTCTTATTCAAGCAATTTTATGTGTCGGGGGCGTAGCTCAGTGGTAGAGCGTTCGCTTTGCATGTGAAAGGCCCGGGGTTCGATCCCCCGCGCCTCCAGGTGATATTTTGTTTTCTTTGCTAACTACGAAATCATCACGTAAACAGTCAAATGTTCATTATATTTTTATAACGAAATGAAAAATAAATAAAAACACATGGAGTGCAAGTAACAAATATTTAAAGTTTAAGTTATCAGAGAGACGCATACAAAAATTTCATTAATAGCAATTATTCACGATAGTTTATGTGTTGGGGGTGTAGCTCAGTGGTAGAGCGTTCGCTTTGCATGTGAAAGGCCCGGGGTTCGATCCCCCGCGCCTCCAGGTGATATTTTGTTTTCTTTGCTAACTACGAAATCATCACGTAAACAGTCAAATATTCATTATATTTTTATAACGAAATGAAAAATAAATAAAAACACATGGAGTGCAAGTAACAAATATTTAAAGTTTAAGTTATCAGAGAGACGCATACAAAAATTTCATTAATAGCAATTATTCACGATCGTTTATGTGTCGGGGGTGTAGCTCAGTGGTAGAGCGTTCGCTTTGCATGTGAAAGGCCCGGGGTTCGATCCCCCGCGCCTCCAAGCCATGTTTTGTGATAAAACATCTCTGAATGTTAGTATCTCCAGATTCCTTTCTGCTTAAACATAAAATATGTTTCAAAGAAAAAAGTTAAAATTTAGACGCAGAGCATGTAGCTCATTCGTAAAACATACGCTTTGCATTTAAAAAGTTCGGGGTTAAAAACAACGCAAATCCGAAATTCCGACGAATTTTCACTGAAGACTCTCCTCCTACAGCGAAAAAGGTGAACTTTATGAACCTAAAGCTCTCCAAAGAAATTGAGTATCTCTTTTTAATAACTATCATTGTTTTAAATTTGTTTCTTTAACGATGCTAACTAAGGAATCATCATGTAAACAAAGTCAAATTTTCATTATATTTTTATAATAAAATGAAAAAACCACATGCAGTGCAAGTAACAAATATTTGAAGATTAAGTTTTCTGAGATGCATATAAAAATCATATTAACAGCTCTTATTCAAGCAATTTTATGTGTCGGGGGCGTAGCTCAGTGGTAGAGCGTTCGCTTTGCATGTGAAAGGCCCGGGGTTCGATCCCCCGCGCCTCCAGGTGATATTTTGTTTTCTTTGCTAACTACGAAATCATCACGTAAACAGTCAAATGTTCATTATATTTTTATAACGAAATGAAAAATAAATAAAAACACATGGAGTGCAAGTAACAAATATTTAAAGTTTAAGTTATCAGAGAGACGCATACAAAAATTTCATTAATAGCAATTATTCACGATAGTTTATGTGTTGGGGGTGTAGCTCAGTGGTAGAGCGTTCGCTTTGCATGTGAAAGGCCCGGGGTTCGATCCCCCGCGCCTCCAGGTGATATTTTGTTTTCTTTGCTAACTACGAAATCATCACGTAAACAGTCAAATGTTCATTATATTTTTATAACGAAATGAAAAATAAATAAAAACACATGGAGTGCAAGTAACAAATATTTAAAGTTTAAGTTATCAGAGAGACGCATACAAAAATTTCATTAATAGCAATTATTCACGATAGTTTATGTGTCGGGGGTGTAGCTCAGTGGTAGAGCGTTCGCTTTGCATGTGAAAGGCCCGGGGTTCGATCCCCCGCGCCTCCAAGCCATGTTTTGTGATAAAACATCTCTGAATGTTAGTATCTCCAGATTCCTTTCTGCTTAAACATAAAATATGTTTCAAAGAAAAAAGTTAAAATTTAGACGCAGAGCATGTAGCTCATTCGTAAAACATACGCTTTGCATTTAAAAAGTTCGGGGTTAAAAACAACGCAAATCCGAAATTCCGACGAATTTTCACTGAAGACTCTCCTCCTACAGCGAAAAAGGTGAACTTTATGAACCTAAAGCTCTCCAAAGAAATTGAGTATCTCTTTTTAATAACTATCATTGTTTTAAATTTGTTTCTTTAACGATGCTAACTAAGGAATCATCATGTAAACAAAGTCAAATTTTCATTATATTTTTATAATAAAATGAAAAAAACACATGCAGTGCAAGTAACAAATATTTGAAGATTAAGTTTTCTGAGATGCATATAAAAATCATATTAACAGCTCTTATTCAAGCAATTTTATGTGGTCGGGGGCGTAGCTCAGTGGTAGAGCGTTCGCTTTGCATGTGAAAGGCCCGGGGTTCGATCCCCCGCGCCTCCAGGTGATATTTTGTTTTCTTTGCTAACTACGAAATCATCACGTAAACAGTCAAATGTTCATTATATTTTTATAACGAAATGAAAAATAAATAAAAACACATGGAGTGCAAGTAACAAATATTTAAAGTTTAAGTTATCAGAGAGACGCATACAAAAATTTCATTAATAGCAATTATTCACGATAGTTTATGTGTCGGGGGTGTAGCTCAGTGGTAGAGCGTTCGCTTTGCATGTGAAAGGCCCGGGATTCGATCCCCCGCGCCTCCAAGCGATGTTTTGTGATAAAACATCTCTGAATGTTAGTATCTCCAGATTCCTTTCTGCTTAAACATAAAATATGTTTCAAAGAAAAAAGTTAAAATTTAGACGCAGAGCATGTAGCTCATTCGTAAAACATACGCTTTGCATTTAAAAAGTTCGGGGTAAAAACAACGCAAATCCGAAATTCCGACGAATTTTCACTGAAGACTCTCCTCCTACAGCGAAAAAGGTGAACTTTATGAACCTAAAGCTCTCCAAAGAAATTGAGTATCTCTTTTTAATAACTATCATTGTTTTAAATTTGTTTCTTTAACGATGCTAACTAAGGAATCATCATGTAAACAAAGTCAAATTTTCATTATATTTTTATAATAAAATGAAAAAACCACATGCAGTGCAAGTAACAAATATTTGAAGATTAAGTTTTCTGAGATGCATATAAAAATCATATTAACAGCTCTTATTCAAGCAACTCTATGTGTCGGGGGCGTAGCTCAGTGGTAGAGCGTTCGCTTTGCATGTGAAAGGCCCCGGGTTCGATCCCCCGCGAATCCAGGTGATATTTTGTTTTCTTTGCTAACTACGAAATCATCACGTAAACAGTCAAATGTTCATTATATTTTTATAAAGAAATGACAAATAAATAAAAACACATGGAGTGCAAGTAACAAATATTTAAAATTTAAGTTATCAGAGAGACGCATACAAAAATTTCATTAATAGCAATTATTCACGATAGTTTATGTGTCGGGGGTGTAGCTCAGTGGTAGAGCGTTCGCTTTGCATGTGAAAGGCCCGGGGGTCGATCCCCCGCGCCTCCAAGCCATGTTTGTGATAAAACATCTCTGAATGTTAGTATCTCCAGATTCCTTTCTGCTTAAACATAAAATATGTTTCAAAGAAAAAAGTTAAAATTTAGACGCAGAGCATGTAGCTCATTCGTAAAACATACGCTTTGCATTTAAAAAGTTCGGGGTAAAAACAACGCAAATCCGAAATTCCGACGAATTTTCACTGAAGACTCTCCTCCTACAGCGAAAAAGGTGAACTTTATGAACCTAAAGCTCTCCAAAGAAATTGAGTATCTCTTTTTAATAACTATCATTGTTTTAAATTTGTTTCTTTAACGATGCTAACTAAGGAATCATCATGTAAACAAAGTCAAATTTTCATTATATTTTTATAATAAAATGAAAAAAACACATGCAGTGCAAGTAACAAATATTTGAAGATTAAGTTTTCTGAGATGCATATAAAAATCATATTAACAGCTCTTATTCAAGCAATTTTATGTGTCGGGGGCGTAGCTCAGTGGTAGAGCGTTCGCTTTGCATGTGAAAGGCCCGGGGTTCGATCCCCCGCGCCTCCAGGTGATATTTTGTTTTCTTTGCTAACTACGAAATCATCACGTAAACAGTCAAATGTTCATTATATTTTTATAACGAAATGAAAAATAAATAAAAACACATGGAGTGCAAGTAACAAATATTTAAAGTTTAAGTTATCAGAGAGACGCATACAAAAATTTCATTAATAGCAATTATTCACGATAGTTTATGTGTCGGGGGTGTAGCTCAGTGGTAGAGCGTTCGCTTTGCATGTGAAAGGCCCGGGGTTCGATCCCCCGCGCCTCCAAGCCATGTTTTGTGATAAAACATCTCTGAATGTTAGTATCTCCAGATTCCTTTCTGCTTAAACATAAAATATGTTTCAAAGAAAAAAGTTAAAATTTAGACGCAGAGCATGTAGCTCATTCGTAAAACATACGCTTTGCATTTAAAAAGTTCGGGGTTAAAAACAACGCAAATCCGAAATTCCGACGAATTTTCACTGAAGACTCTCCTCCTACAGCGAAAAAGGTGAACTTTATGAACCTAAAGCTCTCCAAAGAAATTGAGTATCTCTTTTTAATAACTATCATTGTTTTAAATTTGTTTCTTTAACGATGCTAACTAAAGAATCATCATGTAAACAAAGTCAAATTTTCATTATATTTTTATAATAAAATGAAAAAACCACATGCAGTGCAAGTAACAAATATTTGAAGATTAAGTTTTCTGAGATGCATATAAAAATCATATTAACAGCTCTTATTCAAGCAACTTTATGTGTCGGGGGCGTAGCTCAGTGGTAGAGCGTTCGCTTTGCATGTGAAAGGCCCGGGGTTCGATCCCCCGCGCCTCCAGGTGATATTTTGTTTTCTTTGCTAACTACGAAATCATCACGTAAACAGTCAAATGTTCATTATATTTTTATAACGAAATGAAAAATAAATAAAAACACATGGAGTGCAAGTAACAAATATTTAAAGTTTAAGTTATCAGAGAGACGCATACAAAAATTTCATTAATAGCAATTATTCACGATAGTTTATGTGTTGGGGGTGTAGCTCAGTGGTAGAGCGTTCGCTTTGCATGTGAAAGGCCCGAGGTTCGATCCCCCGCGCCTCCAAGCCATGTTTTGTGATAAAACATCTCAGAATGTTAGTATCTCCAGATTCCTTTCTGCTTAAACATAAAATATGTTTCAAAGAAAAAAGTTAAAATTTACACGCAGAGCATGTAGCTCATTCGTAAAACATACGCTTTGCATTTAAAAAGTTCGGGGTTAAAAACAACGCAAATCCGAAATTCCGACGAATTTTCACTGAAGACTCTCCTACTACAGCGAAAAAGGTGAACTTTATGAACCTAAAGCTCTCCAAAGAAATTGAGTATCTCTTTTTAATAACTATCATTGTTTTAAATTTGTTTCTTTAACGATGCTAACTAAGGAATCATCATGTAAACAAAGTCAAATTTTCATTATATTTTTATAATAAAATGAAAAAACCACATGCAGTGCAAGTAACAAATATTTGAAGATTAAGTTTTCTGAGATGCATATAAAAATCATATTAACAGCTCTTATTCAAGCAACTTTATGTGTCGGGGGCGTAGCTCAGTGGTAGAGCGTTCGCTTTGCATGTGAAAGGCCCGGGGTTCGATCCCCCGCGCCTCCAGGTGATATTTTGTTTTCTTTGCTAACTACGAAATCATCACGTAAACAGTCAAATGTTCATTATATTTTTATAACGAAATGAAAAATAAATATAAAAACACATGGAGTGCAAGTAACAAATATTTAAAGTTTAAGTTATCAGAGAGACGCATACAAAAATTTCATTAATAGCAATTATTCACGATAGTTTATGTGTCGGGGGTGTAGCTCAGTGGTAGAGCGTTCGCTTTGCATGTGAAAGGCCCGGGGTTCGATCCCCCGCGCCTCCAAACCATGGTTTGTGATAAAACATCTCTGAATGTTAGTATCTCCAGATTCCTTTCTGCTTAAACATAAAATATGTTTCAAAGAAAAAAGTTAAAATTTAGACGCAGAGCATGTAGCTCATTCGTAAAACATACGCTTTGCATTTAAAAAGTTCGGGCTTAAAAACAACGCAAATCCGAAATTCCGACGAATTTTCACTGAAGACTCTCCTCCTACAGCGAAAAAGGTGAACTTTATGAACCTAAAGCTCTCCAAAGAAATTGAGTATCTCTTTTTAATAACTATCATTGTTTTAAATTTGTTTCTTTTACGATGCTAACTAAGGAATCATCATGTAAACAAAGTCAAATTTTCATTATATTTTTATAATAAAATGAAAAAAACACATGCAGTGCAAGTAACAAATATTTGAAGATTAAGTTTTCTGAGATGCATATAAAAATCATATTAACAGCTCTTATTCAAGCAATTTTATGTGTCGGGGGCGTAGCTCAGTGGTAGAGCGTTCGCTTTGCATGTGAAAGGCCCGGGGTTCGATCCCCCGCGCCTCCAGGTGATATTTTGTTTTCTTTGCTAACTACGAAATCATCACGTAAACAGTCAAATGTTCATTATATTTTTATAACGAAATGAAAAATAAATAAAAACACATGGAGTGCAAGTAACAAATATTTAAAGTTTAAGTTATCAGAGAGACGCATACAAAAATTTCATTAATAGCAATTATTCACGATAGTTTATGTGTCGGGGGTGTAGCTCAGTGGTAGAGCGTTCGCTTTGCATGTGAAAGGCCCGGGATTCGATCCCCCGCGCCTCCAAGCGATGTTTTGTGATAAAACATCTCTGAATGTTAGTATCTCCAGATTCCTTTCTGCTTAAACATAAAATATGTTTCAAAGAAAAAAGTTAAAATTTAGACGCAGAGCATGTAGCTCATTCGTAAAACATACGCTTTGCATTTAAAAAGTTCGGGGTAAAAACAACGCAAATCCGAAATTCCGACGAATTTTCACTGAAGACTCTCCTCCTACAGCGAAAAAGGTGAACTTTATGAACCTAAAGCTCTCCAAAGAAATTGAGTATCTCTTTTTAATAACTATCATTGTTTTAAATTTGTTTCTTTAACGATGCTAACTAAGGAATCATCATGTAAACAAAGTCAAATTTTCATTATATTTTTATAATAAAATGAAAAAACCACATGCAGTGCAAGTAACAAATATTTGAAGATTAAGTTTTCTGAGATGCATATAAAAATCATATTAACAGCTCTTATTCAAGCAACTCTATGTGTCGGGGGCGTAGCTCAGTGGTAGAGCGTTCGCTTTGCATGTGAAAGGCCCGGGGTTCGACCCCCCGCGAATCCAGGTGATATTTTGTTTTCTTTGCTAACTACGAAATCATCACGTAAACAGTCAAATGTTCATTATATTTTTATAACGAAATGAAAAATAAATAAAAACACATGGAGTGCAAGTAACAAATATTTAAAATTTAAGTTATCAGAGAGACGCATACAAAAATTTCATTAATAGCAATTATTCACGATAGTTTATGTGTCGGGGGTGTAGCTCAGTGGTAGAGCGTTCGCTTTGCATGTGAAAGGCCCGGGGTTCGATCCCCCGCGCCTCCAAGCCATGTTTTGTGATAAAACATCTCTGAATGTTAGTATCTCCAGATTCCTTTCTGCTTAAACATAAAATATGTTTCAAAGAAAAAAGTTAAAATTTAGACGCAGAGCATGTAGCTCATTCGTAAAACATACGCTTTGCATTTAAAAAGTTCGGGGTTAAAAACAACGCAAATCCGAAATTCCGACGAATTTTCACTGAAGACTCTCCTCCTACAGCGAAAAAGGTGAACTTTATGAACCTAAAGCTCTCCAAAGAAATTGAGTATCTCTTTTTAATAACTATCATTGTTTTAAATTTGTTTCTTTAACGATGCTAACTAAAGAATCATCATGTAAACAAAGTCAAATTTTCATTATATTTTTATAATAAAATGAAAAAACCACATGCAGTGCAAGTAACAAATATTTGAAGATTAAGTTTTCTGAGATGCATATAAAAATCATATTAACAGCTCTTATTCAAGCAACTTTATGTGTCGGGGGCGTAGCTCAGTGGTAGAGCGTTCGCTTTGCATGTGAAAGGCCCGGGGTTCGATCCCCCGCGCTTCCAGGTGATATTTTGTTTTCTTTGCTAACTACGAAATCATCACGTAAACAGTCAAATGTTCATTATATTTTTATAACGAAATGAAAAATAAATAAAAACACATGGAGTGCAAGTAACAAATATTTAAAGTTTAAGTTATCAGAGAGACGCATACAAAAATTTCATTAATAGCAATTATTCACGATAGTTTATGTGTCGGGGGTGTAGCTCAGTGGTAGAGCGTTCGCTTTGCATGTGAAAGGCCCGGGGTTCGATCCCCCGCGCCTCCAAGCCATGTTTTGTGATAAAACATCTCTGAATGTTAGTATCTCCAGATTCCTTTCTGCTTAAACATAAAATATGTTTCAAAGAAAAAAGTTAAAATTTAGACGCAGAGCATGTAGCTCATTCGTAAAACATACGCTTTGCATTTAAAAAGTTCGGGGTTAAAAGCAACGCAAATCCGAAATTCCGACGAATTTTCACTGAAGACTCACCTCCTACAGCGAAAAAGGTGAACTTTATGAACCTAAAGCTCTCCAAAGAAATTGAGTATCTCTTTTTAATAACTATCATTGTTTTAAATTTGTTTCTTTAACGATGCTAACTAAGGAATCATCATGTAAACAAAGTCAAATTTTCATTATATTTTTATAATAAAATGAAAAAACCACATGCAGTGCAAGTAACAAATATTTGAAGATTAAGTTTTCTGAGATGCATATAAAAATCATATTAACAGCTCTTATTCAAGCAACGTTTTGTGTCGGGGGCGTAGCTCAGTGGTAGAGCGTTCGCTTTGCATGTGAAAGGCCCGGGGTTCGATCCCCGCGCCTCCAGGTGATATTTTGTTTTCTTTGCTAACTACGAAATCATCACGTAAACAGTCAAATGTTCATTATATTTTTATAACGAAATGAAAAATAAATAAAAACATATGGAGTGCAAGTAACAAATATTTAAAGTTTAAGTTATCAGAGAGACGCATACAAAAATTTCATTAATAGCAATTATTCACGATAGTTTATGTGTCGGGGGTGTAGCTCAGTGGTAGAGCGTTCGCTTTGCATGTGAAAGGCCCGGGGTTCGATCCCCCGCGCCTCCAAGCCATGTTTTGTGATAAAACATCTCTGAATGTTAGTATCTCCAGATTCCTTTCTGCTTAAACATAAAATATGTTTCAAAGAAAAAAGTTAAAATTTAGACGCAGAGCATGTAGCTCATTCGTAAAACATACGCTTTGCATTTAAAAAGTTCGGGGTTAAAAACAACGCAAATCCGAAATTCCGACGAATTTTCACTGAAGACTCTCCTCCTACAGCGAAAAAGGTGAACTTTATGAACCTAAAGCTCTCCAAAGAAATTGAGTATCTCTTTTTAATAACTATCATTGTTTTAAATTTGTTTCTTTAACGATGCTAACTAAGGAATCATCATGTAAACAAAGTCAAATTTTCATTATATTTTTATAATAAAATGAAAAAACCACATGCAGTGCAAGTAACAAATATTTGAAGAATAAGTTTTCTGAGATGCATATAAAAATCATATTAACAGCTCTTATTCAAGCAACTTTATGTGTCGGGGGCGTAGCTCAGTGGTAGAGCGTTCGCTTTGCATGTGAAAGGCCCGGGGTTCGATCCCCCGCGCCTCCAGGTGATATTTTGTTTTCTTTGCTAACTACGAAATCATCACGTAAACAGTCAAATGTTCATTATATTTTTATAACGAAATGAAAAATAAATAAAAACACATGGAGTGCAAGTAACAAATATTTAAAGTTTAAGTTATCAGAGAGACGCATACAAAAATTTCATTAATAGCAATTATTCACGATAGTTTATGTGTTGGGGGTGTAGCTCAGTGGTAGAGCGTTCGCTTTGCATGTGAAAGGCCCGAGGTTCGATCCCCCGCGCCTCCAAGCCATGTTTTGTGATAATACATCTCAGAATGTTAGTATCACCAGATTCCTTTCTGCTTAAACATAAAATATGTTTCAAAGAAAAAAGTTAAAATTTACACGCAGAGCATGTAGCTCATTCGTAAAACATACGCTTTGCATTTAAAAAGTTCGGGGTTAAAAACAACGCAAATCCGAAATTCCGACGAATTTTCACTGAAGACTCTCCTACTACAGCGAAAAAGGTGAACTTTATGAACCTAAAGCTCTCCAAAGAAATTGAGTATCTCTTTTTAATAACTATCATTGTTTTAAATTTGTTTCTTTAACGATGCTAACTAAGGAATCATCATGTAAACAAAGTCAAATTTTCATTATATTTTTATAATAAAATGAAAAAACCACATGCAGTGCAAGTAACAAATATTTGAAGATTAAGTTTTCTGAGATGCATATAAAAATCATATTAACAGCTCTTATTCAAGCAACTTTATGTGTCGGGGGCGTAGCTCAGTGGTAGAGCGTTCGCTTTGCATGTGAAAGGCCCGGGGTTCGATCCCCCGCGCCTCCAGGTGATATTTTGTTTTCTTTGCTAACTACGAAATCATCACGTAAACAGTCAAATGTTCATTATATTTTTATAACGAAATGAAAAATAAATATAAAAACACATGGAGTGCAAGTAACAAATATTTAAAGTTTAAGTTATCAGAGAGACGCATACAAAAATTTCATTAATAGCAATTATTCACGATAGTTTATGTGTCGGGGGTGTAGCTCAGTGGTAGAGCGTTCGCTTTGCATGTGAAAGGCCCGGGGTTCGATCCCCCGCGCCTCCAAGCCATGTTTTGTGATAAAACATCTCTGAATGTTAGTATCTCCAGATTCCTTTCTGCTTAAACATAAAATATGTTTCAAAGAAAAAAGTTAAAATTTAGACGCAGAGCATGTAGCTCATTCGTAAAACATACGCTTTGCATTTAAAAAGTTCGGGGTTAAAAACAAAGCAAATCCGAAATTCCGACGAATTTTCACTGAAGACTCTCCTCCTGCAGCGAAAAAGGTGAACTTTATGAACCTAAAGCTCTCCAAAGAAATTGAGTATCTCTTTTTAATAACTATCATTGTTTTAAATTTGTTTCTTTAACGATGCTAACTAAGGAATCATCATGTAAACAAAGTCAAATTTTCATTATATTTTTATAATAAAATGAAAAAAACACATGCAGTGCAAGTAACAGATATTTGAAGATTAAGTTTTCTGAGATGCATATAAAAATCATATTAACAGCTCTTATTCAAGCAACTTTATGTGTCGGGGGCGTAGCTCAGTGGTAGAGCGTTCGCTTTGCATGTGAAAGGCCCGGGGTTCGATCCCCCGCGCCTCCAGGTGATATTTTGTTTTCTTTGCTAACTACGAAATCATCACGTAAACAGTCAAATGTTCATTATATTTTTATAACGAAATGAAAAATAAATAAAAACACATGGAGTGCAAGTAACAAATATTTAAAGTTTAAGTTATCAGAGAGACGCATACAAAAATTTCATTAATAGCAATTATTCACGATTGTTTATGTGTCGGGGGTGTAGCTCAGTGGTAGAGCGTTCGCTTTGCATGTGAAAGGCCCGGGGTTCGATCACCCGCGCCTCCAAGCCATGTTTTGTGATAAAACATCTCTGAATGTTAGTATCTCCAGATTCCTTTCTGCTTAAACATAAAATATGTTTCAAAGAAAAAAGTTAAAATTTAGACGCAGAGCATGTAGCTCATTCGTAAAACATACGCTTTGCATTTAAAAAGTTCGGGGTTAAAAACAAAGCAAATCCGAAATTCCGACGAATTTTCACTGAAGACTCTCCTCCTGCAGCGAAAAAGGTGAACTTTATGAACCTAAAGCTCTCCAAAGAAATTGAGTATCTCTTTTTAATAACTATCATTGTTTTAAATTTGTTTCTTTAACGATGCTAACTAAGGAATCATCATGTAAACAAAGTCAAATTTTCATTATATTTTTATAATAAAATGAAAAAAACACATGCAGTGCAAGTAACAGATATTTGAAGATTAAGTTTTCTGAGATGCATATAAAAATCATATTAACAGCTCTTATTCAAGCAACTTTATGTGTCGGGGGCGTAGCTCAGTGGTAGAGCGTTCGCTTTGCATGTGAAAGGCCCGGGGTTCGATCCCCCGCGCCTCCAGGTGATATTTTGTTTTCTTTGCTAACTACGAAATCATCACGTAAACAGTCAAATGTTCATTATATTTTTATAACGAAATGAAAAATAAATAAAAACACATGGAGTGCAAGTAACAAATATTTAAAGTTTAAGTTATCAGAGAGACGCATACAAAAATTTCATTAATAGCAATTATTCACGATTGTTTATGTGTCGGGGGTGTAGCTCAGTGGTAGAGCGTTCGCTTTGCATGTGAAAGGCCCGGGGTTCGATCACCCGCGCCTCCAAGCCATGTTTTGTGATAAAACATCTCTGAATGTTAGTATCTCCAGATTCCTTTCTGCTTAAACATAAAATATGTTTCAAAGAAAAAAGTTAAAATTTAGACGCAGAGCATGTAGCTCATTCGTAAAACATACGCTTTGCATTTAAAAAGTTCGGGGTTAAAAACAAAGCAAATCCGAAATTCCGACGAATTTTCACTGAAGACTCTCCTCCTGCAGCGAAAAAGGTGAACTTTATGAACCTAAAGCTCTCCAAAGAAATTGAGTATCTCTTTTTAATAACTATCATTGTTTTAAATTTGTTTCTTTAACGATGCTAACTAAGGAATCATCATGTAAACAAAGTCAAATTTTCATTATATTTTTATAATAAAATGAAAAAAACACATGCAGTGCAAGTAACAGATATTTGAAGATTAAGTTTTCTGAGATGCATATAAAAATCATATTAACAGCTCTTATTCAAGCAACTTTATGTGTCGGGGGCGTAGCTCAGTAGTAGAGCGTTCGCTTTGCATGTGAAAGGCCCGGGGCTCGATCCCCCGCGCCTCCAGGTGATATTTCGTTTTCTTTGCTAACTACGAAATCATCACGTAAACAGTCAAATGTTCATTATATTTTTATAACGAAATGAAAAATAAATAAAAACACATGGAGTGCAAGTAACAAATATTTAAAGTTTAAGTTATCAGAGAGACGCATACAAAAATTTCATTAATAGCAATTATTCACGATAGTTTATGTGTCGGGGGTGAAGCTCAGTGGTAGAGCGTTCGCTTTGCATGTGAAAGGCCCGGGGTTCGATCCCCCGCGCCTCCAAGCCATGTTTTGTGATAAAAGATCTCTGAATGTTAGTATCTCCAGATTCCTTTCTGCTTAAACATAAAATATGTTTCAAAGAAAAAAGTTAAAATTTAGACGCAGAGCATGTAGCTCATTCGTAAAACATACGCTTTGCATTTAAAAAGTTCGGGGTTAAAAACAACGCAAATCCGAAATTCCGACGAATTTTCACTGAAGACTCTCCTCCTACAGCGAAAAAGGTGAACTTTATGAACCTAAAGCTCTCCAAAGAAATTGAGTATCTCTTTTTAATAACTATCATTGTTTTAAATTTGTTTCTTTAACGATGCTAACTAAGGAATCATCATGTAAACAAAGTCAAATTTTCATTATATTTTTATAATTAAATGAAAAAACCACATGCAGTGCAAGTAACAAATATTTGAAGATTAAGTTTTCTGAGATGCATATAAAAATCATATTAACAGCTCTTATTCAAGCAACTTTATGTGTCGGGGGCGTAGCTCAGTGGTAGAGCGTTCGCTTTGCATGTGAAAGGCCCGGGGTTCGATCCCCCGCGCCTCCAGGTGATATTTTGTTTTCTTTGCTAACTACGAAATCATCACGTAAACAGTCAAATGTTCATTATATTTTTATAACGAAATGAAAAATAAATAAAAACACATGGAGTGCAAGTAACAAATATTTAAAGTTTAAGTTATCAGAGAGACGCATACAAAAATTTCATTAATAGCAATTATTCACGATAGTTTATGTGTCGGGGGTGTAGCTCAGTGGTAGAGCGTTCGCTTTGCATGTGAAAGGCCCGGGGTTCGATCCCCCGCTCCTCCAAGCCATGTTTTGTGATAAAACATCTCTGAATGTTAGTATCTCCAGATTCCTTTCTGCTTAAACATAAAATATGTTTCAAAGAAAAAAGTTAAAATTTAGACGCAGAGCATGTAGCTCATTCGTAAAACATACGCTTTGCATTTAAAAAGTTCGGGGTTAAAAACAACGCAAATCCGAAATTGCGACGAATTTTCACTGAAGACTCTCCTCCTACAGCGAAAAAGGTGAACTTTATGAACCTAAAGCTCTCCAAAGAAATTGAGTATCTCTTTTTAATAACTATCATTGTTTTAAATTTGTTTCTTTAACGATGCTAACTAAGGAATCATCATGTAAACAAAGTCAAATTTTCATTATATTTTTATAATAAAATGAAAAAACCACATGCAGTGCAAGTAACAAATATTTGAAGATTAAGTTTTCTGAGATGCATATAAAAATCATATTAACAGCTCTTATTCAAGCAACTTTATGTGTCGGGGGCGTAGCTCAGTGGTAGAGCGTTCGCTTTGCATGTGAAAGGCCCGGGGTTCGATCCCCCGCGCCTCCAGGTGATATTTTGTTTTCTTTGCTAACTACGAAATCATCACGTAAACAGTCAAATGTTCATTATATTTTTATAACGAAATGAAAAATAAATAAAAACACATGGAGTGCAAGTAACAAATATTTAAAGTTTAAGTTATCAGAGAGACGCATACAAAAATTTCATTAATAGCAATTATTCACGATTGTTTATGTGTCGGGGGTGTAGCTCAGTGGTAGAGCGTTCGCTTTGCATGTGAAAGGCCCGGGGTTCGATCCCCCGCGCCTCCAAGCCATGTTTTGTGATAAAACATCTCTGAATGTTAGTATCTCCAGATTCCTTTCTGCTTAAACATAAAATATGTTTCAAAGAAAAAAGTTAAAATTTAGACGCAGAGCATGTAGCTCATTCGTAAAACATACGCTTTGCATTTAAAAAGTTCGGGGTTAAAAACAAAGCAAATCCGAAATTCCGACGAATTTTCACTGAAGACTCTCCTCCTGCAGCGAAAAAGGTGAACTTTATGAACCTAAAGCTCTCCAAAGAAATTGAGTATCTCTTTTTAATAACTATCATTGTTTTAAATTTGTTTCTTTAACGATGCTAACTAAGGAATCATCATGTAAACAAAGTCAAATTTTCATTATATTTTTATAATAAAATGAAAAAACCACATGCAGTGCAAGTAACGAATATTTGAAGATTAAGTTTTCTGAGATGCATATAAAAATCATTTTAACAGCTCTTATTCAAGCAACTTTATGTGACGGGGGCGTAGCTCAGTGGTAGAGCGTTCGCTTTGCATGTGAAAGGCCCGGGGTTCGATCCCCCGCGCCTCCAGGTGATATTTTGTTTTCTTTGCTAACTACGAAATCATCACGTAAACAGTCAAATGTTCATTATATTTTTATAACGAAATGAAAAATAAATAAAAACACATGGAGTGCAAGTAACAAATATTTAAAGTTTAAGTTATCAGAGAGACGCATACAAAAATTTCATTAATAGCAATTATTCACGATAGTTTATGTGTCGGGGGTGTAGTTCAGTGGTAGAGCGTTCGCTTTGCATGTGAAAGGCCCGGGGTTCGATCCCCCGCTCCTCCAAGCCATGTTATGTGATAAAACATCTCTGAATGTTAGTATCTCCAGATTCCTTTCTGCTTAAACATAAAATATGTTTCAAAGAAAAAAGTTAAAATTTAGACGCAGAGCATGTAGCTCATTCGTAAAACATACGCTTTGCATTTAAAAAGTTCGGGGTTAAAAACAACGCAAATCCGAAATTCCGACGAATTTTCACTGAAGACTCTCCTCCTACAGCGAAAAAGGTGAACTTTATGAACCTAAAGCTCTCCAAAGAAATTGAGTATCTCTTTTTAATAACTATCATTGTTTTAAATTTGTTTCTTTAACAATGCTAACTAAGGAATCATCATGTAAACAAAGTCAAATTTTCATTATATTTTTATAATAAAATGAAAAAACCACATGCAGTGCAAGTAACAAATATTTGAAGATTAAGTTTTCTGAGATGCATATAAAAATCATATTAACAGCTCTTATTCAAGCAACTTTATGTGTCGGGGGCGTAGCTCAGTGGTAGAGCGTTCGCTTTGCATGTGAAAGGCCCGGGGTTCGATCCCCCGCGCCTCCAGGTGATATTTTGTTTTCTTTGCTAACTACGAAATCATCACGTAAACAGTCAAATGTTCATTATATTTTTATAACGAAATGAAAAATAAATAAAAACACATGGAGTGCAAGTAACAAATATTTAAAGTTTAAGTTATCAGAGAGACGCATACAAAAATTTCATTAATAGCAATTATTCACGATAGTTTATGTGTCGGGGGTGTAGCTCAGTGGTAGAGCGTTCGCTTTGCATGTGAAAGGCCCGGGGTTCGATCCCCCGCGCCTCCAAGCCATGCTTTGTGATAAAACATCTCTGAATGTTAGTATCTCCAGATTCCTTTCTGCTTAAACATAAAATATGTTTCAAAGAAAAAAGTTAAAATTTAGACGCAGAGCATGTAGCTCATTCGTAAAACATACGCTTTGCATTTAAAAAGTTCGGGGTTAAAAACAACGCAAATCCGAAATTCCGACGAATTTTCACTGAAGACTCTCCTCCTACAGCGAAAAAGGTGAACTTTATGAACCTAAAGCTCTCCAAAGAAATTGAGTATCTCTTTTTAATAACTATCATTGTTTTAAATTTGTTTCTTTAACGATGCTAACTAAGGAATCATCATGTAAACAAAGTCAAATTTTCATTATATTTTTATAATAAAATGAAAAAACCACATGCTGTGCAAGTAACAAATATTTGAAGATTAAGTTTTCTGAGATGCATATAAAAATCATATTAACAGCTCTTATTCAAGCAACTTTATGTGTCGGGGGCGTAGCTCAGTGGTAGAGCGTTCGCTTTGCATGTGAAAGGCCCGGGGTTCGATCCCCCGCGCCTCCAGGTGATATTTTGTTTTCTTTGCTAACTACGAAATCATCACGTAAACAGTCAAATGTTCATTATATTTTTATAACGAAATGAAAAATAAATAAAAACACATGGAGTGCAAGTAACAAATATTTAAAGTTTAAGTTATCAGAGAGACGCATACAAAAATTTCATTAATAGCAATTATTCACGATAGCTTATGTGTCGGGGGTGTAGCTCAGTGGTAGAGCGTTCGCTTTGCATGTGAAAGGCCCGGGGTTCGGTCCCCCGCGCCTCCAAGCCATGTTTTGTGATAAAACATCTCTGAATGTTAGTATCTCCAGATTCCTTTCTGCTTAAACATAAAATATGTTTCAAAGAAAAAAGTTAAAATTTAGACGCAGAGCATGTAGCTCATTCGTAAAACATACGCTTTGCATTTAAAAAGTTCGGGGTTAAAAACAACGCAAATCCGAAATTCCGACGAATTTTCACTGAAGACTCTCCTCCTACAGCGAAAAAGGTGAACTTTATGAACCTAAAGCTCTCCAAAGAAATTGAGTATCTCTTTTTAATAACTATCATTGTTTTAAATTTGTTTCTTTAACGATGCTAACTAAGGAATCATCATGTAAACAAAGTCAAATTTTCATTATATTTTTATAATAAAATGAAAAAACCACATGCAGTGCAAGTAACAAATATTTGAAGATTAAGTTTTCTGAGATGCATATAAAAATCATATTAACAGCTCTTATTCAAGCAACTTTATGTGTCGGGGGCGTAGCTCAGTGGTAGAGCGTTCGCTTTGCATGTGAAAGGCCCGGGGTTCGATCCCCCGCGCCTCCAGGTGATATTTTGTTTTCTTTGCTAACTACGAAATCATCACGTAAACAGTCAAATGTTCATTATATTTTTATAACGAAATGAAAAATAAATAAAAACACATGGAGTGCAAGTAACAAATATTTAAAGTTTAAGTTATCAGAGAGACGCATACAAAAATTTCATTAATAGCAATTATTCACGATAGTTTATGTGTCGGGGGTGTAGCTCAGTGGTGGAGCGTTCGCTTTGCATGTGAAAGGCCCGGGGTTCGATCCCCCGCGCCTCCAAGCCATGTTTTGTGATAAAACATCTCTGAATGTTAGTATCTCCAGATTCCTTTCTGCTTAAACATAAAATATGTTTCAAAGAAAAAAGATAAAATTTAGACGCAGAGCATGTAGCTCATTCGTAAAACATACGCTTTGCATTTAAAAAGTTCGGGGTTAAAAACAACGCAATTCCGACGAATTTTCACTGAAGACCCTCCTCCTACAGCGAAAAAGGTGAACTTTATGAACCTAAAGCTCTCCAAAGAAATTGAGTATCTCTTTTTAATAACTATCATTGTTTTAAATTTGTTTCTTTAACGATGCTAACTAAGGAATCATCATGTAAACAAAGTCAAATTTTCATTATATTTTTATAATAAAATGAAAAAAACACATGCAGTGCAAGTAACAAATATTTGAAGATTAAGTTTTCTGAGATGCATATAAAAATCATATTAACAGCTCTTATTCAAGCAACTTTATGTGTCGGGGGCGTAGCTCAGTGGTAGAGCGTTCGCTTTGCATGTGAAAGGCCCGGGGTTCGATCCCCCGCGCCTCCAGGTGATATTTTGTTTTCTTTGCTAACTACGAAATCATCACGTAAACAGTCAAATGTTCATTATATTTTTATAACGAAATGAAAAATAAATAAAAACACATGGAGTGCAAGTAACAAATATTTAAAGTTTAAGTTATCAGAGAGACGCATACAAAAATTTCATTAATAGCAATTATTCACGATTGTTTATGAGACGGGGGTGTAGCTCAGTGGTAGAGCGTTCGCTTTGCATGTGAAAGGCCCGGGGTTCGATCCCCCGCGCCTCCAAGCCATGTTTTGTGATAAAACATCTCTGAATGTTAGTATCTCCAGATTCCTTTCTGCTTAAACATAAAATATGTTTCAAAGAAAAAAGTTAAAATTTAGACGCAGAGCATGTAGCTCATTCGTAAAACATACGCTTTGCATTTAAAAAGTTCGGGGTAAAAACAACGCAAATCCGAAATTCCGACGAATTTTCACTGAAGACTCTCCTCCTACAGCGAAAAAGGTGAACTTTATGAACCTAAAGCTCTCCAAAGAAATTGAGTATCTCTTTTTAATAACTATCATTGTTTTAAATTTGTTTCTTTAACGATGCTAACTAAGGAATCATCATGTAAACAAAGTCAAATTTTCATTATATTTTTATAATAAAATGAAAAAACCACATGCAGTGCAAGTAACAAATATTTGAAGATTAAGTTTTCTGAGATGCATATAAAAATCATATTAACAGCTCTTATTCAAGCAACTCTATGTGTCGGGGGCGTAGCTCAGTGGTAGAGCGTTCGCTTTGCATGTGAAAGGCCCGGGGTTCGACCCCCCGCGAATCCAGGTGATATTTTGTTTTCTTTGCTAACTACGAAATCATCACGTAAACAGTCAAATGTTCATTATATTTTTATAACGAAATGAAAAATAAATAAAAACACATGGAGTGCAAGTAACAAATATTTAAAATTTAAGTTATCAGAGAGACGCATACAAAAATTTCATTAATAGCAATTATTCACGATAGTTTATGTGTCGGGGGTGTAGCTCAGTGGTAGAGCGTTCGCTTTGCATGTGAAAGGCCCGGGGTTCGATCCCCCGCGCCTCCAAGCCATGTTTTGTGATAAAACATCTCTGAATGTTAGTATCTCCAGATTCCTTTCTGCTTAAACATAAAATATGTTTCAAAGAAAAAAGTTAAAATTTAGACGCAGAGCATGTAGCTCATTCGTAAAACATACGCTTTGCATTTAAAAAGTTCGGGGTTAAAAACAACGCAAATCCGAAATTCCGACGAATTTTCACTGAAGACTCTCCTCCTACAGCGAAAAAGGTGAACTTTATGAACCTAAAGCTCTCCAAAGAAATTGAGTATCTCTTTTTAATAACTATCATTGTTTTAAATTTGTTTCTTTAACGATGCTAACTAAAGAATCATCATGTAAACAAAGTCAAATTTTCATTATATTTTTATAATAAAATGAAAAAACCACATGCAGTGCAAGTAACAAATATTTGAAGATTAAGTTTTCTGAGATGCATATAAAAATCATATTAACAGCTCTTATTCAAGCAACTTTATGTGTCGGGGGCGTAGCTCAGTGGTAGAGCGTTCGCTTTGCATGTGAAAGGCCCGGGGTTCGATCCCCCGCGCTTCCAGGTGATATTTTGTTTTCTTTGCTAACTACGAAATCATCACGTAAACAGTCAAATGTTCATTATATTTTTATAACGAAATGAAAAATAAATAAAAACACATGGAGTGCAAGTAACAAATATTTAAAGTTTAAGTTATCAGAGAGACGCATACAAAAATTTCATTAATAGCAATTATTCACGATAGTTTATGTGTCGGGGGTGTAGCTCAGTGGTAGAGCGTTCGCTTTGCATGTGAAAGGCCCGGGGTTCGATCCCCCGCGCCTCCAAGCCATGTTTTGTGATAAAACATCTCTGAATGTTAGTATCTCCAGATTCCTTTCTGCTTAAACATAAAATATGTTTCAAAGAAAAAAGTTAAAATTTAGACGCAGAGCATGTAGCTCATTCGTAAAACATACGCTTTGCATTTAAAAAGTTCGGGGTTAAAAGCAACGCAAATCCGAAATTCCGACGAATTTTCACTGAAGACTCACCTCCTACAGCGAAAAAGGTGAACTTTATGAACCTAAAGCTCTCCAAAGAAATTGAGTATCTCTTTTTAATAACTATCATTGTTTTAAATTTGTTTCTTTAACGATGCTAACTAAGGAATCATCATGTAAACAAAGTCAAATTTTCATTATATTTTTATAATAAAATGAAAAAACCACATGCAGTGCAAGTAACAAATATTTGAAGATTAAGTTTTCTGAGATGCATATAAAAATCATATTAACAGCTCTTATTCAAGCAACGTTTTGTGTCGGGGGCGTAGCTCAGTGGTAGAGCGTTCGCTTTGCATGTGAAAGGCCCGGGGTTCGATCCCCGCGCCTCCAGGTGATATTTTGTTTTCTTTGCTAACTACGAAATCATCACGTAAACAGTCAAATGTTCATTATATTTTTATAACGAAATGAAAAATAAATAAAAACATATGGAGTGCAAGTAACAAATATTTAAAGTTTAAGTTATCAGAGAGACGCATACAAAAATTTCATTAATAGCAATTATTCACGATAGTTTATGTGTCGGGGGTGTAGCTCAGTGGTAGAGCGTTCGCTTTGCATGTGAAAGGCCCGGGGTTCGATCCCCCGCGCCTCCAAGCCATGTTTTGTGATAAAACATCTCTGAATGTTAGTATCTCCAGATTCCTTTCTGCTTAAACATAAAATATGTTTCAAAGAAAAAAGTTAAAATTTAGACGCAGAGCATGTAGCTCATTCGTAAAACATACGCTTTGCATTTAAAAAGTTCGGGGTTAAAAACAACGCAAATCCGAAATTCCGACGAATTTTCACTGAAGACTCTCCTCCTACAGCGAAAAAGGTGAACTTTATGAACCTAAAGCTCTCCAAAGAAATTGAGTATCTCTTTTTAATAACTATCATTGTTTTAAATTTGTTTCTTTAACGATGCTAACTAAGGAATCATCATGTAAACAAAGTCAAATTTTCATTATATTTTTATAATAAAATGAAAAAACCACATGCAGTGCAAGTAACAAATATTTGAAGAATAAGTTTTCTGAGATGCATATAAAAATCATATTAACAGCTCTTATTCAAGCAACTTTATGTGTCGGGGGCGTAGCTCAGTGGTAGAGCGTTCGCTTTGCATGTGAAAGGCCCGGGGTTCGATCCCCCGCGCCTCCAGGTGATATTTTGTTTTCTTTGCTAACTACGAAATCATCACGTAAACAGTCAAATGTTCATTATATTTTTATAACGAAATGAAAAATAAATAAAAACACATGGAGTGCAAGTAACAAATATTTAAAGTTTAAGTTATCAGAGAGACGCATACAAAAATTTCATTAATAGCAATTATTCACGATAGTTTATGTGTTGGGGGTGTAGCTCAGTGGTAGAGCGTTCGCTTTGCATGTGAAAGGCCCGAGGTTCGATCCCCCGCGCCTCCAAGCCATGTTTTGTGATAATACATCTCAGAATGTTAGTATCACCAGATTCCTTTCTGCTTAAACATAAAATATGTTTCAAAGAAAAAAGTTAAAATTTACACGCAGAGCATGTAGCTCATTCGTAAAACATACGCTTTGCATTTAAAAAGTTCGGGGTTAAAAACAACGCAAATCCGAAATTCCGACGAATTTTCACTGAAGACTCTCCTACTACAGCGAAAAAGGTGAACTTTATGAACCTAAAGCTCTCCAAAGAAATTGAGTATCTCTTTTTAATAACTATCATTGTTTTAAATTTGTTTCTTTAACGATGCTAACTAAGGAATCATCATGTAAACAAAGTCAAATTTTCATTATATTTTTATAATAAAATGAAAAAACCACATGCAGTGCAAGTAACAAATATTTGAAGATTAAGTTTTCTGAGATGCATATAAAAATCATATTAACAGCTCTTATTCAAGCAACTTTATGTGTCGGGGGCGTAGCTCAGTGGTAGAGCGTTCGCTTTGCATGTGAAAGGCCCGGGGTTCGATCCCCCGCGCCTCCAGGTGATATTTTGTTTTCTTTGCTAACTACGAAATCATCACGTAAACAGTCAAATGTTCATTATATTTTTATAACGAAATGAAAAATAAATATAAAAACACATGGAGTGCAAGTAACAAATATTTAAAGTTTAAGTTATCAGAGAGACGCATACAAAAATTTCATTAATAGCAATTATTCACGATAGTTTATGTGTCGGGGGTGTAGCTCAGTGGTAGAGCGTTCGCTTTGCATGTGAAAGGCCCGGGGTTCGATCCCCCGCGCCTCCAAGCCATGTTTTGTGATAAAACATCTCTGAATGTTAGTATCTCCAGATTCCTTTCTGCTTAAACATAAAATATGTTTCAAAGAAAAAAGTTAAAATTTAGACGCAGAGCATGTAGCTCATTCGTAAAACATACGCTTTGCATTTAAAAAGTTCGGGGTTAAAAACAAAGCAAATCCGAAATTCCGACGAATTTTCACTGAAGACTCTCCTCCTGCAGCGAAAAAGGTGAACTTTATGAACCTAAAGCTCTCCAAAGAAATTGAGTATCTCTTTTTAATAACTATCATTGTTTTAAATTTGTTTCTTTAACGATGCTAACTAAGGAATCATCATGTAAACAAAGTCAAATTTTCATTATATTTTTATAATAAAATGAAAAAAACACATGCAGTGCAAGTAACAGATATTTGAAGATTAAGTTTTCTGAGATGCATATAAAAATCATATTAACAGCTCTTATTCAAGCAACTTTATGTGTCGGGGGCGTAGCTCAGTGGTAGAGCGTTCGCTTTGCATGTGAAAGGCCCGGGGTTCGATCCCCCGCGCCTCCAGGTGATATTTTGTTTTCTTTGCTAACTACGAAATCATCACGTAAACAGTCAAATGTTCATTATATTTTTATAACGAAATGAAAAATAAATAAAAACACATGGAGTGCAAGTAACAAATATTTAAAGTTTAAGTTATCAGAGAGACGCATACAAAAATTTCATTAATAGCAATTATTCACGATTGTTTATGTGTCGGGGGTGTAGCTCAGTGGTAGAGCGTTCGCTTTGCATGTGAAAGGCCCGGGGTTCGATCACCCGCGCCTCCAAGCCATGTTTTGTGATAAAACATCTCTGAATGTTAGTATCTCCAGATTCCTTTCTGCTTAAACATAAAATATGTTTCAAAGAAAAAAGTTAAAATTTAGACGCAGAGCATGTAGCTCATTCGTAAAACATACGCTTTGCATTTAAAAAGTTCGGGGTTAAAAACAAAGCAAATCCGAAATTCCGACGAATTTTCACTGAAGACTCTCCTCCTGCAGCGAAAAAGGTGAACTTTATGAACCTAAAGCTCTCCAAAGAAATTGAGTATCTCTTTTTAATAACTATCATTGTTTTAAATTTGTTTCTTTAACGATGCTAACTAAGGAATCATCATGTAAACAAAGTCAAATTTTCATTATATTTTTATAATAAAATGAAAAAAACACATGCAGTGCAAGTAACAGATATTTGAAGATTAAGTTTTCTGAGATGCATATAAAAATCATATTAACAGCTCTTATTCAAGCAACTTTATGTGTCGGGGGCGTAGCTCAGTGGTAGAGCGTTCGCTTTGCATGTGAAAGGCCCGGGGTTCGATCCCCCGCGCCTCCAGGTGATATTTTGTTTTCTTTGCTAACTACGAAATCATCACGTAAACAGTCAAATGTTCATTATATTTTTATAACGAAATGAAAAATAAATAAAAACACATGGAGTGCAAGTAACAAATATTTAAAGTTTAAGTTATCAGAGAGACGCATACAAAAATTTCATTAATAGCAATTATTCACGATTGTTTATGTGTCGGGGGTGTAGCTCAGTGGTAGAGCGTTCGCTTTGCATGTGAAAGGCCCGGGGTTCGATCACCCGCGCCTCCAAGCCATGTTTTGTGATAAAACATCTCTGAATGTTAGTATCTCCAGATTCCTTTCTGCTTAAACATAAAATATGTTTCAAAGAAAAAAGTTAAAATTTAGACGCAGAGCATGTAGCTCATTCGTAAAACATACGCTTTGCATTTAAAAAGTTCGGGGTTAAAAACAAAGCAAATCCGAAATTCCGACGAATTTTCACTGAAGACTCTCCTCCTGCAGCGAAAAAGGTGAACTTTATGAACCTAAAGCTCTCCAAAGAAATTGAGTATCTCTTTTTAATAACTATCATTGTTTTAAATTTGTTTCTTTAACGATGCTAACTAAGGAATCATCATGTAAACAAAGTCAAATTTTCATTATATTTTTATAATAAAATGAAAAAAACACATGCAGTGCAAGTAACAGATATTTGAAGATTAAGTTTTCTGAGATGCATATAAAAATCATATTAACAGCTCTTATTCAAGCAACTTTATGTGTCGGGGGCGTAGCTCAGTAGTAGAGCGTTCGCTTTGCATGTGAAAGGCCCGGGGCTCGATCCCCCGCGCCTCCAGGTGATATTTCGTTTTCTTTGCTAACTACGAAATCATCACGTAAACAGTCAAATGTTCATTATATTTTTATAACGAAATGAAAAATAAATAAAAACACATGGAGTGCAAGTAACAAATATTTAAAGTTTAAGTTATCAGAGAGACGCATACAAAAATTTCATTAATAGCAATTATTCACGATAGTTTATGTGTCGGGGGTGAAGCTCAGTGGTAGAGCGTTCGCTTTGCATGTGAAAGGCCCGGGGTTCGATCCCCCGCGCCTCCAAGCCATGTTTTGTGATAAAAGATCTCTGAATGTTAGTATCTCCAGATTCCTTTCTGCTTAAACATAAAATATGTTTCAAAGAAAAAAGTTAAAATTTAGACGCAGAGCATGTAGCTCATTCGTAAAACATACGCTTTGCATTTAAAAAGTTCGGGGTTAAAAACAACGCAAATCCGAAATTCCGACGAATTTTCACTGAAGACTCTCCTCCTACAGCGAAAAAGGTGAACTTTATGAACCTAAAGCTCTCCAAAGAAATTGAGTATCTCTTTTTAATAACTATCATTGTTTTAAATTTGTTTCTTTAACGATGCTAACTAAGGAATCATCATGTAAACAAAGTCAAATTTTCATTATATTTTTATAATTAAATGAAAAAACCACATGCAGTGCAAGTAACAAATATTTGAAGATTAAGTTTTCTGAGATGCATATAAAAATCATATTAACAGCTCTTATTCAAGCAACTTTATGTGTCGGGGGCGTAGCTCAGTGGTAGAGCGTTCGCTTTGCATGTGAAAGGCCCGGGGTTCGATCCCCCGCGCCTCCAGGTGATATTTTGTTTTCTTTGCTAACTACGAAATCATCACGTAAACAGTCAAATGTTCATTATATTTTTATAACGAAATGAAAAATAAATAAAAACACATGGAGTGCAAGTAACAAATATTTAAAGTTTAAGTTATCAGAGAGACGCATACAAAAATTTCATTAATAGCAATTATTCACGATAGTTTATGTGTCGGGGGTGTAGCTCAGTGGTAGAGCGTTCGCTTTGCATGTGAAAGGCCCGGGGTTCGATCCCCCGCTCCTCCAAGCCATGTTTTGTGATAAAACATCTCTGAATGTTAGTATCTCCAGATTCCTTTCTGCTTAAACATAAAATATGTTTCAAAGAAAAAAGTTAAAATTTAGACGCAGAGCATGTAGCTCATTCGTAAAACATACGCTTTGCATTTAAAAAGTTCGGGGTTAAAAACAACGCAAATCCGAAATTGCGACGAATTTTCACTGAAGACTCTCCTCCTACAGCGAAAAAGGTGAACTTTATGAACCTAAAGCTCTCCAAAGAAATTGAGTATCTCTTTTTAATAACTATCATTGTTTTAAATTTGTTTCTTTAACGATGCTAACTAAGGAATCATCATGTAAACAAAGTCAAATTTTCATTATATTTTTATAATAAAATGAAAAAACCACATGCAGTGCAAGTAACAAATATTTGAAGATTAAGTTTTCTGAGATGCATATAAAAATCATATTAACAGCTCTTATTCAAGCAACTTTATGTGTCGGGGGCGTAGCTCAGTGGTAGAGCGTTCGCTTTGCATGTGAAAGGCCCGGGGTTCGATCCCCCGCGCCTCCAGGTGATATTTTGTTTTCTTTGCTAACTACGAAATCATCACGTAAACAGTCAAATGTTCATTATATTTTTATAACGAAATGAAAAATAAATAAAAACACATGGAGTGCAAGTAACAAATATTTAAAGTTTAAGTTATCAGAGAGACGCATACAAAAATTTCATTAATAGCAATTATTCACGATTGTTTATGTGTCGGGGGTGTAGCTCAGTGGTAGAGCGTTCGCTTTGCATGTGAAAGGCCCGGGGTTCGATCCCCCGCGCCTCCAAGCCATGTTTTGTGATAAAACATCTCTGAATGTTAGTATCTCCAGATTCCTTTCTGCTTAAACATAAAATATGTTTCAAAGAAAAAAGTTAAAATTTAGACGCAGAGCATGTAGCTCATTCGTAAAACATACGCTTTGCATTTAAAAAGTTCGGGGTTAAAAACAAAGCAAATCCGAAATTCCGACGAATTTTCACTGAAGACTCTCCTCCTGCAGCGAAAAAGGTGAACTTTATGAACCTAAAGCTCTCCAAAGAAATTGAGTATCTCTTTTTAATAACTATCATTGTTTTAAATTTGTTTCTTTAACGATGCTAACTAAGGAATCATCATGTAAACAAAGTCAAATTTTCATTATATTTTTATAATAAAATGAAAAAACCACATGCAGTGCAAGTAACGAATATTTGAAGATTAAGTTTTCTGAGATGCATATAAAAATCATTTTAACAGCTCTTATTCAAGCAACTTTATGTGACGGGGGCGTAGCTCAGTGGTAGAGCGTTCGCTTTGCATGTGAAAGGCCCGGGGTTCGATCCCCCGCGCCTCCAGGTGATATTTTGTTTTCTTTGCTAACTACGAAATCATCACGTAAACAGTCAAATGTTCATTATATTTTTATAACGAAATGAAAAATAAATAAAAACACATGGAGTGCAAGTAACAAATATTTAAAGTTTAAGTTATCAGAGAGACGCATACAAAAATTTCATTAATAGCAATTATTCACGATAGTTTATGTGTCGGGGGTGTAGTTCAGTGGTAGAGCGTTCGCTTTGCATGTGAAAGGCCCGGGGTTCGATCCCCCGCTCCTCCAAGCCATGTTATGTGATAAAACATCTCTGAATGTTAGTATCTCCAGATTCCTTTCTGCTTAAACATAAAATATGTTTCAAAGAAAAAAGTTAAAATTTAGACGCAGAGCATGTAGCTCATTCGTAAAACATACGCTTTGCATTTAAAAAGTTCGGGGTTAAAAACAACGCAAATCCGAAATTCCGACGAATTTTCACTGAAGACTCTCCTCCTACAGCGAAAAAGGTGAACTTTATGAACCTAAAGCTCTCCAAAGAAATTGAGTATCTCTTTTTAATAACTATCATTGTTTTAAATTTGTTTCTTTAACAATGCTAACTAAGGAATCATCATGTAAACAAAGTCAAATTTTCATTATATTTTTATAATAAAATGAAAAAACCACATGCAGTGCAAGTAACAAATATTTGAAGATTAAGTTTTCTGAGATGCATATAAAAATCATATTAACAGCTCTTATTCAAGCAACTTTATGTGTCGGGGGCGTAGCTCAGTGGTAGAGCGTTCGCTTTGCATGTGAAAGGCCCGGGGTTCGATCCCCCGCGCCTCCAGGTGATATTTTGTTTTCTTTGCTAACTACGAAATCATCACGTAAACAGTCAAATGTTCATTATATTTTTATAACGAAATGAAAAATAAATAAAAACACATGGAGTGCAAGTAACAAATATTTAAAGTTTAAGTTATCAGAGAGACGCATACAAAAATTTCATTAATAGCAATTATTCACGATAGTTTATGTGTCGGGGGTGTAGCTCAGTGGTAGAGCGTTCGCTTTGCATGTGAAAGGCCCGGGGTTCGATCCCCCGCGCCTCCAAGCCATGCTTTGTGATAAAACATCTCTGAATGTTAGTATCTCCAGATTCCTTTCTGCTTAAACATAAAATATGTTTCAAAGAAAAAAGTTAAAATTTAGACGCAGAGCATGTAGCTCATTCGTAAAACATACGCTTTGCATTTAAAAAGTTCGGGGTTAAAAACAACGCAAATCCGAAATTCCGACGAATTTTCACTGAAGACTCTCCTCCTACAGCGAAAAAGGTGAACTTTATGAACCTAAAGCTCTCCAAAGAAATTGAGTATCTCTTTTTAATAACTATCATTGTTTTAAATTTGTTTCTTTAACGATGCTAACTAAGGAATCATCATGTAAACAAAGTCAAATTTTCATTATATTTTTATAATAAAATGAAAAAACCACATGCTGTGCAAGTAACAAATATTTGAAGATTAAGTTTTCTGAGATGCATATAAAAATCATATTAACAGCTCTTATTCAAGCAACTTTATGTGTCGGGGGCGTAGCTCAGTGGTAGAGCGTTCGCTTTGCATGTGAAAGGCCCGGGGTTCGATCCCCCGCGCCTCCAGGTGATATTTTGTTTTCTTTGCTAACTACGAAATCATCACGTAAACAGTCAAATGTTCATTATATTTTTATAACGAAATGAAAAATAAATAAAAACACATGGAGTGCAAGTAACAAATATTTAAAGTTTAAGTTATCAGAGAGACGCATACAAAAATTTCATTAATAGCAATTATTCACGATAGCTTATGTGTCGGGGGTGTAGCTCAGTGGTAGAGCGTTCGCTTTGCATGTGAAAGGCCCGGGGTTCGGTCCCCCGCGCCTCCAAGCCATGTTTTGTGATAAAACATCTCTGAATGTTAGTATCTCCAGATTCCTTTCTGCTTAAACATAAAATATGTTTCAAAGAAAAAAGTTAAAATTTAGACGCAGAGCATGTAGCTCATTCGTAAAACATACGCTTTGCATTTAAAAAGTTCGGGGTTAAAAACAACGCAAATCCGAAATTCCGACGAATTTTCACTGAAGACTCTCCTCCTACAGCGAAAAAGGTGAACTTTATGAACCTAAAGCTCTCCAAAGAAATTGAGTATCTCTTTTTAATAACTATCATTGTTTTAAATTTGTTTCTTTAACGATGCTAACTAAGGAATCATCATGTAAACAAAGTCAAATTTTCATTATATTTTTATAATAAAATGAAAAAACCACATGCAGTGCAAGTAACAAATATTTGAAGATTAAGTTTTCTGAGATGCATATAAAAATCATATTAACAGCTCTTATTCAAGCAACTTTATGTGTCGGGGGCGTAGCTAAGTGGTAGAGCGTTCGCTTTGCATGTGAAAGGCCCGGGGTTCGATCCCCCGCGCCTCCAGGTGATATTTTGTTTTCTTTGCTAACTACGAAATCATCACGTAAACAGTCAAATGTTCATTATATTTTTATAACGAAATGAAAAATAAATAAAAACACATGGAGTGCAAGTAACAAATATTTAAAGTTTAAGTTATCAGAGAGACGCATACAAAAATTTCATTAATAGCAATTATTCACGATAGTTTATGTGTCGGGGGTGTAGCTCAGTGGTGGAGCGTTCGCTTTGCATGTGAAAGGCCCGGGGTTCGATCCCCCGCGCCTCCAAGCCATGTTTTGTGATAAAACATCTCTGAATGTTAGTATCTCCAGATTCCTTTCTGCTTAAACATAAAATATGTTTCAAAGAAAAAAGATAAAATTTAGACGCAGAGCATGTAGCTCATTCGTAAAACATACGCTTTGCATTTAAAAAGTTCGGGGTTAAAAACAACGCAATTCCGACGAATTTTCACTGAAGACCCTCCTCCTACAGCGAAAAAGGTGAACTTTATGAACCTAAAGCTCTCCAAAGAAATTGAGTATCTCTTTTTAATAACTATCATTGTTTTAAATTTGTTTCTTTAACGATGCTAACTAAGGAATCATCATGTAAACAAAGTCAAATTTTCATTATATTTTTATAATAAAATGAAAAAAACACATGCAGTGCAAGTAACAAATATTTGAAGATTAAGTTTTCTGAGATGCATATAAAAATCATATTAACAGCTCTTATTCAAGCAACTTTATGTGTCGGGGGCGTAGCTCAGTGGTAGAGCGTTCGCTTTGCATGTGAAAGGCCCGGGGTTCGATCCCCCGCGCCTCCAGGTGATATTTTGTTTTCTTTGCTAACTACGAAATCATCACGTAAACAGTCAAATGTTCATTATATTTTTATAACGAAATGAAAAATAAATAAAAACACATGGAGTGCAAGTAACAAATATTTAAAGTTTAAGTTATCAGAGAGACGCATACAAAAATTTCATTAATAGCAATTATTCACGATTGTTTATGAGACGGGGGTGTAGCTCAGTGGTAGAGCGTTCGCTTTGCATGTGAAAGGCCCGGGGTTCGATCCCCCGCGCCTCCAAGCCATGTTTGTGATAAAACATCTCTGAATGTTAGTATCTCCAGATTCCTTTCTGCTTAAACATAAAATATGTTTCAAAGAAAAAAGTTAAAATTTAGACGCAGAGCATGTAGCTCATTCGTAAAACATACGCTTTGCATTTAAAAAGTTCGGGGTTAAAAACAACGAAAATCCGAAATTCCGACGAATTTTCACTGAAGACTCTCCTCCTACAGCGAAAAAGGTGAACTTTATAAACCTAAAGCTCTCCAAAGAAATTGAGTATCTCTTTTTAATAACTATCATTGTTTTAAATTTGTTTCTTTAACGATGCTAACTAAGGAATCATCATGTAAACAAAGTCAAATTTTCATTATATTTTTATAATAAAATGAAAAAACCACATGCAGTGCAAGTAACAAATATTTGAAGATTAAGTTTTCTGAGATGCATATAAAAATCATATTAACAGCTCTTATTCAAGCAACTTTATGTGTCGGGGGCGTAGCTCAGTGGTAGAGCGTTCGCTTTGCATGTGAAAGGCCCGGGGATCGATCCCCCGCGCCTCCAGGTGATATTTTGTTTTCTTTGCTAACTACGAAATCATCACGTAAACAGTCAAATGTTCATTATATTTTTATTACGAAATGAAAAATAAATAAAAACACATGGAGTGCAAGTAACAAATATTTAAAGTTTAAGTTATCAGAGAGACGCATACAAAAATTTCATTAATAGCAATTATTCACGATAGTTTATGTGTCGGGGGTGTAGCTCAGTGGTAGAGCGTTCGCTTTGCATGTGAAAGGCCCGGGGTTCGATACCCCGAGCCTCCAAGCCATGTTTTGTGATAAAACATCTCTGATTCCTTTCTGCTTAAACATAAAATATGTTTCAAAGAAAAAAGTTAAAATTTAGACGCAGAGCATGTAGCTCATTCGTAAAACATACGCTTTGCATTTAAAAAGTTCGGGGTTAAAAACAACGCAAATCCGAAATTCCGACGAATTTTCACTGAAGACTCTCCTCCTACAGCGAAAAAGGTGAACTTTATGAACCTAAAGCTCTCCAAAGAAATTGAGTATCTCTTTTTAATAACTATCATTGTTTTAAATTTGTTTCTTTAACGATGCTAACTAAGGAATCATCATGTAAACAAAGTCAAATTTTCATTATATTTTTATAATAAAATGAAAAAAACACATGCAGTGCAAGTAACAAATATTTGAAGATTAAGTTTTCTGAGATGCATATAAAAATCATATTAACAGCTCTTATTCAAGCAACTTTATGTGTCGGGGGCGTAGCTCAGTGGTAGAGCGTTCGCTTTGCATGTGAAAGGCCCGGGGCTCGATCCCCCGCGCCTCCAGGTGGTATTTTGTTTTCTTTGCTAACTACGAAATCATCACGTAAACAGTCAAATGTTCATTATATTTTTATAACGAAATGAAAAATAAATAAAAACACATGGAGTGCAAGTAACAAATATTTAAAGTTTAAGTTATCAGAGAGACGCATACAAAAATTTCATTAATAGCAATTATTCACGATAGTTTATGTGTCGGGGGTGTAGCTCAGTGGTAGAGCGTTCGCTTTGCATGTGAAAGGCCCGGGGTTCGATCCCCCGCGCCTCCAAGCCATGCTTTGTGATAAAACATCTCTGAATGTTAATATCTCCAGATTCCTTTCTGCTTAAACATAAAATATGTTTCAAAGAAAAAAGTTAAAATTTAGACGCAGAGCATGTAGCTCATTCGTAAAACATACGCTTTGCATTTAAAAAGTTCGGGGTTAAAAACAACGCAAATCCGAAATTCCGACGAATTTTCACTGAAGACTCTCCTCCTACAGCGAAAAAGGTGAACTTTATGAACCTAAAGCTCTCCAAAGAAATTGAGTATCTCTTTTTAATAACTATCATTGTTTTAAATTTGTTTCTTTAACGATGCTAACTAAGGAATCATCATGTAAACAAAGTCAAATTTTCATTATATTTTTATAATAAAATGAAAAAAACACATGCAGTGCAAGTAACAAATATTTGAAGATTAAGTTTTCTGAGATGCATATAAAAATCATATTAACAGCTCTTATTCAAGCAACTTTAAGTGTCGGGGGCGTAGCTCAGTGGTAGAGCGTTCGCTTTGCATGTGAAAGGCCCGGGGTTCGATCCCCCGCGCCTCCAGGTGATATTTTGTTTTCTTTGCTAACTACGAAATCATCACGTAAACAGTCAAATGTTCATTATATTTTTATAACGAAATGAAAAATAAATAAAAACACATGGAGTGCAAGTAACAAATATTTAAAGTTTAAGTTATCAGAGAGACGCATACAAAAATTTCATTAATAGCAATTATTCACGATAGTTTATGTGTCGGGGGTGTAGCTCAGTGGTAGAGCGTTCGCTTTGCATGTGAAAGGCCCGGGGTTCGATCCCCCGCTCCTCCAAGCCATGTTTTGTGATAAAACATCTCTGAATGTTAGTATCTCCAGATTCCTTTCTGCTTAAACATAAAATATGTTTCAAAGAAAAAAGTTAAAATTTAGACGCAGAGCATGTAGCTCATTCGTAAAACATACGCTTTGCATTTAAAAAGTTCGGGGTTAAAAACAACGCAAATCCGAAATTGCGACGAATTTTCACTGAAGACTCTCCTCCTACAGCGAAAAAGGTGAACTTTATGAACCTAAAGCTCTCCAAAGAAATTGAGTATCTCTTTTTAATAACTATCATTGTTTTAAATTTGTTTCTTTAACGATGCTAACTAAGGAATCATCATGTAAACAAAGTCAAATTTTCATTATATTTTTATAATAAAATGAAAAAACCACATGCAGTGCAAGTAACAAATATTTGAAGATTAAGTTTTCTGAGATGCATATAAAAATCATATTAACAGCTCTTATTCAAGCAACTTTATGTGTCGGGGGCGTAGCTCAGTGGTAGTGCGTTCGCTTTGCATGTGAAAGGCCCGGGGTTCGATCCCCCGCGCCTCCAGGTGATATTTTGTTTTCTTTGCTAACTACGAAATCATCACGTAAACAGTCAAATGTTCATTATATTTTTATAACGAAATGAAAAATAAATAAAAACACATGGAGTGCAAGTAACAAATATTTAAAGTTTAAGTTATCAGAGAGACGCATACAAAAATTTCATTAATAGCAATTATTCACGATTGTTTATGTGTCGGGGGTGTAGCTCAGTGGTAGAGCGTTCGCTTTGCATGTGAAAGGCCCGGGGTTCGATCCCCCGCGCCTCCAAGCCATGTTTTGTGATAAAACATCTCTGAATGTTAGTATCTCCAGATTCCTTTCTGCTTAAACATAAAATATGTTTCAAAGAAAAAAGTTAAAATTTAGACGCAGAGCATGTAGCTCATTCGTAAAACATACGCTTTGCATTTAAAAAGTTCGGGGTTAAAAACAAAGCAAATCCGAAATTCCGACGAATTTTCACTGAAGACTCTCCTCCTGCAGCGAAAAAGGTGAACTTTATGAACCTAAAGCTCTCCAAAGAAATTGAGTATCTCTTTTTAATAACTATCATTGTTTTAAATTTGTTTCTTTAACGATGCTAACTAAGGAATCATCATGTAAACAAAGTCAAATTTTCATTATATTTTTATAATAAAATGAAAAAACCACATGCAGTGCAAGTAACGAATATTTGAAGATTAAGTTTTCTGAGATGCATATAAAAATCATTTTAACAGCTCTTATTCAAGCAACTTTATGTGACGGGGGCGTAGCTCAGTGGTAGAGCGTTCGCTTTGCATGTGAAAGGCCCGGGGTTCGATCCCCCGCGCCTCCAGGTGATATTTTGTTTTCTTTGCTAACTACGAAATCATCACGTAAACAGTCAAATGTTCATTATATTTTTATAACGAAATGAAAAATAAATAAAAACACATGGAGTGCAAGTAACAAATATTTAAAGTTTAAGTTATCAGAGAGACGCATACAAAAATTTCATTAATAGCAATTATTCACGATAGTTTATGTGTCGGGGGTGTAGTTCAGTGGTAGAGCGTTCGCTTTGCATGTGAAAGGCCCGGGGTTCGATCCCCCGCTCCTCCAAGCCATGTTTTGTGATAAAACATCTCTGAATGTTAGTATCTCCAGATTCCTTTCTGCTTAAACATAAAATATGTTTCAAAGAAAAAAGTTAAAATTTAGACGCAGAGCATGTAGCTCATTCGTAAAACATACGCTTTGCATTTAAAAAGTTCGGGGTTAAAAACAACGCAAATCCGAAATTCCGACGAATTTTCACTGAAGACTCTCCTCCTACAGCGAAAAAGGTGAACTTTATGAACCTAAAGCTCTCCAAAGAAATTGAGTATCTCTTTTTAATAACTATCATTGTTTTAAATTTGTTTCTTTAACAATGCTAACTAAGGAATCATCATGTAAACAAAGTCAAATTTTCATTATATTTTTATAATAAAATGAAAAAACCACATGCAGTGCAAGTAACAAATATTTGAAGATTAAGTTTTCTGAGATGCATATAAAAATCATATTAACAGCTCTTATTCAAGCAACTTTATGTGTCGGGGGCGTAGCTCAGTGGTAGAGCGTTCGCTTTGCATGTGAAAGGCCCGGGGTTCGATCCCCCGCGCCTCCAGGTGATATTTTGTTTTCTTTGCTAACTACGAAATCATCACGTAAACAGTCAAATGTTCATTATATTTTTATAACGAAATGAAAAATAAATAAAAACACATGGAGTGCAAGTAACAAATATTTAAAGTTTAAGTTATCAGAGAGACGCATACAAAAATTTCATTAATAGCAATTATTCACGATAGTTTATGTGTCGGGGGTGTAGCTCAGTGGTAGAGCGTTCGCTTTGCATGTGAAAGGCCCGGGGTTCGATCCCCCGCGCCTCCAAGCCATGCTTTGTGATAAAACATCTCTGAATGTTAGTATCTCCAGATTCCTTTCTGCTTAAACATAAAATATGTTTCAAAGAAAAAAGTTAAAATTTAGACGCAGAGCATGTAGCTCATTCGTAAAACATACGCTTTGCATTTAAAAAGTTCGGGGTTAAAAACAACGCAAATCCGAAATTCCGACGAATTTTCACTGAAGACTCTCCTCCTACAGCGAAAAAGGTGAACTTTATGAACCTAAAGCTCTCCAAAGAAATTGAGTATCTCTTTTTAATAACTATCATTGTTTTAAATTTGTTTCTTTAACGATGCTAACTAAGGAATCATCATGTAAACAAAGTCAAATTTTCATTATATTTTTATAATAAAATGAAAAAACCACATGCTGTGCAAGTAACAAATATTTGAAGATTAAGTTTTCTGAGATGCATATAAAAATCATATTAACAGCTCTTATTCAAGCAACTTTATGTGTCGGGGGCGTAGCTCAGTGGTAGAGCGTTCGCTTTGCATGTGAAAGGCCCGGGGTTCGATCCCCCGCGCCTCCAGGTGATATTTTGTTTTCTTTGCTAACTACGAAATCATCACGTAAACAGTCAAATGTTCATTATATTTTTATAACGAAATGAAAAATAAATAAAAACACATGGAGTGCAAGTAACAAATATTTAAAGTTTAAGTTATCAGAGAGACGCATACAAAAATTTCATTAATAGCAATTATTCACGATAGCTTATGTGTCGGGGGTGTAGCTCAGTGGTAGAGCGTTCGCTTTGCATGTGAAAGGCCCGGGGTTCGGTCCCCCGCGCCTCCAAGCCATGTTTTGTGATAAAACATCTCTGAATGTTAGTATCTCCAGATTCCTTTCTGCTTAAACATAAAATATGTTTCAAAGAAAAAAGTTAAAATTTAGACGCAGAGCATGTAGCTCATTCGTAAAACATACGCTTTGCATTTAAAAAGTTCGGGGTTAAAAACAACGCAAATCCGAAATTCCGACGAATTTTCACTGAAGACTCTCCTCCTACAGCGAAAAAGGTGAACTTTATGAACCTAAAGCTCTCCAAAGAAATTGAGTATCTCTTTTTAATAACTATCATTGTTTTAAATTTGTTTCTTTAACGATGCTAACTAAGGAATCATCATGTAAACAAAGTCAAATTTTCATTATATTTTTATAATAAAATGAAAAAACCACATGCAGTGCAAGTAACAAATATTTGAAGATTAAGTTTTCTGAGATGCATATAAAAATCATATTAACAGCTCTTATTCAAGCAACTTTATGTGTCGGGGGCGTAGCTCAGTGGTAGAGCGTTCGCTTTGCATGTGAAAGGCCCGGGGTTCGATCCCCCGCGCCTCCAGGTGATATTTTGTTTTCTTTGCTAACTACGAAATCATCACGTAAACAGTCAAATGTTCATTATATTTTTATAACGAAATGAAAAATAAATAAAAACACATGGAGTGCAAGTAACAAATATTTAAAGTTTAAGTTATCAGAGAGACGCATACAAAAATTTCATTAATAGCAATTATTCACGATAGTTTATGTGTCGGGGGTGTAGCTCAGTGGTGGAGCGTTCGCTTTGCATGTGAAAGGCCCGGGGTTCGATCCCCCGCGCCTCCAAGCCATGTTTTGTGATAAAACATCTCTGAATGTTAGTATCTCCAGATTCCTTTCTGCTTAAACATAAAATATGTTTCAAAGAAAAAAGATAAAATTTAGACGCAGAGCATGTAGCTCATTCGTAAAACATACGCTTTGCATTTAAAAAGTTCGGGGTTAAAAACAACGCAATTCCGACGAATTTTCACTGAAGACCCTCCTCCTACAGCGAAAAAGGTGAACTTTATGAACCTAAAGCTCTCCAAAGAAATTGAGTATCTCTTTTTAATAACTATCATTGTTTTAAATTTGTTTCTTTAACGATGCTAACTAAGGAATCATCATGTAAACAAAGTCAAATTTTCATTATATTTTTATAATAAAATGAAAAAAACACATGCAGTGCAAGTAACAAATATTTGAAGATTAAGTTTTCTGAGATGCATATAAAAATCATATTAACAGCTCTTATTCAAGCAACTTTATGTGTCGGGGGCGTAGCTCAGTGGTAGAGCGTTCGCTTTGCATGTGAAAGGCCCGGGGTTCGATCCCCCGCGCCTCCAGGTGATATTTTGTTTTCTTTGCTAACTACGAAATCATCACGTAAACAGTCAAATGTTCATTATATTTTTATAACGAAATGAAAAATAAATAAAAACACATGGAGTGCAAGTAACAAATATTTAAAGTTTAAGTTATCAGAGAGACGCATACAAAAATTTCATTAATAGCAATTATTCACGATTGTTTATGAGACGGGGGTGTAGCTCAGTGGTAGAGCGTTCGCTTTGCATGTGAAAGGCCCGGGGTTCGATCCCCCGCGCCTCCAAGCCATGTTTGTGATAAAACATCTCTGAATGTTAGTATCTCCAGATTCCTTTCTGCTTAAACATAAAATATGTTTCAAAGAAAAAAGTTAAAATTTAGACGCAGAGCATGTAGCTCATTCGTAAAACATACGCTTTGCATTTAAAAAGTTCGGGGTTAAAAACAACGAAAATCCGAAATTCCGACGAATTTTCACTGAAGACTCTCCTCCTACAGCGAAAAAGGTGAACTTTATAAACCTAAAGCTCTCCAAAGAAATTGAGTATCTCTTTTTAATAACTATCATTGTTTTAAATTTGTTTCTTTAACGATGCTAACTAAGGAATCATCATGTAAACAAAGTCAAATTTTCATTATATTTTTATAATAAAATGAAAAAACCACATGCAGTGCAAGTAACAAATATTTGAAGATTAAGTTTTCTGAGATGCATATAAAAATCATATTAACAGCTCTTATTCAAGCAACTTTATGTGTCGGGGGCGTAGCTCAGTGGTAGAGCGTTCGCTTTGCATGTGAAAGGCCCGGGGATCGATCCCCCGCGCCTCCAGGTGATATTTTGTTTTCTTTGCTAACTACGAAATCATCACGTAAACAGTCAAATGTTCATTATATTTTTATTACGAAATGAAAAATAAATAAAAACACATGGAGTGCAAGTAACAAATATTTAAAGTTTAAGTTATCAGAGAGACGCATACAAAAATTTCATTAATAGCAATTATTCACGATAGTTTATGTGTCGGGGGTGTAGCTCAGTGGTAGAGCGTTCGCTTTGCATGTGAAAGGCCCGGGGTTCGATACCCCGAGCCTCCAAGCCATGTTTTGTGATAAAACATCTCTGATTCCTTTCTGCTTAAACATAAAATATGTTTCAAAGAAAAAAGTTAAAATTTAGACGCAGAGCATGTAGCTCATTCGTAAAACATACGCTTTGCATTTAAAAAGTTCGGGGTTAAAAACAACGCAAATCCGAAATTCCGACGAATTTTCACTGAAGACTCTCCTCCTACAGCGAAAAAGGTGAACTTTATGAACCTAAAGCTCTCCAAAGAAATTGAGTATCTCTTTTTAATAACTATCATTGTTTTAAATTTGTTTCTTTAACGATGCTAACTAAGGAATCATCATGTAAACAAAGTCAAATTTTCATTATATTTTTATAATAAAATGAAAAAAACACATGCAGTGCAAGTAACAAATATTTGAAGATTAAGTTTTCTGAGATGCATATAAAAATCATATTAACAGCTCTTATTCAAGCAACTTTATGTGTCGGGGGCGTAGCTCAGTGGTAGAGCGTTCGCTTTGCATGTGAAAGGCCCGGGGCTCGATCCCCCGCGCCTCCAGGTGGTATTTTGTTTTCTTTGCTAACTACGAAATCATCACGTAAACAGTCAAATGTTCATTATATTTTTATAACGAAATGAAAAATAAATAAAAACACATGGAGTGCAAGTAACAAATATTTAAAGTTTAAGTTATCAGAGAGACGCATACAAAAATTTCATTAATAGCAATTATTCACGATAGTTTATGTGTCGGGGGTGTAGCTCAGTGGTAGAGCGTTCGCTTTGCATGTGAAAGGCCCGGGGTTCGATCCCCCGCGCCTCCAAGCCATGCTTTGTGATAAAACATCTCTGAATGTTAATATCTCCAGATTCCTTTCTGCTTAAACATAAAATATGTTTCAAAGAAAAAAGTTAAAATTTAGACGCAGAGCATGTAGCTCATTCGTAAAACATACGCTTTGCATTTAAAAAGTTCGGGGTTAAAAACAACGCAAATCCGAAATTCCGACGAATTTTCACTGAAGACTCTCCTCCTACAGCGAAAAAGGTGAACTTTATGAACCTAAAGCTCTCCAAAGAAATTGAGTATCTCTTTTTAATAACTATCATTGTTTTAAATTTGTTTCTTTAACGATGCTAACTAAGGAATCATCATGTAAACAAAGTCAAATTTTCATTATATTTTTATAATAAAATGAAAAAAACACATGCAGTGCAAGTAACAAATATTTGAAGATTAAGTTTTCTGAGATGCATATAAAAATCATATTAACAGCTCTTATTCAAGCAACTTTAAGTGTCGGGGGCGTAGCTCAGTGGTAGAGCGTTCGCTTTGCATGTGAAAGGCCCGGGGCTCGATCCCCCGCGCCTCCAGGTGATATTTTGTTTTCTTTGCTAACTACGAAATCATCACGTAAACAGTCAAATGTTCATTATATTTTTATAACGAAATGAAAAATAAATAAAAACACATGGAGTGCAAGTAGCAAATATTTAAAGTTTAAGTTATCAGAGAGACGCATACAAAAATTTCATTAATAGCAATTATTCACGATAGTTTATGTGTCGGGGGTGTAGCTCAGTGGTAGAGCGTTCGCTTTGCATGTGAAAGGCCCGGGGTTCGATCCCCCGCGCCTCCAAGCCATGCTTTGTGATAAAACATCTCTGAATGTTAGTATCTCCAGATTCCTTTCTGCTTAAACATAAAATATGTTTCAAAGAAAAAAGTTAAAATTTAGACGCAGAGCATGTAGCTCATTCGTAAAACATACGCTTTGCATTTAAAAATTTCGGGGTTAAAAACAACGCAAATCCGAAATTCCGACGAATTTTCACTGAAGACTCTCCTCCTACAGCGAAAAAGGTGAACTTTATGAACCTATAGCTCTCCAAAGAAATTGAGTATCTCTTTTTAATAACTATCATTGTTTTAAATTTGTTTCTTTAACATGCTAACTAAGGAATCATCATGTAAACAAAGTCAAATTTTCATTATATTTTTATAATAAAATGAAAAAACCACATGCAGTGCAAGTAACAAATATTTGAAGATTAAGTTTTCTGAGATGCATATAAAAATCATATTAACAGCTCTTATTCAAGCAACTTTATGTGTCGGGGGCGTAGCTCAGTAGTAGAGCGTTCGCTTTGCATGTGAAAGGCCCGGGGCTCGATCCCCCGCGCCTCCAGGTGATATTTCGTTTTCTTTGCTAACTACGAAATCATCACGTAAACAGTCAAATGTTCATTATATTTTTATAACGAAATGAAAAATAAATAAAAACACATGGAGTGCAAGTAACAAATATTTAAAGTTTAAGTTATCAGAGAGACGCATACAAAAATTTCATTAATAGCAATTATTCACGATAGTTTATGTGTCGGGGGTGAAGCTCAGTGGTAGAGCGTTCGCTTTGCATGTGAAAGGCCCGGGGTTCGATCCCCCGCGCCTCCAAGCCATGTTTTGTGATAAAAGATCTCTGAATGTTAGTATCTCCAGATTCCTTTCTGCTTAAACATAAAATATGTTTCAAAGAAAAAAGTTAAAATTTAGACGCAGAGCATGTAGCTCATTCGTAAAACATACGCTTTGCATTTAAAAAGTTCGGGGTTAAAAACAACGCAAATCCGAAATTCCGACGAATTTTCACTGAAGACTCTCCTCCTACAGCGAAAAAGGTGAACTTTATGAACCTAAAGCTCTCCAAAGAAATTGAGTATCTCTTTTTAATAACTATCATTGTTTTAAATTTGTTTCTTTAACGATGCTAACTAAGGAATCATCATGTAAACAAAGTCAAATTTTCATTATATTTTTATAATTAAATGAAAAAACCACATGCAGTGCAAGTAACAAATATTTGAAGATTAAGTTTTCTGAGATGCATATAAAAATCATATTAACAGCTCTTATTCAAGCAACTTTATGTGTCGGGGGCGTAGCTCAGTGGTAGAGCGTTCGCTTTGCATGTGAAAGGCCCGGGGTTCGATCCCCCGCGCCTCCAGGTGATATTTTGTTTTCTTTGCTAACTACGAAATCATCACGTAAACAGTCAAATGTTCATTATATTTTTATAACGAAATGAAAAATAAATAAAAACACATGGAGTGCAAGTAACAAATATTTAAAGTTTAAGTTATCAGAGAGACGCATACAAAAATTTCATTAATAGCAATTATTCACGATAGTTTATGTGTCGGGGGTGTAGCTCAGTGGTAGAGCGTTCGCTTTGCATGTGAAAGGCCCGGGGTTCGATCCCCCGCTCCTCCAAGCCATGTTTTGTGATAAAACATCTCTGAATGTTAGTATCTCCAGATTCCTTTCTGCTTAAACATAAAATATGTTTCAAAGAAAAAAGTTAAAATTTAGACGCAGAGCATGTAGCTCATTCGTAAAACATACGCTTTGCATTTAAAAAGTTCGGGGTTAAAAACAACGCAAATCCGAAATTGCGACGAATTTTCACTGAAGACTCTCCTCCTACAGCGAAAAAGGTGAACTTTATGAACCTAAAGCTCTCCAAAGAAATTGAGTATCTCTTTTTAATAACTATCATTGTTTTAAATTTGTTTCTTTAACGATGCTAACTAAGGAATCATCATGTAAACAAAGTCAAATTTTCATTATATTTTTATAATAAAATGAAAAAACCACATGCAGTGCAAGTAACAAATATTTGAAGATTAAGTTTTCTGAGATGCATATAAAAATCATATTAACAGCTCTTATTCAAGCAACTTTATGTGTCGGGGGCGTAGCTCAGTGGTAGAGCGTTCGCTTTGCATGTGAAAGGCCCGGGGTTCGATCCCCCGCGCCTCCAGGTGATATTTTGTTTTCTTTGCTAACTACGAAATCATCACGTAAACAGTCAAATGTTCATTATATTTTTATAACGAAATGAAAAATAAATAAAAACACATGGAGTGCAAGTAACAAATATTTAAAGTTTAAGTTATCAGAGAGACGCATACAAAAATTTCATTAATAGCAATTATTCACGATTGTTTATGTGTCGGGGGTGTAGCTCAGTGGTAGAGCGTTCGCTTTGCATGTGAAAGGCCCGGGGTTCGATCCCCCGCGCCTCCAAGCCATGTTTTGTGATAAAACATCTCTGAATGTTAGTATCTCCAGATTCCTTTCTGCTTAAACATAAAATATGTTTCAAAGAAAAAAGTTAAAATTTAGACGCAGAGCATGTAGCTCATTCGTAAAACATACGCTTTGCATTTAAAAAGTTCGGGGTTAAAAACAAAGCAAATCCGAAATTCCGACGAATTTTCACTGAAGACTCTCCTCCTGCAGCGAAAAAGGTGAACTTTATGAACCTAAAGCTCTCCAAAGAAATTGAGTATCTCTTTTTAATAACTATCATTGTTTTAAATTTGTTTCTTTAACGATGCTAACTAAGGAATCATCATGTAAACAAAGTCAAATTTTCATTATATTTTTATAATAAAATGAAAAAACCACATGCAGTGCAAGTAACGAATATTTGAAGATTAAGTTTTCTGAGATGCATATAAAAATCATTTTAACAGCTCTTATTCAAGCAACTTTATGTGACGGGGGCGTAGCTCAGTGGTAGAGCGTTCGCTTTGCATGTGAAAGGCCCGGGGTTCGATCCCCCGCGCCTCCAGGTGATATTTTGTTTTCTTTGCTAACTACGAAATCATCACGTAAACAGTCAAATGTTCATTATATTTTTATAACGAAATGAAAAATAAATAAAAACACATGGAGTGCAAGTAACAAATATTTAAAGTTTAAGTTATCAGAGAGACGCATACAAAAATTTCATTAATAGCAATTATTCACGATAGTTTATGTGTCGGGGGTGTAGCTCAGTGGTAGAGCGTTCGCTTTGCATGTGAAAGGCCCGGGGTTCGATCCCCCGCTCCTCCAAGCCATGTTTTGTGATAAAACATCTCTGAATGTTAGTATCTCCAGATTCCTTTCTGCTTAAACATAAAATATGTTTCAAAGAAAAAAGTTAAAATTTAGACGCAGAGCATGTATCTCATTCGTAAAACATACGCTTTGCATTTAAAAAGTTCGGGGTTAAAAACAACGCAAATCCGAAATTCCGACGAATTTTCACTGAAGACTCTCCTCCTACAGCGAAAAAGGTGAACTTTATGAACCTAAAGCTCTCCAAAGAAATTGAGTATCTCTTTTTAATAACTATCATTGTTTTAAATTTGTTTCTTTAACAATGCTAACTAAGGAATCATCATGTAAACAAAGTCAAATTTTCATTATATTTTTATAATAAAATGAAAAAACCACATGCAGTGCAAGTAACAAATATTTGAAGATTAAGTTTTCTGAGATGCATATAAAAATCATATTAACAGCTCTTATTCAAGCAACTTTATGTGTCGGGGGCGTAGCTCAGTGGTAGAGCGTTCGCTTTGCATGTGAAAGGCCCGGGGTTCGATCCCCCGCGCCTCCAGGTGATATTTTGTTTTCTTTGCTAACTACGAAATCATCACGTAAACAGTCAAATGTTCATTATATTTTTATAACGAAATGAAAAATAAATAAAAACACATGGAGTGCAAGTAACAAATATTTAAAGTTTAAGTTATCAGAGAGACGCATACAAAAATTTCATTAATAGCAATTATTCACGATAGTTTATGTGTCGGGGGTGTAGCTCAGTGGTAGAGCGTTCGCTTTGCATGTGAAAGGCCCGGGGTTCGATCCCCCGCTCCTCCAAGCCATGCTTTGTGATAAAACATCTCTGAATGTTAGTATCTCCAGATTCCTTTCTGCTTAAACATAAAATATGTTTCAAAGAAAAAAGTTAAAATTTAGACGCAGAGCATGTAGCTCATTCGTAAAACATACGCTTTGCATTTAAAAAGTTCGGGGTTAAAAACAACGCAAATCCGAAATTCCGACGAATTTTCACTGAAGACTCTCCTCCTACAGCGAAAAAGGTGAACTTTATGAACCTAAAGCTCTCCAAAGAAATTGAGTATCTCTTTTTAATAACTATCATTGTTTTAAATTTGTTTCTTTAACGATGCTAACTAAGGAATCATCATGTAAACAAAGTCAAATTTTCATTATATTTTTATAATAAAATGAAAAAACCACATGCTGTGCAAGTAACAAATATTTGAAGATTAAGTTTTCTGAGATGCATATAAAAATCATATTAACAGCTCTTATTCAAGCAACTTTATGTGTCGGGGGCGTAGCTCAGTGGTAGAGCGTTCGCTTTGCATGTGAAAGGCCCGGGGTTCGATCCCCCGCGCCTCCAGGTGATATTTTGTTTTCTTTGCTAACTACGAAATCATCACGTAAACAGTCAAATGTTCATTATATTTTTATAACGAAATGAAAAATAAATAAAAACACATGGAGTGCAAGTAACAAATATTTAAAGTTTAAGTTATCAGAGAGACGCATACAAAAATTTCATTAATAGCAATTATTCACGATAGCTTATGTGTCGGGGGTGTAGCTCAGTGGTAGAGCGTTCGCTTTGCATGTGAAAGGCCCGGGGTTCGGTCCCCCGCGCCTCCAAGCCATGTTTTGTGATAAAACATCTCTGAATGTTAGTATCTCCAGATTCCTTTCTGCTTAAACATAAAATATGTTTCAAAGAAAAAAGTTAAAATTTAGACGCAGAGCATGTAGCTCATTCGTAAAACATACGCTTTGCATTTAAAAAGTTCGGGGTTAAAAACAACGCAAATCCGAAATTCCGACGAATTTTCACTGAAGACTCTCCTCCTACAGCGAAAAAGGTGAACTTTATGAACCTAAAGCTCTCCAAAGAAATTGAGTATCTCTTTTTAATAACTATCATTGTTTTAAATTTGTTTCTTTAACGATGCTAACTAAGGAATCATCATGTAAACAAAGTCAAATTTTCATTATATTTTTATAATAAAATGAAAAAACCACATGCAGTGCAAGTAACAAATATTTGAAGATTAAGTTTTCTGAGATGCATATAAAAATCATATTAACAGCTCTTATTCAAGCAACTTTATGTGTCGGGGGCGTAGCTCAGTGGTAGAGCGTTCGCTTTGCATGTGAAAGGCCCGGGGTTCGATCCCCCGCGCCTCCAGGTGATATTTTGTTTTCTTTGCTAACTACGAAATCATCACGTAAACAGTCAAATGTTCATTATATTTTTATAACGAAATGAAAAATAAATAAAAACACATGGAGTGCAAGTAACAAATATTTAAAGTTTAAGTTATCAGAGAGACGCATACAAAAATTTCATTAATAGCAATTATTCACGATAGTTTATGTGTCGGGGGTGTAGCTCAGTGGTGGAGCGTTCGCTTTGCATGTGAAAGGCCCGGGGTTCGATCCCCCGCGCCTCCAAGCCATGTTTTGTGATAAAACATCTCTGAATGTTAGTATCTCCAGATTCCTTTCTGCTTAAACATAAAATATGTTTCAAAGAAAAAAGATAAAATTTAGACGCAGAGCATGTAGCTCATTCGTAAAACATACGCTTTGCATTTAAAAAGTTCGGGGTTAAAAACAACGCAATTCCGACGAATTTTCACTGAAGACCCTCCTCCTACAGCGAAAAAGGTGAACTTTATGAACCTAAAGCTCTCCAAAGAAATTGAGTATCTCTTTTTAATAACTATCATTGTTTTAAATTTGTTTCTTTAACGATGCTAACTAAGGAATCATCATGTAAACAAAGTCAAATTTTCATTATATTTTTATAATAAAATGAAAAAAACACATGCAGTGCAAGTAACAAATATTTGAAGATTAAGTTTTCTGAGATGCATATAAAAATCATATTAACAGCTCTTATTCAAGCAACTTTATGTGTCGGGGGCGTAGCTCAGTGGTAGAGCGTTCGCTTTGCATGTGAAAGGCCCGGGGTTCGATCCCCCGCGCCTCCAGGTGATATTTTGTTTTCTTTGCTAACTACGAAATCATCACGTAAACAGTCAAATGTTCATTATATTTTTATAACGAAATGAAAAATAAATAAAAACACATGGAGTGCAAGTAACAAATATTTAAAGTTTAAGTTATCAGAGAGACGCATACAAAAATTTCATTAATAGCAATTATTCACGATAGTTTATGTGTCGGGGGTGTAGCTCAGTGGTAGAGCGTTCGCTTTGCATGTGAAAGGCCCGGGGTTCGATCCCCCGCGCCTCCAAGCCATGCTTTGTGATAAAACATCTCTGAATGTTAATATCTCCAGATTCCTTTCTGCTTAAACATAAAATATGTTTCAAAGAAAAAAGTTAAAATTTAGACGCAGAGCATGTAGCTCATTCGTAAAACATACGCTTTGCATTTAAAAAGTTCGGGGTTAAAAACAACGCAAATCCGAAATTCCGACGAATTTTCACTGAAGACTCTCCTCCTACAGCGAAAAAGGTGAACTTTATGAACCTAAAGCTCTCCAAAGAAATTGAGTATCTCTTTTTAATAACTATCATTGTTTTAAATTTGTTTCTTTAACGATGCTAACTAAGGAATCATCATGTAAACAAAGTCAAATTTTCATTATATTTTTATAATAAAATGAAAAAAACACATGCAGTGCAAGTAACAAATATTTGAAGATTAAGTTTTCTGAGATGCATATAAAAATCATATTAACAGCTCTTATTCAAGCAACTTTAAGTGTCGGGGGCGTAGCTCAGTGGTAGAGCGTTCGCTTTGCATGTGAAAGGCCCGGGGCTCGATCCCCCGCGCCTCCAGGTGATATTTTGTTTTCTTTGCTAACTACGAAATCATCACGTAAACAGTCAAATGTTCATTATATTTTTATAACGAAATGAAAAATAAATAAAAACACATGGAGTGCAAGTAGCAAATATTTAAAGTTTAAGTTATCAGAGAGACGCATACAAAAATTTCATTAATAGCAATTATTCACGATAGTTTATGTGTCGGGGGTGTAGCTCAGTGGTAGAGCGTTCGCTTTGCATGTGAAAGGCCCGGGGTTCGATCCCCCGCGCCTCCAAGCCATGCTTTGTGATAAAACATCTCTGAATGTTAGTATCTCCAGATTCCTTTCTGCTTAAACATAAAATATGTTTCAAAGAAAAAAGTTAAAATTTAGACGCAGAGCATGTAGCTCATTCGTAAAACATACGCTTTGCATTTAAAAATTTCGGGGTTAAAAACAACGCAAATCCGAAATTCCGACGAATTTTCACTGAAGACTCTCCTCCTACAGCGAAAAAGGTGAACTTTATGAACCTATAGCTCTCCAAAGAAATTGAGTATCTCTTTTTAATAACTATCATTGTTTTAAATTTGTTTCTTTAACATGCTAACTAAGGAATCATCATGTAAACAAAGTCAAATTTTCATTATATTTTTATAATAAAATGAAAAAACCACATGCAGTGCAAGTAACAAATATTTGAAGATTAAGTTTTCTGAGATGCATATAAAAATCATATTAACAGCTCTTATTCAAGCCACTTTATGTGTCGGGGGCGTAGCTCAGTGGTAGAGCGTTCGCTTTGCATGTGAAAGGCCCGGGGTTCGATCCCCCTGCCTCCAGGTGATATTTTGTTTTCTTTGCTAACTACGAAATCATCACGTAAACAGTCAAATGTTCATTATATTTTTATAACGAAATGAAAAATAAATAAAAACACATGGAGTGCAAGTAACAAATATTTAAAGTTTAAGTTATCAGAGAGACGCATACAAAAATTTCATTAATAGCAATTATTCACGATAGTTTATGTGTCGGGGGTGTAGCTCAGTGGTAGAGCGTTCGCTTTGCATGTGAAAGGCCCGGGGTTCGATACCCCGAGCCTCCAAGCCATGTTTTGTGATAAAACATCTCTGAATGTTAGTATCTCCAGATTCCTTTCTGCTTAAACATAAAATATGTTTCAAAGAAAAAAGTTAAAATTTAGACGCAGAGCATGTAGCTCATTCGTAAAACATACGCTTTGCATTTAAAAAGTTCGGGGTTAAAAACTCCGAAATTCCGACGAATTTTCACTGAAGACTCTCCTCCTACAGCGAAAAAGGTGAACTTTATGAACCTAAAGCTCTCCAAAGAAATTGAGTATCTCTTTTTAATAACTATCATTGTTTTAAATTTGTTTCTTTAACGATGCTAACTAAGGAATCATCATGTAAACAAAGTCAAATTTTCATTATATTTTTATAATAAAATGAAAAAACCACATGCAGTGCAAGTAACAAATATTTGAAGATTAAGTTTTCTGAGATGCATATAAAAATCATATTAACAGCTCTTATTCAAGCAACTTTATGTGTCGGGGGCGTAGCTCAGTGGTAGAGCGTTCGCTTTGCATGTGAAAGGCCCGGGGTTCGATCCCCCGCGCCTCCAGGTGATATTTTGTTTTCTTTGCTAACTACGAAATCATCACGTAAACAGTCAAATGTTCATTATATTTTTATAACGAAATGAAAAATAAATAAAAACACATGGAGTGCAAGTAACAAATATTTAAAGTTTAAGTTATCAGAGAGACGCATACAAAAATTTCATTAATAGCAATTATTCACGATAGTTTATGTGTCGGGGGTGTAGCTCAGTGGTAGAGCGTTCGCTTTGCATGTGAAAGGCCCGGGGTTCGATACCCCGAGCCTCCAAGCCATGTTTTGTGATAAAACATCTCTGATTCCTTTCTGCTTAAACATAAAATATGTTTCAAAGAAAAAAGTTAAAATTTAGACGCAGAGCATGTAGCTCATTCGTAAAACATACGCTTTGCATTTAAAAAGTTCGGGGTTAAAAACAACGCAAATCCGAAATTCCGACGAATTTTCACTGAAGACTCTCCTCCTACAGCGAAAAAGGTGAACTTTATGAACCTAAAGCTCTCCAAAGAAATTGAGTATCTCTTTTTAATAACTATCATTGTTTTAAATTTGTTTCTTTAACGATGCTAACTAAGGAATCATCATGTAAACAAAGTCAAATTTTCATTATATTTTTATAATAAAATGAAAAAAACACATGCAGTGCAAGTAACAAATATTTGAAGATTAAGTTTTCTGAGATGCATATAAAAATCATATTAACAGCTCTTATTCAAACAACTTTATGTGTCGGGGGCGTAGCTCAGTGGTAGAGCGTTCGCTTTGCATGTGAAAGGCCCGGGGCTCGATCCCCCGCGCCTCCAGGTGATATTTTGTTTTCTTTGCTAACTACGAAATCATCACGTAAACAGTCAAATGTTCATTATATTTTTATAACGAAATGAAAAATAAATAAAAACACATGGAGTGCAAGTAACAAATATTTAAAGTTTAAGTTATCAGAGAGACGCATACAAAAATTTCATTAATAGCAATTATTCACGATAGTTTATGTGTCGGGGGTGTAGCCCAGTGGTAGAGCGTTCGCTTTGCATGTGAAAGGCCCGGGGTTCGATCCCCCGCGCCTCCAAGCCATGCTTTGTGATAAAACATCTCTGAATGTTAGTATCTCCAGATTCCTTTCTGCTTAAACATAAAATATGTTTCAAAGAAAAAAGTTAAAATTTAGACGCAGAGCATGTAGCTCATTCGTAAAACATACGCTTTGCATTTAAAAAGTTCGGGGTTAAAAACAACGCAAATCCGAAATTCCGACGAATTTTCACTGAAGACTCTCCTCCTACAGCGAAAAAGGTGAACTTTATGAACCTATAGCTCTCCAAAGAAATTGAGTATCTCTTTTTAATAACTATCATTGTTTTAAATTTGTTTCTTTAACGATGCTAACTAAGGAATCATCATGTAAACAAAGTCAAATTTTCATTATATTTTTATAATAAAATGAAAAAACAACATGCAGTGCAAGTAACAAATATTTGAAGATTAAGTTTTCTGAGATGCATATAAAAATCATATTAACAGCTCTTATTCAAGCAACTTTATGTGTCGGGGGCGTAGCTCAGTGGTAGAGCGTTCGCTTTGCATGTGAAAGGCCCGGGGTTCGATCCCCCGCGCCTCCAGGTGATATTTTGTTTTCTTTGCTAACTACGAAATCATCACGTAAACAGTCAAATGTTCATTATATTTTTATAACGAAATGAAAAATAAATAAAAACACATGGAGTGCAAGTAACAAATATTTAAAGTTTAAGTTATCAGAGAGACGCATACAAAAATTTCATTAATAGCAATTATTCATGATAGTTTATGTGTCGGGGGTGTATCTCAGTGGTAGAGCGTTCGCTTTGCATGTGAAAGGCCCGGGGTTCGATACCCCGAGCCTCCAAGCCATGTTTTGTGATAAAACATCTCTGAATGTTAGTATCTCCAGATTCCTTTCTGCTTAAACATAAAATATGTTTCAAAGAAAAAAGTTAAAATTTAGACGCAGAGCATGTAGCTCATTCGTAAAACATACGCTTTGCATTTAAAAAGTTCGGGGTTAAAAACAACGCAAATCCGAAATTCCGACGAATTTTCACTGAAGACTCTCCTCCTACAGCGAAAAAGGTGAACTTTATGAACCTAAAGCTCTCCAAAGAAATTGAGTATCTCTTTTTAATAACTATCATTGTTTTAAATTTGTTTCTTTAACGATGCTAACTAAGGAATCATCATGTAAACAAAGTCAAATTTTCATTATATTTTTATAATAAAATGAAAAAACCACATGCAGTGCAAGTAACAAATATTTGAAGATTAAGTTTTCTGAGATGCATATAAAAATCATATTAACAGCTCTTATTCAAGCAACTTTATGTGTCGGGGGCGTAGCTCAGTGGTAGAGCGTTCGCTTTGCATGTGAAAGGCCCGGGGCTCGATCCCCCGCGCCTCCAGGTGATATTTTGTTTTCTTTGCTAACTACGAAATCATCACGTAAACAGTCAAATGTTCATTATATTTTTATAACGAAATGAAAAATAAATAAAAACACATGGAGTGCAAGTAACAAATATTTAAAGTTTAAGTTATCAGAGAGACGCATACAAAAATTTCATTAATAGCAATTATTCACGATAGTTTATGTGTCGGGGGTGTAGCTCAGTGGTAGAGCGTTCGCTTTGCATGTGAAAGGCCCGGGGTTCGATCCCCCGAGCCTCCAAGCCATGTTTTGTGATAAAACATCTCTGAATGTTAGTATCTCCAGATTCCTTTCTGCTTAAACATAAAATATGTTTCAAAGAAAAAAGTTAAAATTTAGACGCAGAGCATGTAGCTCATTCGTAAAACATACGCTTTGCATTTAAAAAGTTCGGGGTTAAAAACAACGCAAATCCGAAATTCCGACGAATTTTCACTGAAGACTCTCCTCCTACAGCGAAAAAGGTGAACTTTATGAACCTAAAGCTCTCCAAAGAAATTGAGTATCTCTTTTTAATAACTATCATTGTTTTAAATTTGTTTCTTTAACGATGCTAACTAAGGAATCATCATGTAAACAAAGTCAAATTTTCATTATATTTTTATAATAAAATGAAAAAAACACATGCAGTGCAAGTAACAAATATTTGAAGATTAAGTTTTCTGAGATGCATATAAAAATCATATTAACAGCTCTTATTCAAGCAACTTTATGTGTCGGGGGCGTAGCTCAGTGGTAGAGCGTTCGCTTTGCATGTGAAAGGCCCGGGGCTCGATCCCCCGCGCCTCCAGGTGATATTTTGTTTTCTTTGCTAACTACGAAATCATCACGTAAACAGTCAAATGTTCATTATATTTTTATAACGAAATGAAAAATAAATAAAAACACATGGAGTGCAAGTAACAAATATTTAAAGTTTAAGTTATCAGAGAGACGCATACAAAAATTTCATTAATAGCAATTATTCACGATAGTTTATGTGTCGGGGGTGTAGCTCAGTGGTAGAGCGTTCGCTTTGCATGTGAAAGGCCCGGGGTTCGATCCCCCGCGCCTCCAAGCCATGCTTTGTGATAAAACATCTCTGAATGTTAGTATCTCCAGATTCCTTTCTGCTTAAACATAAAATATGTTTCAAAGAAAAAAGTTAAAATTTAGACGCAGAGCATGTAGCTCATTCATAAAACATACGCTTTGCATTAAAAAAGTTCGGGGTTAAAAACAACGCAAATCCGAAATTCCGACGAATTTTCACTGAAGACTCTCCTCCTACAGCGAAAAAGGTGAACTTTATGAACCTAAAGCTCTCCAAAGAAATTGAGTATCTCTTTTTAATAACTATCATTGTTTTAAATTTGTTTCTTTAACGATGCTAACTAAGGAATCATCATGTAAACAAAGTCAAATTTTCATTATATTTTTATAATAAAATGAAAAAACCACATGCTGTGCAAGTAACAAATATTTGAAGATTAAGTTTTCTGAGATGCATATAAAAATCATATTAACAGCTCTTATTCAAGCAACTTTATGTGTCGGGGGCGTAGCTCAGTGGTAGAGCGTTCGCTTTGCATGTGAAAGGCCCGGGGTTCGATCCCCCGCGCCTCCAGGTGATATTTTGTTTTCTTTGCTAACTACGAAATCATCACGTAAACAGTCAAATGTTCATTATATTTTTATAACGAAATGAAAAATAAATAAAAACACATGGAGTGCAAGTAACAAATATTTAAAGTTTAAGTTATCAGAGAGACGCATACAAAAATTTCATTAATAGCAATTATTCACGATAGTTTATGTGTCGGGGGTGTAGCTCAGTGGTAGAGCGTTCGCTTTGCATGTGAAAGGCCCGGGGTTCGGTCCCCCGCGCCTCCAAGCCATGTTTTGTGATAAAACATCTCTGAATGTTAGTATCTCCAGATTCCTTTCTGCTTAAACATAAAATATGTTTCAAAGAAAAAAGTTAAAATTTAGACGCAGAGCATGTAGCTCATTCGTAAAACATACGCTTTGCATTTAAAAAGTTCGGGGTTAAAAACAACGCAAATCCGAAATTCCGACGAATTTTCACTGAAGACTCTCCTCCTACAGCGAAAAAGGTGAACTTTATGAACCTAAAGCTCTCCAAAGAAATTGAGTATCTCTTTTTAATAACTATCATTGTTTTAAATTTGTTTCTTTAACGATGCTAACTAAGGAATCATCATGTAAACAAAGTCAAATTTTCATTATATTTTTATAATAAAATGAAAAAAACACATGCAGTGCAAGTAACAGATATTTGAAGATTAAGTTTTCTGAGATGCATATAAAAATCATATTAACAGCTCTTATTCAAGCCACTTTATGTGTCGGGGGCGTAGCTCAGTGGTAGAGCGTTCGCTTTGCATGTGAAAGGCCCGGGGTTCGATCCCCCGCACCTCCAGGTGATGTTTTGTTTTCTTTGCTAACTACGAAATCATCACGTAAACAGTCAAATGTTCATTATATTTTTATAACGAAATGAAAAATAAATAAAAACACATGGAGTGCAAGTAACAAATATTTAAAGTTTAAGTTATCAGAGAGACGCATACAAAAATTTCATTAATAGCAATTATTCACGATAGTTTATGTGTCGGGGGTGTAGCTCAGTGGTAGAGCGTTCGCTTTGCATGTGAAAGGCCCGGGGTTCGATCCCCCGCGCCTCCAAGCCATGTTTTGTGATAAAACATCTCTGAATGTTAGTATCTCCAGATTCCTTTCTGCTTAAACATAAAATATGTTTCAAAGAAAAAAGTTAAAATTTAGACGCAGAGCATGTAGCTCATTCGTAAAACATACACTTTGCATTTAAAAAGTTCGGGGTTAAAAACAACGCAAATCCGAAATTCCGACGAATTTTCACTGAAGACTCTCCTCCTACAGCGAAAAAGGTGAACTTTATGAACCTAAAGCTCTCCAAAGAAATTGAGTATCTCTTTTTAATAACTATCATTGTTTTAAATTTGTTTCTTTAACGATGCTAACTAAGGAATCATCATGTAAACAAAGTCAAATTTTCGTTATATTTTTATAATAAAATGAAAAAACCACATGCAGTGCAAGTGACAAATATTTGAAGATTAAGTTTTCTGAGATGCATATAAAAATCATATTAACAGATCTTATTCAAGCAACTTTATGTGTCGGGGGCGTAGCTCAGCGGTAGAGCGTTCGCTTTGCATGTGAAAGGCCCGGGGTTCGATCCCCCGCGCCTCCAGGTGATATTTTGTTTTCTTTGCTAACTACGAAATCATCACGTAAACAGTCAAATTTTCATTATATTTTTATAACGAAATGAAAAATAAATAAAAACACATGGAGTGCAAGTAACAAATATTTAAAGTTTAAGTTATCAGAGAGACGCATACAAAAATTTCATTAATAGCAATTATTCACGATTGTTTATGTGTCGGGGGTGTAGCTCAGTGGTAGAGCGTTCGCTTTGCATGTGAAAGGCCCGGGGTTCGATCCCCCGCGCCTCCAAGCCATGTTTTGTGATAAAACATCTCTGAATGTTAGTATCTCCAGATTCCTTTCTGCTTAAACATAAAATATGTTTCAAAGAAAAAAGTTAAAATTTAGACGCAGAGCATGTAGCTCATTCGTAAAACATACGCTTTGCATTTAAAAAGTTCGGGGTTAAAAACAACGCAAATCCGAAATTCCGACGAATTTTCACTGAAGACTCTCCTCCTACAGCGAAAAAGGTGAACTTTATGAACCTAAAGCTCTCCAAAGAAATTGAGTATCTCTTTTTAATAACTATCATTGTTTTAAATTTGTTTCTTTAACGATGCTAACTAAGGAATCATCATGTAAACAAAGTCAAATTTTCGTTATATTTTTATAATAAAATGAAAAAACCACATGCAGTGCAAGTAACAAATATTTGAAGATTAAGTTTTCTGAGATGCATATAAAAATCATATTAACAGCTCTTATTCAAGCAACTTTATGTGTCGGGGGCGTAGCTCAGTGGTAGAGCGTTCGCTTTGCATGTGAAAGGCCCGGGGTTCGATCCCCCGCGCCTCCAGGTGATATTTTGTTTTCTTTGCTAACTACGAAATCATCACGTAAACAGTCAAATGTTCATTATATTTTTATAACGAAATGAAAAATAAATAAAAACACATGGAGTGCAAGTAACAAATATTTAAAGTTTAAGTTATCAGAGAGACGCATACAAAAATTTCATTAATAGCAATTATTCACGATAGTTTATGTGTCGGGGGTGTAGCTCAGTGGTAGAGCGTTCGCTTTGCATGTGAAAGGCCCGGGGTTCGATCCCCCGCGCCTCCAAGCCATGTTTTGTGATAAAACATCTCTGAATGTTAGTATCTCCAGATTCCTTTCTGCTTAAACATAAAATATGTTTCAAAGAAAAAAGTTAAAATTTAGACGCAGAGCATGTAGCTCATTCGTAAAACATACGCTTTGCATTTAAAAAGTTCGGGGTTAAAAACAACGCAAATCCGAAATTCCGACGAATTTTCACTGAAGACTCTCCTCCTACAGCGAAAAAGGTGAACTTTATGAACCTAAAGCTCTCCAAAGAAATTGAGTATCTCTTTTTAATAACTATCATTGTTTTAAATTTGTTTCTTTAACGATGCTAACTAAGGAATCATCATGTAAACAAAGTCAAATTTTCATTATATTTTTATAATAAAATGAAAAAACCACATGCAGAGCAAGTAACAAATATTTGAAGATTAAGTTTTCTGAGATGCATGTAAAAATCATATTAACAGCTCTTATACAAGCAACTTTATGTGTCGGGGGCGTAGCTCAGTGGTAGAGTGCTCGCTTTGCATGTGAAAGGCCCGGGGTTCGATCCCCCGCGCCTCCAGGTGATATTTTGTTTTCTTTGCTAACAACGAAATCATCACGTAAACAGTCAAATGTTCATTATATTTTTATAACGAAATGAAAAATAAATAAAAACACATGGAGTGCAAGTAACAAATATTTAAAGTTTAAGTTATCAGAGAGACGCATACAAAAATTTCATTAATAGCAATTATTCACGATTGTTTATGTGTCGGGGGTGTAGCTCAGTGGTAGAGCGTTCGCTTTGCATGTGAAAGGCCCGGGGTTCGATCCCCCGCGCCTCCAAGCCATGTTTTGTGATAAAACATCTCTGAATGTTAGTATCTCCAGATTCCTTTCTGCTTAAACATAAAATATGTTTCAAAGAAAAAAGTTAAAATTTAGACGCAGAGCATGTAGCTCATTCGTAAAACATACGCTTTGCATTTAAAAAGTTCGGGGTTAAAAACAACGCAAATCCGAAATTCCGACGAATTTTCACTGAAGACTCTCCTCCTACAGCGAAAAAGGTGAACTTTATGAACCTAAAGCTCTCCAAAGAAATTGAGTATCTCTTTTTAATAACTATCATTGTTTTAAATTTGTTTCTTTAACGATGCTAACTAAGGAATCATCATGTAAACAAAGTCAAATTTTCATTATATTTTTATAATAAAATGAAAAAAACACATACAGTGCAAGTAACAAATATTTGAAGATTAAGTTTTCTGAGATGCATATAAAAATCATATTAACAGCTCTTATTCAAGCAACTTTATGTGTCGGGGGCGTAGCTCAGTGGTAGAGCGTTCGCTTTGCATGTGAAAGGCCCGGGGTTCGATCCCCCGCGCCTCCAGGTGATATTTTGTTTTCTTTGCTAACTACGAAATCATCACGTAAACAGTCAAATGTTCATTATATTTTTATAACGAAATGAAAAATAAATAAAAACACATGGAGTGCAAGTAACAAATATTTAAAGTTTAAGTTATCAGAGAGACGCATTCAAAAATTTCATTAATAGCAATTATTCACGATAGTTTATGTGTCGGGGGTGTAGCTCAGTGGTAGAGCGCTCGCTTTGCATGTGAAAGGCCCGGGGTTCGATCCCCCGCGCCTCCATGCCATGTTTTGTGATAAAACATCTCTGAATGTTAGTATCTCCAGATTCCTTTCTGCTTAAACATAAAATATGTTTCAAAGAAAAAAGTTAAAATTTAGACGCAGAGCATGTAGCTCATTCGTAAAACATACGCTTTGCATTTAAAAAGTTCGGGGTTAAAAAAAACGCAAATCCGAAATTCCGACGAATTTTCACTGAAGACTCTCCTCCTACAGCGAAAAAGGTGAACTTTATGAACCTAAAGCTCTCCAAAGAAATTGAGTATCTCTTTTTAATAACTATCATTGTTTTAAATTTGTTTCTTTAACGATGCTAACTAAGGAATCATCATGTAAACAAAGTCAAATTTTCATTATATTTTTATAATAAAATGAAAAAACCACATGCAGAGCAAGTAACAAATATTTGAAGATTAAGTTTTCTGAGATGCATGTAAAAATCATATTAACAGCTCTTATACAAGCAACTTTATGTGTCGGGGGCGTAGCTCAGTGGTAGAGTGCTCGCTTTGCATGTGAAAGGCCCGGGGTTCGATCCCCCGCGCCTCCAGGTGATATTTGGTTTTCTTTGCTAACTACGAAATCATCACGTAAACAGTCAAATGTTCATTATATTTTTATAACGAAATGAAAAATAAATAAAAACACATGGAGTGCAAGTAACAAATATTTAAAGTTTAAGTTATCAAAGAGACGCATACAAAAATTTCATTAATAGCAATTATTCACGATAGTTTATGTGTCGGGGGTGTAGCTCAGTGGTAGAGCGTTCGCTTTGCATGTGAAAGGCCCGGGGTTCGATCCCCGCGCCTCCAAGCCATGTTTTGTGATAAAACATCTCTGAATGTTAGTATCTCCAGATTCCTTTCTGCTTAAACATAAAATATGTTTCAAAGAAAAAAGTTAAAATTTAGACGCAGAGCATGTAGCTCATTCGTAAAACATACGCTTTGCATTTAAAAAGTTCGGGGTTAAAAACAACGCAAATCCGAAATTCCGACGAATTTTCACTGAAGACTCTCCTCCTACAGCGAAAAAGGTGAACTTTATGAACCTAAAGCTCTCCAAAGAAATTGAGTATCTCTTTTTAATAACTATCATTGTTTTAAATTTGTTTCTTTAACGATGCTAACTAAGGAATCATCATGTAAACAAAGTCAAATTTTCGTTATATTTTTATAATAAAATGAAAAAACCACATGCAGTGCAAGTGACAAATATTTGAAGATTAAGTTTTCTGAGATGCATATAAAAATCATATTAACAGCTCTTATTCAAGCAACTTTATGTGTCGGGGGCGTAGCTCAGTGGTAGAGCGTTCGCTTTGCATGTGAAAGGCCCGAGGTTCGATCCCCCGCGCCTCCAGGTGATATTTTGTTTTCTTTGCTAACTACGAAATCATCACGTAAACAGTCAAATTTTCATTATATTTTTATAACGAAATGAAAAATAAATAAAAACACATGGAGTGCAAGTAACAAATATTTAAAGTTTAAGTTATCAGAGAGACGCATACAAAAATTTCATTAATAGCAATTATTCACGATTGTTTATGTGTCGGGGGTTTAGCTCAGTGGTAGAGCGTTCGCTTTGCATGTGAAAGGCCCGGGGTTCGATCCCCCGCGCCTGCAAGCCATGTTTTCTGATAAAACATCTCTGAATGTTAGTATCTCCAGATTCCTTTCTGCTTAAACATAAAATATGTTTCAAAGAAAAAAGTTAAAATTTAGACGCAGAGCACGTAGCTCATTCGTAAAACATACGCTTTGCCTTTAAAAAGTTCGGGGTTAAAAACAACGCAAATCCGAAATTCCGACGAATTTTCACTGAAGACTCTCCTCCTACAGCGAAAAAGGTGAACTTTATGAACCTAAAGCTCTCCAAAGAAATTGAGTATCTCTTTTTAATAACTATCATTGTTTTAAATTTGTTTCTTTAACGATGCTAACTAAGGAATCATCATGTAAACAAAGTCAAATTTTCATTATATTTTTATAATAAAATGAAAAAAACACATACAGTGCAAGTAACAAATATTTGAAGATTAAGTTTTCTGAGATGCATATAAAAATCATATTAACAGCTCTTATTCAAGCAACTTTATGTGTCGGGGGCGTAGCTCAGTGGTAGAGCGTTCGCTTTGCATGTGAAAGGCCCGAGGTTCGATCCCCCGCGCCTCCAGGTGATATTTTGTTTTCTTTGCTAACTACGAAATCATCACGTAAACAGTCAAATGTTCATTATATTTTTATAACGAAATGAAAAATAAATAAAAACACATGGAGTGCAAGTAACAAATATTTAAAGTTTAAGTTATCAGAGAGACGCATACAAAAATTTCATTAATAGCAATTATTCACGATAGTTTATGTGTCGGGGGTGTAGCTCAGTGGTAGAGCGTTTGCTTTGCATGTGAAAGGCCCGGGGTTCGATCCCCGCGCCTCCAAGCCATGTTTTGTGATAAAACATCTCTGAATGTTAGTATCTCCAGAGTCCTTTCTGCTTAAACATAAAATATGTTTCAAAGAAAAAAGTTAAAATTTAGACGCAGAGCATGTAGCTCATTCGTAAAACATACGCTTTGCATTTAAAAAGTTCGGGGTTAAAAACAACGCAAATCCGAAATTCCGACGAATTTTCACTGAAGACTCTCCTCCTACAGCGAAAAAGGTGAACTTTATGAACCTAAAGCTCTCCAAAGAAATTGAGTATCTCTTTTTAATAACTATCATTGTTTTAAATTTGTTTCTTTAACGATGCTAACTAAGGAATCATCATGTAAACAAAGTCAAATTTTCATTATATTTTTATAATAAAATGAAAAAAACACATACAGTGCAAGTAACAAATATTTGAAGATTAAGTTTTCTGAGATGCATATAAAAATCATATTAACAGCTCTTATTCAAGCAACTTTATGTGTCGGGGGCGTAGCTCAGTGGTAGAGCGTTCGCTTTGCATGTGAAAGGCCCGAGGTTCGATCCCCCGCGCCTCCAGGTGATATTTTGTTTTCTTTGCTAACTACGAAATCATCACGTAAACAGTCAAATGTTCATTATATTTTTATAACGAAATGAAAAATAAATAAAAACACATGGAGTGCAAGTAACAAATATTTAAAGTTTAAGTTATCAGAGAGACGCATACAAAAATTTCATTAATAGCAATTATTCACGATAGTTTATGTGTCGGGGGTGTAGCTCAGTGGTAGAGCGTTCGCTTTGCATGTGAAAGGCCCGGGGTTCGATCCCCCGCGCCTCCAAGCCATGTTTTGTTTTAAAACATCTCTGAATGTTGGTATCTCCAGATTCCTTTCAGCTTAAACATAAAATATGTTTCAAAGAAAAAAGTTAAAATTTAGACGCAGAGCATGTAGCTCATTCGTAAAACATACACTTTGCATTTAAAAAGTTCGGGGTTAAAAACAACGCAAATCCGAAATTCCGACGAATTTTCACTGAAGACTCTCCTCCTACAGCGAAAAAGGTGAACTTTATGAACCTAAAGCTCTCCAAAGAAATTGAGTATCTCTTTTTAATAACTATCATTGTTTTAAATTTGTTTCTTTAACGATGCTAACTAAGGAATCATCATGTAAACAAAGTCAAATTTTCGTTATATTTTTATAATAAAATGAAAAAACCACATGCAGTGCAAGTGACAAATATTTGAAGATTAAGTTTTCTGAGATGCATATAAAAATCATATTAACAGATCTTATTCAAGCAACTTTATGTGTCGGGGGCGTAGCTCAGCGGTAGAGCGTTCGCTTTGCATGTGAAAGGCCCGGGGTTCGATCCCCCGCGCCTCCAGGTGATATTTTGTTTTCTTTGCTAACTACGAAATCATCACGTAAACAGTCAAATTTTCATTATATTTTTATAACGAAATGAAAAATAAATAAAAACACATGGAGTGCAAGTAACAAATATTTAAAATTTAAGTTATCAGAGAGACGCATACAAAAATTTCATTAATAGCAATTATTCACGATTGTTTATGTGTCGGGGGTTTAGCTCAGTGGTAGAGCGTTCGCTTTGCATGTGAAAGGCCCGGGGTTCGATCCCCCGCGCCTGCAAGCCATGTTTTCTGATAAAACATCTCTGAATGTTAGTATCTCCAGATTCCTTTCTGCTTAAACATAAAATATGTTTCAAAGAAAAAAGTTAAAATTTAGACGCAGAGCATGTAGCTCATTCGTAAAACATACGCTTTGCATTTAAAAAGTTCGGGGTTAAAAACAACGCAAATCCGAAATTCCGACGAATTTTTACTGAAGACTCTCCTCCTACAGCGAAAAAGGTGAACTTTATGAACCTAAAGCTCTCCAAAGAAATTGAGTATATCTTTTTAATAACTATCATTGTTTTAAATTTGTTTCTTTAACGATGCTAACTAAGGAATCATCATGTAAACAAAGTCAAATTTTCGTTATATTTTTATAATAAAATGAAAAAACCACATGCAGTGCAAGTAACAAATATTTGAAGATTAAGTTTTCTGAGATGCATATAAAAATCATATTAACAGCTCTTATTCAAGCAATTTTATGTGTCGGGGGCGTAGCTCAGTGGTAGAGCGTTCGCTTTGCATGTGAAAGGCCCGGGGTTCGATCCCCCGCGCCTCCAGGTGATATTTTGTTTTCTTTGCTAACTACGAAATCATCACGTAAACAGTCAAATGTTCATTATATTTTTATAACGAAATGAAAAATAAATAAAAACACATGGAGTGCAAGTAACAAATATTTAAAGTTTAAGTTATCAGAGAGACGCATACAAAAATTTCATTAATAGCAATTATTCACGATAGTTTATGTGTCGGGGGTGTAGCTCAGTGGTAGAGCGTTCGCTTTGCATGTGAGAGGCCCGGGGTTCGATCCTCCAAGCCATGTTTTGTGATAAAATATCTTTGAATGTTAGTATCTCCAGATTCCTTTCTGCTTAAACATAAAATATGTTTCAAAGAAAAAAGTTAAAATTTAGACGCAGAGCATGTAGCTCATTCGTAAAACATACGCTTTGCATTTAAAAAGTTCGGGGTTAAAAACAACGCAAATCCGAAATTCCGACGAATTTTCACTGAAGACTCTCCTCCTACAGCGAAAAAGGTGAACTTTATGAACCTAAAGCTCTCCAAAGAAATTGAGTATCTCTTTTTAATAACTATCATTGTTTTAAATTTGTTTCTTTAACGATGCTAACTAAGGAATCATCATGTAAACAAAGTCAAATTTTCATTATATTTTTATAATAAAATGAAAAAACCACATGCAGTGCAAGTAACAAATATTTGAAGATTAAGTTTCCTGAGATGCATATAAAAATCATATTAACAGCTCTTATTCAAGCAACTTTATGTGTCGGGGGCGTAGCTCAGTGGTAGAGCGTTCGCTTTGCATGTGAAAGGCCCGGGGTTCGATCCCCGCGCCTCCAGGTGATATTTTGTTTTCTTTGCTAACTACGAAATCATCACGTAAACAGTCAAATGTTCATTATATTTTTATAACGAAATGAAAAATAAATAAAATTACATGGAGTGCAAGTAACAAATATTTAAAGTTTAAGTTATCAGAGAGACGCATACAAAAATTTCATTAATAGCAATTATTCACGATAGTTTATGTGTCGGGGGTGTAGCTCAGTGGTAGAGCGTTCGCTTTGCATGTGAAAGGCCCGGGGTTCGATCCCCCGCGCCTCCAAGCCATGTTTTGTGATAAAACATCTCTGAATGTTAGTATCTCCAGATTCCTTTCTGCTTAAACATAAAATATGTTTCAAAGAAAAAAGTTAAAATTTAGACGCAGAGCATGTAGCTCATTCGTAAAACATACGCTTTGTGTTAAACCTATTGTCCATGTTTTTTCATTTTATTTTTTATCCTTTCACCTTGAATGCTCGTGACATTTTTTTGGCATGTGATGTAACGTGAAAAGAAATTGTATTTTCTAATGTTTTAAAAATTCTTATGGAAAAAGGTATAAGGTTTACCGGTAAATAAATTATTAGTGCTGAAGAAGTTTATTTACTTCTTTTTTTTATTTTATATTTTTTAGTAGTAATAGGCGTCCGCATTGTATTTAGAAAGCTGGGGTGTTAAAATAACATCTTTTGAACGCTTTATCCAACATTCTGGCGTTTCGCGACAGGACTGTTTATTAAATTTATTCAAAAGAAAATGTTTCAAGCCGTGAAAAATTTTAAAAAGGCTGATTTGAAGTTTGTAGCAGAAGAGATTGGGGAAATTATTCCTCAAGAGTACACCATCGCAACTCTAAAGCAAATCATTTTAAATAGCGAAGAATACAAAATAGATCCTGCTTTTGTACAAGAAATTTTATCTAACGCTGTTGCTGAGAGAAAGGAAAATGAAGAGTTAAAGAAGTTAGAAGAGTTAAAGAAGTTAGAATTAAAGGAAAAGTTAGAGCAAGAAATTGAGCTAAGAAAGCTAGAATCGGAAATTGAGTTAAGAAAGCTAGAATCGGAAACTGAGTTAAGAAAGCTGGAATTAGATCATCAATTGGAACTAGCTAAAATTCAATCTCAAGGACAAATACAAAATGAATATATTTCAAGTGATTATGATATGAATAATTCAAAACGAAAATTTACTTTACCGAAGTTAGAATTTCGCCAATTTGATGGTGATTTAAAGGAATGGTTGCCGTTCTGGAGTCAGTTTGAGCAGATTCATAATGATCCTGATATTGCACCAGAAAATAAATTTCAATATTTGATCCAAGCAACAGTCACTGGATCTAGAGCACGAGAAGTTGTTGATAGCTTCCCGCCAACAGCTGCCAACTATGCCAAAGCTATTGAGAGTCTTAAAGCTCGTTTCGGCAGGGAAGATCTTTTGGTAGAAGTGTATGTCAGAGAATTGTTAAAATTAATCATTTCTTTTCAATCAAAAGGAAAATTTTCTATTACAACGTTATATGATAAACTTGAATCGTATTTACGAGCTCTTGAGACGCTAGGAGTCACAATTGATAAATGCGCTTCAATTTTATATCCAATGGTAGAATCTTGTTTTACAACTGATTTTTTGAAAGCGTGGAATCGAACCTATACGACTCCCGTTAGTTCTGATGCAAAAGAACGTCTGGATAATTTAATGATGTTTCTCAAATCTGAAGTTGAAGGTGATGAAAGAATTAATTTAGCTGTGTCAGGTTTTGGTTTAGCGAAAAAAGATGATGCAAACTTTAGAAAAAATAAAGGTTACAACGAGACTACTAAGCATTTACCAACTGCTGCTACTTTCTTAACAACTACTTCAAAACCAGAGTTAAGAAAAAATTGCGTTTTTTGCAACGGAAGACATCTGAGTTCAGAATGCTTTTCGGCACGAAAGATGACTTATAATGAAAAGCAGAATATATTAAAGGATAAAAAATGTTGCTTTTTATGTTTGGCAACGGGTCACACAACGAAGCAATGTAAAGCTATCTTGAAGTGTTTCGTTTGTGATAAAAGACATGCGTCTGTGATGTGTCAAATGCTAGATAAAAACAAGCCAAATGAAAAGAAAGAGGAAGAAAAGTCGTCTGGAAAAGAAGTTAATATGGCTAATTTTAATAGAAATCCTAAAGTATTTCTTCAGACGCTCAAAGCAAAAATCCTTTCTGACAACAAGAAGAAAGATGTTCGACTAATTTTAGATTCAGGTTCTCAAAGGTCGTACATTTTATCACAACTAGCCGAAGAAATGGACTATCTACCGCTTCGAGAAGAAAAGGTTACGCATTTTCTTTTTGGCGGAGTCACAACAAAGGATTATAATCATCGTTACTACAAGGTAAGATTAAGTGATTTAAAGGAAAATTTTAAATGTAATTTTGAAGTATTGGATCAAGACATTATATGTGAAAATGTTATGCCTGTAGAAAATGGATCCTGGTTTAAAGAATTATCGAGAAAAGGCATCACTTTGACGGATGTTGGTAAGACTCCTGAATCTATTCAAGTACTGATTGGAGCCGATGTAATGGGAAAATTACTGACAGGTCGTAGAGAAATACTCTCGTCAGGATTAGTTGCATTAGAAACATATTTGGGATGGACCTTAATGGGAAAAGTACCACAAGATAATACATCTAAAGATAACTTAGCTTTATCAGTTACGTCTATGTTCGTAAAGGAAGCAGAAATTGCCGATTTATGGAAATTGGATTTACTAGGAATACATGATCCGATTGAAAAACAATCTAAAATGGAAATTGATCGTCAGGTTAAAGAACATTTTTTACAGACAGTAAGAATGAATGAAGATAATCGTTATGAAGTTTCTTTGCCTTGGTCAGAAGACACACCACCTCTACCAGATAATCTGAGTTTAGCCAAGAAAAGATTAATTAATGTTACGAACAAGTTGCTTTCCGATAACCGTTATCAAAAGTATGAAGACGTGCTTCTAGGGTGGCTTGATGATAAAATAATTGAAGAAATTCCACAGTCTGAAATGAATCGTTTTGGAAACTACTTACCTCATAGACCAGTGATAAAAGAAAACAGTACAACCCCCATTCGTCCAGTGTTTGACGCATCAGCAAGAATGCAAAATCACCCGTCTTTGAATCAATGTTTACATTGTGGCCCAAATCTTATTGAATTAATTCCTGACATTCTCTTAAGATTTAGAAAAAAGAAATTTGGTGTTGTAGCTGATATCAAGAAAGCATTCTTACAAATAGCTGTTCGTAAGGAAGATCGAGACTATTTGCGTTTTTTGTGGTGGAGTGATGTAGAAGAAAGAAATATTAAAATGTTTCGACACACTAGAGTTGTATTTGGAGTCAAAAGCTCTCCTTTTCTTCTTGCTTCCGTCATCGAATATCACATTAAAAACGATGAAGAATACGACACCAATTTTAAACAGCAGATGCTAAGAAGCTTTTATGTTGACAATGTCGTTGCTAGTGTCCAAACAAAGGAAGAATTGGAAAGGTTTATTACCGATTCTAAGTCTCTTATGGCTAAAGGTGGATTTGACTTGAGAGGTTGGGAACAGACAGAAGACAGAAATAATAGCGAAAATAGTGAAGATACTACTGTATTGGGATTACAATGGAACAGATTTCTAGATGTTTTAAAAGTTAACGTAAGCTGGATAAAAGATATAAATATAGAAAAAATAACAAAACGAGTCATGCTGTCAGTTGCACATAAAGTTTTTGATCCAGTTGGCTTCACTGCTCCTGTTATGATATGTCCCAAGATGATGTTACAGAAAACATGGAAAGAAGGAATCTCATGGGATGAAGAAATCACTGGTGATATAAAAAACGAATTTATTGAATGGTTTCGTGAATTAAATGTTTTACAAGAAATTCAGATTCCTAGATATATTCAATTCATCCCAGAGAATTTAAAAGCTTGTACCCTTCATACATTTTGCGATGCAAGTCAGTATGCGTATGCTACTGTTATATTTTTAAGGGTAGAAAATAAAGATCGTATAGAATTATTCCTCCTTGCTGCAAAATCCCGCATCGGTCCATTGAGATGTGTAACTATACCTAGAATGGAACTTTTAGCTGCTTTGATTGGTGCTAGATTGACTAAATCAGTAACTGACGCAATGGGCTGGGAAGATATGGAAAAATACTTTTGGAGCGATTCCACTACAGTGCTTGCATGGATATCCAGAAAAGAAAATTGGTCTGTTTTTGTTAGAAATAGAGTTCAAGAAATTAAAAGATTGAGTGATCCGATTTTATGGAAACATATACCTGGTGAAATTAATCCAGCAGACCTGCCATCTAGAGGGTGTAAAGCAAAACAGCTGGTGTCTCTCAAATGGTGGGAGGGACCACATTGGCTTAAAGATGCTGAAGAATATAATAAATACATGAATTTCACCTGTCAAAACATAAACGAAGAAGAAATTGAAAAAGAAAAATTGAAATCTACAAAATTACTTGTAAATGTTGATGAAAGTACAGACAGAAACTGGTACTACCGATATTTTTCCAGTTATGAAAAAATTGTTCGTCTTGTTGCTTGGATACTTCGTTTTAGATATAATTCTTGTAATCCAAAGGAGCAGGTCAAAGGAGAATTGACAAGTCAAGAATTTAAGAGCGCAGAGACGAAGATAATTTGGATGCTACAAAAAGAATATTTTTCGCATGAAAATGAGAGGAGATTGAAAACTTTGGAGACGTTTAAGGATGACCTAGGCATAATACGTGTAAAAACTAAAATTATGTACAGAAAAGACAGTTTAGATTTCCTCACACCTATGGTTGTTCCTTCAGATCACGAAGTTGTCAGACGATTAATTTTATATTACCACCGCAAAAATTGTCATGCAGGTCCTCAGATTCTTTTAAATTTGCTTAGAGAAAAATACTGGATTTTGAATGGAAGAAGAACCGTAAGCTCTGTTTTATCAAAATGTACCATCTGTAAAAGATTTAATTCGAAGAATTTAGAATCATCGCCAGTTTCTCTACCAGAAAATCGAGTCAAAGATGCAGCAGTTTTTCAGATTGTCGGCATTGATCTAGCTGGCCCTCTGTTTCTTAAAAATAAGCAGAAGAGTTGGGTTGTCTTATTTACCTGTGCCATTTACAGAGCTGTGCATTTGGAACTTGTGACTTCAGCTTCTACAGAGGCATTTTTGATGGCACTGAGAAGATTTGTATCTCGTAGAGGAAGATGTTCTATTATATATTGCGACAACGGTTCCAATTTTGTTGGTGCCGCCAATTTTTTAAAAAGATTGAACTGGGATCGCATATTGAAGCATGGAGCAATAAATTCTATCACATGGAAATTTAACCCCCCAACGGCTGCTTGGTGGGGCGGATGGTGGGAGAGGCTCATCAGATTGATGAAAGATCTATTAAAAAGAGTTTTAGGACAAGCTTGTTTGAACTATGAAGAGATGATAACTGTATTGGCTGACTGTGAAAGCATTATAAATTCACGACCATTAACTTACATGTCAGAGAAAGAGTCCATCAAACCCATATCTCCGGACATGTTTCTGAAAGATATTCATGAATGTGGTTTACCAGATGTTGATGTGGTTGAAGAAAGTTCTCTCACTCGTAGACTTAGATATAGACAAGAGCTGCAAAAGGATCTAAGAAATAGATTTAGATCAGAATATTTGGGTCTTCTTATTCAACGACCGAATGGTAGACGAGCCCAACGTTCAATTGAGGTAGGAGATATTGTCTTGGTGGGAGTAGATAACAAAAAAAGGATCAATTGGCCATTAGGACGAGTTACAGAACTCATTCGTGGTCAAGATGGAAAAGTTCGCCTTTTGAAACTACAAACGTCTCATTCACAAATGATTCGGCCCATTCAAAGAATCTACCCTCTCGAGGTGTCATCGATTGATTGTACTGAAAATATTTTTCCCAAACTAACTTTGCATGAAAACCATGTTGATCCTCCAAAAGACGGGGCACAAATCAAAAAGACGAGATCTGGCAGGACGATAAAGATTCCAGAAAGACTCGATTTGTGATATTTATGTAAATGTATTTATTTAGTATAAAGTTTTGATTATAGTGTATAATCAAAAGGTGGGAGGATGTTAAACCTATTGTCCATGTTTTTTCATTTTATTTTTTATCCTTTCACCTTGAATGCTCGTGACATTTTTTTGGCATGTGATGTAACGTGAAAAGAAATTGTATTTTCTAATGTTTTAAAAATTCTTATGGAAAAAGGTATAAGGTTTACCGGTAAATAAATTATTAGTGCTGAAGAAGTTTATTTACTTCTTTTTTTTATTTTATATTTTTTAGTAGTAATAGGCGTCCGCATTGTATTTAGAAAGCTGGGGTGTTAAAATAACATCTTTTGAACGCTTTATCCAACACTTTGCATTTATAAAGTTCGGGGTTAAAAACAACGCAAATCCGAAATTCCGACGAATTTTCACTGAAGACTCTCCTCCTACAGCGAAAAAGGTGAACTTTATGAACCTAAAGCTCTCCAAAGAAATTGAGTATCTCTTTTTAATAACTATCATTGTTTTAAATTTGTTTCTTTAACGATGCTAACTAAGGAATCATCATGTAAACAAAGTCAAATTTTCATTATATTTTTATAATAAAATGAAAAAACCACATGCAGTGCAAGTAACAAATATTTGAAGATTAAGTTTTCTGAGATGCATATAAAAATCATATTAACAGCTCTTATTCAAGCAACTTTATGTGTCGGGGGCGTAGCTCAGTGGTAGAGCGTTCGCTTTGCATGTGAAAGGCCCGGGGTTCGATCCCCCGCGCCTCCAGGTGATATTTTGTTTTCTTTGCTAACTACGAAATCATCACGTAAACAGTCAAATGTTCATTATATTTTTATAACGAAATGAAAAATAAATAAAAACACATGGAGTGCAAGTAACAAATATTTAAAGATTAAGTTATCAGAGAGACGCATACAAAAATTTCATTAATAGCAATTATTCACGATAGTTTATGTGTCGGGGGTGTAGCTCAGTGGTAGAGCGTTCGCTTTGCATGTGAAAGGCCCGGGGTTCGATCCCCCGCGCCTCCAAGCCATGTTTTGTGATAAAACATCTCTGAATGTTAGTATCTCCAGATTCCTTTCTGCTTAAACATAAAATATGTTTCAAAGAAAAAAGTTAAAATTTAGACGCAGAGCATGTAGCTCATTCGTAAAACATACGCTTTGCATTTAAAAAGTTCGGGGTTAAAAACAACGCAAATCCGAAATTCCGACGAATTTTCACTGAAGACTCTACTCCTACAGCGAAAAAGGTGAACTTTATGAACCTAAAGCTCTCCAAAGAAGTTGAGTATCTCTTTTTAATAACTATCATTGTTTTAAATTTGTTTCTTTAACGATGCTAACTAAGGAATCATCATGTAAACAAAGTCAAATTTTCATTATATTTTTATAATAAAATGAAAAAACCACATGCAGTGCAAGTAACAAATATTTGAAGATTAAGTTTTCTGAGATGCATATAAAAATCATATTAACAGCTCTTATTCAAGCAACTTTATGTGTCGGGGGCGTAGCTCAGTGGTAGAGCGTTCGCTTTGCATGTGAAAGGCCCGGGGTTCGATCCCCCGCGCCTCCAAGCCATGTTTTGTGATAAAACATCTCTGAATGTTAGTATCTCCAGTTTCCTTTCTGCTTAAACATAAAATATGTTTCAAAGAAAAAAGTTAAAATTTAGACACAGAGCATGTAGCTCATTCGTAAAACATACGCTTTGCACTTAAAAAGTTCGGGGTTAAAAACAACGCAATTCCGACGAATTTTCACTGAAGACTCTCCTCCTACAGCGAAAAAGGTGAACTTTATGAACCTAAAGCTCTCCAAAGAAATTGAGTATCTCTTTTTAATAACTATCATTGTTTTAAATTTGTTTCTTTAACGATGCTAACTAAGAAATCATCATGTAAACAAAGTCAAATTTTCATTATATTTTTATAATAAAATGAAAAAACCACATGCAGTGCAAGTAACAAATATTTGAAGATTAAGTTTTCTGAGATGCATATAAAAATCATATTAACAGCTCTTATTCAAGCAACTTTATGTGTCGGGGGCATAGCTCAGTGGTAGAGCGTTCGCTTTGCATGTGAAAGGCCCGGGGTTCGATCCCCCGCGCCTCCAGGTGATATTTTGTTTTCTTTGCTAACTACGAAATCATCACGTAAACAGTCAAATTTTCATTATATTTTTATAACGAAATGAAAAATTAAAACACATGGAGTGCAAGTAACAAATATATAAAGTTTAAGTTATCAGAGAGACGCATACAAAAATTTCATTAATAGCAATTATTCACGATAGTTCATGTGTCGGGGGTGTAGCTCAGTGGTAGAGCGTTCGCTTTGCATGTGAAAGGCCCGGGGTTCGATCCCCCGCGCCTCCAAGCCATGTTTTGTGACAAAACATCTCTGAATGTTAGTATCTCCAGATTCCTTTCTGCTTAAACATAAAATATGTTTCAAAGAAAAAAGTTAAAATTTAGACGCAGAGCATGTAGCTCATTCGTAAAACATACGCTTTGCATTTAAAAAGTTCGGGGTTAAAAACAACGCAAATCCGAAATTCCGACGAATTTTCACTGAAGACTCTCCTCCTACAGCGAAAAAGGTGAACTTTATGAACCTAAAGCTCTCCAAAGAAATTGAGTATCTCTTTTTAATAACTATCATTGTTTTAAATTTGTTTCTTTAACGATGCTATCTAAGGAATCATCATGTAAACAAAGTCAAATTTTCATTATATTTTTATAATAAAATGAAAAAACCACATGCAGTGCAAGTAACAAATATTTGAAGATTAATTTTGCTGAGATGCATACAAAAATCATATTAACAGCTCTTATTCAAGCAACTTTATGTGTCGGGGTTGTAGCTCAGTGGTAGAGCGTTCGCTTTGCATGTGAAAGGCCCGGGGTTCGATCCCCCGCGCCTCCAGGTGATATTTTGTTTTCTTTGCTAACTACGAAATCATCACGTAAACAGTCAAATTTTCATTATATTTTTATAACGAAATGAAAAATTAAAACACATGGAGTGCAAGTAACAAATATTTAAAGTTTAAGTTATCAGAGAGACGCATACAAAAATTTCATTAATAGCAATTATTCACGATAGTTCATGTGTCGGGGGTGTAGCTCAGTGGTAGAGCGTTCGCTTTGCATGTGAAAGGCCCGGGGTTCGATCCCCCGCGCCTCCCAGCAATGTTTTGTGATAAAATATCTCTGAATGTTAGTATCTCCAGATTCCTTTCTGCTTAAACATAAAATATGTTTCAAAGAAAAAAGTTAAAATTTAGACGCAGAGCATGTAGCTCATTCGTAAAACATACGCTTTGCATTTAAAAGTTCGGGGTTAAAAACAACGCAAATCCGAAATTCCGACGAATTTTCACTGAAGACTCTCCTCCTACAGCGAAAAAGGAGAACTTTATGAACCTAAAGCTCTCCAAAGAAATTGAGTATCTCTTTTTAATAACTATCATTGTTTTAAATTTGTTTCTTTAACGATGCTAACTAAGGAATCATCATGTAAACAAAGTCAAATTTTCATTATATTTTTATAATAAAATGAAAAAACCACATGCAGTGCAAGTAACAAATATTTGAAGATTAAGTTTTCTGAGATGCATACAAAAATCATATTAACAGCTCTTATTCAAGCAACTTTATGTGTCGGGGGCGTAGCTCAGTGGTAGAGCGTTCGCATTGCATGTGAAAGGCCCGGGGTTCGATCCCCCGCGCCTCCAGGTGATATTTTGTTTTCTTTGCTAACTACGAAATCATCACGTAAACAGTCAAATTTTCATTATATTTTTATAACGAAATGAAAAATAAATAAAAACACATGGAGTGCAAGTAACAAATATTTAAAGTTTAAGTTATCAGAGAGACGCATACAAAAATTTCATTAATAGCAATTATTCACGATAGTTTATGTGTCGGGGGTGTGGCTCAGTGGTAGAGCATTCGCTTTGCATGTGAAAGGCCCGGGGTTCGATCCCCCGCGCCTCCAAGCTATGTTTTGTGATAAAACATCTCTGAATGTTAGTATCTCCAGATTCCTTTCTGCTTAAACATAAAATATGTTTCAAAGAAAAAAGTTAAAATTTAGACGCAGAGCATGTAGCTCATTCGTAAAACATACGCTTTGCATTTAAAAAGTTCGGGGTTAAAAACAACGCAAATCCGAAATTCCGACGAATTTTCACTGAAGACTCTCCTCCTACAGCGAAAAAGGTGAACTTTATGAACCTAAAGCTCTCCAAAGAAATTGAGTATCTCTTTTTAATAACTATCATTGTTTTAAATTTGTTTCTTTAACGATGCTAACTAAGGAATCATCATGTAAACAAAGTCAAATTTTCATTATATTTTTATAATAAAATGAAAAAACCACATGCAGTGCAAGTAACAAGTATTTGAAGATTAAGTTTTCTGAGATGCATACAAAAATCATATTAACAGCTCTTATTCAAGCAACTTTATGTGTCGGGGGCGTAGCTCAGTGGTAGAGCGCTCGCTTTGCATGTGAAAGGCCCGGGGTTCGATCCCCCGCGCCTCCAGGTGATATTTTGTTTTCTTTGCTAACTACGAAATCATCATGTAAACAGTCAAATTTTCATTATATTTTTATAACGAGATGAAAAATAAAAACACATGGAGTGCAAGTAACAAATAATTAAAGTTTAAGTTATCAGAGAGACGCATACAAAAATTTCACTAGGACTTCCCTCAGAGGGATTAGTCTGAGCGATGTTGCTGAGAATACACATTTAATAACTTGCGACAAGTAAAGAAAATGAGATGTTACTTTTAATTGGTCATTCATTGTGATAAAATATGATGAAAATAAGCATATTGAATCATAGAATTACAAAATCACAAGTTACATATACTATTTTTATAAAAGGGAAAGCAAACCATACATGGATATAAATTGGAAATATGTAAAATGTTAAAAGTAATACAGAAAATAAAACACCAAATTTTCCTACATTGGAAATATAACTTTTTGAAATGATGTCATGAGCATAAACAGAAGCTCCGCACCGATTTGAGAAACTATAAATAACATAAACCATTATGTTTGAAGAGAATGGAGTGTATTTTATATGGTGTGAGATCCGTCTGAATAGTTTATATTGTTGAACATCTGTTTTCCATGGATGCCATGAAGTTGTCGATAAGAATTAAGGAATCCTTTTTTAAGAATTTGTCCTAAACGAACATTTACATCTTATAAGTTACTGTGATGCCAAAGTTCTAGTTTCTAACCCCAACAGTATCCTAGAAATTGCAATATTCTCAATAAATTGGGTTTAAAACTTTTTCTAGAAAAAAATGTTTAATTTATGAATTTAAATTGTCGAATGTTTTAGAAATCGTTCATAACAAAAATATTATATCTTAAAAGTTGCCAAAAAAAAAATTAAATTTTTAGTCATATCAACATTAAAGAATTCTCAATTTTAGAACTTTTTTTGCTCGTGCATTGATGGTGATTATTGTTCCTACGCAAAATATAGCATATTTTGCAGCAAACATGGTTACCAACATTTTTTGCCCACATTATTTTTTAAATCGGCTAGGTACTCCCAATGATAACGAAAAACACACAAACCTTATTGCTTTATAGAAGAATATAGAATCAAAGAAATATAGAATCAAAAGCTATTTATCTTCTATTATATACATAAATTATCTAATTAGTGCTAGCAGATGCATTTTTAAATATACATAGATCAATATAATGCTTCATTTTTCTTTTCTTAGTATTTCTTATTTTTTATAAATTTCTATATTCATTTTTCATTTATTTGTATTATTCAGTAAAAAACTCACTTTCTTAAGCCCGAATTACGTTAAACATTTTATAAAAGCTCCAAAGTCCATATAACAGCGAAGTATTGTGAAGAGTATTCAATACAAGGTAGTAAGACACTTAGTCAAGCGCAGACAATAAATCGCCAAATATTTTTCTTTTCGCCCTCTCTCGAAATGAATTTTTTCCGTACATTTAAAAAACACGATTTTGAGTCATCTTATTTAAAATTCAAATAAATAAATAAGAGGAAGCAATAATAGCATAAGTCAAAACATTTTATTTCAGCATCAAGGAATTGTATCGTAGTTATACATGTGGAAAAAAGCTGATTTTGGCCAAAAAACGTTGTCTCCACTAAATTTGAATCCAATTAAAAAAAAAGTACCGTGATTAATTAAAATGTTATTGGCAGAGCTGCCAAGTCTCCGGCATTTTGGATACCGGTATTTTAGTACAAAAAATGTTTTATTAAATTGGAACATTCTGCAGATTTAAAAAATAACTTTTCCTATAAGAAAATTCTGCTATGCAATAAGCGGGGGCTTGGCATCTCTGTATAGGAATATTTCGTAATCTACTTTTTAACCTTAAAAAAAGCAACGACCATTTTTCGGGTACAAAAATTATTGCTAGTTGTTCCATTTTGCATACAAGGTACCGATTGTAATATTGATACATCTATGGTGATAAATTTATAATAATTTTTCAAATCAAGTTTATTTCATTAAAAATATAAATCTTTTATTCATTTACTTTAAAGTAAATGGTTTTTAACTAATTTCATAATACTTTTGAAATATCACTTTTCATTGGCCATTTTTTAAAGCATTTAGAAAATGGTTATTGTTTTCAGTCAAATATAGACTTTAGTCTGTCCGCTTTTTATTTTATTATTATTATTATTTATAAATGGTGGAGAAATATTAATACTTAATCCATAACGTACATAACATATGACTCTGTTATTACATAAGTCACCTTTTTATCACCATAAAAATTATGTTTTTACTGATTTTTATTAACTCAATGGGAAAAATTTTGTGCTTTGAGCAATAGATGTCCGCATTTCATTTATTTATTTATTTTAACAAAATTCTTTGCATTTAGAAGAATTTTTATTTAAATAGGAAATCCAAATGTCGCTGTTAATAAAGAAGAAAATTACAAAAAGAGTAGACGTATACTATCAAATATGGAAAAACGACGAATCCAAAAAAGACGTCGTATGAAATATCATCTTTTAAAGCAAAAAAACGAGGTCTGATTATCGAACCTACTGATTACAAAATGTGCATTGCATTAAAAAAAATTAAATAAAATAAAAATACAGCAAATATTGACTTTTTTTTCTTTTGTGCAGTTTTGGCTTCGAAAGGTGCGCTATGTTGCAAAAAGATATAAGCGGCTATGAAAACACACTTGGTAAACGTTCATGCTCAGTTTTACAAATAAATATGGCACATATATGCCCTATACACACCAAGATACCTAATTGGTGCCAAAATGGCGTTCATTTGCCTAACATGGTTATCATATAATTGTTATAATAAATTGTTTGTTCTAAAAATATTATATTTTATTCGTTGTTATTTATTTTTTTTAATAAGAGAAAATGTTTCGTTTATTCCTTTTTATTTTGAAATAAATAACGTGTTATTATAGCATGCTATATGTATCTGGTAATCGGAACGATGTTTTCGCCTAATTGTCATAAAAAATCTCCCCAAACCCGGTGCTTATATCTCTAGTATATTATCTCAAGAATTTTATTTATGTATACTATAATTGTTTTTACATGCCACTTACTTCTTCTTGTATATAAAAATAGGTAAGTGGCTCCCGCTCCTTTATGCAGTATAAATTGTATAAATCTTTAAAAAAAAACCGTTGCCCTTTTTTGGATCGAATTAAAAAAATAAATAAATAAATGTCTAATTCCAGTATTGCTCCCAGGTATGCACACATATTCCAAATTTCAAAGTTGTATGCCAACAAGAAATGGATGAAAAATGGGAAAAGATGTCACATGGTACATAATTGGCGTCAAAATGGCATTATTTTACCTGAGATGGTAACCCGGCTTTATTTATTTATTATTTGTTTATTTACTCATAAAATGTTTATTTATTTTCATTTCCTTTTTTGAATTATATAAAATATTTGTTTTTATAGTTATTAATTATTATTATTATTTTATTTACTGTAAGTTCTTTTTGATAATAGAAAATAATTTAAAAATGTGTATGTAAGCGTTATTTGATACCGCAGTTTTCGCCAAATCGGCTTTGAAAAAAAAATGCGCCAAGTCTGATGTGCGTGTGGCATCCGTGCCGAAAAATTAGTGACCAAAATTGACTTCCACACACAAACAAAATATAAGTTAAAAGAAAACATGCAATAAAAATAAGTATAAAGGGAAAATGATGTCATAAAAGAAACTTTTTATTTAAAAACGCAATTGTTTCTAATTTTCACACGCGAAATATATAAAATATTGTTTTAGCTATCAAAAAAATGCTATTAAGTTTTTATGACATTTTTTTAATATAAAAAATAACAGTTTTATTTTCCTGCATGATTAAATTTTAAAATGTTTTATTGCATTCAATATTTCTCAGTGCATAAATTATTACTATTTACTCCATGTACTGCTTCGGTTATCTACGAAAATATCCAACTTGTGAAAATCACGCACACCAAATTTCTGTGACGTATGCAAATAAATTGTGCTTTTTTATCAGTTTTTAGGTGCGTTCGTAATTATATAATACGTAGCACCTATAGTGATCGTTCAGTCCGTCCGTCTGTCCGTCCGTCTGTCCGTCCGTCCGTCTGTCCGCATATAACAACGCAAAAACTACCCAACCGAATCGTTTGAAATTTAAAATACATAATTATTACATAATTTTGTCGAGTCATTTCAAATTTTATGAGAATCGGATGGATAGATCAATTACAGGGACGATCAAAAATATTCCATTACATTACGGTCAATGGGGAAAAAAGTTTCAAATGCATTTTAATCGTTTGAAATTTAAAATACGCAATTATTACATAATTCTGTCGTGTTATTTCAAATTTTTTGATAATCGTGTGCATAGATCAATTACAGGGACAATCAAAAGTATTCAATTACATTATGGTCAATGGGGAAAAAGTTTCAAATATATTCTATACGTTTGAAATTTAAAACACATAATTATTACATAATTTTTTCGAGTTATTTCAAATTTTATGAAAATCGGATGCATAGATCAATTACAGGGAAAATCAAAAGTATTCCATTACATTACGGTTTAATGGGAAAAAATGTTTCAAATGCATTTTAATCGTGTTACACTCATGCGAACTTAATAAAATTTATATGCAACTATAAAGTACATATTATACTATACATCTTACATAATTTGTGGTGCAAAGAACATTTGTTATTGATTTACAAGGCCACACAAAAGTATTCCATTACATAATGGTATAGGGAGAACATTGTTTGATGAGCGTTTTAATTGTAATTCACTATTTACAATGTTATGAGATTGATATATGAAAGTAATATTTTTAAAACTTCGTTATCGTTCGAACGCACCTAATTTGCTACGCTTCACGTGCAATTTCCAACTTGTTTTAATATAACTTCCAAACTATTTGGAATTAATTTTTAAAAGTAGGTGCATTTACCAGATTACCTTCATAGGTACCTATTGGTACAAACAGAATCAAAATCCGACAAGTACTTTTTGAGATTTGCTTGACGAAAGATTTTTTTTGAATTTTAATATCGTTACTTATCTCTGAGTATAAGGACTTCGCTTCGCTCAGACAAGTAATAGCAATTATTCACGATAGTTTATGTGTCAGGGGTGTAGCTCAGTGGTAGAGCGTTCGCTTTGCATGTGAAAGACCCGGGGTTCGATCCCCCGCGCCTCTGTTAGTATCTCCAGATTCCTTTCTGCTTAAACATAAAATATGTTTCAAAGAAAAAAGTTAAAATTTAGACGCAGAGCATGTAGCTCATTCGTAAAACATACGCTTTGCATTTAAAAAGTTCGGGGTTAAAAACAACGCAAATCCGAAATTCCGACGAATTTTCACTGAAGACTCTCCTCCTACAGCGAAAAAGGTGAACTTTATGAACCTAAAGCTCTCCAAAGAAATTGAGTATCTCTTTTTAATAACTATCATTATTTTAAATTTGTTTCTTTAACGATGCTAACTAAGGAATCATCATATAAACAAAGTCAAATTTTCATTATATTTTTATAATAAAATGAAAAAACCACATGCAGTGCAAATAACAAATATTTGAAGATTAAGTTTTCTGAGATGCATACAAAAATCATATTAACAGCTCTTATTCAAACAACTTTATGTGTCGGGGGCGTATCTCAGTGGTAGAGCGTTCGCTTTGCATGTGAAAGGCCCGGGGTTCGATCCCCCGCGCCTCCAGGTGATATTTTGTTATCTTCGCTAACTACGAAATCATCATGTAAACAGTCAAATTTTCATTATATTTTTATAACGAAATGAAAAATAAAAACACATGGAGTGCAAGTAACAAATATTTAAAGTTTAAGTTATCAGAGAGACGCATACAAAAATTTCATTAATAGCAATTATTCACGACAGTTTATGTGTCGTGGGTGTAGCTCAGTGGTAGAGCGTTCGCTTTGCATGTGAAAGGCTCGGGGTTCGCGCCTCCAAGCAATGTTTTGTGATAAAACATCTCTGAATGTTAGTATCTCCAGATTCCTTTCTGCTTAAACATAAAATATGTTTCAAAGAAAAAAGTTAAAATTTAGACGCAGAGCATGTAGCTCATTCGTAAAACATACACTTTCCATTTAAAAAGTTCGGGGTTAAAAACAACGCAAATCCGAAATTCCGACGAATTTTCACTGAAGACTCTCCTCCTATAGCGAAAAAGGTGAACTTTATGAACCTAAAGCTCTCCAAAGAAATTGAGTATCTCTTTTTAATAACTATCATTGTTTTAAATTTGTTTCTTTAACGATGCTAACTAAGGAATCATCATGTAAACAAAGTCAAATTTTCATTATATTTTTATAATAAAACGAAAAAACCACATGCAGTGCAAGTAACAAATATTTGAAGATTAAGTTTTCTGAGATGCATACAAAAATCATATTAACAGCTCTTATTCAAGCAACTTTATGTGTCGGGGGCGTAGCTCAGTGGTAGAGCGTTCGCTTTGCATGTGAAAGGCCCGGGGTTCGATCCCCCGCGCCTCCAGGTGATATTTTGTTTTCATTGCTAACTACGAAATCATCATGTAAACAGTCAAATTTTCATTATATTTTTATAACGAAATGAAAAATAAAAACACATGGAGTGCAAGTAACAAATATTTAATGTTTAAGTTATCAGAGAGACGCATACAAAAATTTCATTAATAGCAATTATTCACGCTAGTTTATGTGTCGGGGACGTAGCTCAGTGGTAGAGCGTTCGCTTTGCATGTGAAAGGCCCGGGGTTCGATCCCCCGCGCCTCCAAGCAATGTTTTGTGATTGTGTGCTCCCGAAATTTGATTAAGAGATCAGCGCCACCTAGCTGATAAATGATGTAACGTTCAGTTGAGCTTTGTTGTCCCTCGAACAACATGTCTGTATCGAGCGCCCTCGCTCTCAAATCAAATGTCGGGAGCGTTAGAGAAAAGTGGACTGTTTTTATTTCACCATAGGTTTTTATTGATTATTGCCAAAGGGCAAACATTTAAATGAGCTTTTGATTTGAGAGCGAGGGTACTCGATACAGACGTGTTGTTCGAGGGACAACAAAGCTCAACTGAACGTTACATCATTTATCAGCTAGGTGGCGCTGATCTCTTAATCAATCTTCGGGAGCGCACATACCGGCCCCATTGAAGTATTCTGATAGTTCAATGATACACAACAATTAAATATACAATAACATACAGATACTATTACAAATTAATGGTTACACATAAAGCACTTAATATAAATGCAATAATAAGAAATAATAAATTTAATAGAAATAGGTTAAGCTTAATTAATATTTTCGTTATTTACAGTTGGTAGAACACAAATATTAGAGATACTTCTTTTGTAAGTTCCGGATGGAGTCCGGACTATTACAAACCTAACATTGTCATCATTTCCCTTGATGATTTCTGAAATACGACCTACTATCCATTTACAAACTGGTAGGTCTCCATCCTTTACCAGAAACCATCATACCTGGTGCAACATTTTGTTTTTTAAAGAGCCATTTGGATCTCTGCTGCAAATGGCTTAAATAAGAATTGGACCAATTTTTCCAAATTAGTTGCACGATTTTTTGAGTTTTCTGCCATCGGTCGAGCAAGTTTTCTCTTACTTTAATCAAATTTGGCTCAGGAAGAGCATTAATTGGTCTACCAATCAAGAAATGTCCTGGGGTCAAAACTTCATAGTCTTCTAATTCAGAAGATAATGGGGAAAGAGGGCGCGAATTTAGAATACCTTCGATTTGAGTAGTAATAGTTAAAAATTCTTCAATGGTTAATTTCGTAACACCAATAGTTCTTTTTAAGTGGTATTTGAACTGTCCGACGTCTCTCTCCCAGAGTCCTCCAAAATTTGGGGAACGAGGGGGAAGAAATTTCCAGAGGACTTGCTCGGATGACAGAAATTTTGATAAATCATCATTGTTTTTATTTATAGAATTTAATAATCTCTTTAGTTCCGCACATGCTCCAACAAAGTTGGATGCATTGTCACAAAAGATAGTATTACTTTTGCCTCTGCGAGCAAAAAATCTTTTAAGTGTTGCAATTAATGCAGCAGAAGTTAAGTCAGAAAGTAGTTCTAAATGCACTGCTTTAGTAACCATGCATATGAAAATGGCCACATAAACTTTATTAAATATCCCTTTTCTCTGGTTGCGATATTTAATAAAAAATGGACCGCATAGGTCAAGACCTGCATTGGAAAACGGTGGCCCTTGTATTACTCTCTCAGGGGGTAAATTACCCATTATTTGACTTACAATTGAAGGTTTTATTTTGAAACATTGAACACACTCGTGTACAACTTGACGAGCAATGTTTCTTCCATTAATGGGCCAAAATAATTGTCTTACACTATTTAATAGCCCTTGAGGACCAACATGCAAGTCTCTATTATGATAGTAAAGAAAGATAATTTTAGTCAATTTACTACTTGGGGGTAAAATGATTTGGTGAGCTCGATCATAGCTTAAATTTGAGTTGGTCAAACGACCACCCACTCTTAATAGATGATCTTTATCTAAGAAGGGATCTAAAAATCTCAACTTACTTTTTACAGGGATAGACATGCCCTTTTTCAATGCCGAAATTTCTGATGAAAAATACTCACCTTGAGCTCTCTTAATTAAGAAATTTCTAGAAACCCTTAGTTCTTCTAGAGTTAAGGAACCCTTAAGTTTTGTCTGATTTTTACAGTTGTGGACAAACCTGAAAATAAATGCTAACACTCTCATTAATTTAATATAACTATTTGAAATGGTAAGAAACGAGTTCATAAAGTCATAAATTATAACTGAAGTGAGAACCGGAACTGACTTTAGTTCCTTTAAATATTGTTCGTCTTTGGTATGAGAGTCCTTTTGTGGACAAAAATTTACAATGTCTTGTTTCAGGAAATCGGGTCCTTCAAACCACAGTTTATTTGTAGCAAGCGATTTTGCATCTTGACCTCGGGATAACACATCCTCTGGATTTAGTTTTGACGGCACATATCTCCACTCGTAGTTTTTGGTAAGTTCTTGAATCTTAGACACTCGGTTCGCAACGAAAGTTTTTAGAAGATGTGGGGACATGTTTATCCATGCTAGGGAAATCGTAGAGTCCGACCAAAGTATGACTTTGTTGATTTGAAGTTTCATAGCTCTAATTACCTTTTGAGCAAGTTGGCACAACAATAGACAGGCTGAAAGTTCAAGCCTCGGTATGCTGACAGTTTTAATAGGGGCAACTTTACTTTTGCTGCAAATGAGGTGGCAAACAGGCGAATTTGAGTCAGAGTTCGTTTGAAGATAAAGGGAAGCTCCGAATGCTTTCTCACTCGCGTCAACAAACCCATGTAAGAGGATAGTTGATGCATCTTTAATAAGAATACATCTGGGTATTTTGATCGTTTTTATAAGCACTAGTGAATTGAGGAAATTGTCCCACTCTTGAGCAACATGAAGTGGAATTTTATCATTCCAGTCGCACTTTAGCAACCATAGTTGTTGCATGAAGATTTTTGCACGGCAAATTACAGGACCGAGCAAGCCAAGGGGGCCAAAGAGTTTTGCAATTTGACTTAGAATTTCGCGTTTTGTGTAGTCAGAACTTCTGTTGACGATAACTTTAAAGTTAAATGTATCACTAGTACAGTCCCACAGTATTCCGAGAGTTTTTGTTGAAGTTTCTTCGGCATTTTGATTAAAGGGAAATGTTTGATAATCAGGATTTATTTCTTCAATAACATTAGAACGCCATTTATGCAAGGCCATCTGACCTTTTTTGAAGATGTCTGTTAATTGTTCTTTAATTTCAAAAAATTCTGGAATGTCTGATGCACCTGACAGGCAATCGTCCATGTACATATCGTTCTTTACAACTTCGGCAGCTAATGGGAAATTGTTTGCTTCATCTACCGCTAACTGTTGAAGGACTCTAGTGGCAAGGTATGGACTGCTTGCACAACCGTAGGTGACCGTTTTCAGAGTGTAGATTTTGTCAGGTTCCTCCCTCCCTTCTCTCCACAATATTTTTTGGTATCTAGTATGCGACGGATTTACTTCTATTTGTCGAAACATTTTATTTACATCAACTGTAAATGCGAAAATATGTTTTCTAAAACGAATCATAATTGAAAAAAAGATCATCCTGTATTATCCCTTCTTTAAACAATAAGTCGTTTAAAGACTTCCCATTAGTAGTTTTACAACTCCCTTCAAAAACAACCCTCAGTTTAGTTGTAGTACTTGATGGTCGCAAAATACCGTGATGAGGGAGAAAATATCCTTTATCAGAATTTATGTCATCGGAGTTTTCTTCCATGTGTCCTAAAGTAGTGTATTCCTTTAGAAATTCTGAGTATAATTCCTTTAATTTGGGATCCCGCTCTAAACGGTTCCATAACTGATTTAATCTTTTAGCGGCAATTTGTTTTGAATCTCCCAGAGAATTATCTAACATTTGAATCTTAAAGGGTAATTCAACTACATATCTGCCGTCCGGTTTCCGATAGTGAGTCTTTAAAAAATGTTCATTACAATAATTTAACTCCTCACTAACTAAGGGTTTTAATTCACTTACTTGCTCCATTTCCCAAAAAGAACTTATTTCTTTTTCCAAATTTTTATACAGTAGACGCTCGTTTTTACGAACCTCTTTTTTGCGATTTTACGAACTAGAGCGTGGTCCCGTATACATTCCCATAGACGCTATGTAAATTTTCGCTCCCATTTACGAACTACAAATTATGAAAATCTCTTTTTTGCGAACTTAACTTTTATAATTCTGCATTTTTTTTTTTTTTAACCATTTGAAAAATGGTTGTTGTTTTCGGGAGAATGGACCCGATGATGTTACCACTTTTGAATGATGTTACCACTTTTGAATGATGTGGTCACTTTTGAATTTAAATTAATTTCTTTACTTTTAGAAGAGTTTTTTTTGAATTTAAATTAAATTCTTTACTTTTAGAAGAATTTTTATTTGAATAGTAAAAAGAATTTTTATTTGAATAGTAAATTAAAATGGTTAAAATCATTGTAATAAAGGAGAAAACTAACAAATTTAAAAATGGGTAGACGGAAATTAACAGATACGGAAAAAGCCGAAGCCAAAGAAATGAATGAACGTGAATATCGCATTCAATGATATTAAACACAGTCAACATGTATAAGTTGCTTATTAGTTTGGCGATTCGTATCATTTGGCGAAATTGGTCGACGGGATAACTGAGTAATACTGTATTTGGTTTGGCGCAAAAACGTCTTTCAATGCAGAAAATGATAAAATCAAAAGATTATTGAGCCGCTGAAAACCAATTACGTGTTGAAAGGCGATCACGAAAAAGGAAGCAATTTAATGCCGAACCGATTAATTGTAAAACATCATGTCGCCAGGGCGACCAATCCACTAGCCATGGCGTTTTACTATCGGTCGGTTCTAACCAGGAAAATTTGAGTGCCAATAGTGATTCTAACAAGCCGGAAAATGTTATAGCTATTACTCTTGATTTTCCACCACCTAAAAAGAAAACTAAAAAGCAATCGGCTTGGGAAAAACTGGGAAAAAACTTTTTTGATTCGATGTCTGATGGACCCATTCACAGATGCATGTGCTGCGATCGATCTTGGTTTAAAACCTCCATCACCAAAATTCTGCTCTGTAAAATCAAACAATATATGCCAAAGTCTTACAAGTATAACAGTATATGCCAAAGCTGTATTTTAATAATGATTACTTTTGCACCAACAATGTTAAATAGTTTGAAATGTTTCTTTCGTCGCCAACTTTTATGCTTGGCGACAATAGAGTGATATAACTTAAACGAACCGTACCTTCAAATTGCAGCATGTATAAAGTCATTTATAGCAGTGGCACGGATAATACACAATAAAACAACTGGTATTTAGCTTAAAATGATAGATGAATGTATCGAGTGAAACATTTTTCAAATGGTTGGGGTAATTTCTTAAATTACAATTTTTTATTTTTTTTTTTAACCATTTGAAAAATGGTTGTTGTTTTCGGGAGAATGGACCCGATGATGTTACCACTTTTGAATGATGTTACCACTTTTGAATGATGTGGTCACTTTTGAATTTAAATTAATTTCTTTACTTTTAGAAGAGTTTTTTTTGAATTTAAATTAAATTCTTTACTTTTAGAAGAATTTTTATTTGAATAGTAAATTAAAATGGTTAAAATCATTGTAATAAAGGAGAAAACTAACAAATTTAAAAATGGGTAGACGGAAATTAACAGATACGGAAAAAGCCGAAGCCAAAGAAATGAATGAACGTGAATATCGCATTCAATGATATTAAACACAGTCAACATGTATAAGTTGCTTATTAGTTTGGCGATTCGTATCATTTGGCGAAATTGGTCGACGGGATAACTGAGTAATACTGTATTTGGTTTGGCGCAAAAACGTCTTTCAATGCAGAAAATGATAAAATCAAAAGATTATTGAGCCGCTGAAAACCAATTACGTGTTGAAAGGCGATCACGAAAAAGGAAGCAATTTAATGCCGAACCGATTAATTGTAAAACATCATGTCGCCAGGGCGACCAATCCACTAGCCATGGCGTTTTACTATCGGTCGGTTCTAACCAGGAAAATTTGAGTGCCAATAGTGATTCTAACAAGCCGGAAAATGTTATAGCTATTACTCTTGATTTTCCACCACCTAAAAAGAAAACTAAAAAGCAATCGGCTTGGGAAAAACTGGGAAAAAACTTTTTTGATTCGATGTCTGATGGACCCATTCACAGATGCATGTGCTGCGATCGATTTTGGTTTAAAACCTCCATCACCAAAATTCTGCTCTGTAAAATCAAACAATATATGCCAAAGTCTTACAAGTATAACAGTATATGCCAAAGCTGTATTTTAATAATGATTACTTTTGCACCAACAATGTTAAATAGTTTGAAATGTTTCTTTCGTCGCCAACTTTTATGCTTGGCGACAATAGAGTGATATAACTTAAACGAACCGTACCTTCAAATTGCAGCATGTATAAAGTCATTTATAGCAGTGGCACGGATAATACACAATAAAACAACTGGTATTTAGCTTAAAATGATAGATGAATGTATCGAGTGAAACATTTTTCAAATGGTTGGGGTAATTTCTTAAATTACAATTTTTTATTTTATTTTATTTTTTTTTTATTTTTTTTTTTTTTTTTAAGTATTGAAAAGAAGTGTCAACGTCAGTTTTACTCTCAACAGGTGCATTTCAAGAATCTGTTATTTTCTCCACCCGCTTTTGGGAGGGAGGTGGCGTAGCAATAAGTTTATTTAGCATCACGTGCTTTATTATGACTGATTTTAAAGACACGTGTCTAAAAAGCCTCTGATTGGCGACTGAAACTTAAATGTACAAGCAGGTGTCATTGTTGAAAGGGGAAACGAAATCTTTTAAAAGATTGCATTCTGTAATCGTCTATTTTCTCATACCTTCTTGTCTATTCAATCTGTGAAGTCTCGTTAGTCGAGAGGGAGACTGGTCCAGAACATTACAGAATTTCAGTATTTCGCCCAATTGGAGAAAGCTTTGATTTCTAGGATGAGGAAAAGGAGAGAACTGAAGAATCTCAAAAATAGTAATCTTCTTAAAGAACAATCGAACCTTTTTGCTTTGAAACTGAACATCAAAGACTTCAAGGCTCCAGACGGTTGGTTTCAAAAATTTAAGTCCAGGCACAGTTTCAGCTTCAGAAAATTGTGCGGTGAGAGTGTAACAGCAAATACGACTTTGGCAAATGAATTGAAAGAACGCGATTTAAAAACATTGCTAACTGAATAGGCTCCAGAGGATGTCTTTAATGCAGACGAAACAGACCTGTTTTTTAAGATGCTGCCGGAAAAAACACTTAGCTTCAAAGGGGGAAAATGTAGCGGAGGCAAAAAGGCTAAACATAGAATCTGAATCTTGTTGGCAGCCAGTATGAATGGAACACAAAAACTGCCCTTGCTTTTCATTGGAAAAAAATTGAAGCCTAGATGCTTCAGTTAACAAATTACCAGCTGCATACCATGCTAAGAAAAATGCATGGATGACTGGGCACATTTATGAAAAATGTGATTAACAGTTTCAAGCGCAGCCATGAGCTTGGAGTAGCCATAGGCTTGGAGCTGGATCAGCCATATGAAATTGATGTGTAAGGTGCGATGCATTTGTCAGTACGTGCTTGGAATGATATTCAATCGACTACAATATCTAAAGCATTTCAACACGCAGGCTTGTACCTTAATTGAAGAAAACCAAGAAAATGTAGCCGACGATATCAGTGGAGATGAGTTACTCATAAATAAACTCCGCAAAAGAAATCCGCTGTTGCCTGAAATTTCCTTCCGGGACTTTTTGAAAGTGGATTCAGACGTGATTTGTACGGAAGAAATATCAGATGAACAAATTATTGCTGACACTATAAATAACAAAGGAAGAAGAACTTTCAGATTTTGAACAAGAAGAAAATGAAATAATCCAAAGATCGACGGTCAAACAAGCAGCTCAATGGTTGTCAGGGTTAAGGCGCTTTTTTTGGAGAGAACAATAATTGTGAAATGATTTTAAGCATAGATAAAATGGAAACATGTATTTTCCAAAATGTGATTTTAAAACAAAAAAAGATAAGTGATTATTTCCATTCCTAATTTTTTATCTATGAATTTCATCCATTAAGCACTAATATAGTCTTCAGACGTAATGTTTTCAAAGCTTAATACATATTCCTCTGAGTGCTGAAATTTATTTCTGTACATAAATTTGCATTTTGCATTTTCTTATATATTTAAAAAATACATGTATAACTTTATTTCAGAATAAGTAATCTTAAAATATTGCCTCATCTATGAAGAAGGGGAGATTGATAAAAAAAAGACATAAATAATGTACATTTTCATGTCATTTTTGATGATTTTCTGTTTTACGAACTTTCTATTTTACGAACCATTTGAGTGTTCCCTACGTGTTCGCAAAAACGAGCGTCGACTGTAATCTGTTACTAAAAAACAAGAATCAGAATATTCCCTTACATTTGAGATAGAATTGCATACAGTTCCTGATATAACGTGCCCGAAAAACGTTTCTACTAACATTAATTGGGAATCATCAATTTTAATTTTATTAGACCCTATTAATTCATAGAATAACTGCGCTCCGATCAGTGCATGTACGCGTTTCGGCTTATTCCAATTATTATCCGCTAATTCTATGTTCGACGGCAATTTTAATTTTAACGTATTTATATATTTGGGTGGTAGATTAGTGATTTTAGGATCAACTAACATATCTAATTGATAAGACTTAGTTTTGTTTTCATTCGTTAATTCCGTACTAACAAATGATTTAGCGTTTAAACATAAATCATTAAGTCCGGAAATGGAAATATGAGTTTTTTGTTTACGCAATCCTAATAGATTTGCGGCATGAGAGGTCAATAAATGCGAGCTGGAACAACTGTCTAATGCAGCAATTAAAGGTTGAAATTCCCCAGAACCGTCCTTCAAATATATCACAGCTGTGTTTAAAATTACACAAGATTTATTTATTTCATTTTCCTTCGCGAAAAATGTTTGATTATCAGGAGAAAGGGAGGGGGGGAATCCATTTGGCGCCTATCTAATGTCTGGTCTTCAACAATGAATTGCCTTCTGATATTATTATTTTCATTTAATGAATGAAGTAATGAATTATGCTCTTTGCTGTCACAAGAAAGGCATTTATTTTTAGATAAACAAGGGTTAGGTAAATGGTTATTTAAGCAAGATTGGCATAAATTGTTATTTTTAACAAATTCTGATCTCTTTATCACGTTCATTTGTTTAAATTTCTCACATCTATATAAAGAATGTGAATTTGTACATCCTAAAATACACCCTTTTCGCTGTTTTGATTTTGTTAAAAAGGATTTTTCCATGTTTGGCTTAGTGCCAGATTTCCAATTATTATAAGGAGACATTTTTTGTTCCTTTGAACTAACAGTATTTTGAAGAATACGACTTCTTTCTTCCAAAAAGCTTAAAAAGCTAGCTAATTTAGGAATTTCGTTTTTATTTAATTTCATTTCGAACGATTTTTTTTATTTCAGAATCCAATCTTTGAAACAAGATGTGCATTATTAAAGCATCTGACAACTCATTAGATTCAAATTCAAGTAATTTTAATGCACGCAAATTACATTTTGTATTATCAATTAATTGCATTAAATGGTTAGGAGAATCGGGTACCTTTGAAAAATTAAGTAGTTTAATAATATGGCAATCAATGACAGCTCTTTTATTTTCATATCTTTCTTCTAAAGATTGACAAAGAGATTCGTAAGTATCTTGAGCTGAGTCAAGCCTTTTGGCGTCACCCTTTAAACAGCCATTTAAGTAAGATAACTGCTGAGTTGAATTCAGATTTTTATTATTTCCGCTAATAGACATAAATTGGGTCTTAAAATTTTGAAATTCATCATATTTTCCATAAGAATTGGGTAGAGGTAAGTCTGGAATTTTAAAGCTATTACTAACAGTAGGATATTCTTTACTGACATTAACACATTTATATTTAGAAAGAATAATGTTAAGTTTTACCTCTGAATCTTCCAGTTCATCCTCTAGCTCTGTTGCTAGTTCCAAAGAATCAGTTATGTCGACATCTTCCGGAAGAGTTGTATACGACACTATCAAATTACATAATGACGTTTTAATTTCCAAAATAGAAACCTTTTTGCTTTCTAAGCGGAGTCGTTCTTCTTGCTGCTCTTCTTGCGATCCTTTTAGATGAATGCATTCATATTCGTTAAGGAATTTCGTGATTTTATTTACTTTAGTTTTCAATACGCCGCGTTGGCGATTTAAAGTAGTTAAAGCGCTCATTTTTTATTTAGCTGTTCTCCGGTCGGCTAGGACCATATGTCGGGAGCGTTAGAGAAAAGTGGACTGTTTTTATTTCACCATAGGTTTTTATTGATTATTGCCAAGGGGCAAACATTTAAATGAGCTTTTGATTTGAGAGTGATAAAACATCTCTGAATGTTAGTATCTCCAGATTCCTTTCTGCTTAAACATAAAATATGTTTCAAAGAAAAAAGTTAAAATTTAGACGCAGAGAATGTAGCTCATTCGTAAAACATACGCTTTGCATTTAAAAAGTTCGGTTTAAACTTTATGAACCTAAAGTTCTCCTAAGAAATTGAGTATCTCTTTTTAATAACTATCATTGTTTTAAATTTGTTTCTTTAACGATGCTAACTAAGGAATCATCATGTAAACAAAGTCAAATTTTCGTTATATTTTTATAATAAAATGAAAAAACCACATGCAGTGCAAGTAACAAATATTTGAAGATTAAGTTTTCTGAGACGCATACAAAAATAATATAAACAGCTCTTATTCAAACAATTTTATGTGTCGGGGGCGTAGCTCAGTGGTAGAGCGTTCGCTTTGCATGTGAAAGGCCCGGGGTTCGATCCCCCGCGCCTCCAAGCAATGTTTTCTGATAAAACATCTCTGAATGTTAGTATCTCCAGATTCCTTTCTTTTTAAACATAAAATATGTTTCAAAGAAAAAGTTAAAATTTAGACGCAGAGCATGTAGCTCATTCGTAAAACATACGCTTTGCATTTAAAAAGGGGGCCCCACCAGTGGCCGAGAGGGTTAGACCTCTCAACTGGTAGACGGCAGGTGCTGGGTTCAAACCCAATCGCGGCCGTCGGCCTAACCGTTCGGAGTTTTCGTGGTTTTCTTCGAACCTTGCGCAAATACGGGTTAGGTTCCCTTAGAAAGACCCCCACGAATGGCACTCCCCCCAGGTCCTATATCCCTAGTGTAGATAATCGGACGACACCAAATACACCTAAATTGGGCATTTAAAAAGTTCGGGGTTAAAAACAACGCAATTCGGAAATTCGAGGAGAATTTTCACTGAAGACTCTCCTCCTACAGCGAAAAAGGTGAACTTTATGAACCTAAAGCTCTCCAAAGAAATTGAGTATCTCTTTTTAATAACTATCATTGTTTTAAATTTGTTTCTTTAACGATGCTAACTAAGGAATCATCATGTAAACAAAGTCAAATTTTCATCATATTTTTATAATAAAATGAAAAAACCACATGCAGTGCAAGTAATAAATATTTGAAGATTAAGTTTTCTGAGACGCATACAAAAAACATATAAACGGCTCTTACTCAAACAACTTTACGTGTCGGGGGCGTAGCTCAGTGGTAGAGCGTTCGCTTTGCATGTGAAAGGCCCGGGGTTGATCCCCCGCGCCTCCAGGTGATATTTTGTTTTCTTTGCTAACTACGAAATCATCATGTAAACAGTCAAATTTTCATTATATTTTTATAACGAAATGAAAAATAAAAACACATGGAGTGCAAGTAATAAATATTTAAAGTTTAAGTTATCAGAGAGACGCATACAAAAATTTCATTAATAGCAATTATTCACGCTAGTTTAAGTGTCGGGGGCGTAGCTCAGGGGTAGAGCGTTCGCTTTGCATGTAAAAGGCCCGGGGTTCGATCCCCTGCGCCTCCAAGCAATGTTTTGTGATAAAACATCTCTGAATGTTAATATCTGCAAGTTTTCGAATTGATAAACTATAAATTAGCAAAAATATAAAGCCATCTCTGGATAAATATAAAAGTAAGAAAAAAAATTGACAGTAATACGAATTCAAAAATGTTTTTAACTCAATTAGTTCTATATCCTCAACGTAAATCTTATATAAAGACGAGTCAGAAAACACTCTACATTGCTGAAAATGGGAAATTTCTAGAAGTACTGAAACTGAATTTGTATTTTAGTTATTTACATATTACCAGCATGGATAAAATTTTATTTTCAATTTATTAATTGAATACGATTCGAGAAGAAAAAAAAATTAAGGTCTGGTTCAAGGGTCTGTAGTTTGATAAGGAGCATTCGATTTGAATGGGAAAAGCCCGGGTCCAATCTCCAGCGACCCTAATATTATTTTATTTTAAATATTAAAATAAATTATAAAAATTTATTTTAATAATTAAAATTTATGTAGCTTGAGAATTTTCCAATAATTGAATTATAAACTCGTAACTTCTTAAATTAAGGAAAACTATATATTATATTGGATTAAATTAATTCCAGGCATATCTAGTTGAAAAATGGTTATGTATTCAGTGGTTTTGTGATTCTAACAAACATTTTATTTAAACACACAAGATGAAACATTTCACGTTCTGGAACGGTGAAAAAATAGAAGTTGCGCGGTGTTTAGAAGTTTCAAAAATTGCAGTACGAAAAATTGTAAAATTGTAATTTCATTTAAAATATGTTTATGATTGTTCCAGGAATAATAATATTTAATCCATGACGTATCATCTATATAATAAAAGCCTAAGTCATGTGTCATCATCAACACTTCCGGGCTTACCCACTTCACTCTTTATATGCTATGCATCCAATTTCATGTTAGCCAGCGCAGGTGATAAGTCGCCAAATTATTGTATAGATTATTGTTATCATAAGCACATTTGGCTGTCATCAACAGTTTGTCGTAATGACTACTTCGCTTTTCATAAAGCAAGCGGCCAGTTTTAATCAAAATTATTAGTCCGGATAAAGCTGTTTAAAAGTTGTACTTTTATAGAGATCGCTTAAAAAAATAATATTTGAGAAATGAATTGCATTGAAGTACATGTATATTTTGAGATTACTTTAGTAAAATTTAAATTACTTCCCAAAATCTGTTTCCACCAAAGTAAGCAAAAAAGATTTATTCTCCATTGATTGAAAAAAAAAAATAATTTATGAAGGTAATCTATACTAATATTATAAAGAGGAAAGATTTGATTGTTTGTTTGTTTGTTTGTTTGAATTGAATAGACTCCGAAACTACTCGACGGATTTGAAAAATTCTTTCACCGTTGGAAAGCTACACTATTTCCGGTGAACATAGGCTAATTTTTAATTGATTTATTGAAATATTTTTCTTAATGATTCAAAATTTCATTATTTTTCATACAGAATCAATTAAAATTTTTCCGATAAAAAATAACCATTTTTCTTTCCCGTTGACAAGAAAATTGTGATGTATTTAACTGTAACCGCAACTTAAGTAAAAATGTAAATAGAATGTTTTTATGTAAGCGGCAGTTGTGTTCTATGCCGATTGTGTGTATCTGTGATCGTCTGCTGTAAATAATGTGTCCGTATTAAATAAGTTCTTTTAGTAAGATGAAAGTATTATTCTTCCAAAGTACATATCACTTGCTAATGATATTAAATCGATATTTAGTTCACATATTAAAATAATATGTGATATCTGGCGACGATGTATGGGATGAAAAAGTATCGGATCCATGTACATTAGATGCTGAAGACTGCCAAGGTAAAAAATTCTTTTTGTATTTATCTTTAAAGAAGATTAAAAATGGAGCAGTTGGTTCAAAGTTTAATTGAACAAAATAAAATTTTATTAGAGAAATTAGCCACTTTTGCCGATCCGAAAACGCAAGAAGCTAAAGTTTCAGTTCAATTTGAAAAATTTGATGAAACGAATGAAGCTTTTGATTCTTTTTTAGAACGCTTCGAAGCTTTCATGGATATTCAAAATGTTCCGGATGGCAAACGTGGGAAAGTTTTTATTTCTAGTTTGTCAGCAAAATTATATAATTTGTTGAAAAACCTGCTAGCTCCTGACAATCCTTCCGATAAAGATTACCTTATTCTAAAAAATACTTTAAAAGCTCATCTCACTCCGACGCCGCTTATAATTCCTAGTAGGCATGTGTTTCTTAATCGTAAGCAACGGGAGGGAGAAAGTGTCAGTGCTTTTATGGCTGAACTTCGCTCCTTGGCAATTCCTTGTCAGTATAAACAGGAAATGTTGAACACGATGTTACGGGATGTTTTCGTAAGCGGGCTAAGGGATAGAGCAATATTAGATAGACTTTTTGAGGAAGATGATATAGATATTGAGAATACCTTGAAAATTGCTTTAGCTATGGAGAAAGCTATGAAAGGGGCAAATGAGATAATGGGTAAATCTTTAGAAATTAAAGAATTTAGCGTAAGGAAAAATAATGAGCAGTCAAAATTTGTTTCGCAAAAGAAAAACTTTGGAAGACAAAATCTTTCGGGAAAGAAAGTAAAAACGAGCTGTACACGGTGTACAGCAACGGATCACGATAAATGTTCCTGCAGATTTAAATTAGCTAAGTGTCATTTTTGTCAAAAAATCGGGCTCATTCGAAAGGCTTGTTTTGCAGCGAAAAAAGGGTTAAAAGGGAACACGGTAAAACAAAAGCAGGTAAATACCCTGTATTCTAGTGAAAATGTTATCCCAATGTATTCTTTTGATTTGAACTCGCTGAAAGAGGAGGAGCAAAGAAAACCTCCAATTATGTTAACAGTAAATATTGAAAATAAACCTGTGAGTATGGAACTTGATACTGGAGGGGCCGTCTCGGTAATGAGCATAAAAAAATTTCGTGAGATTTCGAAAAAAAGAATTCAACCCACAAAAGTAGTTTTTAAAACATATAAAGGTGAAATAATTGTACCTTTGGGTTTTGTCACCGTTGATGTTGAATACAAAAATCAAAAATTTAAATTAAATTTGTATATTGTTAAGGAAAATTTGGATACAATTTTTGGCCGCGAATGGCTATATAGTATAAATTTGGACTGGAATTCTATAAAAGCTGTAAGAACATCCTATGACTATAATTTGAGTAAATTGTTAGAAGAGTATAAAGAGCTTTTTGACGATAAGTTAGGGGAAATTAATAATTATGAAGTAAAGTTGGAACTTAAATCTGATGCAGTGCCAAAATTTTGTAGAGCTAGACCTGTACCCTTTTCTTTAAAAGACAGGATTGAACAAGAAATTGATAGGCTTGAAAAGGAAGGCATCATAGAGAGAGTAGAGACCTCTGATTGGGCAACACCAGTTGTCCCGGTTGTAAAAACAGATGGGTCTATACCCCTATGTGCAGATTATTCTGTTACCGTAAACCAAAATATTATGGTACAACAACATCCTTTACCAAAATTAGAGGAAATTTTTTCAAGCTTAAATGGGGGTAAACATTTTTCAAAAATCGATTTTAAACATGCATATTTACAAATGAAAGTACATCCAGATAGTCAAAAGATCTTAACGATAAATACACATAAGGGATTATATGTATGTAAAAGACTTATGTATGGTTTAAATTCTGCTCCAGCAATTTGGCAAAGATATATTGATGGTCTTTTCCAGGGGATGGAAGGAATCAAAGTTTTTATGGATGATGTTAGAGTGACTGGATCAGATGATAAATCACACTCAGAGGCCTTAAGAAATTTTTTTCAGAAATTTAAAGACCATGGGCTGAAATTAAATTTAGATAAGAGTAAATTTTTTCAAAAAGAAATTCAATTTTTAGGGCACAAAATCGATGCAAACGGTATACATAAGACTGATGAGAAAATTTCTGCGATTTCAAAAGCTCCTAGACCCACTAACGTACAGGAAGTACAAAGTTTTTTAGGGCTTGTTAACTTTTATGGAAAATTTTGTCCTAATTTGGCTACAATAGCGAATCCTTTGTATAAACTAACACAGAAAGGTGTGAAATGGGTTTGGTCAAAGGATTGTCAGGAGGCTTTTGAAAAAATTAAAAATGAAATTTGTTCTCCGCGTGTCTTAATGCATTATGATCCATCACTGCCATTGATATTGGCAACTGACGCATCTCCTGTAGGAGTAGGGGCGGTTCTTTCCCACTCTTTACCAGATGGAACGGAAAGACCAATAGCTTTCGCCTCCAGAACCCTCACAAAAACTGAGCAAAAATACGCTCAGATTGATAAAGAAGCACTAGCAATTGTGTGGGGTGTCAAGAAATTTTATCTTTACCTAAAAGGGAGACGATTCACATTATTAACTGATCACCAACCTTTAGTAGCCATCTTCGGATCGAAGAAAGGTCTTCCAGTTCTTACAGCGACAAGATTGTTACATTATTCTTTAGTATTACAATCTTTCCAGTTTGACGTTAAGTATCGTCATACAAAAAAACATGGTAACGCTGACTTTCTGTCTAGGCTGCCGTCCACCTCTGAACAGCTAGACGTTTAAGATGAAATTGATCTACCGGGTGATCCAGAAGTTTCGGGAGTTTTGAAATGTTAATAATTAGGCAACTATGCACAATACAAAGGTCCGGTTTTCAGGTACATGATCAGAAACATGTGGGATTTTTGTTTAGAATGATTTTTTTTAAATATATATATACTTAAAATTTTCAGCAACAGGTGGCGCTGCTGTCTGGTGGTAACTGCTATGTTAAGACAAGCTTTCTTCGCATGTCGAGTTGTGTTCTTATCGTACAATACGTGAAGTTAAAACTGCAAAATATTCCATGGCCTTTACATAAGTGAAAGCTATTGTAAACAAGCTTTGAGAAAAGGGCTCATAGGAAGATCGTGATAAAAGCAGGAAGCCCCAAACGTCTCTTGCAATCGTGAATGAGATAGAATTCGATGCCAATACTCAATGGAAATCATCAGCTCATGGTGAGTGCAGTACACTTGTAATTTCACGATGAATTGAAATTTCTTATGGAATTTCTTTTTCCTCTGAAGATGCTGTGCACGTTGTTTTACATCGGCTCACGGCGGTACTTTTAAGCTATGAGCGTCATAATGAAAATTTGTAACCCTTAGACACCAAGTTCTTTTTTTTTTAGTGATCTGTATCAAACCATAAAAAAATACTATCATTATTAGCGCCACCTGTTGGCAAAAAGTGTAACTAACATTATATGTTTGTTTCATCGAAAAAAAATCCCATAAGTTTCTAAGCATTTCTGTGAAAACCGCATATTTCTATTGTTTATAGTTTGTTAATTATTAGCATTTCAAAACTCCCGGAACTTCTGGATCACCCGGTATTTCAATTAGCACAAATCGAAACTCTTCCTATCACAGCTAGAGACTTAGCCAAAGAAACTCTATTGGATGCAGACCTCGCCCCATTGCTTAATATTTTACAGAATGGAGGAATTTTAAGAGGGAGAGAAGCAGAATATAGTCTACAAGATGGTTGTGTCATGTTAGGCCAGCGTGTGTGCGTTCCCAAAAAGTATCAGGCTCAGGTGCTTGAAGAGTTACATCATGGTCATCTGGGTGCTGTTAAGATGAAAGCTATCGCTAGATCGTATGTTTATTGGAAGAACATCGATAAGGATATAGAAAATTGCTCAAAGAATTGTGTAGACTGTGCTCGGTACAAAACCGACCCGCAGAGAGTAAAGGTGCATTGCTGGGAGTATCCTAGTGCACCGTGGCAACGTATTCACATAGATTTTGCTGGGCCTATCTTTGAATATATGTTCCTGATTATAGTAGATGCTCATTCCAAGTGGTTGGAAGCTTATCCAATGAAATCCACCACAGCAACCAAAACCATTGAATGCTTAAGAGATTGTTTCGCCCGATTTGGATTGCCACTCATGCTGGTAAGTGACAACGGTCCACAATTTACATCATTTGATTTTGAGATGTTTATGCATAATAACGGCATTAAACACAAGACCACTGCGCCATTTAAACCATCTAGCAATGGGCAGGCCGAAAGATACGTCTTTACAGTCAAACAATCTCTAAGAGCAATGCAAAATTATAGTGGCACAATACAACAAAAATTAAGTACGTTCCTTATGCAATACAGAAAAGCTCCGAACCTCACGACACTTCATAGTCCAGCCATGCTTATGTTGAAGAGAGAGATTCGGACGAGAATCGATCTGCTGCGTCCTGATCTTAAACGCAGAGTGGAAGAAAAAGTTCGTTAAGGAACTTATGAATTCTCGGATAGAGGATTCCAAATTGGCGACAATGTCGCTGTACGAAATTACCGACAAGGCGACAAGAGATGGAGGTTTGGAAAAATCGTTAGAAAAGATGGACAGCTACATTACACTGTCGATGTAAATGGCCAATTGTGGCGTAGACATGTCGATCAAATACGGGATGGAGGTGACATAGAGGAAAAAGAAAGCGAGCTCCGACGATCATTTTCAAAACCTGCCATTCCTGTGCAAAATGATGATGTTACGACAACTAGTGCTGAGTTAGCACAATCACCCACTAGTGTGGAGGCGGAGACGACTGATGCAACGCCAGTCTCAGTTACTAAATCAGAGCATGCTCCACTCAGTGTCCACGATTCAACTCCAACACCACAACCAGTTCGCCGATCTACTAGAATCCGGAGACCTCCTCAGCGATTTGACTTGTAGTGATAGTTTAGGAAAGGAGGAGATGTGATGTATTTAACTGTAACCGCAACTTAAGTAAAAATGTAAATAGAATGTTTTTATGTAAGCGGCAGTTGTGTTCTATGCCGATTGTGTGTATCTGTGATCGTCTGCTGTAAATAATGTGTCCGTATTAAATAAGTTCTTTTAGTAAGATGAAAGTATTATTCTTCCAAAGTACATATCACTTGCTAATGATATTAAATCGATATTTAATTCACATATTAAAATAATATGTGATAAAAATGTAATCTTGAATAATAATAATAATAAATTAATTAATTCAATTAGTAATTATGGAACAAAACAATCTGTATAATTTTAAAATAGAAAAGAAAAATAATGAAATAGGTTACTGATAAATAAACGACTATTACATTACTGGATTACCACGTGAGGCATAAAATCGCAATTTTGTTGTAATCGTGCCAACGTGATCCGTAGATGATATCTGCATCTAAATAATATTGGCAATATCATTGTTTATATAATTTGTTTACATTATTTGGCAATATTACATTATTTGGCAATACTTGATCTCCCATCGACCAAAAAACTCTCGCTAAAGTATAAGGTTAAATGTCAATAATGGATGATCGTAAATGTCACATTCTTTTGACATTAAATATGTTTTACATAATTGTTACGTCGTCAACTAATTTTAATTCGATGTTTTATCTCAATTTCTATTAATATTTTATTAATTTATTAATTCTTTGGTTATTTAAAATAAAAATTATATCCATTTGTATAATTTGGCGAAATTGATCGACGGAATAATCAAATGGTACCAATTGTTTGTTTACACTCTATCTGGATATTTAGGTTCATAGAATTAGCGTACTTATCGAGTCTCCGCCAAGTCATATACCAAGCAGTCATTAAATCTGCGTTTTAGCCTTATTATTATATCTTTTTCATCTGCAGTTACTTTACCATCACTAAAAAAGGGTACTTCTAGGTTATCCCGTCGACCAATTTCGCCAAATTATACAAATCGCCAAACTAATAGCCAAACTATACATGTTGATATAATTTTTATTTTAAATAACGAAAAAACAAATAATTAGTAGAATATTAATAAAAATATCAATAAAAAGTCGAAATAAAAATCACTTAATGACATTTTAAACACGCGAATCGCATTTAATGTCATTGAATGTGACATTCACGATCATCCATTATTGGCATTTAATCTTATAGTTTGGCGATAATTTTTTGGTCGACGGGATAACCTAGAAGTACCTAGAAAAGAAATATTTTGAATGTGAAGGAAAAATCATTATCATGAAAAAATACTTGCAATTAATTTATCATTCATTCTAATAAAAAAAAAACGGTACTATTAGGTCATCCCGTCGACCAAAAAATTATCGCCAAACTATCAGATTAGATGCTAATAATGGATGATCGTGAATGTCGCATTCGATGATATTAAAGACGATTCACGTGTTTAAAATGTCATTAAATGATTTTTATTTCGTCTTTTTATTAATAATTTTCTTAATATTTTACTAATTATTTGTTTGTTTAGTGCATATTTTAGTGCATTTTTTATGCTTAATTAAATGGTACTAAGCAAATTCTTTTAAATCCAGTACTTGGTGAGATACTTCACATTTTCCTAATTTGGCGATGTCTTCGGCGCAAAAACCTGAGATTTTGAATCCTTATCTATCTATCTATCTATCTATCTATCTATATATATATATATATCCTTTAGGAAGTTCATCGGATGGTCTAAAATAATAACATGTTTTACCATATCTCAGAAGCAAATTCCGGTAGAAGCAATTCAAGTGGAATTCAAGATAAAAAACCTACTAAAAAATTTTTAATTACTTTAGTACTTTTGTAATTTGTCAGTTATTTAGTCATTTTAGAGGTATTTTGTCGCCAAAATGAACTTTGAACTGACCAATGCAAGATCACATAAGTCAGACAATAATTGTGGGTATTTGATTCAATATTAAGATTGTTTATTTAAATATATTTCGTTTGATTCAAGAATATTTTAGAGAAACTGACCAGCGTAGCGGGCGGAGGCTGCTAGTAATTCATATAACAAGTTCTCCAACCATCAATCTTGTCATGCAAAATAATTCGAGCATGTAATCCAATCAAACTTCAGTTTCATTCTGCTATGTGAAATACTGTACAACTCAACTTTCAAAACGTTTTCTTGACACAGTGGAAATGTGCATAAGCCAATTCACATAATATTTAATATCTCATTTTAAGTTAATTTGATATCTATGTACCATTTGTGTAGATCACCCAGGGGCGGATTTAAGGGGTCGCGATGGTCGCAATCGCGAGGGGCCCCGCATCCCAAGGGCCCCCAGATCTTCTTTTGAGTTTAAAGGAAAATGTGACTTTTTGAAAAAAGGATTTTTTCCTTTTAATTTTTGAGTTAATATTGTACCATTTTCAGGAAGAGAGGTTTTAGCTTTCTTTTATTTCCGTTAATCCATTCCGGCACACTGTGCCCGGTCTGAGATACCTAATTTTAATTCTAAACTTGCAAACGGCACCAGTAATATTTTAGTAGAATTTTGCTTTTACAATAAAAGCTTATATTAAGGAAATCAAAATATTTAAAAAATTCCTTTGTGAATTCCGGTATCAGTCGATAATTTTTTATTTTAGTACAGATTTTGCCCGTGCCGGAAAGGGTTAAGAATTATGAAGACAATAATCGGTTGTTGAGGGAACGGGTGGGATTCAAAGGAAATTTGGGTCTGAGCGGGGAGGAACATGTTCGAGACCTTCTTATGGCGATTTATTTATATAGATTGAAGGGCTGGTTAAATCCTGAGTCGTCACCATGGTGCCCCTGACTTTTTGGGGGCCCACATTTGGAAAGCAATTTTCATAAAACCGATATTTTAAATGAATTTTTACTTTGTTACTGATTATCTATGCTAATAAAAGAAACTTTCGTTCTGTGTGTCTGTGAACGATTAGCTAGCAAAATTTACTGCATATCGAAGTGTGAAAATTGGAAGAGGATAGTCTAAGCCAGTTAATGGTGCACTTGAGGATCAGATTTTCATTTCTTTAGATCCGGGCCCCCTGGACCCTTTCAAGTTTTTATGCCCTAAATTTTTTAACAACTTACACTCTTTCAATCCGATCTTCTTCGTTTATAGGAGTCTATCTTCATTTCGTTATCCTCTTTTGTATATTTTAGTTAAGATCTTGGCACGGTACAGTACCAATGAAGTTCTTATGGTCAAAATCTGTACTAATAAAACAAAGTTTAGCTCTATCTGTGTGGAATTACTAGCGAAATATATCACACATAGAAGTCTGAAAATTAAGATGAGGATAGTCCAAGACAGATCATGATGCACACTAGTCTGAGCTATTTAAGGGTCGGGGCCCCTTTAAGCTTTCATGCACAAAATTGTTAATAACTTGTAACCTTTATATCCAGTATTATTTTTTCTTTTTTTTTTTTTTTGAGGGATTTAATCATTTTTGCCTTTTCAACCACCAGTTAAGATCCTGGCTCCTTGTAGCCCGATAGAGGGCACTTTGAAACTGTTCTGCAAATAAATTGTTAATAAATTGCTTTTTTTTTAAACTCGATCTTCATTTTTGGGATCCCTTTTCCTACGTTTCTACATTCCAATTTAGCTCTTGGGGCCTCCTAGGATGCCGCATTGCTCGGTCCAGGCCCCTTTGAACTTTTTGTACTCCAAGCGTTTTTCACCCCTCACCTTCTCATTATACATAATTTTAAGTTGATTCTTTTAGTTTATTAAAAATGATTCTTGGACTCTTCTTCTCAGACCAACACCCTCATATTTTAAATGGTGTCCTAGAGCCCTTTTTTAAACATTTACCCACTTTTTGTGCATTTCTTTAAAATATCATTTGAACAAATAGTTTATACTCTGTGCTAATTTTGACTAATTGAAGATCTAATGCACAAAGTACTAAGACTGTTTAGCATATTTTCATGTTAGGTCCCAAATTTTTAACTGTCAGTTTGTAATTTTCGGGCCCACTATTATAATTTCCTTTAAAATGATCCGATATATTTTTTTTCTTAACAACATCTTAGGTCTTCCAGTTACTACAAAAAAAAACAATTTATCAGACTTCAGCTACCACCAATTTTGAATATTAATTGCGTTCTTGGGGTCCGTGTTATAATTTCGTTAAAAATGATCCGAATTGCATGCGTTTTTTTTTAAATATAGTTATAGCGTTCTCCGATTAATATAACTTTGACTAATTTTAGATCTAAAGCTTTAAGTACTAAGTCTTTTTAACATGTTTTTCATGTTAAGACCCTGATTTTAATTATCAGAGGGTCCCTTTTGTGCCCCCTATTATAGCTTACTTAGAAATGGTCCAATTCATTAGCTTCTTTCTAAACAACTTCTTTAGTCCTCCAACTACTTCATGAATGACAAGAACATTTTTTAGACTTTAGGTAACACCAATTTTGAGTGTTAATCGTTTTTATGAGGCCCTTGGAACAACAAAAAAAGAAAGTAAAACGATATAAATTGTATACTTTAACATAGCTGAACATTTTCCAATTAATATAAAGACTATTAAAAATATCTTTTATATCAAAGGGCATACCATTTACGTACGACGTACCTCTTTGGTAACTTGGGTCCCGGAATCAGACCCCTTGAAGTTGTTGCACCATAAATTGTCAAAAATACTCCCTCTTAATCCGAACTTAATTTTTGGAACCATCAACTATTTAGTTATTCTCTCGTTTCTAGATCTTAGTGCAGCTTTTTTTTTTTTTTTTCTAATGATCCGAATTGCATGCAACTTTCTTTAATATTATTCTAGCGTTCTCCAATTGTTATAAAAAAATGCTACAAATATCTTTATACGAAGCAACATGCTAGTTAAAAATAAAGGCATTTTGTGGCCCGGTACCAGCCCTTGAATTTTTTATACCATAAATTGTTAATAAATTGCTCCCTCTTAATCCGATCTTCATTACTGGAATTCTTTTCCATTTAGTTATTCTCCTGTGTCTACACTCCAGTTAAAATCTTAAGTACCCTAGGGTCACGTAGGGCCCGATCCGGGACCCCTCCAACATTTTGTGCGGCATGCTTTTTTCACCTCCTCTGCTAATTTTCTTACATTTTCAATGCGAAATTTAAAAGTGTAGTCTTGGACTCCTTTCTCTGAACCAACACCCTCATATTTTTGCCTAGGAGCCTATCTTGTTTTAAATAATTCCCCCACCTTTTTGCACATTTCTTCAAAGTTTGATTCTGATGATTATTTTATAGCTGTGCTTAATTTTGGCTAATTGAAGATCTAAAGGGCTAATAACTATGACCATTTAACATGTTTTCATGTTAGAGCCCTGCTCATATTGGCCCTCTTTATGCGCTTTGCTATAGCTTCCTTAAAAATAATCTCATTCACCAGCTTTTTTTTCTTAAGAACTTCTTATGCTTTTCAGCTACTACATGAAGAACAAAAAATTTCTCAGACTTCATCTATTCTTTCATCGATTTTGAATATTAATCGCCTCGTTGCCGCTCTTTTAAAAATGATCCTATTCTCTTGCAATTTTCTTTAATCCATTCCCACGCAGAAAAAATCCGTTTATAAAATGAAGAAGAGATTGGCTGATACCGAAATTTACAAACGACTTTTTTTAGAAAATTTTGAGTGCAAAAACGGAACTTTTTAAAAATATTCTTGGTGTCGTTAGTAAATTTGAAATTAAAATTAAGTGGTTCCAATGCTGGACCTTTGTACCGTAAAAGGTTAACGTAGTTCTAGGATCCTCCGGTTATTTTATAAACTACTAAAAATACCTTATGCCTTTATAGGACCTTTTAAGATGTTTTCATCTTATGGCCCTGATCTCAACTGCCCCTTGACACTTTTTGGTCCCCCTGTTATAGCTCCTTTAAAAACAGATTCACTAACTTTTTATTTTCTAACAATTATTTATATCCTTCAGCTACTGCATGAATGACGAACATTTTCTCTGACTTCAGCTGCCATCAATTTTGAATATTAATCCCCTTCTTGTGCAGCATATTTGGTTAATGTTAAAGGTACTGTGGCAAATTTATTAGGGAGGGGCACCTACTATCGATTGGGGGCGCATTCTTTTCTCGAGTTCTATCGTTTCGATTTCAACGATTCGTTTAACGTAGATTACGATTCAAATATTTTCTGCAGCATTCAGAGCAACACATTCAGAATAATTTAACAAAACTGTATCGTTTACAAAATTAAAATATTATTATTATCTCATTTTACCATATGGAAATGTATAACACATTTCAAAACCAAATTTCAGCTATTCCATCTACAATCGGGAAATTACCCGATTATTTTAGCAGCCCTATATATGATATAGAGATTTTTATCTATTAACGACATCCAAATTTAATTCACTTAAGAGGTATGGGTGATTCTACGATAAGAGGTTCAAAAACATGGAGAATTCGGCGAAAAAGAAAAGTTTGAGTTTGATCAAAAGCCTTTAAATTATGATTTTTGTCCCGTTTATTTACTTTTTCATATAAGGGCAAGTCACTTTATACATATTTTATAACTTTTTCTGGACAGTGACTCGCTCCCATGGCAGTTATCGTGCCAGGGGAAATACGGCAGGGGAGAGACATTTTCGGGTAAATTCAAACTTTTTAACTGACTGAATTAGTTTTTCGGTTAATTGTGTATTTCACTTTAAGTATTACCGTATTGTTTAATTAGGGCAGTAAATGCAATTGAATTAAATGAATATTATAAGTTTTATGACTTACCAGGGGAGATACACTATCACCGTGCGAAACCACTACAAAACACGGTCGCGTCGCAATAACTAAAAATGGCGACGCTTAAATGGCTTGCGCGTTTAGTATTGCTAACTTCAAGCCAATAGATGTCCTTAAGCACTACTTCCAATATAGCCATCCTTGAATTTATATTTGTTTCAGCGGAACGAAATTTGACAGGGGAGAGACACAAAAAAAGCGGGACAAAAGTTAATTTTAAAAATTATTTGAAATTAACAAAATTATTTTATTTTTAATTTTATAATACGTAAGTATAATTACTTAAATTCCAATTAAACATACTTTAGCTAAGCATCTGGCGGAAAAAATATATGTATTGTTTGAAAGTTAAATTGAAACCGGCAAGGGGACATGCCAGGGGAGGGGACTTTTTAGACTTTGAAAGAAATTTCAGAAAAATGTGTTTAAATTAGGCATTCAATCGTGATGTTATTTAATAAAGTATATTAAGATGATGCAATTCATTGCAAAAAATAGCAACATATAGAATAAAAAATCTGTTTTAAACGGATTGCCGTACAAATTACCTCTTATCGTAGAATTGCCCGTATATATATTTCAGTTGAAAATTCCCCTTCGTCAATTTCTTCTAATAAAGAAAATGGTACGTAAATATACTTTTATCCATCTCTGTATATGACATATAGAATTTATATATAAAGAAAAACATATAAAAAATTACATTTAAAAGTGTATACCGAATTTTAAAATGTACTCTTCAGCAATTATTACGAAAAAGCATTACTGTAATCGATTTCTTTTGTGTGCCCTTGTAAATGAAAAAAAAAATGCTAAGAATGCTGTGTTTTAACGTAATCATAGTGAAATTCAAAAATTTATATCAATAATATTCAGTAATTTATGCATTTAAAATAGAGTAATGTCATTAAAATACTCTGCAAACGATTTTTTCTTATATAACATAATCGAATTCTTTTGAGTGCCCCTGTAAATGAATTATTAATTGTACATACTTTATATGCAATACCAAACATGATTTTGCTATCAGATTTATCAATTGCATGAAAATCCGAGTATATTTATGGGAGTTGGAGCGTGGACAGACAGGAGGATGGATAAACAAACAGAATGCATAATAACTTTTCGACTTTCTTGGAAAGTGCTAAAGATGAAAAGAAAAATAAGATACATAATTTTAGGGCATTTATCCGCCATAGCAACTAAATTCTTGTAAAATAATCTGATGTAATTTGAACATTAAATTAATTTTTTGCATCTAATCTTTAACAATTTGAATACATTTTAATTAATTTGTTAGTAATTATTGTAATTAAGTTTTTAATATCTATTATTTTTAAATTATAAATGTACCCGATTTTTCGATTTGGAAGGGCCCCAAAAATATCCATTGAGAGGGGCCCCTCATTTCATAAATCCGCCGCTGAGATCACCATAAATTATTGTTAATCACTTATACTTAAGATTGTAAAAACCAATCGCAATCAGAACAGTACTTTACACAGTTATTAAATACAAAAAAAAGGAAAAAATTCTAGGCACATATGTCAGAAGCGCACGACATTGGCGAATTTTTTTTCTGACGCCAATTCAGCGAAAATTTCGTTTTCAAATACCAGTTATATCTATATTTCTTCATCATTTTCTATTATTTTAAAAAGGAAATAATAATAAACAAAAAAAGTTTAGTTAATAACAACAAACTTTTTTTGGAATAACTTTCATGTAAATAGACATCATTATAAGAAAAAAAAATGGGTACAACTTGATTATCCCGTCGATGAATTTTGCCAAATTGTACAAATCGCCAAACTCATAGCCAAATTATTCATATTGACATAATTTTCATTTTAAATAATGAAAAAAATAAACAAATAATTAGTGGAATATTAATAAATATACATATAAAAAGTCGAAATAAAAATCATTTAATAGCATTTTAAACAGGCGCACAGTGGAGTATTTGACCTGAAATCCCGGTCAAAAATATTTTTTGATGTAAATATAGTCCGATTGGCTTGAAATTTTTAGATGTTATTGGGTATCACTATAGAATGTTTGGCATTGTAAATGAAGTCTATAGCCTGGACGGTTCATTTACAGAGACACCCAAAAGAATTCCCTTACATTATAGTCAATGGGGAAAAATCATTTCTTCTGTATTTTAATGATATCACACTTTTAAACGTGCAGAAATTTATATATATCACTAATGTGTACTAAGGCACTTATTGTGGAATATGGTGTGCATCATTCATTTACAGGGACACACAAAAGAATATGGCGGAAGAATAAATTTAAGTATTGAAGTCTATGACCAATAATTGCTGGAAGTGCGTTTGTAGCTGTGTTGGCGTTTTAAAATGGGACAGCTTTTATTAAATATTTATTGGTGTGGATACATTCTATATATCATATACAGGGATGCACAAAAGTTCTCAAGTACATTTCCATTCACGGAATGGACATTTTTAACTGTGCTATGCGTTTCACTGAGCTAACTTTTAGCATACTATGACCTATGCATACAAATCCATAGCTTAGTTTAATATTTTATATCTTAAAAGCTGACGAAGTGTAAGTTAGATTTTAAGATTTCACATATTAATAAATATATATTTTATAAATATTTTTACAATTAAGAAAAAAAAAGAGTCATCATTTAAGAAGAGCACAAAGAAAAAAGAAGCTAAAATATTAATTTACTAAGTACATATTTAAAAAATACGAATAAATCACAAGTCCATTGACTTTACTGGGAAAGTAATTGTTGATAGGTTTGTCTTATTCAATATTCATGTTTAATTAAATGTATTTAATTTTACTATATATAAAACTTATTATTTACATTTACTAATGCTTATTACACTTAAATTACATATAATAATAATTCTTGCATTTAATTTATGTTTAATAGTGTTATATTTAATAGTAGGTTCAGTAAAGTGGAGTCTATATAGTACAGATTGCTAGTTTTTGAATGTATTTAATGTATTACCAGTTTCAAATGATTCCTCAGAACTCTTCTTCATCTTCTGCATCACTTTCTTCTTGGTGTTTATCGGGACTGCCATCAAACCTTGCTGGAAGTAGAAGTTGCAAGGTCTCACTACTGTATGGCTTGCTCTTTTTAGTTGATCTTTGTCTAGAGCAGCTTACAAATGGATCACTGCTTAAAAGCAGCCAATTCAGCACGTCTCTATTGCAAGCTTCTCTATTGGACTTCCTTGAGTACTTTGCACGGTACAGTCTAAAATGTTTGTTTCTGGCCTCAGCGGCTTCTTCTGATAGCTGACCAATAGGTACGAGTGCTTTCTTAATAATAGTGGCACCATGAACCAATACCTTGTGCACTGTTGGAGTCATGGGGTGCCAGTTGTAAAGACTGACATACAGTCTTGCTGTTTCATCAGCATATGTTTGGAATTTTTTATCGTCAATACGATGTCCACTTGTTATTACTTCTAATATTACTTTGAACCTTTTAATCAATTCTACACTCCTGGACAAATTTATAAACTCAGAAAATTTTTAATTTGTTTACATCACAATATAAATAAGCTTAGTTCTACATTAATAATACAAAGATGAATATTTATAATAAGACATCTAAATTTAATATAACCCATGAATAAAATGGAGTAAGTAATTTAAATAAGAAAATTCATAACTTAAAAAAAATAACATTATGTGAGACCTGGACAAAAATATAAACTCAAAGTTATGAATTTCCACATTCTGGCACATTTGATATAAATAAAGACATTTTATGATAAAAAGCAAATAAATGGAGTCATTGTGGATCAATTCATTTCAATACATCAATACATGTTTTAATTTTTATCATAAAATAACAGTACGTGAGACCTGGACAAAATTATAAACTCAAAGTTATGAATTTCTATCCTCTGGTATTTTTTTATCTATATAATAAATGTGTTTTGTGATAAGAAACTTCAGTAAAATTATTTTTCACATTGGTATTAATGCAAACAAAATTTATTCATATTTTCAATTCTTTCCATGATTTTATTGAAAATCATTTATCGCCAGCCTTTGAATTATTTTTAGAATATTTTTTTTCCTTTCATGCATCTTGTTTATCGTGTGTCATTACATGTGATACTTTCAACAGTGAAAATCAACAACTTTTCTAATGCCCAAGGAAAGGTTCTCATAAAGGTACAAGTTGGTAAAATTTTGGCATTCAGATCTTCTGGAAAAACGAAACGCCAAATTGCTTTGCTAATTAAATGTTCATAAGGAGGAGTAAAAAACATTTTAAAGAATCCGTCAGTGTATGGAAAGAAAACGTCCAAAGATAACAGAAAGAAATTGAAGATCTATCTTACAAACAGATCTAGTACTGGAGATTCTTCTAACCGAATTGTAAATACTTTAAAGCTAAATATAAGCTCTCGAACTCTCAGATGAATTCTTCAACTAGTGCCGAATATGAAATAGAATAAAATGAAAGTTAAGCCAAAATTTAAGCACCATCATATGAAAGTGAGACTTCACTTTGCACAACAGAGTGGAGCACAGTCATTTGGCCAGATGAAAAGAATTTTAATTTAGACGGCCCAGATGGCATAAGATACCACTGGCACGATATCAAACATGAAGAACAGCACATCTTTAGCCGAAACTTTGGTGGAAGATCCGTGATGACGCGAGATGGTTTTTCTCAGAATGATAAAACTGCTCTGGCTTTTCTTTGCGGAAAACAAAAATCAGAAGACTATCAGATAATGCTAGAAGATAATATTTTGCCATATGGACCCTTTGATCACTGGAGTAAACTGGGTAGTTTTATCAAGATAATACAGCAATACACTCTGCAAAAAGTACAAAAGAGTGGCTGCATCGCTGGCATGTAAATGTCTTGAATTGGCCAGCTCGCAGCCCTGATCTAAACACCATTGAAAATTACAGGAGTGCAACGGGTCGAATAGTCTATTGCAATGGACGTCAATATCAAAACACAAATGATTTAAAAATGGCTATACTTTCAGCCTAGTACCAGTTGTTTATGGAGCATTTGGGGAAAAAAAGTTCAATCTATGCTGAGTCGACTATTCGAAATCATCGGAAAAATGCCATTTCAACACTGTTTTTTTAATCAATCATTAATACCTTGCACCAGGATTCAAAAGTACGTTCACTTCTTAAACTCTATAATTTTATATTTTCAGTTTACACATGTAATATATTTAAATTACTCATTTTTTAGGAAAAAAAGTATAAAATTGCATTGTTGCACTGAAATATATTCATCCCTAATAACTCCATTTATTAGTTTATTTTTACAAAATGCATTTATTTACAATAGAAATTCATATCTTTGAGTTAATAATTTTGTCCAGGTCTCACATAATGTTATTTTATGAGAAAACTTAAAATATGTATTGACGCATTGAAATGTATTGATGCATAATGACTCCATTTATTAATTTCTTATCACAAAATGCATTTATTTACATCAAATATATTAGAATATAGAAATTCATAACTTTGAGTTTATAATTTTGTCCAGGTCTCACATAGTGTTATTTTTTTTAAGTTAGGCATTTTCTTATTTAAATTATTTGCTGCATTTTGTTTACGAGTTATATTAAATTTATATGTCTTATTATAAATATTCATCTGTATTTTATTAATTTAAAGCTAAGTTTATTTACCGGGTGTCCAGTAAATGACTGACCCATTTTAAAATTAAATAATAAAAAAACGGTTTGAGATAAAAATGCGCGGTTTGCGGTATTGTTATTAGAATATCAATAAATTTTTAATACGCACTTCCTTCAAATAGTTCTAATTTCGGCCAAAAGATGGCGCTGGCGGCATCAGACTGCAGAAATACCGCCTGTTTTCTTGTTCTCAAGCTGATAATCTTTCCGGCTCATTTTCCCGAGTCGGATCTGAGTCGAAATGTTGAATCGACTCTGTACTCAACTGCAGAAATAGGATTTGTTCATTGAAACGAGATTTAAAATAACATTTAAGCACGGAGTAAGACACAGGAGGGGAAACTTAATGCGCATGACTCTTCGAAAATGCAAAGTGAAATTTTGGTAAATAATGAGGGGGCTGTGATAGGTAGTAGGCTGGTTTTTTAGCTACTGCAATGCTTTTCAAAGGAAAAAAATGGTCATTTTTAAAAAAAATTTTACGAAAAATCTGAATTTTTAGAAGGTTGTAAAAATGAAAATCTGGTTAATTGTAGTTTTCTTCACAACATACATATTTTTTTATAGGTATTTGGCGCTTCATTTTCGTTTTTATGCCCTTTAAAATACGAGATCATTCTACCAGATCATTCTGACAAAAAACAAAGGGCAGGCCATTTAAAAACATTGAATATCGCGGATTACAATGACTGTTGTAAATTAGTTGAATATCGCAAAGAAACAGACTTATGATTTTTAGAAATTAAGTATTAATCAAATATTTTGGAGTAAATTTTAATTTCGCGTATAGTTTTTATAAACTTAGACCATTTAAATAATCCATAACTTTGGATATTTATGCAATTAATGCATGTAGAATTAAAGCTAATTTTTATTTTAATTATTTGGAGGAACTGCTTATTCATATTATGGATGTCTTGTGTGTCCCCTCCACTCTGCCACTCCAGGGGGGGAACATTTTTAATTTCTTTACAACACCAGTCGTGTGACACATCATTTCAAAGGTCTGCAACTGCTTATTCATATTATGGATGTCTTGTGTGCCACCCCCCCACTCTGCCCCTCCAGGGGGGGGCACATTTTTAATTTCTTTACAACACCAGTCGTGTGACACATCATTTCAAAGGTCTGCAACTGCTTATTCATATTATGGATGTCTTGTGTGTCACCCCCCACTCTGGCCCCCCCAGGGGGGCACATTTTTAATTTCTTTACGACACCAGTCGTGTTACACATCATTTCAAAGCTCTGCAACCTCTTATTCATATTATGGATGTCTTGTGTGTGTCCCCCACTCTGCCCCCCCAGGGGGGCACATTTTTAATTTCTTTACAACACCAGTCGTGTGACACATCATTTCAAAGGTCTGCAACTGCTTATTCATATTATGGATGTCTTGTGTGTCACCCCCACTCTGCCTCCCCAGGGGGGGCACATTTTAAATTTCTTTACAACACCAGTCGTGTTACACATCATTTGAAAGGTCTGCAACTGTTTATTCATATTATGCATGTCTTGTGTTACATCCCCCCAAAGGGGGCACATTTAAGCTGTTGCATAGCTTTTATCGCGGGCTTTGTGCGCGGCGACCGAATCTAGAAATTCCGTAATGAAAAAAAAAAAAAAAAAAAAAAAAACTAACACTCCGGCTAACTTCATTTCATTTCGGCAAATTTCGGCACTTTGGTAGACTTCTCATTTATTCATTAATAGAAAAAAATTGTAATCTTATCGGTCATCACGCTCAAAAAGTGTAATATTAAATAAGGATAATAATAGTAAAATAAATAGTATAAAGTATAAATAATAGTAAATTAATATCAAAGAAGAAGAAAAAACTTGAATTAATATAAAAAAAAAACTGCATAAATAAAAAATAAATAAATAATTATAGTTGCATTAGTTGATAAAAAATGCTATGCAATAGCTTTACCGCGGCAGTTCCCGGAGTGCCACGCGTATTTATATTTTTTTAACTTTGCTTCTATCTTTTATTTGTGACTGTGCAGTAAAAATAAATCTATTAATCAAAATTGTTCTTAGCTCATTCAGGAATTTTTGCTTTTAAATCCCCATCTTTTCCATCCGGATATTCAGGCCCATGTAAAAGGCAAAGGGGGGGGGGGGGGGATCGCCCCGTCCGAGGAGGTTGAGGGAGCAGCATCAATTTTTTTCTACCAGCACCAATTTTTTTTCCTTCTATCTCTACAAGAAGAAAGTATTGGATTCTTATAAATTTTCGAATTCTGGTTTACGACGGATTGTACACGTTTTAGGGGTCAGAGATTCCACAAAACATGCTTTTATAAAATATCTGTCTGTGACAGACATTTTGTGGGTTCCCTATCTCAAGAAAAAATTCACGGAATTTAATAAAAATTGATATTTAGGTAAGACCCTGATTATTATTGCTGATTAGTTTTGGGCGTAAATCGCTCAACAGGTGTTATTGCTATGCCTCATTTTTTATGATTTACGCAACAGCTGAATCTCAAGAACTAGCGCACGGATTCATATAAAAATTCAGTTTTAGGTGGTCCCTGATATAAATTGATGCTGATCAGTTTTTGGTGTAAATCACTCAACAGGTGGCGCTGTTATGCTGCATTTTTTACGGTTTACGCAACAGCTGTATCTCAAGAACTACGCACGGATTTTAATGGAAATTTATATTTAGGTAGTCCCTGATATAAATTGATGATGATTAGTTTTTGGTTTAAATTGCTTAATGTATGTCGCTGCTATATTGCATTTTTTAAGATTTAAGCAACAGCTCTATCCCAAAAACTAATGCACAGATTTTAATAAAAAAAATACGTGTGGCACTCGGGGACTGCCGCGGTAAAGCTATTGCATAGCACTTTTATCAACTTATACAATTATAATTATTTATTTATTTTTTTATGCAGCTTTTTTTTGTCTTTGATATTAATTCAAGTTTTTTCTTTTTCTTTGATATTAATTCAAGTTACACTTTTTGAGCGTGATGACAAACAATTTTTTTTCTTTTATTGAATAAATGAGAAGTCTGCCAAAATGAAAAGTCGTTAGTCGGAGCGTTAGGGTTTTTTCTTTATTACGGAATTTCTAGATACGGTCGCCGCGCTCAAAGCCCGCGATAAAAGCTATATAATAGATTAAATGTGCCCCCCTGGGGGGGGGGGTGACGCACAATACATGCATAATATAATAAGCAGTTGCAGACCTTTGAAATGATGTGTCACACGACTGGCGTTGTAAATAAATTAAAAATGTGCCCCCCTGGGGGGGAGAGTGGGGGTGACACACAAGACATCCATAATATGAATAAGCAGTTGCAGACCTTGGAAATGATGTGTCACACGACTGGTGTTGTAAAGAAATTAAAAATGTGCCATCCCTGGGGGGGGGCAGAGTGGGGGGTGACACACAAGACATCCATAATATGAATAAGCAGTTGCAGACCTTTCAAATGATGTGTCACACGACTGGTGTTGTAAAGAAATTAAAAATGTGCCCCCCGGGGGGGGGGCAGAGTGGAGGGGACACACAAGACATCCATAATATGAATAAGCAGTTGCAGACATTTCAAATGATGTGTCACACGACTGGTGTTGTAAAGAATTTAAAAATGTGCCCCCCCGGGGGGGCAGAGTGGAGGGGGCACGCAAGACATCCATAATATGAATAAGCAGTTCCTCCAAATAATTAAAATAAAAATTAGCTTTAATTCTACATGCATTAATTGCATAAATATCCAAAGTTATGGATTATTTAAATGGTCTAAGGTTATAAAAACTATACGCGAAATTAAAATTTACTCCAAAATATTTGATTAATACCTAATTTCTAAAAATCATAAGTCTTTTTCTTTGCGATATTCAACTAATTTACAACAGTCATTGTAATCCGCGAGATTCAATGTTTTTAAATGGCCTGCCCTTTGTTTTTTGTCAGAATGATCTCGTAGAATGATCTCGTATTTTAAAGGGCATAAAAACGAAAATGAAGCGCCAAATACCTATAAAAAAATATGTATGTTGTGAAGAAAACTACAATTAACCAGATTTTCATTTTTACAACCTTCTAAAAATTCAGATTTTTCGTAAAAAAAAATTTAAAAATGACCATTTTTTTCCTTTGAAAAGCATTGCAGTAGCTAAAAAAGCAGCCTACTACCTATCACAGCCCCTCATTATTTACCAAAATTTCACTTTGCATTTTCGAAGAGTCATGCGTATTAAGTTTCCCCTCCTTTGTCTTACTCCGTGCTTAAATGTTATTTTAAATCTCGTTTCAATCAACGAATCCTATTTCTGCAGTTGAGTACAGAGTCGATTCAACATTTCGACTCAGATTCGACTCGGGAAAATGAACCGGAAAGATCATCAGCTTGAGAACAAGAAAACAGGCTGTATTTCTGCAGTCTGATGCCGCCAGCGCCATCTTTTGGCCGAAATTAGAACTATTTGAAGGAAGTGCGTATTAAAAATTTATTGATATTCTAATAACAATACCGCAAACCGCGCATTTTTATCTCAAACCGCTTTTTTATTATTTAATTTTAAAATGGGTCAGTCATTTACTGGACACCCGGTACATTACGATTTAAACAAATTAAAAATTTTCTGAGTTTATAATTTTGTCCAGGACTGTATATCTACTCCAGTGATTCTTGAGGCAGTTTCTGCATCTGAAAAGAAGCGTCTAGCTGTGTTTCCATCATTTGATGTTCCAAAACCTTGTTTCGGAACATCAACAATCAGTCCCAGTTCATCTTTGAACTTTCTTTGTATGTTCTTCATATGTACGTACGTACATACATACATACATATGTATGTACGTTCATACATACAGACATAATATGTAGGTGCAAAAGCTCTCCGGTAATAGTCTGTGAGCTATAAACCTGCAATACGACAGTAAATATATAGTTCTTATCTCTTCAATTCGGTGGCTGCAAAACGGGGCATTTAAATAGTCATCCCGAAAAAAAAATTTATAAAAAAATGGCACAAACATGCGCAAGATTTGTTTGCAGAAATTGACACTCAAGACTATAACTAATACGATTATAACTCAAACATGGCGCGGCAAAGCGCGGCACATATTTAAAAAGCTTTCGATATGTATAAATTAGAGCCAAAAACGCTTTAAAAATAACCTTTTTACACATTTAATATTTTTTTATTACATTAAAAACTAAACTATTTAAATTAACACATGGTTTAACACTAAGCTCTGACCTTTGTTAAACACGTAAGCCATGTTTTGTTTCAATTCAACAATTCATTGAGCCACAAAAAAAAAAAATATATTTAAACATAACAACAAAGCCAAAAAACAACAAAAAACCACGTCTTCTCACGAAGAAACTTCCTCTTCAGCTGAGGCCCGGAGCCACCATATATAACTCAGGTTCTTAAAATAGACATAGATCGATGCACCAATTAGTTAGCTATTAAAAAATATAATTTTTACAATTGTTGACGAAATTTTAATTTTTGCCTTTTTGACCAGGTTTTTGGGTCAAATACTCCACTGTGAGGCGTATCATATTTAATGTCATTGAATGCGACATTCACGATCATCCATTATTGGCATTAAATCTTATAATTTAGCGATGTTTTTTTTTTTTTCTCGACAGAATAACAAAGTAGTACCAAAAATGATTTTTGGAACACTTTACAAATGGGGAAGGGTTCCATATCCTATTCTGATTTTTTGGCATTAAATGAACGATATTTTAGCTTAATGTAAGGGTAGACATAATTAAAGGCCTTTTACAGAAAAAGTCAATGACCAAATCCTAAGACCTGCAGACCAAACTGGTCGCTAGGGCGGCTAGTTTAATATATGACTCTGGTATTACGTAAGCCACGTTTTGATCATCATAAAAATGATGCTTACTATTGATAGTAGTATTTTACAAAAATCTTTACATTTAGAAGAATTTTCATTTGAATAGGGAAAACAAATTTTTGTTGTTATTAAATAGGAAAGTAAAAAGTTACGAAATGGGTAGATACAAATTATCAGACATGGAAAAAAAAGAATCCAAAGAAAGACGTGGTATAAAATATGGTCTTTTAAAGAAAACAAGTTGGAAATTGAAAGTGAACGTAGCAAATGAGGTGCGTTCGTACGATAACGAAGTTTTAAAAATATTCAGATCTTGCTGATATAGTAGAGCGTACTCCGGATACAGTATAGTAGTCGAAATCTTTACGTTTCTGTAAATATGCAGGAAGTAATTTTTATTACACCTCAGCAAAATATATCTTATTCATAAAATGTGAAATAGTTGAATATAATTAAAACACGTACCAAACGATGTTTCCCTGTATAGCATTATATAGTGGAATACTTTTGTGTGGCCCTGTAATTTAATAATAAAAATTCTTTGCGTCACAGATTGTACAGAATGCATATTTTAGTATATATTTCATAGATTCATGGCAATTCTATTATGTTCGAATGAGTGTAACATCATTAAAATGCATTTAAAACTTTTTCCCCATTGACCGTAATGTAACGGAATCCTTTTGATTGTCCCTGTAATTGATCTATGCATCCGATTTTCATAACATTTGAAATGACTCGACAAAATTACGCAATAATTATATGTTTTAAATTTCAAACGATTAAAATGCATTTGAAACTTTTTTCCGCATTGACCGTAATGGAACGGAATCCTTTTGATTGTCCCTGTAATTGATCTATCCATCCGATTTTCATAAAATTTGAAATGACTCGACAAAATTATGTTATAATTATGTATTTTAAATTTCAAACAATTCGGTTGGGTAGTTTTTGCGTTGTTATATGCAGACGGACAGACGGACGGACTGAGCGACAACAATAGGTGCTATGTATTTATATAATTACGAACGCACCTAAAAACGAGGTCTGATTATCCATCTCACCCTCACCTATCAGGAAATGTGTGACGATCACGCACAAAAGAGGATACAATGTAATGTTGAACTAATTGGTTGTAAAAAGCCAGTTTTTTATAAAATTTATTTATAGGTCTTAAATTTTACTTCTTAAAAAATAATTTTCCAAATAGTTGTTGTAATTTCTTAAATTACATTTTTTTTTAAATGTTTTTACTAAGTAAACAGTGTCTCGCCAGGGGTAGTATAAAAATTTAAATTTACTAACATTTATAAAATAGCTATTTTGATTTCTGAATTAAGGCGATCGAGAGGTAAACGCTTTACTTAAAAGCAGAATATGAGTTATTTGAGAACGTCATCTCATAAATAAAACATCGAAATCTCAGAAAACATTTACGGTTATGAAAAAAAAGGTTTTTGTTTAGTTAACTAGGTAAACAAAGTTTGATAAGCTAAGCAGTCTTTTATTGAAAACATTATGCACTGCAGAATGCAGAGCTTTATTTCGTAAGCTCCCAGATCGGAAATACTGCACGAAATTCTGTGTAAATATTGAAAGTGACGCGCCACTTGTTAGTCATGAATACATTAAGAGAATTCGCATTTTATGAGTTTGTCACAGCTATTTGAAAATTTTGTTACGCTGTTTCGTGCTTTCTCTTTAAAATTAACACTATCTACCCTATTTGTTAAATATGACTCTAACAATTTCTTCGCATATATATATTTTTAATGAAATTTCACAAGACTCATTCGAACTTAAAATCAAGGGGAAAAAAAAATCCCGTATTAAGCACAGATCATTAAACATTTTCCAGCGCATTCATAATCCAGGAGCCGACCGCACAAAACCCTAAGTCATCGAGCACAAGAAAAAATCCTTTATTTTTTGGAAGAGTAGTTATAGAAGAATCTAAGGATCCATGTCTGCCGGGAGCGAAATGGTGCATGTGCCAAATATTAATATCACTAGTGGTTGACTCGTAGGATTAGCATATAAATATTTAATTTTGCTGTTTTAAATTCAAAATTCTTTAACATAGAGATAACTACATAGTTACGGGCAATTTGTTACATCGTAATTTATGATAAAGTGCTTTTACTGTACATACAGGGTGACAATTATTCAACTACATAAAATAAAACATGAATTGTTTAAAAACTACCGAGTGCACAAACTTTATTCAACATGTAAACGTCACTACAGATATTTGGATTTAGGTTATGACACATTCGATACGTCTGCCATCATTGACAATAATATGGCACAGACGAATAGCAAAATTTTGCATGACCTGCTGAAGTGTTGGAAAATTGATGTTGTCGATGACCTCCTGAATGGCAGTTTTCAGTTCAGAAATGGTTTTTTGGATTGCTTCTGTACACGTTGTCTTTAATGAAACCCCACAAAAATGAGTCTCATGCGTTCCGATCCGGAGAACATGGCAGCCAAGCGAGCCCCTTTCCAGTGGCCTCTGGGTACTTCAGAGCCAGATTGCGGTCCCCAAAGTGTTCTTCCAGGACATCAAACATTTTCTTGGTCTGATGGGGTCTAGCTCCATCTTACATGAACCACATCTTGTCGAAATCAGGATCCCTTTTGATAATGGAGATGAGGATGAAACCATTTTCCAAAACCTTCACATGTCATTCAGTAGTCACCATGCTGTCAACGAATATCGGACCGATTACTATGTGACTGGACACTGCACAACACAAAGTCACCAGTTGAGAGTGGAGAGATTTCTTGATGCCGAAATGCGGGTTCTCAGTCCTCCAAATGCACCAATTTTGCTTATTGACGAGCCCATCCAAATGACAGTGGGCTGACAACAATAAGTTGCGTGTGGAAGTGCATACCAATTATCATTATACCCTGCAGCCAACCACGAAGTTTCAACTTCATCACACGAACCGTTCAGAAATTATGATGGTTAAATTTCATATACAGTCGACTCTCGTTAATTCGAACTAAATATGAAGTCTCGAAATTTTAAATGGCAGAATAACGTTAAAAATTTTCATTAATTCGAACTCATTTTCTCTTGAGTTCGTTTAATTCGAACTAACGAGAATTCCTATTTTTTATTTTCTCTTCTTTCTTACGGATTTCAGATCACTTGAATAACTTTCTTTCTTTGTTTTTTGTGAAAATTGTTTCGAACAAGTATGCATATAATCCAATGCATTTGATATCCACTTTTTTAGAGCTGCGTCTGTCCGTCAATGACGCTTTAAAATTTTCTTCCATTGTACTTAATTTTAATCTTTTAATTAATTTATGTATTTATACATTCTAATTTGTTATTAAGTCATATGCTAATGATAACAGAAGAAATAAATTTAAAAATTACTATAACATTAATTTCTTTCTAATTGTATCATATTAAGCATGTTTTCATTTCCTATTTTCCATAATTCGAACGTCGGATACTTCGAACATTTCTTGAAGTCCCGACGAGTTCGAATTAACGAGAGCCGATTGTAGTTCAATAATTGTCACCCTGTTAAAATTACATGGTAATATGAGTATATTTATAAGAGTTAAAACATGTTCAGACAAACACAATTCTTAAACACTTTTCATGTAAAATGTCCCCCATTCCTTTCCAAAAAATTAAAAATACGAAACCAGAGCCAGTTCTTTTTTTCCTTTTGAGGGAGGCATACTTCATAAGGTTTACCATTACAATGCATTTCTTTTAAATAAAAGTATAAGTAAAACTTTTGCAACTTATTTTAGAGAATAGCTGCCCTACTTTTGTGCCCACAAATTTGAATTATATAGTAACACTTTTAACACTAGAACCGCGGGACTTTCGGTATATCCAGGACTGTGGAGCGGGTGAATTTGACCAGAGATGGAAAAGGATATATAAATATGCCCAAATACTTAATTCGGTTAGTGAAAAATTATATTTTTTATATTAATCAATATTTCTTAGTATTTACGTTATATTTTACACATAAAGTCGCAGAAATTACTACATTTCAGACAATGCTATTATTCAAAATTGCATTTCATTAAGTATGACGAAAATATATTGAATAAATATTAAATATATATTTTAAACATAAACTTGGACTTAATAAACATTAATTAAAAAATAGTTTATCCCATTCAAATAAGTTTAGATATAAAATCTAAGAATAATTTTTAATAATACAAAAAATACAAGTTACTGACTAGTTTTACTGATTTATCTAATCCAATTTAACCTTCCGTCTACCAGACAAAACACCCATTTATCTACGGCAACACGTAATTTTAATTCCAAACTTGCAAACGGCACCAGTAATATTTTAATATAATTTTGCTTTTACAATGAAAGCTTAAATTAAGGAATTCGTAATACCTAGACAAGTCCTTTATAAATTCCGGTGTCAATCGACAATTTCTCATTTTACCATTGACACCAGAAATATTGCTGTTGGGTCCAATGGACCCGTCTGGTAGACGGAAGGTTAAAGTATGCATTGCTTGAAAAACATGGTTAAAGATTTTCGCATTTACCAGAATCATGTGGGCACATTATATTTTGAATATTATCTTGTTTTATTTTTATTTTTTTAATTGTGATAAACTCTTTTATGCTTAGTTTGTGTTTTTCATTGTTTTTAGCGTTTCTTCTCGCAAAATGACAAGGCTTTATTTTTTTTTAGGATGGGGCGGGGGCAGGATAACAAACTGTTCTTGTACGTCTTCAAATGAGTTTTGAATAAATTGACTAACTCTAATAGATTTTCCAGTTATAAATTTGCATCAAACACAAGCATTAATAATAGTAAAATACAAAATATAAATTGCATTTACCGACCTACTATAAGAAGCAGGCTTGACATAAGCAGACTTCCTGTCATCTGGGTAATGACACAGCTACACTGAATTTAGTTGCTTTGTAGTAAGCAAGAATATTTAGTATTTTTTAGAACTACCTAAAATTTCAACAGTTAGATGTTGACTGCTACACAACAAAACATCTTCATCAACATCATCCATTTTTCACATCAAAAATATAAGATTTTGATTGAAAATTTTTACTATCCCCCCCCTCCCCCAACCTTCCAATTCTGCCTATTAGAGGAATTAGGACTGAGGAAGATATGTTTTCTCATTACTTCCTAAAAAATTCATCTCCATTTTGTCATTTATGCGTAAAAACTTATTACAAGTCAAACTGATCCACTTTGCTGTTCTAGGTATAAGTTGTTATAATTGAAAAAATATTTATGTTATTCACTATTAAGTACGAAAAGTTGTAGTTTACCTTAAAACATCAAAAGCCAAAAAAGGTAACATTTTTTCAATGAATACTTTTTGCATGGCGAGAAATTAAACATTGATTTGGGTCAAACTGACGCCCCTTCATGGTTCTAGTGTTAAAAAAGTTATTCTTTCCTTATTTTTTCAGAAGAAAATGAGAAGAAATTTCTTTTACACCTTTCTCTCACTACACTCTAATGAAAATTTTGCATATGCCTGTGCCATGTTAAACCCATGCCATGATGTGTCCTTTCGCCCTATATCGATAGGTAGAAGAGAAGTACAGTAGACTCCCTCAAATCCGCAACCTTAAAATCTGCAACTCTCTAAAATCCACACATAATTTACAGATGTAAACAATGAAGCATACAGTTCAGATATAGGGGAAAAATTTGATTTTTTAGTTTTATATCAATTTCATAGATATTTTAATTTGTAACTTTTGTTAATGTTACAGATCTTTACATATATATATATATATATATATATATATATATATATATATATAAAGGAAGAATAAATTTATTTCTGAAAAAAAATCAATATTGCTGATATCAGTGGTAATCAAAATCTTCTTGCCAAATATATTTATGTATTAATCAAGTTTTTTTGGTTTTTAAGTCTAGCTAAACCTGAAATAAAACTTCCTTATTTAATGAGGCAAATTTTATTGAATAATTTAGGAAAAATACATTTCATCTTTATAATGAATATTTAGTCATACATTATTGATTGATTTGACCCTTGCTTTTAATATTTTAATCATTTCAAAAATTATCTAAATTTTTATTATATCATATGCATTCATTATAGTTTCAATTGCATTATTAATTACATTAAAATTAAGGTTTAAATAATGTAAACAAAACAATGACCAGAAATCCACTAAATTCTAAAATCTGCAAAAAACCTGGTACCAAGTTTTGCGGATTTGAGAGAGTCTACTCTACAAGGTGCGATTCTTTCCCCAGTAGATTATAAGATAAAAAAAATATGTAGAAACTTTGGGGCCAAATATGAATTGTGGCACTGTAGTGCCTTTCTAAATGAAAGTTGCAACCTTTTTACCAGTGTCAGACCTGATTTGACAACTGACACAGTGAGGTGAAAAAGAGAGTAACAACAGACAAGAAATGAACAAGCAGAAATTAAAAATATAACACATGGATTTAATTTATATATTAAATATACAATCATTTATAAATTATTTATTCAAATAAAAATTAATGTTACAAATATACAAATGAGTGTTATAAAATAATATTTATCAGAACAAAGTATTTTGAACATAACTTTTTTTTGTATTTAGTAATAGAGAAATATCTTTAATTTTTTTACTCAAAGGAAATATAAGTTTTGATGCATTAATTTTCATTTACAGAAATACTTTTGGTTGTTGTTAGCTATTCAATAAATATTCCTAAATTCTTATTTTTTTTTAAATAACTTTTTAAATGAGAGCGGAGCAGAAATTTAAAGAAAATAACATAGCTCTCAATTTCATAATTAATAACTTGAATGTTGGTTCAATACAGTAGGACATCTATATCCTGAATATCAATGTTCACAAACATTTGTAATTAAGAAAACATCCTTTGAATGGGCATGAGAAAAGTGAAATTTGTATATATAGAGTTGTGAATGGGAGAAAGTACAGAAATATTTCAGCTTAATCATTAATAATAATAATAAAAAATGAAACACTTTGATTTTAAACTTACCAATTTACAATTAACTTTTAAACAACAATATGAAAAATATTACTTCCAAAAAATGTATATGCTATAACACCCTATCACTCATACAATCAAACATTTAGAATTTTTCCACACTCAAGTATCTATATGTAAAAATGATACATTTCAGTCCTTCCACCTTAAAAAGCATTAATTATGATTGTTCTCCAAATTATGAATTTGTATCTTCTTCAAGAATATTGCTTTTATTATTATTATTATTATTATTATTATTATTGCTTTGTAAATGAATAAATGATTAATTTCATTGCAGTAATAACAATTCGTATTGCAAATTTTATATAGTTAAATACATATCAATTAAGGCAGAAATAATGAATTTTAAAGAAAAAATTAAAATAAATGAATAAATAAATAAATAAGGGATTAAAGAAAATTTGAAAAGACACCACAATTAAATAATTTCATATTAATTTTCAATTTTGAATTTATTGCTTTGTAAATGCACACATATTAATTTTGTTGTACTAATCACAATTTGTATTGCAAATTTTATAAAGTTAAAATACATATCAATTAAGACAGGAAAAACAATTTTTGAAGAAAAAAAAAAAAAAAAAGTAATGGGAGAAGGATAAAAGAAAATTTCAAAGAATACCTCAATTAAAAAAATTCATATTAATTTTTGAATGGTGCTCTCTAATGATTAGTTAATTTATCAAACGAAATGTCATTTAGTTGATACATGCAACATATGAAAATTTTTAAAAATAACCTTTCATGTGGTTCATTTACACAGGTTCATGGGGTTCAGTTCACAAAATTATTTTAGCGCAAAAAATCTTACTTAATATATAATTGCATTTTTTAAAAATAAAACTTGTCAAAATGTAATCTGTTCATAATGAAATGCTACATTAAATGGAAAAATATAATGATGTTTGGGAAAAAAATTTAATACAAATTTTTTTGCTTGGTCCTTTTTTATTTCAGCCAAACAGATAGCAAATAGAAAATTATCTACATGTTTCAAAATTGTTCAGTTTATTTTTTTATGACTAAATTTGCTACAATAATAACATTTAATCAAAGACCAAAAATTTTCAAAAAATGCGAGAAAAATAGATAAGTGAAGACAGATTATTTTTGTTGTAACAAAACTTCTAGTATGCCACAGATAACATTTAGTAAGGCTTTCTTTCATTATTGAATAAGAACATAAAACAAAATGTTCTTTACTTGAAAATACAAATAATATAGATTATTAAAATGAAACAGATGCTACATTTCCAGCCTTATTTAAAAGAATTTTACAATTAGAATTATAGAAAACAATATACAATTTCAGGGCTTCATTTGTGTCACAGCCATTCTGTTTTTAGCAAACATCTAAATACTGATTGGAATTCACCAAAGTTCATAAATACATGGCTCTGAAACCCAGTAAAATAGTGACTCAGAAAAAATGAAGTCAAAATCATTCTTTTCTTTCCCACCCATCTCCAAGTTTCTGCATTATTTTCTACTAAAACACTTATATGTGAAGTAGTGTGCAACAAACATGGAAAATGAACATGAAACATCAAACAAGATTCTAAATTTTTTTCTTATAAATATTTTTGCTAGTTGCTCATTATATATATATATATATATATACTGTTTTACAATTAATGGTTATATATATATGTGTGTGCATAGCTGCGAACAATTCCTATTTTGCCTTAACACTATTTCTGAATTATAATTATCATATTTAATTGGAGAATTGTGTGATTAATTAACATTAAAATTAGATAAATTTTCTATTCGGAAGGAGCGATAAACGAAAAAGTGGAATAGCTGACAGTTCAGCAAAGAGAGGTAGATATATTTAAAATTTAAATTTTTCTAAAGAAAAAAAAGACACTTCAAATTTTGCAAATAACATATGAAACATAAATATGTGAATTGGAGTGATGCCGGTGGTTAGACTAAAGTTTTAGTATTTCAAAATATTACAGCTCCGGTATACTGTTTTTGCTAGAAATTAAGTCCTGCATAGTTTAGAAGGTAGCTCATTATTTACTTATTTATACATCACTAGTATCTGTGAAAAAGATTTGCATAAATTTTTGAAAAAATTGCATTTAGACTAGATTTTAAGTAATATATCTTATACCTATCATATGTTAGTAAGCAGTTACAAAAGTGAAAATATCCTCAGAATTAAAAAGTTGGTAAGTAACCAGTCAGACTCCGTTACCCTATGCAAAAATAAAAATACCACTTAAATGACAATGAAAAATTTGAAACAAATGCTGCTATTGGTTTAACATTAGCTTGAGGGTAATATTAGCATAGGTTCTCAAATTATCATCGTACAAAAGCATCCATCTACAATTTTAATGATAGGAAATGATTTCCATATTTCCAATAGTCTGCTTCGACACAATTAAACATACATATTTGGGGGGGGGGGGGAAATAACGGGAATTATCGCCATTTTTATTATCACAGGTGCATTTTAGTTTCTTATCATCACACAGCAGGAATACAACAAATGCCCTGATAACCAGAATCAGGACCACTGATAGAATAATAGATGCTTATATTGAAAAGGCTGAAAGCCAATATTTGTTTTAACAAGAAAAATATTCAGAAAGTAAAAAACAAGATGGAATTGATATGTTAATTGTACTTTTCATTGGAATTTCAAATATCCAAAGTATTTACAAAAACATTCAATGTATTTTGTTCATTTAAAAAAAGGGATTAAAATGGTAATATATATAAATATTAATCACATTAAAAATTATGTTTAAAAATTTTAAACTATGTATTTTATTTTGCATGTATATAGGTTTTAGTTCAAAGTAAGAATAGTTCCTTATTATATTAAATTTAATGAAAGACCACAGAAAAAAAAAAAAAAAAAGATACAACTGAGGGGAAAAAAATTAAAAGATAAAGATCCTTAAATAAAATGTATGATATTTGTTTTTATTTAAATGCAGTAACTTCCCCCCCCCCCCCCCCCAATAAGATTAACAATGTAAAATTGCATTTCCTTATTGATATTTACAAATGCATTATTTGAAAAGTGCACTTAGCACAGATCTTTTTTTTTTCTTTTTTGACAGTAGACATGGAAAAAAAAGGCAATATACTCTAGCAAACAGTATAATTAGGCTTGATAGGGTATTGTATCAAGAAAAACCATGCTTTATTGTTCATCTTGTATACTTTTTATAGGCAAAAAATATTTAAAATTGTTCTAGAGGAAGATATGTGTGTGATCTACTGCTTAGCTCTCAACAGTTTCTTTAAAATTATGCAATAATACCATTTTTAAAATTGATTTGATTGATAAGAGAATTTTGAAAAGATTTATTAATTTGAAAACTGAAATTGTCCAACATTTATCTTAAAAAAAAAAAAAAAAAAAAAAAAAAAAAAACGGTTAATTTCATGATTGCAATTTGTATAATTCAAAAAAACTTTCGTTGTAGTAATATGTAAAAAAATATTTCGTTGTTCCAGTTTTACTGCCTGTTGGCACATTTTGACAAGCATATTTTACATTTCTCTGTGTCTCTAAAATTGAATCTGATACAAACTCCAATATAAATGGAGGGGGGGGGGGATGTTTTGAAGAGACTTAACTTGACCATCAGTTTTCAAAATGGCATTTTAATGCAAAACACAGGTAAAGCTATCCCAAATTTATTTTTTCACCTTAAAGATTTTTCCTCTCCCAAAATAACCAAAAATAAAGAAATTTTAATTAATTAAATTTCAAAGTCCTAATAGGTGCAATGTTTTTCTCTTGTACTCACTTGCTGGTACCAAAGCATAGTAATCACATGACAAAATTTGTTATAAAAATTCAATCAGCAATTAAATATCAGCAATTTTTGGATCTGTTTTACAAAATTTTTTAATCACCAATTTCGATTTATTACATCTGATTCTGTTTTTTACGAATTTTATACCAGAAATTTCAATTTACAACATTTTTCTTCAATATATATATATTTTTTTACACTTTTTTTATGTCACTTGACACAATAAATAAATAATGCACATCTCAAGCTTTCTATAAATTAAAAGCAGTGTTTATTAAAATGAAAATCAAATGCCCAGTTTATATACTTGTAATTCAGTAACCATCTACAAAAAAGTAGAAATAGATATTCATATAAGATATGCTTTGAATGTATTTGTTTTTAAGATTGACTAAGATTAATAATGAACAAATAAAATCTTATATACAAATGAAATTAATCTGTATAGTTTTTATATTCATAAACTATGTACACTTCTTCTTATAATAAAAAGTTTATTATATGGACAATAAGATAAATGTGTAGTTTTAAAAGAAAGTAAGATATAAGAATTTATTATTATTATTTTATTATTTTACCTTTTTTCCCCCTTTAAGTTTAGGAATCAATTTTCTATGCCAATCTGTGTGGTCATACATAAAATAGATTGTTTATTTATTTTTTCTTTTAGCATATGCACTCCAGGATTTTATTTATCAAGTAAAAACAGAATTTTAGTATAAGTGTGAAAAACATTGGAATAATTTACTCACACACAGATATAGTGGTCCTACTGTATTATAAATTTACAAAAGAAACTCAATGTATATATACAATAAACATCTTTCAAATTTCATGACACAAACATTAACATTTTGGTTCTTGCTTAAATCATAATATACTACACATATTTTTAGCCTATACCACTATACATATATATAATATAGAACTAAAAGTAACTGAATTTTCTTAACCTAAATTGTACTTAAATAATTCATTATATCACAGACTAAACTTAGAGGTAATTTTTTCTTTGACATAAATTACGTGTGAAAAACCAATACAGATTTCCTAACAACAAAAATACACTTTAAGATGCTTAGACATGTGCAAATTATAATTATGTCATAATAAAAATTGTCAAATAATGAAAATACTTGTAATGTCTCTATTAAAATCAAATTGTTTTCAAAATAAATATATAAAAAAGAAAACATAATGTGACAGAACATTATTAATAAAATGCGAAATTTCAAAGGAGTTATACAAAGATGTAAGATAAATATTTGTAAGTTATAACAAAAATACATAAATAATTATATGGTCAATTTGCTGTACATATTTACAAATTTTACATGAAATGTACAATTACAGATACTAATTCCTCTTAAAAAAAAAAAAAAAAAAAAAAAAAAAAAAAAAAAAAATCTGTAATAGTAATAAATTATTAATGACATATGTTTTGAGAATTGATATAACTTGTACAGATTTTACAACATAATGTCAACTCAATGAATATATAATAAAAGTATGTACATTTAAAGTGAAAATGTCCATTATTAGATTTAAGGAAAAAAAAAAAAAAAAAAAAAAAAGACATCACAACAAATAATGGCAATAAAAAAAATAAATTTCAGTATACAAATTCAATAGAGTCTTGACATGTGGTTAATAAATCTGAAAGACTAAGTATTGTGAGGTCGCTGTATCATGATTAAACTGCATAACAAATGGAAATTGCATAGTTTACAGTATTTAGTCAATGTAAATAACATAAAATATTAACAATACAAAACACCATCTGAAATCACAATTATGATATTGCTAATATATCTTTAAAAGTAGGCTTTGAATTATAATTATTAGAACTCAATGGATGAAGGTCAGAATAATGATCTCAATTCATCTTTGGACTAGCTTTCAATCCTGATATAGATATTCAATATTTTGTCTTTTAAACTGCAATCACACATAATGTCCTATCATAGACAAAACCAGATGTACAGTAGACTCCCTCAAATCCGCACAGCTTGGGACCAGAGGTTGTGCAGATTTTAGAATTTTGCAGATTTCTGGTCATTGCTTTGTTTACATATTTTAAACAGTAATTGGAGTGCAATTAATAGTGCAATCGGAACTTTAATGAATGCTTACAATGTAATAAAATATTAAAATAAGTAATAAACTAAAATAATAAAAATTTAGATAATTTTTTAAATGATTAAAGTACTAATATCAAAAGTCAAGTCAATGATCAATAGTGTATGATTAAATATTTATTATAAAAATTAACTGTTTTTCCAAAATAATTCAACAAAACTTGCCTTATAAAAGTACATTACTTACTAATTCACATCAAAATCATAAAATAAAGATTTTTTTTTTCAAGTTTAGCCTGGTTTAATGACCAAAAAATCTTGATTAATGCATAAATATATTTGGTAACAAGATTCTGATTACCAGTAAAATCAGCCATATCTTGAATTTTTTCCAAAAAAAATTCATTTTTCCTTCATGAATAGAGTATTATTAAGAAAATTACAAATTAAAAAATTTACAGAATTGATACAAAACTAAAATAATCAAATTTTGTCACAATATCCGAACTGAAAGTTTCATTGTTTACATCCATAAAATATGTGCGGATTTTAGAGAGTTGCGGATTTGAGGGAGTCTACTGTATATTCATAAACAAATTTTGGAGATGGGAAATGATCAAAAACTCACCATGTGATGATAACACCTCTCGAATGTGTTAATGATGAAATTATTGCTTTTTCTATCGCCTACAATAGATATCAATTCAATTTCCTCAATAACATTTCTATAAAAGTGGTTATCCCCAGTTCTTGAACTCTCACAACTTTCAACATTAGAAGTAATTATTGCAAAACGTTTTGAATGTTGTTTGCATTAATTCCTTAAATATAACCCTGCTTGCAGCACAAATAATCAAGAAAAGAAAGGAAGTAACAAACAAAAGCATACATATCAGAAAGCATGACAGTATGTGTGATTGAAATTTTTATGCTTTAGTTTTAAAACATCATTCCTTAAAATGAAGAACAAAAATTTTTTATATACGACTTTTGTGATGTATTTACCCAGTTGGAAGCACGAAAGCTTAATTAAATACAACAACTGCATTCACTGTTAATTTCATAGTATCTTGCATCTTCTTTTAATATAATGAACTCTTTTACGTTACATCTATTAGTTTTTAAAAGCAAAGAAATGTTTTCAATTTTATAGGAGCTTTTAAGTTGTGCATTACAAAAAATGCCACAACCCTTAAAAAAAAAGTTCTCTCATTCTCTAAAAATTAAGCCATCTTTCGTGTATGAATGCATTTTTTTCCCCCCAGGGAACATAAATTTTTAAATTGTTCTTGTAGCTGAATATTCCCAAATGAAATAGAAACATTAGTCTGTAAAAAGTTAACTTGATAATGCTAAAAATTCACAACACACACTGCAAAATGAACTTATAACAATAAAAAACTAATAAAATAAAAATGACAGATAAAAACTACTAAATATAAATTGCAGATAATTGCGAACTGAATGAAGTGAAAAATTAAATACTAAGCAACTATTCTATTATCATAAAAAAATAAACACTTATATATATTTTAATACATAATCAAAGGGTTATGGCAAATTTATTAAACATATATTCCATATTATTAAAGAAGCAGCAAGAATAAAATTATGGAAAAAAAATTCGTGAGTATTAAATTATAAAAACAAATTGTTATTATTATTTTTTTAAAAGAAAAGTTTAAAAAGGCAGACATCTCTACAAGAAACACAAATTTTGGCAGATTAAAAAAAATAATAATAATAATACTTCAATAGTAGACCAAGAGGCAACAGCATAGACAATCATCTCATTGGGTTCATGGCTGAAATTCCAAAGTTACTTAAAACTTGATTGGCATATTAAAATGCAATTAGTCTGACAAGTCATATCTTGCATGGAAAATACCTGACAACACGATTTTAGCAATTGACTCATAGGTTTACCACTGTGTTTTCCTGCATCCAAAAGTATGAAAAAGCATGGAGGATTGGAAGCATGAAAACACAATGGTAAACTCATGAGACAACTGCTAAAATCAGGTTTTCAGTTGTTTTCCACCAAGATATGGCTTGACAGATTGAATGCGTCAATGAATGATATGCAAATCCAGTTTTAACAATTTTTGGAATTTCAGCCACAAACTCGATCAGGTGATTGCTTGTGCTGCCACCTCCCAGTTTAGAGATACACATCTTTTTTTTTTTTTTTAATTACCAGATCTTCTATATTAACTTAATTTTAAAAATTATTACATTTTCATTAGATTATTTGCCAACAGAATGAATTTTCAAAAATTTCTTTTTGTAATATGTATCCTATAATAATTGTAAACTGCGAGTCAAATTACAAATATATTTTTTCTTTAACAAAAGTTAATCCTAGTTGTTTCTAAAAATTATTTAAATAAAATAGACTATATGATTTAGCATTTTATTAATTTAATAGAATTATTTTTTGGAAGCAATTCCTTTTTCTTTCTTTTCATAGTGAATGCTTTGAAAAGAGGAAAAATAGTTATTTTCAAATTTTCATTTATATTGCGATATTATTTTTGTTTCATTCTGCAAATAAATTTATAAAAATGGTTATAAAATGATAACAAATTAAAATGTTAATTTAAAAATTAAAGAGAAATAAAAAACTTTTTAAAACAATAATTGAAAATATTCTTCAGTTATTAATTAAATAGCATTAAATTCTTTTTAATATGAAATTAATAAAGTATATTTATCAGTTATATATACATTATATTAAAACCATTCATAGAATATTTAAAATCTCAGATCTTATTTCTAGAGGAGGGGAAAAGGACTAATTATAAAATATTCTTTTAATTTTCTAGGAAAATAAAAATAGGTGATGATATTTTTAGAAATGTTGTTGTGATATTTATTATTACTTATTACAAGTGAAAATTCAAAAATGATAAATTTACAGAATATCTACAGGATTGCTTTTAATTAATCACCAAATAAAAGTATGTATACCAGAATAAATCTTGCATATGAATTTTAATAATATACAATGGCATTATTTTTCACTATTTACATTATGAAAAATGACATTAAAATATAAACATACAAACTCTGATGAAACTTCTAAAATTTTATAACACACATGTCTGCCATATTTTACATATATACTTTCAAGGGACAGTCTAACTGCTTTGTATAACTTCAAGTCAGCAAAAGGCCATTTAACAATGACAGCAGAAAGAACACACAAAGCAATGTGGAACAATAGTATTTACATAGTTTAATCAACATTTTTTGTTCTGAACAATACAAGAGAATCAATCTCTTTCTTTAAATAAAAAAAAGAAAATGTATGAACAGCTCATACATAACATTTGCTCTGCGTGTAAATATCCCCCATTTATAAATAGTTGAGCACTAAAATAATATCACCTACAAAAAGACCCATAACATAACATGTTTCAACACATTCTAGCAAAATAATTACTAATGATTATTAAGATATAAACAATATGGATATTTTTGGATGAATCTGTAAATGCACTTAAATACAGGCACCAGAAAACTGCATGACACAGTATAAATGGAAAATTCTTTTCAATACAAAAGTTAAAATGAAAATCCTGCAAAAGTCATTTTTCAACAGGCATCACAGCTTCATTCATAAGATCATCATCAATTATTGATAATGGTCTACTTAGTGAATGATTTGACGGTGTTAATACTTGTGCAGGAGATTTTATGAGAGATGGCTGATTGACAAAATTAGCAGTTAAGTCAGATTTTTCCATTTTATCCTCTAACGCATTTAAAATATTAGAATCTATTCGAGGACTGGGCCATTTTTCTTCAATAGGCATCTGCAGCCTAGGAGTGTCTGGATAATCAATCACCAGACATTCATCTGGACTGCTATCTTCATCACTAGGTCCATTAGCCCTTTTTGATTGCTTAGGCTTTGAAAGAGATGCAATTGCCTTATTTATTTCTTCGGATGAAGTCACTAGGTTAGCATTCACCATATCGTGTTTACTAGTTGAAGAAGAAACTTCCATTTGGACATTTGATTTGCAGTCAATTTCATTCATGGATATACAGTTTGTTTCATCCAACATTAAGACCTCTTTGACAGAACGTTGAACACTTGGCGGTTTAATATCACTGCTACTTGAAACCCACTGATTTTTATCATCAATTTCAGTTTTTTTGTGAATATCCAGTTTTGAATAGTCAATTGCACTTGTAATAAATTCAGATGATTTAGATGTCAAATTATTTGGTTCAGCTCCATCAGATGATTCAATTTTGGACTGAGTCAAAAGTAATCTAAAAGCTCTTTCTCCATCAGATTCATCTAGAGAAATATCTCGAGTGGGAGTGTGCCTTGGAGACTGCCGCGAAGGTTCCTCAATCCTTTTAGGTGTGTTACCACTAGAAGAAGATCGACTGGAATCACTTACTTGCTTACTTGAAGGAGGTGGCATAAGATTAACAACAGCATTTAGTGTGCTTGTTGAAATCTTATCTTTTGATTCACTGGAACATGTTTTAGAGTCTCCAGATTTCTTTTCAATTTTATCAAGCACTTTAGGTGTGGATCCACTAACTTTGTTTTGAGATGATGATGATGAAACATGCTTAGATAATGACTTTGACATATTATTAGCAGAAATCCCACTTCTAGGTGACATTGATGATGATAGATTAGATGGAGAAGAAGTCTTTTGGGGATTAGAGGAATTTAGTTTTCCAGAACTACTTCCAATATTGGATGATTTTGATATGGAAATATTCACAGATGAGGATGAAGGATACATTTTTTTAGAAGCAGGTGAAACATTCCCACTTTTTGAAACATTGCTCCCAGTAGAACTAGAACTTTTAACTCCAGAACTACTCGATGATACAGATGAGTTTTTAGATTGCTTATATTTAGATTTTGAACTCCCATCACTGGACCTTGTTTTAGTAACAGTCAATTTGATACCTTGTGAGCTTTGCTTAACAGTAAATTGATCAGAACTTGAGTACTTTGATTTACCTTCACTTCCTTTAGATAAAGATACATTGTCTCTCACTTCTTTAGAATTATCTTTCCTTTCTAATTTTTCTTTTCTATCCACCATTAATTCAGATCTAGCAATCGCAGGATCCAAACCATCAGGAATAACATGTTGAGCATTTGCAGTGTTTCGCAATTTATCAATAACTGCACTGAGAGAACCTTTTCTGGTTCGTGGAGCAGATTTATTAGCCTTAGAGCTATTAGATCCACTTTTGGATGGAGGAGATCCAGGAATTGCAAGAGTGGCTTGCATAATAAGAGGATCAGAAGTAATAGATACAGCAGAATTGTGAACTGATGTTGGTGGACTAACATTAGCCTTAGTTATAAGGGGAGCTAGAGTAGCTGTAGTAGGAAAACCATAGTTTTTCAGTTTTAGTGTTTTAGTTTTGCTTGGAGAAGAGCGTCCACTTCCATGAAGTGTGCTACTACTTCCACTAGAACTACTTTTACTACTAGAACTTTGTTTATGTTTGCTCTGAATTTTCACAGAACTAGAGCTCCTTTTTGATTCTGAATCAGAACTATTCATTTTAGAAGATGGAGAATGTGATGATCTTGGAGGGGATGGTTTGACATTCTTCTCTGAAGAACCACTTTTGGAAGTACTTGACTTTGAAAAACTTCCCCCTACACTTCCAAGAGAACTACTTTTTTTAGAGTGAACAGGAGATTTTGATTGAAAATTTGAGCTGGATGTAACAACAGGAGAATTTTTTACATTGAGCGTGATAGGACGAATAGGCTGTGTATCAGAAGATGATACCATTGTATTAGTTTCAGAAGATGATGATGGAGGAGGCATAAGCGATGAATCTAAATTTAAATGCAAAGATCGCACAGGCGACCTACTAGAACTACTTTCAGTGCCTTCGGTCCTTTTACGCTTTCGTTCCTTTTTTGCATCACTTTTTCTTTTTCCAGAACTTTCAGTTCCATCCCCTGAACTAGAACTTCTTTTTCCTTCTTTCTGCTTTAATTTTATTTCACTCTTAGACACTTTATGACCATCACCAGATTTAGCAATTTTTAAACTTGTACTAATAAAAATAGGCTGTGAAACATAATTTGAACTTGATTTAGATGAAATTGATGACAGATCTTCTGACTGACTGTTATCAGCTTCACCAAATGATTTTTGTGAAGCATCACCAATGCTACTTTCATCACTGCTGTGATTATCATGTGATTTAACTACAAGCATATCACTAGGTTCTAGTGCAGAATCACTTTTTTCCTTAGATTTCTTTTTCTTCGCTGTTTTTTCAGGATTAAATTTTGTTACCAATGAACAACTTTGACCTGAATCAATATTAGATGAGTTTTCACCAGCAGACTCAACATCACATGTATTGGATTGATCATCAGCATAATTTGATTCTGATGATGCAAGATAATCTTTTTCAAAATCAGTAACATTATTTGAACCAAAATATTGATTTTTTACTTGAGATAAACCTCTCAAAATTTCAGAGTTGGCAGGAGCACTATTCTCACTAAGATGACTGGAATCATTGGTATTAGAAATTTGATGGGACTGGAAATCTTCATGCATTAAGTAGCTATCAGTGCTTGCTGATCTTGGAGGGTAACCTGGAGAAGGTGGCTCAGTTTTAATAAAATCAACATTAATCATGCTACGATTAATTTGTTCACTAGATGAAGAAGGCAATGAAGCTGGCATGCTGCTGGCATCGTATCCCATTGGGCTATCACAGGTTTCAGCATCTGGTGTGGATCGACAATCATCTTCACTCATTTTACGTTTAGGACTCCGTCCTGTTGAACCACCAGGGCTACGGTTGTCAGATTTCTTTTTCCTCTTTCTAGACTTCCCACTTGGGATTGGACTACTGTCACTTTGATTTAGAAATGGAAAGGAAGAACTGGATGAATTAGCAGATGGCACATCACTTAACATACTCATCAGCATAGTGTTAGCATGTCTTTTGGTTTGAAATTGATTGTTAGAATTTGAATTTCCATTTTGAATAAGGTTTGATGAAACACAGTTTTTTGATCGTTCTAAAGTGCTGGGAAAGCTGTCAGAATTATTTGAAGCATTAGATGGAGAAGCTTCAGGTTCAATACTGGGATTAGAATTGTCAGGATTTATTGCAGAGGGATTGGTGTGAGAAAAATTTTGATTCTCAGAACTCTGTCCAGGTGAGATGTTTTTTGAAAAATTTGTAGAATCAGTTGCATCTGATGGTTTATTGCACATTCTGGATGCTAAATTAGAAAAATCCCCACCTGAAAATGATGAGCCATTAGTAAGACTATTTCCATAATTAGGCAAGTGGGATAAATAAGGAACAGAGCCACTGTTATTAACAGTGGCACAATACATGTCCCCCTGATTAGAAGACCTTAAAAGTTGCTGTTGTCCTTGAGCCTTACGAATGACAGCTCTCATAGTAATAGGAATTGATAGCGATCTAAAAGGTAAAATAATAATAGTTATTATTGAACCAATGGTAGATAAATGCACAAAATATTTAGTAGTATAACAAAAGTGGCATACAAGATATACAAAATAGAAAACATTCAAAGCATTTATTTTTATAATTTGTCAATGATTACCAGAAACCAATATGATTATATATATATTTACCGAATTCTATAAAACCCTAATGAGACAATTTATGAAACGACTAATTCAGATACTGTATGAAATAATAATTGCCCATTTTCAATGTAAACAGGTTAAAAGTTCTTCCTTGGCTTTTGTTTCAATTTTAATGAGAAAATGACATCATTTACCTATTGTTTTCTGTCATTCACAGAAATTAAAATATTTTGTTTCCACTATAACAGAAATGCCATTAAAATTTAAAAACAACTAGAATTTCAACACTCTCATTTTTCTATGTTTTAAATTTAGAATTTTAAATAGTTATTATAAGACTTTTGAATCGATGTGAAACTGATTAAAATATTAAAAACTTAAAATTTAAATTTAAATATTAAAATATTAAAAACTGATTAAAATATTAAAAATAAAGTCAAATAAATAATTAATAATGTGAATTTGAATAGGGTTAAAAAAGATAAAATACATTTTATTTCATTTATTCAATGAAACTTTTCTTGTGAAAAGAGCTCTCTAATTAATTAACATCAAAATCATCATAATAATAATCAAAAATACTTAATGTGTAAATATATTTGATAAAAATATTGTGATAACCAGTATCAGCAATATCTTGATATATATATAGAAAAAAAAAAAAAAAAAAAAAAAAATTATGTTCCTTTTATGAAAACCATAAGTTCAGCCATATTATTAAGAATTACATAATACATAAGGGATTAAATAAAACTAAAAAATTCTGCAATTTTGTTTCTACATCTGAAAGGAAAATTTCATTGTTTGCATCTGTAGATATGTGTGGATTTTAGGAAGTCTACTGTATTATGAAAGTTGATTTCATCAATGTGTGTTAATTTATTGGCCATACTAATAAAAAAAAGTTTAACTTTGTGTGTGTCTGTGATCACTAGCAAAATCTATGGCATGTAGGTTGAAAATTTTTGTAAAGATAGTCCAAGGCTTCTGTTAATGCATCTGAGACTCAGAATTTTTAATTTCTAATAATTAGCTGGGATATTAATTAAAAATTCATCAAGTAACCAAACTTTAAAAAGTATTTTATCTTCAAAATCACAAGCTGACTAAAATTGAATCCTGATGAGAGGATTGTGCATGACTGTCCAATCGACAGGTTCCACTTGAAATTGCAATGGGCCTAGCAGTTTGCTAAAAGAGAAAGCATAGATTTTAATTGGGTTGCAAAGTAAATTTTTTCTCAATTTTTTCTTTAAGAGAGAGAGGGGGTTTATCATAATTTGCAGATCGTAAGATTTCCACATTTCAAAATACTAGGAATTTTTAGAAGGTGCTATATATTTTTAAATGTTGTTTTTATCGATTTGAAATTAATATAGCTACTGCTGGACCAGCGTTTAAAGAACTGGATTGGCATACTGCCAAAATAATGGAACGTTCCGAAGGTAGGGAAGCATTAGGAAGGGACGAAATTCAGGTTTCTCCCAACCCGTCTGACCTGACCGCATGTCATTCCTGTTTTGGCTGTACTATTGTTAACGTTATTTCTTACTCGCTGTATTCTGTTTGTTATTTTCACAAACGAAGCTTTTTATTGCTATTTTGTATTCACTTTTTCATCTGTAAAATGGATTTAAGAGAGTCTAAAAGTTCTCAAGGCACGCACTTTCACAGTACAATCAAAAATATTTTAAATAATATTATAAAATATTGTGATAACGAAGCTGATAAAGGTTGCCTAACTGTTCCACTATCACATGCAAATAAAAGAGCTAGCTTAATCACTGGTGATTTCGCTTCTCCCAAAAAGAAAAAAGCGAAGACAACCATAGAAAATGTAAACTTGGATGATTTTAATTTGGATGTAATTCGAAGAACTATCCAGGAATTCTACACGAAAGATGAAATAGTGCCTACAATTCCGAAATTGTTAACCAAGTTAGAAAATAGCAAATTTTCAAAAGGTAAAGAGACATTACAGAAAGTTCTTCATGAAATGGGATTCCGCTGGGGAAAGTGTCAAAATAAAAGAAAACTACTCTTGGAAAGAAGTGACATTGTTTTGTCTCGTACGAAATATTTACGAAATATTCACCAATTCCGAAAAGAGAAAAGACCTCTAATTTTTGTTGATGAAACATGGATTGACAGCAACTTGACTGCTGGGAAATGCTGGCAGTCAGAAGGCCTTCAGCGATTATGTGAAACCTCTATAGCGCATAAGTTATGCAAAAATTTGGCGACGGAACGGAAAAAAAACTCTGATTTTCATTGACCAGAAGTTCTAAAACTTATCCGAAAAATAGATTAAAAACTCAAATATTAACAACATTTACATAAAGATTAATTATTTTTATGGTTAAGCAGAGAACATTGTTCGACCTTGGGTAATCTAAATAAAATTACTGCAATTTCCTCATATTTATGGACAAAAATGTCTTCGTGCAGGTAATGAGGAAATTGAATTGGAAAACAAATCTTTAAAAATATTTCAGTGTATTCATATTTAATAAGGCAGATATACTTTTTCACCATTTCTTTTATTATTATTTGTGTATTTTAAAATGCTATTTCGACATGTTAAGTAGTTTCATTAAGGAAAATAATTTTAAGTATAAATAGAATAATTGTGGCAAAATAAAAATGTTCCAATAATAATAAAAGAAAATTTCAAAACAACAATTTTGAACTTTTGAAAAAAAAATGTATTTTTAATTTTAAAGAATCGATGTTAAAAATTTTAATTTGTTTGAGAAAAAAAATTGCAATGATGTATGCGAAATTACAGCAAATATGACTATTTATTTACTTAACACTATTTTTTTTAAAATAAAATATTTATGCAATTGAAAATTCCATCATTATTTATTTTTTAATGGACGTTAAAGAAGAAATAAAATATTTCTTTTATAGCGGTGTTTATTTTTCATACCATTTAAAATTGTTTCATATTATGATACTAAAAAAAATAATATAAATAAAAATAAAACATATTTAAGTGTCTAAAAAATCCTAACATGTTTCGTTCGTTCGAAAAGAAAATAATGTATTATTATTAGATAAGATGAAAAATCCTCTT